>OX465250.1:12975201-13711226 GCA_949987775.1 Aproaerema taeniolella
AGATTATGGGCGTGAGTGTATGGATGAATTACCTTATCTGGTAGTTTATTGAAATAAAACCTTTAGATATAATATCATTACATTTATGAATCAATTATATCTCTAATAATCCATGACATAATTCTTAGAAAGTTCGGTATGTATTTTGTCGACAATTGAGTTTATTACGGGCTAGGAACTAGAACAGTAAAGCGACAAAAAATGTTCTTTTGTCGCTTTATTATCCTAGCCCGTTCAACAATTACGTACTGTGCACGTACACAGCTATTTAATAATAATTGTTGTCGTTATTGAGAGTGGGTGTAATGCTATGTAATATAGTGTATCATTGTATGTAAAATAAGCTAAACCAACCAAAGCAGAGTGATTTCGATGCTTTAGGGAGTCGTTAAATCGAGTGACGTTACATGGAGTTTACACTGTACATCGTTTTCAACTTATTATGGTAGCACGCCCGCACCCGAATCGGCGATCGGGGAAGGGAGGGGTCACGGGGAGACTGCATAACAATAAACGTCAGTTTGCCACTTTCTTTCGCATTGTGCGCAGGCGTCACGATTATTTCTCGTTGAGAAGAAGTCATTCTGTTGTTATTTGCTTTTAGTTGTTGGTTGTTTAAGTTGTGTTTTTGTTGTTGAAGTTTTTTGGTAAGTTAAAATGTCAGACCACGTTGGTGGAAGACAATGTTTTTTTTGTGGTGTATGTACTGTTTGAGGATGGTCACGAAGACGGGATTTATGTGAAAGATGCTTATATTCTTTAAAATAAAATAAAAACGTACTAATTTTATAAGAAAAAGGAAATAAACCGACTTCAAATAGCGAAAATAAAGACAAGCATTTAATGCGCTACGTACCTACTTATCCGTTTGGAGACACTTGGCCTATCAAACTCATTTGACTTGGCACCGCCTTCAAATAGATCAGTAGGTATGTAGCACATTAAATGATGCGTCTTTATTTTTCGCTTTTTGAAGTCGATTAAATTTTTTTGTAAATAGTTTGTTTATTTATCTATTTTAAGTGTAAATAATAGAAAGTACGTGAGTTATGTAAGTGCCTACTAAATTCGAGGGTTTCTCTAGATTTCCCTGGGATTCCATCAGCAGATCCTGATGTGATGACAGTGGGTTCACCTCTAGAGTAAACTCTTTCGAACAAAAAAATAATTTTGGAAATCGATGAACATACATAAAAAAAAGATACATAGTACCTCCTCCTTTTTTGAAGTCGGTTAAAAAAGAACATAATAAAAATTCCTAGGCTTTATTGTCATCAAATAGCGCGTATCTATCATCACACTCGCGATATTGTGAAAAAACGTAATTTTTAAAACAAAATCTAGATGGCAGCACATGTTTAACAAAAATCGATTATATCTCTGTTCCCGGCGATGATACGAAAAAATGACCCTCTTTACTTTTTGATCACCTAAACATACTCAATCGATCTGACTAGGTTTCAAACTGCGACATCACATTCGAGAAAAATATCCAAGATGGCGGCCACAGGCCGGCTCCCATATTAAAATCTTCGAACCCCTTAAAAATCTTTAACAGCCCTTCCAAACTTACCAAATATTGACACTTCTCAATTTGGTAGCATCGCTTTATAGGCAGAGCTTTTTTCGCCATACAATCAGTTCGTTAATTTTTCGCGGGGGAGGCGAAACAGCCAATCAGAAGCCAGCATTTTTCAACAAAAAAGGCATTTCAAACGACTGCTTATAAGCTTCGCCATCTAGCGGCGGCGGCGAGCGGCACGGCTCTCACTTCTTACGTTGAACTAGTAACTAGTTTAGATGGCGCTGTTTTGAAAAAGTTTAAATTCGGTAAATCGTTTCACAAACATTGATTCTGTGATCGTTAGTGTACATTATATATTTAATTTTTGTTTTATTTTCGTTCAATACCCTAGGGTAGGCACTGCTTTTCTGCTTGTATGGAATGCACGCCACTGGTTGTAATATGGATGTTTATTACTCTTTCAACCTCAAACGGCTGGACCGATTTTGATGAAATTTGTAAATTTTATAGAGGCTATACGTAGGCTACATAATTTTCCCAAATTGCCACGGGAACGAAGTCCCGGGCAGAAAACTAGTTGTATCCATATACCCTTCCTTACCCACCGCTACCCGTCGAACTAGCGAGAAGACCAGTAATGATTATGTACACACGACGGCACTTTAGGCTATACATGTTGTCCTTGACGTCGCCCTTATCTCGCTCGTAATAACGCCGGCTTTCGTAGTGCAAATCGGTAACCTGACGTGCTGCTGTCTGCACCTACTTGACAATGAGATTTAAATTGAACAGACTTCAACGAAACTAAGGTCTGTATTACAGAACGCGACTCAAACTTTGATCTAGATACAGTAGTAGTCGTCTTTGCTATTTTGATAGTGAGAGAAAGAGACAAGCAATACTTAAATATAGATCAAGACTTGAGTCTACTTCTGTACTACGGGTTTAGTGTGTTAGACAAAGAAATCAGAATTTTTTTATATTTAAAAAAGAGCTCTTTGTCTAACACAAAGAGCATGCTGGCTTATCTATCATCCGCCATTTTGAAACATACCATTAAAACGAAGTAGTGGCGCCAATAGGAAACATTTGAAAAATTATTGAATAAAATCTTCCTTTTTTGAAAAATTATTGAATAAAATATTTAGAAGTCACTGACGAGTTTTTATCTTTTCAGAAGTAGGCATATGAGTTTTTGGTTACGCTCCTAAATAGAGCTCAATTATTGCAAAACGAAACAAATAGTACCCCTTTAGTTTATGAAATAAAGAACTTTGTCATTATGTAGCTGTAGCTTTGATAAACAAAGGTTTCCAGTTAACAAGTTTCTTTAAAGTTTTTCTCAGATATAATTTAATATTCCAATTTATTTTGTTTCAGCTGAATACTATGAATTAGAAGTGATTTGAAGAAACCACAGTCACAAAGTATTTCATTTTTCCAAGATTTTGAAGCCGCTGTCTTACTGCTGAAGCTTGCAGAAGGGAGCAATTTATTTATAAACTATAAAATTACTGATGAAACAGCACCTTTGCTTATGGTAACACGACTTGCAGAGGATTAGATAGGTGTAGAGTTTAAACAAAGTGTTTTAGAATATGCTAGTTTATTTTACTTACAAATATTAATGTCAATTTTATAATAAAAATTAAATAACCAACTAAATATTGTTTGATTCTTAAGTCCCTAAGATCAACGTTGATACGGATGTATTTGATTAGCAGCTTTTATGTTGGTCTTAATGGCAGAGGGTGCTTTGGGCATAGTGGGTGCGGCAGGACCAAGTTGAGGTGGTGCTGGCCCACGTGATGGACCCATGCCTGGCCCTCCAACTCCAGGGGCTATGGAAGGCATTCCTGGCCTCAAACCTTTGCCTGTGCCTACTGCAGTCACTAAGGCATGGGTATCTGCGATGCTGTGTGTTGGCTGCATGGCTGTGTAAATAAGTTAAAATTTTGAAAAGCAAATGTAATGTTTTGGCATAGTTACGGTCCGCCATTTTGATTTATTTTCAAAATCGTGGCCATCTATGAAAGTTGTATGTATGTATCAATAGGTAATTTTACTATTACAATAGCTTTTTTGTAACTTTTAACCTAGAAGCCTCACTATGGAAATAAGCATTTTCACAAATGCCAATAAATAGTACTCAAGATAGATATAGATCAGGACATCTGAGACATGTCGCCCGGAGACATCTCGCATATTCAGGTCGATAGCAAATCATATGTTGCGACAAACAAGCAAACTTTCATCATTTGTAACTGTAAGAAATAAATAAAAACATGATTCAGTTAGCCGGATTTTCGCCTTTTCGAGCACATCAGATTTCAGCTCCTGAAGGGTTTTCGAGATTCGTTCCTGATCAAAAGGAATGTGACGCGTATGTGACAGAAATCTAAACTAATTTCATCCATCGTGATGCAATACTTTATGAGTAATCTTTAAACGGGCGTTCAAACCTGCTTGGTATCCTGTCACATTCCTTTAAATCGAAAAGTTCAAAGTGAAACACATTAGTTAGTGAGAAATAAACGAATATCAGGCTGGCTGGACCATTGTTTTTCAAGATGATTTTTTGGCCAAGGTATACTGTCACAAACAATGAAAGTTTGCTTGTTTGTCGTCACATACAATATGCTATCGACCTGAATATGAGAGATCTCTACTTGCGACATGTCTTAGCTGTTAACCTACATCAAAATAGTACTACAAGGAAATAAAAAGTACCTTAATACTATGCATAGGTACCGGTGAGGCTGCACTAAAGGTCGAACTATCAAAAGAAATGTTTTGCCTCACCATACAACTGGTGCAATCAGTACTATTTCAAACCTGTTTTAAAAAGTTACATTCAGTCAGAATTATTGAGATTAAATAGTAAAATACCTGCAGATCTCATGGACTCTCCTTCCCAATCCTCACGACCTTTGGACACAATTTCCCATACATGGCTTACAATTTTTGTAAATTGAGCCACTTGTTTCTGTAACAAATTATCAATTCAATATTTTATCTATTACCAGAAAATAGGCTTTGCTTGTTGCTACATTGTGTCACTGCTGGTGAAATATCCTGCATGGGATGTTACAAGGTGACTTTTTAAAATACAAAATTTAAAAAGCATTGTATGAAATATAATTATTTATCCATGCATAAACTTAGTATTTGTCACACCGTATTTCTGTAGGAAAAAATTGCAAAAACTATATCTACCTGTGCAGTATCATAGCTAAGTGTGCTGGCTCTATGATTAAATTGTTGCAAGCGTTGTTCTGCTTGAGGCTCAGGTTTGGTGCGCAGTAAATCTGGCACTAGGTCATGTGTGCAGGCTGGTACTCTGCCTTCAGTTAATCTTGCTAAAGACTCATCTCTTTCACATCCCAATTGCAAGGGTAAAACAATTTGTGAGCGTAGAGGTGCTGCCAACTCAGCTTGTAGTATTTTACTCAGACCTGTTAACTGTAAAGAAAAAACAATTATTTTAATTTAACTACTTACTGACATTATACAACAATAACTTTGCATCAAAGGGCTTTGCTAGCAATAACTTTGCTATCTTCTAGGGTTGAAAATTAAATCTTTTTCAGATGTTCACCACTTCCTTTGAATTTGTTTTCATAATTATACTTGTTAATTAGTTAAAATATATAAATGAAGACATCATTTGGGTTGGTTGAGCAAAGGTCTTAGAAAATTTACATTATTTTTGGGTATTGTTTCCTTTCCTGCAAATTCACTAAACTAGTATTAATCTTATTCCATTTTCCGAGTCAGTACTGAATTAAAAACATGACTGACCTTAATTAAATTTGCCCTACCCAATATTGGGAAAAGGGTGCGTTCCAAAGTTTACTGTAACACACTTTTAAAGTTCTTCCCCGAATTCAAAGGAGATCATTCAGGCTCCATACATTTTTGGGCCTTTTCTGAAAGTGCCGGCCAACAACAATAAATGTTACCAATCGTTAGAACTAACCATTTGGAGCAACAATTAATATGGCACAAAAGTTCTAGGATTGCCGTGAGCCAAGTTATACAGGTTCGATTATTCATCGTTTTCATACATTTATTGGTTTCTGAATCTGTAATATAAAGTGCTGGGAAATATAAAATAATTAAGATATTGCTAGAAATAATAGTCTGAAGTAATTACAAAGATCTGAAGTAATTAAAAACCGTTTTTTTGTACAAAAATAAGTATAATTAATTAATTATGTAATTGTATATAATTAATTATAACCGATTTTGTGTCTGTTACTGTTTTTAATGTTTCGGGCTGTTGTTATCATTTATAAAAACAATGTTGTATGACGTTGTTTCTTCTCGACTCGTCGGTCGCATAGATAGAACCATAGTAGAAAGAGGAGGATAAAACTACCTATAGTTTACTATTGTGACGCTATTCGTATCAATCAACTTCAGAGCGGTCGGGAAAAGCCCACGTTTTATTTTTTATATTGCGAATTACTGTTATAACTTATCCGAATAGCATAATCTCAGTTTTTATAAGAAATGGCGGGGTTCAATACAATATTGTAGTTATATAATATATAATAAAATAACAATACCAGCTCGAAATAATCAAAACACACAGTCATAAATCGGTTATAATTATTAATTATATAGATTAGACTTGTTTTTGTATAAGTATGAAAATGACGGAATCTTTAACAAAAGAAATGACCCCGCAGCTTTATAATTACTTCAGACCATTAGTTCTAGCAATATCTTTAATTATTTTATGTTTCCCAGCACTTTCAGAATTCAATAAATGTATGAAAATGATGAATAATTGAACCTGTATAACTTGGCTCACGGCAATCCTAGAACTTTTGCGCCATATTAATTATTGCTCCAAATGGTTAGTTCTAACGATTGGTACCATTTTTTGTTTTTGGCCGGCACTTTCAGAAAAGGCCCAAAAAAATGATCTCCTTTCAAGGTTACTTACATGTCCTGAAAGAATAGCATAATTATCGAGGAATGTTGGCCAGTTAATTGTTTCGTATTCTGTCTCTAATTTTGTGATAAGAGCCTGGATTGCTGTTTTCAAATCATTGACTCGGTTCAAAATTGCTTGGAGTGTAGCTTCCAATTGTTTTTCTTCACGCTGCATCTTCAATGAATGAATTAAAGGTATCGTAGTTGGGTAATGATGTATCACGGAGCGCCTTTATTTAATGAAAGATGATGAAATGGAATCTATTCTTTTGCAGCTATTAATTCTTGGTTATTTTAATGCATGCAACCCAAAACGTGACTGACAAACAAAACAAAAACTCAGTGTTACATTCTCTTTGCAAAACATTTTGTCACGTCACATGACGTCACAGTGTTGCCAACTCATCTTGCCAGAATTACCGTACGCTAGCTCCCAAAATTTCCGTACAATTTCCGTACATGAGTCAAAAGTACCTGAACAACGAAAAATGACTTGTAGCACCATATCCTGACGAAATACCAATAGAAATAGATACGTAATCATTGTATCATTGCTTTTCTTACCTAATTTAGTGTATTTCGTGACAGTAAAAGAAGGTTTAAATTAAAAGTAATAGGTATTTTTTTAATTTTTTTTTAACAGGGAATCATTCTTTTTTTAATTTAATTATTTTTTTTTTTACAAAATCACGATATTATCATCATCTTCTGATCCTTCCTCTATTTTGTACAAATCTTTCTTATTCATTTATGCACGCATTGATTGCGTCGGCTTAAACTGAACGCCAAAGAGTATGTCACTGCTGAACGCAGCAACCCTCATTGTGAACCGCCTGATGCGCCAGCACTACACTGTTGATCGTTGGTGTTATTAGGCGGTTTCGCAATTTAGTTTTAATGTTATTTATTTTGGAGAACTGCCTTTCACAATCGGCATTCGAATGTGGCAAACTTAGCATGTTAAGACAAAACTTTGCTAGAGTTTTAAACTCGAGATAGCCACATTCGTCGTCATGCATAAGCAGCTGAAACAAATGTTAGCATTGTTAGATTTGTTAGTATCACATGCAGTTACATTTGACCAAGCCGAATACCTGTGTGCCAACCAGAAGTTATGTCTGTTAGAAGTATTACACTCCTTACTACGCATAGTACTACGAAAAGTAAAGATGAAGATTGTATGTTAAACGGAACGTAAATATAAAGGATACGTTCGAAAACAAGAAGGGTATGTTCAAAAACATTACAATCGTGATTCATCACAGAAATTTCCGTACGTTTTTTCCGTACAACCGATCTGATCGCAAAATTTCCGTACTTTTTCCGTACTTCCGTACACTTCCGTACAGGGCTCGAAATTTCCGTACAAATACGGAAATTTCCGTACGGTTGGCAACGCTGTGACGTCACCACGTCACAGCGTCACTGTCAGTCACTCTCACTCTGTGGTCAGTTTTTTTTTGTTAAATTTATCCCTTTCGGGAAAGGCAAAGGAAACTATGTCCATACAGCCATGTCTTCAGTGAAAAATCTTCTTTCTTCAACTTAACCTAAGCCCTAAGCTCCTCATGTTCTGCGTAAAACCGGATAGCGTCTGTTTTACGAAAACTGGCGGCGAGAAGCACAACCGCGAGGATCTTTGTCGGTACCAAACGGAGCAGAAACACTGTTATCACTTGAATTTTTCATCACTACACGAATTTTAGTCAATTTACTGCATAATACACTATCACTATTACACATTAAACAACTTTTTCATGCCGAAAACGAAAATTCAATTGACAAAGCAACCGCTCACGCCGAGTTCCCGCCAAAAAGCCTCTGTGGTCAGTCTCAGTCATTTTTTTTCTTTTTTTCACTTTTGGGAAAGGCAAAATAATCTTTGTGTGTCGATCCAGCAGCGCCACACAACACAACGACCATACGACTTGATGTTGTAATTGTAGTTTCGTGATGAAAACTCGAAGAGATTCGCTCAGTGATGGATAAAAGACTTCATATTTTATTGATGAAAGAAGATGGTCCGCACGAAGAACGGCCTACGATTCTCAGTAGTGAAAATAAGGACAACCGGTTGACGGGGCACCGATTGTATCGTTAATATCCACTGTAATGTAACTCATAAATCAATCGCTTCTGGCTATAAGCCAACCCAAAAACTCAATACTTTAGAAAATATTTACATTTCTATGTGGGCCATATGACTTCGTAGGGTCCACAATTCAATTCAATTTCTTCAATTGTGGCGATCCTTTGATAGATTTCGCCAATGTCCAGTGTTGCCAAGGAGCGTATTTGCGCATATGTTCGGTGTATTTTCCTCCACGATTATGTTGGAAGACTGCTTGACTCTGCTTTGGATTTATGTTTTGTGATTGAACAAGGTGCAAGTTAATCTAGACAAAAATGTTTGAATTTATTGGTCCTGAATGTTGACTAACCTAAAACAAAAGAGACAAACAATATGACACAATGTTAATATGTTAGTATTAGACAGACAACTTACAGTCTAATGTTATTCCGGTTAATATAATTACATAAAATATCCACTAAAGGGGTATATACAAGACCCAGGAGAACAGTTAGATTTGTGGGCCGGGGGACGGTTAAAGGAATGGAATCCAAAAGAGAAGGTCTCAGAGGGCAGTTGAAAAATATATGTTCTGCTGAACCTTCGTCCAGCCCACATTCACAAAGTGAGCTGTCCCTTACCCTTATTTTAGCGAGATGAACTGGAGTGCAAGCATGGCCCAACCGAAGTCGGCATAATGTAGAGGTGACGCGTTTATTGAATTTTGAGTATTTGAAGAACCAAGGTCGTACTGGTATGGATTCTTGAACTGCCGCATAATGCTTTCCTTTAAGCTGTTTTGATGTATCCCATAGCTGGGTCCACCTAGACACCATGCAGTCCTTTGCCAAGGGCATCAAGTCCTGTGTGTATACCAAGTAGTGGCTGTTACAGCCTGTTACAGTGGCCTCCTTAGCGAATTGATCAGCAGCTTCATTCCCTACTATACCATTGTGACCTGGAATCTATGCCAGTGCCACATTAATGCCCTTTATGTGGCACCTTAATAAAACTTCTTTAATTTTGAGAATAAAGGGAAATTTGGATTTGCTCCGAAATTGATTGGCTAGAATAGCCTGCAAACAACTTTTTGAGTCCGAAAAAATAACAGAGTTATTGAGTTGATGAGACTCAATATATTGGAGAGCCTCAAGAATGGCAATCGCCTCCCCGGTAAAGACGGAGGCTAGTGGAGGGCACTTAAAATTAAGGACAATTTTGTACTTCGGTATCCACACTGCTGAGCCTACGCAACCATCATTGGTTAATTTGGAAGAATCTGTGTAGATAGTAAGCCAATCCGTCCATTTATCATTGATAATACGGCTGAGCTTGTTGTTAGCGCCAGGATCGTTTTTGCTTATACCAAGATCTAAGGTGATATCAGGTTGGAACATTAATGCGTTAAAGGGGGTTAGAAAAAGAGGGTTAAGACTTGATTCAAAAGTAGGGCAGGGGAGACTAATGAGTTTTACAAAGCTGTTAAATATAAGAGGATATTCCTTATGAGTCCAGTATCTGTCAGATGAGATGTAATCGGAAAGAGTATGTAGCTTATCCGCAAGCGGGTGATCGGTCGACTGTAGAGCTTTAAAGATGAATCTATCTGACAGGTACTGTCTCCTAAGATGGAGTGGGGCCTCTGCACACTCTATCTGAAGGGCATTGATGGGTGATGATTTCATTGCACCCGTTATGATGCGTAGGCACTTAGATTGTATCCTGTCTAATAAAGCTAATGAAGTTTTGTTACAGGGCTCGAGGAGGAACGTCCCATAATCGAAATGGCTACGCACGACAGCATTGTACAGTAGTTTTTGAGTATAAGGGTGGCAACCCCACCAAACTCCCGACACTGAGCGTAAGATGTTGATGTTCCTCTCGCATTTTTTAATCACCTGATCAATATGGTGTACCCCTGTGAGATGTGAGTCGAGAACAACTCCAAGAAACCTGACCCTATCCCTCACCGGAAAAACTTCGTCATCGTATCTAATAATCGGGTCCGGTATTGATCGCTTTCGAGTAAAGGTGACAACGCTACTCTTTTCAATGGCTAATGACAACCCATGATCGAAAAGCCAGTCCTGGAGGTAACTGATGGCAGTATTGAGGCGGGAAGAGGCCTCCTCTAAATCTTTCATTGTAACATACAAAGCTAAATCATTCGCATATTGTAGAACACTACAAAAGGAATTGACGGAAAGTTCCAAATCGTACGTGTAAATACTGTAAAGAAGAGGACTAAGAACTGAACCCTGAGGAAGACCCTTCCAGAGGGTTCTCGGGGAAAGCAGGGAATTTTGCGAGGAAATCAAGATGGAGCGGGAAGAAAAGAGGTTGAAAATGAAATTAACCATCCTCACAGGGATACTCAGCTGTAGCATTTTCTGCCTGAGAACCGGAAGAAGGACATTATCATATGCGGATGAGATATCCAAGAAAACCCCAATCAAAGACTCTCCCTTAGAGAGAGCAATGCGTATATCGGTCACTAATGTACCAACGCTATCCATTGTGCTTAATCCCTTTCGGAAGCCAAATTGGCTTTTGGCAAGAATGCATCTGCTCTCCACAAACCACTCCAGTCGGTTTTTTACCAGGTGTTCCAAGATTTTACTCATAGTACATGAGAGAGCTATCGGTCGGTAGCTTTGAGCGTCACTGCTGGGCTTTGCTGGTTTTAAAATGGGGACGATAATTTGCGACTTCCATTCATCAGGGGGAGAGCTTAATGCAAAAATTGTATTAATAATATTTAAGAACTTAGATTTCGCAGCTTCGCTACATTTTGTAATAAAAGAGTAAGGGATTCCGTCTATCCCCGGGGATGAATCCCTCAGGGAATCCAAAGCTACCGAAAATTCCTCCTTGGTAAAAGGAGCATCAAAAGAGTCCCTTGATTCTGTAGAGGGGAAGTAAGAGGATTCGGAAGCCGTTGGTGCAAAGGGCGGGGCAAGTCGGTTACAAAATTGCTCAATCCAAACTGAAGCATCGTTTGAGGAAATATTGTGGTCTGTATTGACGGATCCCCGGAATCTCCTAATGTTCTTCCAGACTAGGGAAGGACGGGTTCTCGGAGAAAGAGACTCGCAGAACAAATTCCAGCCCGCCTTTTTCCGTTCAGAGAAGAGCCTGACAGCTTTCGCCGCAACTTCCTTGTAGGCCATGTAATTTTCGGTGGTCATAGAAGATGCGTACTTCTTTTCGGCTTCTTTACGCTGCTTACATATAGAGGAACAATCTGAATCCCACCAAGGGAGTGACGGAATTTTACCCCTGGCTATGTTTTTCACAGGTATGGACTTATCCGCAGCTGACAGCAAGGCATTCTTAAAATCAACATAGACTTCGTGAATGTTGTCATTTGACACTGATGGGAGATTGGTTAGAAGCTCATCAACGGACCGAGAGAATAAAGGCCAATCAGCTTTGGCCAGATTATATTTAAGCCGAGGATTACGAGCAGGTAAAAGGGAGATGGAGGAATCAGGGAGGGACAACACAATGGGAAAATGGTCACTGCCAAATGTATTAGGGAGGGTATTCCAGGAAAGTCGTGAGGCGACTTCTGGAGAGGACAGGGTCAAGTCTACAGCAGATTTTGGATTTTGGTGGGGAAGAACGCGACGGGTAGGGGAGCCATCATTGAGGATACACAAATTGTGATCATCAACGAGGTCTAAGAAAGGTGAGGAGATAGGGTCACACGAGTGGCAACCCCAGGAAGTATGATGAATGTTGAAATCCCCAAGGATAACAACAGGAGGTGTAAGAAAAGCAATGATTGTTTCCAGGCTAGCTAGAACCAACCTATTAGGATTAGGGATGTACACGGATAGAAAGGATATATCCAAAGCTCTGACAGCTACAGCATTAAAGCTTTCGCTGTCATGAGCAGGTATTGGGGTTCGGGAAAAGGAAATCGATTTGGAAACTAATAAACAACAACCATCGTGACCAGTACTCTTGTCGTCCCGGAGGCAAGAGAAGCCTGACATCCTAAAATGGGACTCCGGCCTCAATTTTGTCTCCTGGACGGCAAAAATAAGAGGCTTATGTTTGTTCAAAAGATAAATCAGTTCAGATCTTTTGTGTCTAATGCTTCTACAATTCCATTGCATAATTTTGTGAGACATTGTTAATGATATTAAAAAGCTTAGTGAGTTTTTGATAGAGATTGTTCGGTAGTTCAACACCATCGTCCATCTTGGACATGATGCTGATGAGTGTGGATAGGAGATTATCCAAAAGGGATTCATTGGGGGAGAGACCGGATGAGGGTGATGATAATGCACACCCATTCGGAAGGGTTGATGATGGGGTAGCAGCTATGGCTCTATGAGCCTGTGCATCGTAGCCTGGACCAGAAGCGGGTGAGGGAGGGCGCCGTAGACTTGAGACGGTTTTTCTGTAAGAGGAAATTACAGGGGAAGGGCAACTGTATGCGGAAGGGATTTGAGAAGGAATTGTATGAGAGGCTGATCTGGCTGTGTCAGCAAAGGATCGTCTCACCTGTGGGAACCTTGCGGATGCCTCAAGATATGAGACGCTCTCTTGCGACATGACTAGTTTTATTGACCTTTGTCGGGCGTGCTCAGGACAAGAAGAGTCTGTTGCTGAATGAGAACCAGAACAGAATAGGCAGGTAGGGTTTTGTTTCGGGCAGGTAGCACCTTCGTGAGTTTGGGAGCAAATGAAACAGCGGGGTGCAGAACGGCACTGTACTGAAATATGGCCAAAACGACAGCATTTATTGCATTGAATAGTGGGAAGGATATACACTTCTACTGGTAGCGATGTATAAAAGCAATAAACGCAAGGTGGTAATTTCTGTCCATTGAAAGTTATGACAACAGTTTGGGTCGGAACCCAAGTCGTAGTATTGTTTTCAACTTTCTTCCTGTGAAGTCGTCGTGCTTTTATAACCTGGCCAAACCCACTTGGCACTTCAACTGAACTGACCAATTCTTCAAGAGTCCACTCAACCGGCACATGTCGAACAATACCCATACGGGTTACGTTAAAAGTTGGTATGGTTGCTTCATACTTTGCAGGGGAAAGGGCTGGGTGGTCGAGAAAGGCATTAGCGGCAGCAGCAGACTTGAATTCGACCGAAACCCGGTTTCGGCCAACGCGCTTGACTCCGTCCATAACTACATTTTTGATGTTATTTCTAAATAAGAAATGACCGAATTTAATGGGTCTAAGGGTAGTACCAGCAGAAGCATCAGAGATAGTTTTACTTACATGCACGAGGAAAGGAGCAACATCAAAGTCTGAGTACATTGACTTTTTCTCACTGAAGTCCGGATGCGTATAAGTAGATTGAATTGACGGCGTGGCCTTAGATGGGTTAGTTATTATTTTTTTATGGGGAATAGCGCCATCACTCTGTTGTGGGCGCTTTCTCGATAGAAGCGATGTAGGCGGATCAGTTTCAAGATTAAATCCAGAGAAAAGATCCTGAGAGATTCCTTGATCACATGTCGGATCTGTATAACCTCCACCGGGGTCGGGCGGTTCGGCCATAATTATGGCCTCTAAAACAGGGCAATAAATAAACAAATAATGAATAAACTTACTTCAGTAAATATTACCAACACCAAAACACAAAATAAGAGAAAGTCAACCACAATATACGACGAAAACAATAGAAACGGTAAAACCACTTGTATCGCACACTCGACGTAAAAGCAGAGTCTCGTAGGGTCCACTTCTTATCTGGAAAACGTGACCATCCAGGTACGGAATTTGTTTACCAAAGTCGGAATATTATTGGATGAGCCCATTGTAGGGACACATAGTCACGTTTGTAAATTCAGCATATTTGCCACTTCCAGTAGAGTTGGGTGAGGTGACGTCGTCAGTCGTCTCTTGCCCGCCACACACTTTAAATGTAATTTTGTAATTAATCGTAACTCAATAGAAAATATGCCTCAGAATATTTGGGTTCCCTTCATTTACCCTGTTCTTGCATCCTCAACACCATGAACAGTGTTTATTACTATTAGGAGTCCATAACCACAGCTGGGCCACAATCGAAATTTTAATGTTTGACTATGCCAAGAATTTCTCAAAATTTGTCGTATACGATTGGCAAAGAAAACAGAATTTCTTGGGGCCGCGTTTAAAAGTTATCGGGGGTTGTTTGGGGCCCAGCTGCAGTGACGTCACTACAGCTGAGCCACACCTGTATCTCGAAGATGGAACCATGTAGCGGAGATCTGACAAGGTAGATAATTTCTCGTGAATTTCTCGAGACAAACGCCAAAATAAGAAAACTATCCGGTCTTGCATTCAAAAGATATAAGACATTCGTTGGGGCCCAGCTGCAGTGCCGCGTCACTACAGCTGAGCCACTTGGATCTCGAAAACGGGATGACGTAGGGGAAATCTGCTTGCGTAGATAATTTCTCGAGAATTTCTCGAGTATAATCATTGAAAAATCTTAGTTTCTCGGTGTCCCGTTCTAGAGAAAAAAGACTTTATTTAATTTTCATAGAAAGATACAGTCGTGATTAAAAGTGAAATGAATAAAAAAATCCAGTAATATGATAATAAATAAATACACTAAAGCAAACAGAGCCGTCTGTCATGGTTTACAACAAGTCTTCTTCCTTTAATCGTGTAGGTATAATAAATACAATCAATGGTGAGCTCTAAACTAAATTAATTATATTAAATATTGTAAGCCCAAATGTAACTGTTCCCATAAGGGTATTTAATGTCAGTTATCATAGTCATTCCTAGAAGAGCATATCCCGGAATGACTGGTTTATCCTGGGTTTGACCAAAAAATTTCTACCTAACTTTTCAGTCAAACGTCGAAAGTAAAATAATCTGTTTCGGGCTTTGCCTAGTTGATCCTAGAAGCGACTTGCAGACTCGGTCAAACGTCGATCTGTACTGTACTAATAAGTAATATGTTTAATTATGTACAGTTCTAAAATGTCATGATGTCTCACCATGTGAGAATAGTGTCATTTTTTAATTATAATTAATGACAATATTAAAACAATACCTACCTACACATTAAAATTAAAAAATGTCGTTTTATTATACAACTTTTTTATTTTAATTCAGGCAATATTTAAAAAATAAACGTTGTTTTAAAATGACGTTTTATTAAATACAACTAATATAATACAACAAACAAAGACATTCTAATACAATTTTGAAGTTTGACTGGTCAAACCCCGATTTCATGAAATTGAATTTCAATATTTGCCTGAACAAATCAGTCTCTCCTTTTTAAACTATTATTTTGTAAGTGTTAAGTAATAAGTCAAAAAATAAATATATAGCGCCTATTTTGTTAAAAAACAAACTGGTGGCTTTGGTACGTAGGCAAGATGCACGATTAAACGCGAGACCGGATAGTTTTCTTATTTTGGCATTTGTCCCGAGAAATTCACGAGAAATTTTCTACGTAGCCAGATCTTCGCAACGTGGTTCCATCTTTGAGATACAGGTGTGGCTCAGCTGTAGTGACGTTACTGCAGCTGGGCCCCAAACAACCCCCGATAACTTTTAAACGCGGCCCCGAGAAATTCTTTGCCAATCGTATACGACAAATTTTGAGAAATTCTTGGCATAGTCAAACATTAAAATTTCGATTGTGGCCCAGCTATGGTTATGGACTCTACTATTAGTGTAAAAACGAAATAAATAGTTCTCCTTTAGTTATGGAAGTTAAGACTATTGTCGGTGTGTATGTATGTATGTACGCCGGCTTGACGTCAAGCTGGCGTACACATGGCAGTTCTCAAAAACTGCTAATACTACAGCACAGAAGGTTACACCAGAAGCTCTGCATAAATACAATAACTGCTGTGCAAAATTTTATAAAGATTGCTCATCAATTAACGGAGATATGAAACACTTCTATCGAGCGTCTGTCGCGCCGGCGTCAAGCTAGCGTACACATAATACTGCACATAGTGCAATTGCTTATGTACCTACTATATTACTATTATTCGTCATAATATTTTGAATCTATCTGTGCCCTTACTATCTGAAAATTCGCAGTGGAACATTATGTCGACTAAATAACTACCCATATACCTACCTATTCTCCAAGTTGCGGTTTTCGAGTGTGGCCCAGTCGAAATGGAACACCTACGACGTTTGCCTCTTATTCCAATCCTCAAATCCATGGCGCGGATAAATTATTTACTTACGGTCAATTAATTAACATTTACATTGGTAATGGGTTCACTACAATTCAAAGTCGACTTCTAACAAACATTTTATTTTTATTAACAATTAATTAACACATTTTATTACAATATTTTATCGAAATACACTTAAATTCTTACGGATTTAAAGATCTTGTGATTTCCACTTCATAATTATTAAAGCTTGCGCCGTAACAATACCTCGCAGGTGTCAATTATAAGCTGAGCTAACTTAATATTTTGCAGTACATCTACGTCAGAATTCTTGGTTTTCTTATCGACTTGGTAAAGCAATTTCTGCAAAACGCTGATGGTGGTAGCTAAAGAAGGGTGAGCAGGTATCGAGGTATCCAACACCTGTAATAAAAAAATTAAAAGTGACAAGTTTATAGAGACTAAACTAAGGCCCCTAGCAGACGGCGTATTTTAAATGCGCCTCCGGTACCTTAAGGCTACGAAAGAGTTAAGAGTTAATTATAATAAAAACCTGCCAAGAGCGTGTCGAGCCACGCGCATTGTAGGGTTCCGTAGCAGCATGGTTCAAATATGCAGCTGGCTTCTTAATTCTACAAGCGTATTGTCATAGTTAATGTTAAAATCCCATACTTATTATCAAAAATAAATGTATTAAAAAGGTTGTGGTTTCAGAAATAACTGTTGATTTAGCCTAACTATAACAGAATGGAAGTATGGAAGGTGCGAGCGAAGCGAGCGCGAATTTTTTTTGTTATTTTTTATATATTTTTTTTGTTTTTTTGTGTATTTTTTTTAGGGTTTTTTTTTTGCGACAATATTATTGTTAGGAATAATATAATAATATCGAGCTAAGCAGGTGTATAATTTTGATGTCATTTTCGTAATTAACACCCTCAAAAACCTATTAAACGACACCTGAAATGTCAATATGTTACAGCTTGGCTTTCGGCTCGCCTCACTTTTAGCGTGGAACCTTGTAAACATATTCTTATACATAATCTCAAAAACGTTTGGTCGACTATTACTCGCAAACTTGAAGGAGCAACTTATGTGTGAAAGATTTTCTTTGAATTTCGTTATAATATATTCTATAACCGTGAATTTTTTCACATTTTTAGAAACAACCGTTTAGCTGGTAGTGTCCCCCCGGACACTTGTTATTAACAAAAAATTTCATTTTAAAATATTTTTTTCGTAAACGGAGTGCTGAATCGAAAAACGTTCTTAGTAAACCCCTTTTATCTTTAAAAAAGCTATCCTATGACATTCCATTCGATGGTATTGGCGAGAAAAAAAATCCATCGCCTTTTCACGTGCATGGGAAACACCCGAAAAAATTTTTTTTTCAAAATTTTATATTTAAGATCTGTCGGCGCAATCAATATCCATGACCATGACAAATTTCAGCTCTGTAGTACCAAGGATCTTAAATTAGTAAATATATTCTTATTAATCCCAACAGTGTTTGTATTACTCGCAAACTTGAAGGACCAAGTTATGTGTGATAGTTTTCCTTTAAATTTCGTTGTATATTCTACCAACGTGAATTTTTTCACATTTTTAGAAACAACCGTTTAGCAAGTATAGGGGGGGGGGACACTTGTGTTTGACCAAAATTTTCACTTTAAAAAATTATATTTCGCAAACGGAGAGCTGAATCGAAAAACGTTCTTAGTAAACCCCTTCTATCTTTTAAAATGCTATCCTATGACACCCCATTCAATGATATTGGCGAGAAAAAAAAATCATCGCCCTTTCGAGACACCCGAAAAAAATTTTTTTTTCCAAGATTTTTCTCTACAGTTCTGTCGGCGTGATTCATATGTATAATCATGATAAGTTTCAGCTCTGTAGTACCAAGGGTTTCTTAGGAAACCTGCGGACAGACGGACATGGCGAAACTATAAGGGTTCGTAGATTACTACGGAACCCTAAAAAGGTCAAGAGTATCCAGTAGGCTTTGCCGACGCCGACTACGGTGGCGACCTAATTGACCGACGCTCACACACTGGATACGTCTTCCTCATGAGTGCAGCCAGCGTTAGCTGGGAAGCCCGCAAACAACGTACACCGGCTCTATCAACAACCGAAGCCGAGTACATGGCACTAGGAGAAGCCTGTAAAGAGGCTATCTATCTTAGATCACTCATTAACGAAGTCTTTCATTTATCTCGCCCCATGACCATCTACTCCGATAATCAAAGTTCATTAAAGTTATCACGCAACAATAGTTTTCATGCACGCACTAAACACATTTACATTCGACACCATTTCATCCGCGAACTCTCACGTGAAGATGTAGACCTCCAGTACACACCCACCAACAACATGACCGCTGACATGCTAACGAAGCCACTTGCAAAACTTAAACATTGTAAATACTCAACATATTTAGGGCTAAGTTAGTTGTACAGCAGTATGGGTGTAAGGGTAGTGCTAGGTCTAGCTAGATTAAAAGTTTATTTAGGTGTTGTAAACGATATTGTATTATATTGTAATGTGAGTCCATCACCACAGCTGGGCCACAATCGAAATTTCAATATTTGACTATGCCAAGAATTTCTCGGGGCCGCGTTTAAAAGTTATCGGGTGTTGTTTGGGGCCCAGCTGCAGTGACGTCACTACAGCTGGGCCACACCTGTATCTCGAAGATGGAACCACGTAGCGAAGATTTGGCTACGTAGAAAATTTCTCGTGAATTTCTCGGGACAAACCCCAAAATAAGAAAACTATCCAGTCTCGCGTTCAAAAAATATAAGACATTCGTTGGGGTCCAGCTGCAGTGACGCGTCACTACAGCTGAGCCACCTGGATCTCGAAAACGGGACGACGTAGGAGAAACCTGCTTGCGTGGATAATTTCTCAAAAATTTATCGAGTATCGTCATCAAAAAAACCTGAATTTCTCGTTGTCCCGTTCTAAAGAAAGAAAATATTATTTTTTATCGTGAATAGTCTAGGAGCCAGGAGGCCAAATGCACACAGAACTCTTTATTTTTTAATGTTTCGCGTAATTTTCTTTGGTCAAAGTATAATATTAATAGTATTACAGTATTTAGTGAGAGAAAAGTCAATAATTTCAATGATGTTCGTGTCGTTTTCATATTATTTAAATGATTTACTCGATCAGTATTTTACGTACACTATTTTGACATCGAGCTCCAAGACTACCCTAAGAAAAATGTACACTCGCGTACAACTGTCTTTTAAAGTACGAGTTTTTATTTTTTATTATGGCTCGGATATTAGTCCTTCTAGTCAAGTCCAAGTTCAGTGGTCTGTTTTAGACCACTTGGTTCACTATCACACTTTTTAATGAGTTATACATTTTTGACAGTGTTTTTAATGAAATACTAGCTTATCGCCCGGGACTTCGTTCCCGTGGGAATTTAGGAAAATTAATGTAGACTATGTGTTAATCCAGGGTGTTGGCTATTTCCATACCACATCAAAATTAGTCCAGCCGTTGAGCGTGAAAGAGGAAAAAACCTCCATACATACAAATTTTTGCGTTTATAATATTAGTAAGGATGGTTCGCTGTAAACGGATTTACCTTCTAAGCCATGGTAAGCGTATGTGAAATACGTAGTTACGACTTTAATGAGTGAAGTACGGACAGCCGCAACTTAGGTTACCACACGCGTGCGCTCTGTGCTGTTATGATAAGAGCGGTTTTGTAATGAAAATGGAGTAACCTGATGCGCTGGCCTCTGTACAAAAAATAATTTAAACCACATATTAGAATAAAATCATAATAAGTGAATGTTGAAACACACTCTCGAGAGATGGCAGCACGGTTAGGTCACGTTAAGAAAGGAAGAAGACTTGTTGTAAACCATCACAGACGGCTCTATCTGCTTCAGTTTGTTTATTTATTTTCATATAACTGGAATTAGATTTTGTTTATTTCACTTTTGATCGCGACTGTACATTTGTATGAAAATTAAATAAAGTCTTTTTTCTCTAGAATGGGACACCGAGAATTTCAGATTTTTTGATGATTATACTCGAGAAATTATCTACGCAAGCAGATTTCACCTACGTTGTCCCGTTTTCGAGATCCAGGTGGCTCAGCTGTAATGACGCGTCACTGCAGCTGGGCCCCAACGAATGTCTTACATCTTTTGAACGCGAGACCGGATAGTTTTCTTATTTTGGGGTTTGTCCCGAGAAACCCACGAGAAATTTTCTACGTAGCCAGATCTTCGCTACGTGGTTCCATCTTCGAGATACAGGTGTGGACCAGCTGTAGTGACGTCACTGCAGCTGGTCCGACGCCAAACAGCTTGCTGTGTTTCTCCAATGCGTAGAAGTACCAGTGCCTTATAGGCATTTTCTGGGTTAACTCGCTCCATCGTCGACCTCATCTATGACTTTGGTCAAGATTGAGGTCAAAAGTTAACCCATAGTTAAAAAAAAATGGAACGCAGCCTTGTAACCTCGGCACATGGGGCGATCGTGAAACAGGCAGATACAGCGATACGAACGCCCTCCTCTGACCCTCTGTACGCGCTTTAAACAATTTTCCAACGCGCTTCACACGCGCGTAATCGGCATCTACGGCGCTGAAAACGCGCGTTCCTGAAACGCGCATCGTCGGCGCGTTTAAAATACGCCGTGTGGTAGGGGTCTAAGGTCCGGATTTTCAAGGAAACAGATAACTAGGTCTATTGCATAAAACAAAGAGTAAGACCGATTATTCCACACTATACCATTCGATTCTATACTGACCAATCTGACCATGGACCTAATATATTGGAAAAAATCTTTATTTTATAGGACATTCAGGATGCCACTTAAACAGGTCAAGATTACATGAAATACATACAAACATACATTAAAGGATTTAAATATACATACATACGCATTCGTTCTATTGACCCTACTGAGTCAATATGAGGTAATCTAGTCGAGGTCAAGTCGAATTATTTAGAATAACGGGGCTATGCGATGGATGGTTAGCTGGTTAATTTAAGTGTCTATCGAGTTTTATTAGAAAATAGCATGGTAATTTTTTTTTCCCACCAATATTTAAAAAAATCATGTGATTTCAGTGACTGTCACTTTGGTATTGGCATATTGAAGTACCTTGGAAAAAATATTTATTGAGATTGATAGTGAAGGGAATACGTTGCGATCTATGCGAGCACCGGTAGTTCATCTAAGTAGTCTGCAGTCTAAGTAGGGTTTTTTTATATTTTGGTTTTATTGGCGAAGACCTGTAATTGGCTCTCTGGCGCTATTTTTATTTTGTATTAACTTTGTATCGAAGGCTGTTGGTTTTCCCAATATAAAATAAACATATTTGTTGTTCCACGCGAACGAAGTTTTGACACGGCGAGGACTCGAACCCGAACATATCGAAAGACTTAAAAAAACTACATTTCTATTTCATCTAATATCGATCCCATGGGCCTAACTAACAAGTAAACTATTTCTACTTACCGCCTCGAATAAATTCAAGATTTAGGTACCTTATGAACTACAACAAACTAAGTTGATGTTCATAGTTGGGATTCCCTTAGTCAACTTTTACGAGAAGAGATATGTTGATTTGATAGTATTTATGACTGCAGATGATCACTTGAGCGAGAGAAGATGTGAAAATTCCCAACCGTATTCTGCAGCCTCTTATACAGATGCGGCGGCACGGTGACGATCCATTCAGGCTGGTTGGGCGAGTGAGCCTGACTCCTCTTCAAGCGCTGCGTGCTAATGGCCAACAGTGGCGGCAGCACGACACTCGGCTCGCGAAGACATTCTAGAGCCGTTACCGCTACTGCATCGTAACCCATGTGGTAAAGAGCGATCACCTGAAATGGAATCATCAGTATTTTTAATATTTATAAAGGATAGGCTAGGTGGAGGTGGCTGTGTGATAACCATCAGAATAGCCTGTTGACCGGCCATTCTGATGGTTACCAATTTTTTTTTTTTACTGTGAAGTTGTGACCAAACATTGATTCCTAATAGCTTTCTATGATAAGAGAATTGCTTTATGTATATTTTGGAATAATTAAAACATTTGCTACATAGTGCTCTGCCTACTCCTACAGGGATGGATGGCTAAGTAATTCACGCCAAAAACAAAGATTTCAATGCCTTGTATACTGAAAAAATAAAGGAGGATTTGTTTACAAACATCATTCATACTAATACTGTGGTCCATTGTCTGTTGACTACACACAATTTTTTGTGTGAGTTACTCCAGTAAAATTCATTTTATCAGTTTTTTGTATTAAGTGCGCATTTCGAACTCAAAAAGAACTAATTAACTATAATGAATAATCTCTTCAAGTTTCCAAGATATACACGAAAAACATATGGTTCTAGATTTTCTAACGTAACGCACGCTGTTATTCAAAGTTATTTATGTAGGTGAACGTCCACATATTAGTTCAATAAATAAAATAGTACCTCAATAAAGAAATATTACCTCAATACGTTAAGAAATATTTGTCACAGTGATTTATTTATTTATTTATTTTAATGGAGGTTCAACAGCTTATAATATACATAGTGTTCAACATTTTAAAAACAATATGCCAATTACAGATCCTCACAAGTAGATAGAGTCAATCAGCACAGCTGGGCCACAATCGATGTTTTGACTACGCCTGGAATTTCTCAAAATCTGTCGATAACGATTTGTAAAGAAAACAAAATTTCTCCGCTACGTCGTCCCATCTTCTAGATACAGATGTGGTCCAGCTAACGTCAGTGCACCTGGGCCTCAAATATGTATAAATTATGAATGCGAACCTGAGAAAATCTGTTTTCTTTGCGAACCGTAATCGACAAATTATCTATTATGGCCCAGCTGTGCTGATGGACTCGCCGGGATTTTGTCAAATCGGTGATATCAGAATGCGATGTACAGGGTCAACAGCACATCATGCTATTCAAAACTGTCAAATTTCTTCGATCGATTTTCATAAAATTGAAAATAGAGCTCCAAGCAATAGAGTTTACTATCCATTGGGGAAATTTGACAGTTTGTGGTAACCTGATGTGCTGTTGACTGTACATTGCTGGTTTTCGTGTTTTATGCTGTTGTGATTATTATTGCAAAATGGAATGTATAGTATTCAAATAAATATTCATTTTTTAAAGCAGAAAATATTTAAAAAACATGAAAATGATTTGAAAATGTTCCTAAGAAAATTTTCACTGGATATTCATTTAGAATTATGGTCTTTTATACAGGATTTCAGTTTTTGCTAAGCTGTCCCTTACATTCTTTCTACATAGGTCCCTGTGAGTCTGTTGGGC
The DNA here is from genome assembly GCA_949987775.1 of Aproaerema taeniolella. NCBI lineage: Eukaryota > Metazoa > Arthropoda > Insecta > Lepidoptera > Gelechiidae > Aproaerema > Aproaerema taeniolella. The sequence continues at coordinate 12,999,170 of OX465250.1, forward strand.
TGACGGCTGACGTCATTCTAGCAACCTCACAGGCTCCTATTTATATCTCTGAAAGTAAAATGAGGTACTGTTTATTTCCTCAAATGTATTGGGTACTATTTTAGATACTTTTTATTGGCATTTGTGGAAACGTTAATTTACATGGTAAGGCTTCTGGGGTGACAGTCGCGTAAATATAAAAGTGCAATTACCTGCTGCCGTTTGATAAAGTCGCTGTCGATACCCCACAGCCCTGCTAGCCTCGTTATGTTCTCGAGCCACAAGTAACATTCTTTGTCGTGGTAGATCTTGTTTGGACCATCGCCGTCTTTGCAACTTATAGTCTCGATAGCAGCGCGCACTAATTTTGTTAGGAATTTCATTCGAGGATTCTTCACTTTTTCCGAAGCTTTCATATTTATTTCCCTTTGGCCTTCGTTTCCTGTCAGTGCGTCAAATATGTACTGATAGTCAATGTCAAACAGACTATCGAGAGGTTTTGAGTATTTCAAGTTGAAATGACATAAGTAATATATTGTGCAAGAGATTTGGTAATTCAAGGTCAATATATCAATATTAACATTCTTTGTGTCTTGTGCGACTTCTACAAGCGATGGCATACTCTCGTCCCAGATTTTTTCCAATTGAATAGGTCGCTTCTCTTGTTCGGTAGAAGATGAGGCACAAGAAAGGAAACCATCCAGGTATTTCGTTGATATCTCTAGAAAATTTATCATAACAGAATTGGTAAATCCAACATCCTGCAAGCAGAGTGGATCTTTTGGCAATCGTCCTACTTTGTTAACAAGTCGACAACTAACTTCGAATGTATGTTTAATGTAAGTGGCCCAAATTATGTAAAAGAGGCCCAATCGTAAATGCAGGTCTGATATGTTGTGAAGACAACGCAGGACAGCGGTGAGCGCTTCCATTTTCTGTGTTTTTTTTTGCCAATCCATTGCGTATTCCCAGCACATATTTGCTATAATATAATTGGCCAATGAGCTAAGTGGAAACTGCCGTCGTAGAAGCGACACCCATTTGAAAATTTTCGGATTGTCATCTATATAAAAACTGTTGTTTTGTATAAAAAGATAATCAGCATTATCATCTTCCTCAGACACAGAGTCAGGATTAGCAGAAGTTATTTCCATTAATTCATTGACGGTTATCGCTTCCGGCACAACTCCCATGCTACACAGCCATTTTGCTATAAGCTCAGTTACGGACCCTTTACCTCTAGAGTAAATGTATTTCAAGTTAATATTTATATCACTGATTTCCAGTTTTGGTAAACCTTTGCCGACGAAGTTATCTTTGAACATGAGGATAATGCTGAGTAGTGAAATATCTTCCAGTTTACCGATTAGTAAACCCCATTTGGCACTTTCATTTGTAACAGAAACCCATGCCCCTTCATCGCTTTGAGATCTTTCTTCAAATATTTTGCCTACCGCCTTAGAAGCCATGGCTACAATCATACTTCTCAAAGGGCAGGGCATATCGACTAACATGTCACGAATGTTCTGCCACCATGGCGATATCTCGTTATAAACCATGTCGGTAGCCTCCTCGGTAACACTACACAGGTAAAACAGTACAGCGATTAGCTTTTCTATCAATTCAATGCTTATTTCATCCAATGACATATCCATTATATGAGTTATAACAAGTTTTACGATATCTTTCGTCTCAATGTTGCTTTGTTTCACGAAGTCTGTTAACATTTTTACGTTACTCATTTTGAATATCGACTTAAATGTATCGGTAGCCAGAGTGTTAAGCTTATCATTGGGTGTGTTTGGTTTCAGCGAGATTCGTTTTCCGGTTTCTTCGACGGCAAAACAAGACACAAATTCTTTGTAGGTATTGGAATTAGTATCAGCGAATTTTACTCGTGCGTGATGTTCTTTGTAACCGTTTTCGTGAGCCAAATGTAAAAGTCTTTCCAATATACAGTTGTCGTCTTCTAGAAGATGGAAATCAGGCTCTTCTTCAATGTTAGTGTTTGCAGTTTCTACATCCTCTACATTTATTTCTATGCTTAAATATTCATAGATCTTGGACATTAATGGCGTCATATCATCTGCATTTTCATTATTTATATGTCTGTAGAACAATGTTATCAGTCCCAAGTTAGCAAGATATTGGACCACCTTTTCTTCTGTTTGGTTGAGATTTTTGGTTTCAAAGGTATCCCAGAAGAGTTCTAAGCATGCCATAATTATTTTAGGTGCTATTTCATATTTCTTTACTAAAATGTCTATGCAGTGTTTCTTCATCTCTAAGGTTTTCAGTGCAGAAATCCTTTTCACTATTTCGATTTCGTAATCTTCGGAATCTTCGTAATCCTCGGTAGTCCGAGTTTTCTTGATATAGTCGCGTAACTCGCGCATAGTATGTAAATCTTTAGATCTCTCGGAATTTTCACCTTCGAGTGCATAAAAAAATGGAATGTTGAATTTTTTCAATTTCCCGTCGGGATCTAGAAGCACACATTGGAACTCAGGTAAATTCAGTTTCTTGTGCGTATAATTTTTCTCTGCACCGACTAGACCACAAGTGTTGTAAATAAGCTTTCCGTTTTTAGTAGCAGTGAAAACGGCAACTCGGTTGCCTCTTTGCATTAGTCTTATATCAATCAAACCTTTTTTTGGGTTATAGATGATAAGAAAAACGGCTCGTTTAATTTCTTTGACGACAGATAGTTGAGGTTTTTTGTTATCGATGTCAAACATCTGAAACAGGATAAAAAACTTGCTAAATTCTTCACATCTTTGCCCACTGCTAAACTGTGGGTAAGAGCGAATCCACATTAATCTTTACTAATAGACGGTCTTACTAATAATAAATATATAAATAGTACACCGCGTTTTCACAAACTGTTTTTCACAAGGTCCTGAAATCTTTTATGGGTCAATGTATATACATTTTTATAAGATACCATGTGTATTCAAAACTAATGTTTAGAAAAATTAAAGGCAATAATTAAACAAAAACTTGCCAAAAAGGGCTATCATGGGAATAAACTGCTTAGCTCTAGAGTTATTTTAGATTTTAGTTCAGTCTGTAGGTACACACATCAAAAAAAGTTTGCGATCACTTGGAAAAGTGCTAATATTTTTTATTGTAGAAGAATAAAACTTCATCACTTTTTATCTTTTGATTTCTTATTTAAAAATATGAAATTTAAATATAAAATAATTTCGTAATTCAAATGTTTTTTCAATCAACCCTTGCTTGCTTTCATTCAGAAATCTGACATAGTCGCAACTTATCAATATTTTCAATTTATTCAAAAAAAATTAAGTTGGTAACGATGCCGAGAGGATTAACTGCAGTTTTACGAGCCAGAATTCGTAACTTTAAGTGGAGAAGGCTATTCCACGAGGGAAATATCACGCAGAGTTCATGTATCCCAATCCTGCGTGGTGACCACGTTGGAGAGGTATCAGGGCATGGAAGATTTAGCTGATCGACCTCGCAGTGGTCGCCCAACTGTTCTTACTGCAATTCAGAAGCGATATATCAGATTACTGGCTGCCCGTGACCCAACAATGAACGCTACTAAAATGAAAGCAGAGCTGCGAGCTGCCACCGGCCGCGAAGTTAGCACCCAAACGATTAGAAATTGCTTACACCAAGCTGGATTACGAGCAAGGAGATCCTGGCGAGCACCTCTGAACTCACAGCAACGGAAGCGGCGCAGATTGCAATGGGCTAGGCTCCGTCAAAATGAAGAAATTGAGGACGAAAGCATCTGGCAGAACTGCTTCTTCGTTGACGAAACGCGGATCAGTACACATCCAGATAACCGACGTGTCCGTGTCTGGAGAAGACCTGGCGACTCTGAAAGGCAGAGAACTGCCACTGGAACCGTTCAGCAGGGCGGGAAATCAGTGTCCTTTTGGGCCGGGATAATGATTGGGGCTAGGACGCCCTTAATCCCGTATCAAGGCACCATGACCGGAGCCATGTACAAAACGATTGTAATCGATGGATACGTCAGACCATTCCGCATCAACCACGGGCGCCAATTCATAATGGTAGATGATAATGCGCCCGCACATCGAAACGGACGTATTGATGCTGCTCTCCAGCAATACGACATCACCAGGTTAGACTGGCCTGCCGGCTCGCCTGACTTAAACCCGATCGAGCATGCGTGGGATGCTCTTAAGCGAGCTGTTTGGAACCGTCAGCCACCTCCGCGAACAGTGTCAGAAATCAGGGCAGCTGCTATTGAAGAGTGGGACAGGTTACCACAAGAAATGCTAGATAACTTAATTCTTAGCATGCCCAGAAGGGTTTCCGCATGTGTGCGAGCCAGGGGAGGAGTCATTTTATACTAACTATTAATTTTTTCGTAATAAATTTTGTTTGTTTTTTCATTAATTCAAATTTTTCATTACATTACATTTAAGCCAAAATTGCATTTCCTAGCTTTTGTTAATAAAAAGTAAATAATTAATAATGATTCTTTTATTTACTTAGTGCATTTTCATTATAAAATCATAAAACGTAAACAGTTTCTTTAAATAATTTATATTTTAAAGAATACACCTGATTTTGCTACTGATCGTAAACTTTTTTTGATGTGTGTAGTTTTGCATTGCAAAAGGTGGCGTAGAAAATATTTTGACACAATATTGTTTAGGTATGGCTGGTTAGTAAAAATTCAAGTTCTCGACCTTAAAGGACCCAGGCGTTAGCCGCCATCTTGAATTAAAGGTGCCAAAATTAGGTATATTCCTTCGATCAACTATAGAAAACTAGTTAAACAGTCCCATACAAAATGAAATTTAAAAGTGTCCTAACTACAATACGTACTTGGATAGTTGTATACCACTTCATGTATTATGAAAAAGTTCTAAAGTGTCAAACATTTTAATCTAATTTAAACCTTAACGTAATATTATAAGGTCGAAAATAAAATCTGTTTAATTTGTAAAATACCACTTTTGGTTTTCAACAAAGGATAACGTAAGACAATTTGATAACACTGGCTGTCACGTAGAACATGGGAGGAGTGGAGTTGCCTTTGTTAATTTTAAAAATATATAAGTTGGGTCGATTTCACATAAAAAAATCTTCGTACAAACTTTTTAACAAATTCAAAATGCTACGAAATGGTGTGGTTTTCTTTTTAACCCTTGATTGTGTTGTGTATGTATAGGAGCATCATAGCTCTTAAACGGATGATGTTAATGGTGCAGTTTATTTTATTCGAAAGCTTCTTCTTGCGCTGGATTTCAGATATGATTTATCAAAATTGGTTCAGCCGTTTACTTTTATGTTAGTTTTTATGGTTTTTTATTATTAAAAAATCACATTCATTTCAAATTAAGCGACGATTAATATACATTACAATTGATAATCACAGCCGCCGCCATTCTTCTTAATTATTGCTTATAAACATAATATTCTATGCTTATTTTTTTATGAAATATGAAATAACTTATAAAAAAAGAAAAGAACTGTGTCTTTCCCGATTACACATATATTATGTTTTGCTTATTTAAAACTTAGTATAATTTTTTGAACAGAAATGACCTATTGAGATTTAAGAGAGGAAATTAGCTATGAAACTAAATTGATATTTAAGTACAAGAAATAATTTATTTTAAAAAAAAGCAACCAACTCAAAAAAAAAAACATTTGTCTTCTTCGCTGTCATCATCTTTGTCCTGAAGATGAAACATATTTTTTTTATTTTATTCAATACAAGAAACTCCAAATCAAAAGTGATAAAAAGGTACATACTATTTGAGGTGCAGCTGTTTTGTGTAACCTTTTGACTCCTTTTGTAATGACATACGAGTCACTTTCTAAAAAATGCTTGGAGCAAAAGACACTACTTTGCGACGGCTAAAAAAAATCTTCACATCTTTGACGTGCGATCACGGATGTCCACTGTCCACATCGCACAGGATCTCTAGGAAAACTAAAAATCCAATAAAACTTTATGTTTGTAAACGTCACGCACGTTAAATTTTTTATTAATTCAATTTTATATGATTAATGGTTTTGCCATTAATACCTTTAATGTAAGTATAGAAAACAGAATTAATATATACTCTTTACACTTAAATTTTATAACACAGATGAAAATGAAAAAAAAAAAACAATAGAAAAAAAAACAGCGTCTCTATTTGTTTTAGAACAGAGTCACTGCATGTGCATAACCCGAACAAATGATGTTGAAATACAACGGTATGGATTTGTAAGTTCGGCTAGTGTCTATTCAATTTAAAGGGTTATACTTTCGCCGAATGTTATTAAATTAAACTAAAAAAATGTTTTATAACCTTTTCTTGGCCAAATACCAAGATAATTTCAATTCACATATAATAATTACAAAACTACTTATTTAAAACATGTCATTCCATATTCCTTTAATGTTCTGGAGGTGTGATTTTTACAATTTTTCACTGCGCACTGAGGCATGGTTACTTTCGGAACGAACGAATGCTACTAAACGAAAAGACAACCCAAAACGTCAAGTGGGTGATCATTTAGTGAGGGAACTTTTTTGTTGTGGATTGTGTATCTAGTTCTTTATAGTTGATCGAAGGTATATTCTAAATAACTTCTCAATTGTTTACTAAATCACAAAAGTGTCTATGAAGGGTTCAAAGAAGATAAAATTGCCTACATTTTTTGCATACATGATTATTCTGTAAGTCTTAAAGGTAAAAAGTTACAAGCGACGGAAATAATAATATTTATAAAAATCTAATCTAATATATAAAATGATAAATGACTGGGGGTACACAACGCACAGCCCAAACCGCTAGACTTACGGACTTGAAATTTTGCACATAGATACCTTATGTAGTGTAGGCATCCACTAAGGAGCGATTTTTGGACATTCCACCCCTAAGGGGGTTAAATAGGGGATGGAAGTTTGTATGAAAGTCCGTGAATTTTGAAGTTAGGATCTTAGAACTTTGTATGTAGGATGATGATTAAAAAATAATGAACACGTGTATCAGCAATTTTGAAAATTCTACCCCCAAAGGGGTGAAAGAAGGATAAACTGACTGCGTGAACGATCAACGCACAGCCCAAAGCGCTAACTAGGGACCTGAAATTTTGCACATAGATACCTTATACAGTGTAGGCATCCACTAAGGAGGCATTTTTGGAAATTCTACCCCTAAGGGGATTAAGGGGGTTAATTGACTGACATATCAATGCACTGCCCAAACTAAATTATTTTTTGTAAATATTAATATTTCCGTCGCTTGTAACTTTTTACCTTTAAGACTTACAAAATAATCATGTATGCAAAAAATGTAGGCAATTTTGTTTTCTTTGAACCCTTCATAGATACTTTTGTGATTTAGTAAATAATTGAGAAGTTATTTAAAATATACCTAATTTTGGCACCTTTAATTCAAGATGGCGGCTAACGCCTGGGTCCTTCAAGGTCGAGAACTTGGATTTTTATTAACCTGCCAAACCTAAACAATATTGTGTCAAAACATTTTCTACGCCACCTTTTGCAATGCAAAGGCCTTAGCATTTCCTCACAGACTGGGCTATTTAGTTAAAAATAGAAAATAAGGAAAGTAATGAGATTTTTCAAAAGAATACCACTTTTTTGCGCAGTTATAGTTGGATAAAGAGAGTGACATAGGCTGCGGTTTGCGGTTTCCTGTGATCAAATAGCTTTTAATTATAAATACCTACATATATTTGTATGAAAGGGAGTACAAAACATACTTGTACGAAAGCACACTGCGCGTCTCTGTAGCCTTTGAAGAGTCTGATGAGATGTGAGCGCTGCAGATCTAACACAGCGACGCGGCCGAGGCTGTCAGGCAGGGCGGCGAGCCGGCGGTCGGGGGACACTACAGCCCGCGAGCCCAGTCGCGCGCTGTCGTACAACCCCGACCGCATCGACAGCGCCTCACCCTTCAATGCCGGCTCCGCACTAGCGGCTTGGCTATCCACCGAGCTCCCCCCGCCCAGCCATCCGCTAATATAACAATGAAACGAAAAAACATCAAATGACTAGCTGACCCGACAGACGTTGTCATGTTTTCTTAGGCCCGTAATTACAGAAGGAGACTCAAGGCTTGATCTATACTTAACTATTGATTGTCTTTTTCTCTCACTATCAGAATGACAAAGACGACTGCTACTTAAGCATAGATCGGAGTCTGAGTCGCGTTCTGTGATACGAACCTCAAAGGCCCACACTAAGGTTTACTCTTGTGTTGTGGGTCCCTCGAACGGAACATACATAAAGACAAACACAAACACCCATGACCCGAGAACAAACATCTGCTTTTTACAAAAATATTTGCCCCGACTGGGAATCGCACCCAGGACCCGTCGATCAAGAGGCAGCGCCGCTACTACTCGACCAAACTGGCCGTCAACCGTCAATATAAAAATGAAACAAAAAAATATTTATTGGTTAACGAAAATATTAAATGACTAGCTAAACCGACAGAACGCTGTCCTGTTTTCTTAAATTTTCTAAATTTCCGATCAACTTTCTTAATTTTTCCTTTCATAAAAATTTAAGAACCTATTAAAACAAAAAAAAAAAACAGATCAGTAGGTACGTACAACTAAATACAACGTTTTTATTTTTCCCTTTTTGAAGTCTGTTTTAGACGGAGATCCCAGGGCCGCCAGACCTTACTTATTTTCTCATTAACCAAATGTGTGGGAAATAGTAGTGCTAGTACGTACTAGTAATGTATGAATACCAGCTAACCTGGGCCGACGGCCAATTTTCAGCTACCAGGTTTCGAAGGTACTTCCAAAAATTACTCAGTTGTCTTGAAGTCTGGCTGCTGATGTCTTATAGAATATAATTAAGTAAATATAAAAATTAATGTTCAACACCGCCAGACTCTCCGTCGTCGGCTGTAATTTATGCCAGACACTTTACAGTTCGCAAGTAAATTATGCGATTATACCTACAATCTGAGCCGTGATTTTTGTATAGATGTTCAGGGAACTATAACAATTCTTTTTATAGCACCCAGACTTCAAGACAAGTGAGATTCATTTTTTGACTTTGACTTTAAATTAGCGAAACTTTAGTAGGTAATTCTGCCAATGAAACTAAACAACTTTACAGTCCATATTGTTTAAAAATGTTAGGTTATTTCCACAAGTTTTCATTAATGGTTGTAGTTCCTCAGTACAACGCGTTCCTTGTGGAAGCGGATACGTTCCGCAGAGGTAAAATGGGGTTGTCTACAACCGGCATTTTTCTGCCTTTAAGCATCCCACACCATTTTTTTTTACCAAAGAGACACATCATTCGAAGCTGAGGCGGGTCTCTAGTAATTTATAAACCTCCTAACTGATTTTTAAACATCCTCTATTATCTAGTCACATAAACAAAAAGTATGAATATGTCACCGGAAAATAATAAGAACCGTAAGTTGATCAACTTTCGAGGTAGTTTATCAACTAGCGGAAAATCATACACAGCAATTGAAATGTATTATTTAACGTATACATTTCCGGTAATTGATCAATTTACGGCGACTCACGGTAAAATGATCCGACGAACGCGAGAGATACGCTGATTGGTCGAAAACGCGAGCTGTACCCTGATTGGTTGAATGTCTCACTTGGAACTGCGACAAGTAGGTTTGTTAGTAGCCGAACCCAACCAACCCGATAAGAGTTGGTTGGGTTAGGTTAGGTTAGAACTGCGACCACCAACGCACAAGCCGAGCGAGCGTAGCGAGCGTGCCGCGGCAGCGGCCGGCGAAGTGCCAGAAACGACTCGACTGTGTAGCTCAGTCAAGTTAAATATTATTAGGGGGTCGTGCTTGCAAAAGGTCGGGTCATTCTGAATTTTTTATATGTTTTTAAGACCTAAACCAATATTAAAAAACCAAATTTGCAATTTCCAAAGTGCTGTGCGAGCGGCGGTGTGACCAAAAAACCATGAAATTTTCGGATTTTTTTCAGTTTTTGCTCAATATCTTAGTGAAGGAAGGGTCTGATCAGTATAGTTACTATGAATACTTTTAAAGTATAGTAAATTTGCTACAATTTGAGACCAAAGCGAGCTCTCTACAGCTATTGGTTCCCAAGATACAGTTCTTCGAAAACAAACCGAGACGGTACTGTTCACCCACGCCTTTACCGGGTGCGATACCACCTCAGCACCGTTTGGCCAAGGAAAGACCAAAATCACCACACTCCTGAGTAAGAATGAACCACTTGCTGAGCAAGTGGAGATCTTCCTTCGGCCAGACTCCACCCCACAAGCCGTGAAAGAAGCCGGCATCAAGTGCTCTGTGGCTCTATATGGGGGTGACATCGCGAGGGACACTTTGAATTTCCTCAGGTATAAGACATTTGTCACTTCAATGAGCATAAACCTAGCCCGTTTGCCACCGGCAGAAGATGCCACAGGCCACCATGCAGTAAGGTGCTACCTCCAAGTGCAGAAGTGGCGGGGAGTCAACTTGAATTCCACTGATTGGGGGTGGAAGATGTCTTCTCAGGGACTCATCCCCATCCCCACCACCATGGATCCCGCACCTCCTGCCCTTCTGCAAAAAATTTCCTGTAAGTGCAAGAAAGGGTGCTCTGGGAGCTGCTCGTGCAGAAAGGCTGGGCTCCGCTGCTCAGTCCTTTGCCAGTCATGCGGTGGCAAATTGCGCACTAACGTCCCGGAAGTGGAGCTGAAATGCTCGGATGATGAAGATGACCCGAATACAGACTGGGGGCCTCTCCAAGCATCCATCACTGTCGACGAGAAACCATCTTCATACGAACCCAAACCTGGGTCATCAAAGATGAAAAGAAAGGCATAATTTGGCAACCAAAACACATTACCTACATGATTTATATTACTTTTCTTAGAGGTACTGTCAGATTATGTTACTTTAGGTAGCTGTTGTTTTAAAACAACTGGGTATACAGATACTAGTTTGATCTCAAATGAAAGCTAATTAAATTTACTACAACTTAACATTTTATGTGGGGTGCATATTTTACAAAATAAGTGAACGTTCCGAAAAAAAACACTTTTTGCAAAAAAATCATGTTTTCGAAGAACTGTAATTTGGGAACCAATAGCTGTAGAGAGCTCGCCTTGATCTCAAATTGTAGCAAATTTACTATACTTTAAAGGTATTTATAGTGACTATACTGATCAGACCCTTTCTTCACTAAGATATTGAGCAAAAACTGAAAAAAATCCGAAAACTTCATGGTTTTTTGGTCACACCGCCGCTCGCACAGCACTTTGGAAATTGCAAATCTGGTTTTTTAATATTGGTTTAGGTCTTAACAACATATAAAAAATTCAGAATGACCCGACCTTTTGCAAGCACGGATTTACATCTATACTGAACTAGTGGTTGCGTTAAGCGGTTTTCGCATCAACCAATCAGAGAACAGTATTATATTACGGATGAAAAAAATGCACACTGAGACTGAGCAGCGATTGGTCCATTCGTGTATGATTTGACATGTGGCAAAATCGTTAGTTGATAAACTTACAGCCAGGCAGAGTAAGATGATCAATTAGCTATTTATTGCGTTAAATAATACATTTCAACTACTGTATATGATTTTCCGCTAGTTGATTAACTACCTCGAAAATTGATCAACTTACGATTCTAATTATTTTCCGGCGACAAATATAAGCTAAAATTCTTACGGCAGTGCAGATTTTATTTTGTTGGCAACAGCTCTGGCTACATCTTGCAGAGGCGGGGTAGTTCCACCTTCCAGAGCGTAGTGGAACCCGATATACGGCACGGCTCCCACACCCAGTATCAGCGTGTTCATGGGTGGAATTGAGCGGTACCTGAAGAAATATCTATGCTTAAGTTTTATTTGTATTTTTAATGGTTACTGTTTCACAACAAAGGAGATGCTAGATTGTTCTGTCTTTGAAAAAGGCTAATTCATTCACAATTTTTTTAATCAGCTTATGTGGGATACACAGTCACTACTGGGACTATTTTTAGACTATTATTATACTTTATTGTACACAAAAATTTAAAATAAACATTTTACAGAGAACAAGATACACAATGGCGAGCTTAACTCAAAATGAGTTCTCTTCCAGCTAACCTAAGTGACAGAGAAAATACTATTAAAGTGGGCAAAAGTGTACAACACGGGGAACAAACATTAACAGACACAATGGACTTTTTTTAAAGCCCTCTATTTTATCATTTGCTGGATTTGAGAAAATATACTTACCAAGTATCATATCCACCATATGTGGAGGCAGCAAGGAGGTGGTCATAGGAGTTCTTAAGTTCAAGTCCCACTACAGCTGCATCATTGATAACTTCCTGATCAGTAAACATCCACTTCTTGACACCGATACTGCGATTGTCCACTGAGTAGTCCTCCTGCACACCTGCTTGTACTGTAATGATAGCTTAGACTATTTGAGATTATATTTATTTATTTATTTTAGAACACATACAATCATAAATACTACAAACATAACATTTAAAGAATAATATAATCAATATTATTTATTTTTCATTTTAAATCACAAGGGCTACATTTTGAGCAAATTTTATTTCCCATATTCAACATAGTCAGATTTATTAAGTAAAAGAGAATCAGTAACTCTAATATATGTACTATTAAAGAACACCTTACAATAGCAGTGTGATAAAGTAGATGAAAGAAATATTAATTACCTTTAGCAAGTTGTGCTTTAGCATTTCTAAGAGTCTGAAATAGATTAGATCCTGATATGATACATTGAAATGTTTGAAATAAGATATGGATGTCATCAGGCAAAGTCCCATACATTCCAGTATGGCAAGATATTTTCATGACAGGTCTCTCATCCAGTTTTTCCAGCAACAGCAAGTGGCCAGTATTTGTGTAGAAGCCCACATTTCCATTTTTGAATCCAACAACAATACAAAACCAGTCGGGTCCATTCTGTAAGACCAAAAATAGTTAATTTCTCTGTGATATAAATAATAAATAAAGAAAAAGTAACTATACTTGTCTTCGTTGGTTTTACAATAGTTTTTTATTTAATTTGACCATGTTATCAATATTTGAATAAAATAAATGCCTACATTTTTACTTTCGATGTATTTTTTGAACAAATCCAAAACATGGCTTCTTTTATTCATAGTGCTAATTTTTGTTCTACCATTACTATTCTTGCAGCTTTCAGTAAACCAAGTACGCCTATAGCTAACTGAATATTGGTCGAAACTTTCCACAATTGAATTGATGAATTTGGATTTAGTATTTTTGAGACAAATCTAAAGTCTATTCAAGTAGGTATACATTTACTTGAGATGAATGATGCGATGGACATATTGGTAAAGCTAACAGTGCAGTTATTTCGGAGGGTAATGTTCCATTCCAAGATATTAGGTATGTATTGCTATCTGTAGAACTAATCCACTGGGTAGTCAGTAAGCACAGTCTGTTTTTGAAACCAACAGCCAGGATATTACCACACGACGACAACGACACAGAGCATTGTGATAGCCAATTCTCATCTGCAATTAAAACAAATAATGATTACTACTTTGAGTAAATACAAATCATACAAACTACTAATTCTTGATGGAAATTAACATCTTCGTGACAATGACGCTGGCTTATGTAAAGTACAAAACAATAGTACCTACCAACGATTTTTCTGACTGCGTTGAAGAATTATAGGTCGGCGTGTCGGAAAAGGGGCAGCCCACGGGACTTAGCAAATTTTCGAAATTTTTGCTGTTTTCTGGTTAGCGTTGGAGTGATCGTAAAGGGGCAAAAAAAACAAAACAAAAAAAAAAATTTTTTTGTGGCCCCAAAGACTTAAAAAAATTTCGAGGAGTTGCAGTGTCAAGATGACCCCCCATTTTCTTGCCGGAAATGGATAGAGGACCCTTCTAGAAACAACGTTTGTATGGGCCACTTTTTGATTAGGCCCCAACTGGGGGGCCCAAGACCCCCCACCCTGCTGGAGACCTGGGGCCCTCCCAGTTTTATTGCGCGAATCGACGCAGTTTACGATGCTAATCAACCGCCCCATACATCACTTTGCGCTCCGGGGCCTCCTTAGGGCCCCACGGGGCCCTAAGGAGGCCCCGGAGCGCAAAGTGATGTATGGGGCGGTTGATTAGCATCGTAGACTGCGTCGATTCGCGCAATAAAACCGGAGGGGCCCCATGTGTTCAGCAGGGTGGGGGGCCCTGGGCCCCCCAGTTGGGGCCCAATCAAAAAGTGGCCCATACAAACGTTGTTCCTAGAAGGGTCCTCTATCCATTTCCGACAAGAAAATTGGGGGTCATCTTGACACCGCAACCCCTCGAAATTTTTCTAAGTCTTTGGGGCCCCCGCTTATTATAAGGGGTCAAAAAAAATTTTTTTTTTTTTTGCTTGGGGACTTAGAAAATTTTGGGATAACCCCTTTTCCGACACATCGACCCGGCCAGAACACTTAGAAAATTTTTAAAAATTATTTTTTGTATGGCTGCCCCTTTTGCGACACTCTAACCCTCACTATCAAAATAACAAAGACCGCGTTCAGAAAACGGACCTAAGAATTGATGTGTGTGAGCAACTTACCTTCTCTCTCTGGTATAAACAACGCTCTTGCTAGAGTTGAAGTATCACCACAGTCAGCTATTTGCTCTACTTGGCAAGACATTTTCATCCACAAAGTAACAAGTGTTGAAGTTCTTAAATTTACACGGGGGAGATGTACAGCAAAACAACAAGCAAACCCATTGTCCAAACCATTGGTCCAAACTCGATCTTGTTTTGTTTGATTCGCTCCAAAGATAATTTAAATCACTACGTACTCGCACGATTAACATTCAACCAGAGAAAAGGTAATGAAATCAACAAAGAGAATTTAAACGCTAGCGTTCTAGGATTCAGGATACAATTAATAAAAATAAATTCAAGAACGACAGCAGATCGTTTAAGTTACGCAGCTACTATTTCCATTCCACACAGTGTTGCCAACTCTGCATTTTCAAAGAGAGCTAACAAGCAATGAAAAAAGAGCTAAAAAAGAGCTGATTATTTTACTTAAAAAGAGCTAAATAAAAAAGTACCAATATAAAATCAAAATTTTAATCTCTTTAACATTTTGATCACAAATATCACAAAGAAACATTGGCAAATGCCAAAAAAAAAATTATTAATCAATTATCGTCATCATCAGAACCGATCATATCTATCAAATTGTCCTCTGATAATCCACTTGTACTTGGTTCTTCTTCATTGTTTTTGTAAGTTGCCATAGTACCTATTTTTTTTAGTACATCTTTCGGCACTTCATAATTGTGACAACATTTTTTTGCTTTTCGTAAGCCTGATCTGATAGTCAGAATCGCATTTGTCGTATCATTGTGTAGCCTGTTTCGGTATTTGTTCTTGACAATATTTAGTTGACTAAATACCCTCTCAACTTCCCCGTTAGACCATGGTAGGGAAATCATTGAAAGAGCGAAAGAACACAATTCTTTGAAAGGGTTGATATTAGCTGCATTTTTGTACAGTAAAACTTCAGACCAAAATGCTATTGTATTGTTTTTCTTTTCCCATGGCACTAGACTTATGTTATTCCACTGCGTTTCTACTTTATTTATAAATTCTTCATCGTAGCCCATTTCCTGCACCAATGGTGTAATGTTCTCTTTAACTTGTTTCAATGTATTTGAAATTGATAATTGGTTAATTTTTTTCAAAACACGGTAATTGTCTGGCAGCCGTTGTCTTAGTTGTTTAATAAGGCCAACCGTAAAATTTACGCATTTTTCCCGGAATTGTCTTTCATCTTCTGCTGAAAATCTATTAGTGTTTGTGATCTCTCTCAGCTTGTTTTCTACTCTGAATCCTAAATAAGGATGCGGAACCAAATAATCTTCCAGATTATTAACTTCAAAAATATCAATTTGTCTGTTGGGGTTGAGAACCCGTTTCCCAAGTGATTCAATAGCCATTATTAGATCGTTTAATAATTTGCTGGGGTCAATGTTATTGGATTGGAAAATTTTCACAAGACCTTGCAAGTCATTTAAAACGGAATGAATGTATAGCAAATACGCTTCATTCGTGGGATTTTGATACAGGTTGTGTAGAGTTTCTGCGCTGTAGCATTTTTCAGTATTTCTCGTGAGGTTAAAATGCAATTTTAATTCATTCCATTGATCCAATACTTTTTTCACTGCTGGTTCAATGGAAAGCCATCTTGTAGCACAAGCTTGTGTTATTTTTAAGGGTTCTTCATCATTTATAGTTAAATATAGATTTCTGTACTCATTTTGTCTATTTGAGGACTTTGAGAACCAATTATATGTCTCCTGAACTAAATATTCTAAGTGTCTTGGTAAGTGTTCAGCAGAAGCATAAGAAACTGCAAGCTGGATAGAATGACAAGAGCACTTGATCATAATAAGATGAGGTACATCCAATTTCAATTTTTGGTATACTCCATTGTGTATTCCCGTCATAACATTTGCATTGTCAACTCCAATGCCACAAAGCTTTTTGATATCTAGTCCATATTCAACTAAAGTTTTTTTTACAGCCTTTGTGATAGATTCGGAGTCTCCTTTGTTAAGTTCTGCTAGCGTTAGATAAGTGCTGACAATCTCAAGAGATGTTTTGCTAAAATATTGGATAACTATTCCTAGTAACTTGGTAACACTTATATCGGTGCTTTCGTCAAGCAATAAGCTGTATGGTCCGTCTCCAATATCGTTTTTCAAGACAGAAGTAAAATGTGGCGCTAGCACATTCTTGATAATTGCAGTGCACTTAGTTCTGTGAAGTTTAATTTCGGTTTTGAACTCTTTTTTGCATAAAATTCCGAGATGATCTACCGGCAAGATAGAAGTATGAGCAGTCACAAATAATGATAACGAAGCCTCATTTGAACTTTTTGTTTCGTCAAATTTGGGTTTGGGTTGAAAGACCAATTTCTGTTGACTTGACGAAAATGACTTTGCAGCTTTAATATGCTTTTTTCGGCTAATGTGACTCATTAAATCACTTTTTTTCGCATTTAGTTCACACCGGCAATAGCTACAGTATGCCTTAGTTTTATCATTGCTAACTTCTTTCAACCAACCTTCAAATGCAGCTTCAGAGAGCCATTCTTGCCGAAATTTTTGTGTGTACGGCGTACTTGATGACATTTTGCATGACAAATAAAACACCGCAAACAACTACTAGATCACACACAACTAAACAAAATAGAAATAACAAAGGAACGATTAACGAAACTCGGCCGCAACAACACCAACAACTTTTCCGTGAAAACTCTTTGAACTTTGATTCGATTCCAGGGTATTCCCCACATGCTACAGGGGGGCTACCACCTAAGCCGAGATCATAGAAAATTGTCTATGGTTGATCTTATTGGTACCATGTAAGGTCACGTGACTTATTTCGAAGTTGATTTTCCAAAGAATGAATGATGCCCATGCGTACCTATGCGTACCCCATAAAAACATTTTTTTGTAAATAAAGAATGAACTGATGTTTTTTTTTCGCCATCTTATCTCATGTTTATGTTCCATAAATATTGATATTTCTTATTCGTATACGAATATTCCTGAGCTTTCGGTGAACACCAGCGTATGTGGGCAACCACTACTACCTCAAGCTTGTCCAGCAGACTCAGCAGAGGAATAAAAGTGTCCAAAGTGATTTTTAGTCTCGAAGTATGAAGTGGTCTTGGATGCTGCTCGCATACTGATTCCTCGACTTCTCATCGAATACCTGTCATAATGTTTTTCAGCAGTATGAACATCCATATACCTGGAAGATATAGACTTTGCGGATGATCTCTGCCTACTCGCTACTTCACGAGAACACCTCCAGTCCAAGGCCGACGATCTTGCCAATGCTGCTGCTGAAGAGGGTCTGCGCATAAACGGTAATAAAACGAAAGACATGCGCCTTAATACCACTGATGCAACGCCTATCTATATAAACGGCAAAGCAGTCGAAATTGTGAAGCGCTTTACCTACCTAGGGAGCATTGTAGACCCTATGGGAGGTACAGAAGCTGATGTAGAAGCGCGTATCAACAAGGCAAGAGCCGCATACGCACAGCTTAAACCCGTTTGGACGTCATCAATAATCACACAAACAAAAATAAGAATATTCAACTCGAACGTCAAGTCAGTCCTCCTGTACGGATGCGAGACATGGCTCGTCAAGAATGACGTCACCAGCAAACTTCAGGTGTTCGTGAACAAATGTTTACGTCGCATCCTGGGAATCTGTTGGCCACGAACCATCCCTAATGCAAGACTGTGGGAGCTAACTGACCAAAAACCAATGAGCAAGGAGATTCTTATAAGAAAATGGCGCTGGATTGGGCACGTCTTGAGGAGACCAAATAACCATCTGTCTAAACAAAGCCTTATATGGCAAGCTTGTGGTACAAGAAAGCCGGGCCGTCCCCGTACCACCTGGAGACGGTCAGTTGATAAAGAGGCTGCATCAACTGGTCTCAGTTGGAAAGACATCGAAGCTGCCGCCCAAAACAGAGAAGAGTGGAAATCCTTTCTGAGAGCCCTATGTCCCTGATGAGGGATAACAGGATTGCATGATGAACATCCATTGCAAGCTAAATATTACCCATTAGACAGATTGAAACTGTCCAAAAGCAAAGTGAAGTGATTCTACTGCAGAATACTGTCTGTCACAGACTACTTAGAAGGAAGATAGTTTTCTTAATTAATTTGGTGGATACCGGCACTGCACTGGACCACCCCTAACATGACCCACTGACCCTGCAAACTTGAGTTTTCCTAAGATGTCAGGACAAAGCCATCAAACTGATTCAATGAGCCTGAAATTTCACATGTGAGTGAGTGAAGAAATATAAGACGGTAAAACAGAACTTAGATACCACAAGCAAACTCAACTCCTCAATTTTTATCAAGTTACAAAATATATGCTTACGTTCCTTTTAATGTCTTTTCATTTTACATATTATTATATAAGAAATGGTGTGTGTCTATACCTAGCGGTGCCCCGTCACTGGGCAAAAATGAATGCAATTAATAATTAGCTCTAGATTTGTTCCATAACGGTGATATGTTAGACGCACCGAAACAGTGATATACTGGAAAAAGTTCAGTGCATAATTGAAACAATGTGTTTTTGTTTTCAAAACCAATTTCTAGTTTTTCTTAGGAAAATGTCAGGTTCAGTTGTTATCTTGGAGATAGGCAGTGTTCTCTGGATAGGGAATCTAATAAGACAGCATAAATAAATATTTAAGAACTACTTAGTCAGTTAATTTTGAATCGCTGCTTTCAAAACCCAATATATTTATTTCAACAATATCTTGAAAATTACTGAATGTACTTAGTTAATCTTTTAATATGTTGAAGTAAACAAACACATACTAGGTGTACTGAAGCCATTCATATTGCAGAGTGCATACATGTGGTAACCTCATGTGCGGCCCTCCGTACTTTAGTATACCGTGGTGGCACCGGTAATGGACTTGGCATCAGTCTTGGACACGTTCATCTTTTTTAGCGGAAAATAAGAGTTATATTGTTGTTTTAGTAATGGCAACACTCAAATCATCAAGAGGTGACATTTGTGTATCATAATTACAACTGTCACTTGTCTCTGTCTTTAAGTGTCAAAATGGCGGGGTGAAGTGTATCGCTCGTTCAATTTTTAGTCAATTTGTGCAGTTTTGTTAAGTAAATTGCTAAGAAGGTAAGTCAATGTTTTGCTCGATAGATTATTGATTCTGAGAATAACATCAGCTTGCAGTGATCGTGCCCCCATTTTATACAATTTGACATATGTGTGTGAAGGATTCATTGTGATGCAATATTGTTTTCAAGTTTTAGAGGGGGTGTCCATTACTGGATCGGCTGGAGTTTAAAAATCCTGTCATGGACACGTGTCGATTCTTATAATTTTCTGTATATTCAGAGATTTATTCTTATTTTGCCTTTTTAATGCCTCCTGCTTGTATTAATCGTTAAAAAAACGAAAACAAATTGCTTTTTCCAGTTATAGACATATGTCCATTACTGGGTGTCCATAACAGGGTTTTGATTGGAGTGCCATGCCCTCTTAGCGAAACTCTTACCTGGATATCTTTGATTGTTCAGATAGCGCCTAAGAAAAATTACACGTCTTAGCAGGTTAAAAAAAAGGAACAAAGAGCTAAGGAAAGACTTGAAAAAAAAACCGGAAACTGGATACGGAAAGAGACAAGAAAAAAAGATCACACATACAGAAAAAAAGAAACAAAGTACAGGACAGCTCATCTTCTGATAACACAGATGTTGATATTCAGTATCAGGAAAGTGAAGAAAGCGAATACAATGTCGAGTTGGATGAACCTGAATTGAATGAAAATGAATATTCGCCTCAAATGTCTCAAAATGAAAATAATCCACCGAAGAAATTGCAAAAGAAAAGAAAAAGAACAGAAGACTCTGACTCTGACAGCGAATTACCTCTAGCAAAATTGAAGACAAAATCGAAGGCTGAAAATAAAAAAAATGTGTTGAAAAAAGGAGTATTTATCATTGTTACATATGAAGGTGAATATTTTCCCGGAAAAATTGAAAATACCGACAGAGAACGATACGAAGTTAGCACTATGACATTAGGAACAGGGATTCTTATGCAACAGGGAACAGTTTCAGATAGCCTGAGAGAGTAGATAAACTTTAGTACTCAGCTACTGAAATCGTTGAAATAATTAATCCTCCTGTTCAACACAATAATAGAGAATTTTTCAAAGTTAAAGAAATGTTAAAGTATTTGCCTGATATTTACGAATAATGTAGCGAAGCTTTATTATTTGATATTGATAAACAGTAATTTAGTTGGTTATTAGCAGTTAAAATTGAATCAGACTGAAAATTTGTATCATAGTTATTACTGGTAGATATCTAATAAGTATTGTTTTTCTAGAATAGAAATAACATGTCAATTGTTGATTATTTAAATTGTTTAAAAGAAAACTTTTTCTAGAATAGGAATAACATGTCAATTGTTGATTATTTAAATTGTTTAAAAGAAAACTTTTTCTAGAATAGGAATAACATGTCAATTGTTGATTATTTAAATTGTTTAAAAGAAGACTTTTTCTAGAATAGGAGTAACATGTCAATTGTTGATTATTTAATTGGTTAAAGGAAGACTTTTTCTAGAATAGGAATAACATGTCAATTGTTGATTATTTAATTGGTTAAAAGAAGACTTTCTAGAATAGAAATAACATGTCAATTGTTGACTATTTAAATTGTTAAAAGAAGAATTTTTCTAGAATAGGAATAACATGTCAATCGTTGATTATTTAATTGGTTAAAAGAATACTTCGGTGCATGGCAGACGAAATTTATATTCCGAGTTTAGTTTAAGCAATCTTTGATCTCTCGATTGTGATAATTAAAATATTAAATAGGTTTATAAAACAAAGACTTTTAGAAGATTTTTTGATTAAAGACTGTCACAAAAATATACTAGGTTTTATTATCCGATCCTCCAAACGATTTAAAAATATGAAAACTTTAAAAATCTTATACTGCACTTTTGGCCGCAGTCACCCTGAATATGCTTCACAGATATGGCCCCCGCAAAACTTTAAATGCATATCACCGATTCGTTGTCATCTGTGTACGTGCATACATCTCCACACTACACGAGAAAAAGAGCCCGACTAAAATGTCAGCCGAAAAGTCTGTGGTTTGGGGGAGATCTATGCATACCAGTCCGTTTTTGATTGTCCAATACAAAACAAATAACTGTCCATTACTGGGGTGTCCATTACTAGATTTTGACTGTCCATATTAGGATTTTTCGGACATACCAATTGATTGTTTTTAATTTTATTTCATTCAAGAACTATTACAGTCTTACTCGTTATGAACAGTTTGTAATAACCGCTTACAATATGACTATTTAATTTAAAACTCACAACACTGAGATTCGATAAATACAAATATTATAGCTTTGTATGTCTGAGGCGGCGCTTAACCCTGTCCATAACCCGTGCCACCACGGTATAACAATTCAAATTCAAAAATAAC
The DNA here is from genome assembly GCA_949987775.1 of Aproaerema taeniolella. Classification (NCBI taxonomy): domain Eukaryota; kingdom Metazoa; phylum Arthropoda; class Insecta; order Lepidoptera; family Gelechiidae; genus Aproaerema; species Aproaerema taeniolella. The sequence continues at coordinate 13,021,171 of OX465250.1, forward strand.
TAGACTTACCCTAGTACTTAAGAATAAAAATTTGAAATATTTGGAATAAAACAATTTTTTTTTAAATAAGTTTTTTAATTCATATATGCACTTTAATTCATTTTCCAAAACAAGTCTCAATTCGTAACCCAAATTTCACTGAAATAAAGAATTATGCACAAAATTAACAATATTATAATTTCAGTAAATAAATAAAATAAATAAATAAATATCTTTATTTCACTTTAAACAATTTAAAAGTAAGCGAGTCGCTAGTGTCTCCATTTAGGCTTTTCGCCTGTGTTTGGAGCCACCGCTCTTCGTGAGACCATTCTATTCTTAATTTTAATTTTAAATCTATAGGTACTTATCACAAATTAACACAAAATAAAAATATATATCATAAATTCATAATGTTAGTAAAAGTTGAAAGAGAGTGGAAGTGTGTGTGAATGTGTGTGTTACGAGTGTTTATTAATGTAGGTATCTGATATATTCATATGTTATCTGAGGTGGAAGAGCCGCTGAAAGGCCAGCCCTACGACTATGTGTTGGGATCAGTAACAGTAAAATGAAATCTTCAGCGATTCAGTTCTCACCGTACCTACATGCCAGTCATGTTTCACAGCCTTGTAAAACGTGTGGCTCAGGCCAGCAGACCCACGGAACTTAAACAACGAATTTAGGTATTCTATGTATGCCAATATATAACACCTTCCTAGTGCCTATTGATGCCAAAAGAACCATATACAGGGTGTTAAGTAATTCGATCTTATCCTCTTGGGTGGTAAATAAGCCCATGAAACTGAACAACTTTCCCTAAGAACAAATGCCGAAATACGAAAAAAAATTTTTACTTCCCATACAAATTGCATCAGCTGATAAATCATTTTGTATGGGAAGTCAAAAATTTTTTTCGGATAAGATCGAATTACTTAACACCCTGTATAGTGCCTTCATAGTTTAAGAAATATAGGTCATTGTTTGTGGGTTGCTTCAAGCGCTTTGGAGCTATAAAACAATCTTGGTGTGCCTGCTGGGCGGAGGGTTCAACGCAGCAGACCAAACATCATAGCAGGCACACCAAGATCGTTTTATAGCTCCGAAACGCTTGAAGCACTAGGTTTGAAACTTTTTTCTCGATGGCACCAATGAAAGCATTTAAGCTTAGAACTAGTACCATGTCTCTAACTTTAGCCATTTCCGTGTACGAGAGGTGGGTCTGCTGAGCTGTTATCCATCCAGCAGTCCCACAAACAACGACCTTTATTTCTTAAACTATGATGGCACTAGATATTGTTCTTTTGGCATCAATAGGTACTAGGAAGGCATTATATATTGGCATACATAGAATACCTAAATTCATTGTTTAATTTCCGTGGGTCTGCTGGCCTGAGCTTGTGAAACGGGTAGAGCTTTCAAAGTATCACCGTTGTTTGTGAGCAATACTCCATACTCCACCTAAAATGAAAATAATAATAATAATAAAGCTTTATTCATTCCACATGCATTATCTAACATAACATTACATTGCAATTAAATTAAATCAAACAATTAATATTATTAAAAATGCAAAGTTAATAAATGAAATTAAGTTAATTAAATTACTTTGTGTTCTTTTATTTAGATTCTTCATCATCTGTGGACCCTTTTGGGTAAAAGCCTCCAAGTTATTCCACTCACCTCTATCTTTAGCAGCCTCCATCCATTGCTGGCCTGCTACTCTCGCTATCTAGTCGTCTGTTTGCTATGACATGAAAATGGATTTGGTTAATGAAAGTGGATTAATTGATTCTTATAAACTTATTAATTATTCCTGGCTTAAAATATTAGGTATATTGTGTATTCAAAAGTAACTAAATGGAAAGTTAAAGCTATTGTAGAGTTAATGACGGGGTTTTAGTAACTAAAATAGCTGTGCAAATCGTATCCAATGTTTGCAAGTTTCCTGACATGCCAACCTTGGTTTCAGCTTCAATTATACATTTTAAACATTCAAGTACAAGTTTGTTTATGTGGGTAATGTAATGTAATGTTATTGCAATTCGACCAGAATCACGTAGCAAAACATTTAATTTTATTTGGGTACTTACGGTTAATGTTTTTAAGCTCAATACTCCCGCCAGGGAGTATTATGTTCCTTGGTAATCCTACACACACACACTTCTTGGTAGGTCATCAAAGGTAGGTTATGGCAAGCGGTATTCTTTATTTATCCCAATCAGTCAATCCTTTTTTAGGAATATTATTATGGCGGTCACTGGGTCATGTTACGGGTGGCTCTGTCTTCAAAAGTTATGACAATTTTGCCAATGCCAAGATTGGAATCTACAAGAGATCACGGTGCAAACAATTCTTTTCTATTCTTGTGCATATATGGGTCTGTCTTTTTATGTAAGACAATTATGCCAATGCCAATGTTGGAAACTAAAAGAGATCACGGTGCAAACAATTCTATTCTTGTGCATATATGGGTCTGTCTTTTTATGTAAGAAAATTTTGCCAATATCGAGGTTGGAAACTACAAGTGAACGCGGAAGAAAATTAAACAAACGGTAAATATTTTTGTTGTTGTCGTTTTTGATTCGCCTTACGATGACAGTCACAGACTATTTAGTTTATTGTTTTATTATTCGCATTGCGGCAGGCAAAGGTTAAGAATCATACAGCCTTGTCATCCTATGCAGTTTATGCGTTTTAATGTGACTGCACGACCGATGACCCATTTTTATTTTTTTAGTTGTTTTCAAAGTAAACAATAAAAATGTCCATAAATCAATGTTAAGGGTAATTAAAATTTAAACATACATTGAAAGGTAAATTATAAGAACAAAGTAAAATAATACTGCAGCATAACAGAACGCACAGCTAAGTAATTTGAATTTGATGTTCACGCAAAATATTGAAGTTGATTCAAAAGTTACCATGGTTTAGTAGCCGTCAAAATCAAAATCAATTTTTTTATTGAATTTTGGCGTACTAGTGTGAAAACAAATGAAAGAACGACTTTCTCATGATACTTGCAGTGCGTTTTGTTTTGCTGCAGTATTTAAATGTATTCGTTGTTTTTCATTACTTATTGATCTTTATTTTGATTAAGTTAAAACTAAATGTTAATTTTTAATGTAATAATTATTTTTTTACCTTGAAAACAAAAAATAAATTGATGGGTTATAATATTAAAACGAATTGTCACTGTCACTGTGTCACTATTGAAAATGTTAAAATCAAGATGTTTTGAAGAAAATTGAGAAGTTTATTTTGTAATTGTAGCATAATTTAACAATATTTTTGAGTTTTTCGTGTAGTACGTGTAGTCACGTGTAGTGGTGTTGAGTCGGAAGACGAATTCCACGTAAAACGTATACTGTTAAACTAACTACTAAAGGTTTCAAGACCAAGTAAGTTTTGTGGTGTTTTCCTATCGCCGTGGATGGAATTTCATCTAGAATCTTTTCTAAAGCAGACTTTCTGAGGCATGGAAAATATTATCGCCGCATTTTTTACGCAGCCATTGGTAAGATATGAGTTATCTATTGTAATATCATTGGTAATCTGCCTATCAATCTTCTGCAGAAGTTCTCGGAAGTTGTCATGGTTTTTTCTGTACTTAGAGATGTGTTGAAAATACCTTCAGTGGTAAAACGCAGTTAGGTAGTTATTCCAAAGTGTTGGTGAACTTATCTATTAGTTTTGTAGGCCTAACACAAAAATCTTAATATTGTTTTACTGAGATTGTTTGTTTGTTCTTCTTTCTTACAATTTCAAGTCAATATAATGGAGCCAAGCCAAAGTGTTATCAAATCTAACATACTTAATAATCATAATAAGCAAATATTATCATACCAACTTTTACATATACTTATCATTATTTATGAACGTACCTATGTCTGTTCTATGACACATTATTTCATCATCACACTATACCTATTCACTTACGTTCAGGCTTCACTCTGCCGGTCTTACAAGAAACAACTTAGAGCTGAGTGAAGCCGTTTTTCTACACACAACACTGCACAAACACACAAGTACGAATTGCTAGGACTATGCAAATATTTCCTTTTAAAAGTTTTGAAGAAAACTTTAAAAGGAACCTAATGTTAACCTAAATGTGTCAACTCAATTCAAAATATCTTAACTTCATAGAACATTAAATGTTTCGACTGTCATAACATAACATCTTAGTGCTCCAAAGTCATCATCATCCTGACCTGCTAGCGGTGCTCCCTGCTGATCAACAGACGATGCTCTGGTTTATTACAACCATTAGAGTTTCTTTACTTGATGTTGGTCACTTTTTGCCTTTCCCTATTTTAATACTACTTAAAATACTCTGACATTAGCAAAATCACAAAAAATCAAAAATTGAATGAAATTTTTCTAATTAAGTACCTACTTATGTCAATAACATTTGTTTGAGTCTGTCTGTTTGCAAAGGTGCAGTCTTCCCCCGAAAAGAACAGACGGGAAACTTAAAGGTTGTTCTTTTTGTTTTTCATTACTTCCTATTTTTAACTGATCTGTCTTACTATTTTATTTATTTTTTGTCTCCATCTTTTTATTTAGTTTTTCTATTTTGCTCATCTTCTGTTTGTGTTACCCAAAGAAAATATCAACACTAGTATTTTCTGTTTACATTCTTTGTGTTGTAATGTCTGAAGTCATTTTTATTTTTTTTTATAAAAAACTAGCTTTTCACCCGGGACTTCGTTCCCGTGGGAATTTTCCCGTCAATTTTCCAATGTTTTTAATAGTTATTCTGCTATTCGGGATGGAGAGAAATACAACAAATCAAAAACCATGGAAACCGGTCCAGCCGATCTTGAGTTATAAGTGGTGTAACTAACACGACTTTGTTTTATATATTTAGATGGGTTCGCTCTTGACCACAATCTAGCTTAGGGAAAAGATGTGGTCGAGGATGTAGCAAACTCACCCAGAAGAAGCCTATTCACTCGTACTTTAAAGATATTTGGGTTGTATGAACTCGGAAATACAGACACCGGCAGGGAATTCCACTCCTTGGCAGTGCGCAATATAAAAGATGAAGAATAGCGCTCAGTACGTATCCGAGGGATCTTGACAAGATAAGGGTGATACCCGCAGTGCATCTGGATGTCCGATGGAAAAAAGGGGCAGGCGGAATGAGCCAATGCAGCCTCTGAGCACAGTCTCTGAAGTACATCTTATAAAAAACACATTTAGACTTCTTTTTTTACAATATGTTATTTCATTCTGAAGGAGATGAAGTTTTCCCAGTTATATTAAATAAGATGAAAAGAATTAATTAATCTGCTTTCATTAACTTAATTTATTTCCAGGTGGAGTGAGTCATCTTAGGTTTTGTAAAGCATGTGCAAAGTAAGCTTTTAAAAGATGACTGGCAAGCTTGACACTTTGGACCGGCCCTGCATTGTATGGCGCGCAGTATAAATCAGAGCTCAGCTTAAATTGGTAGTGTAAAGCGTGACCTGCTCTTGACTGTACGTTAGTGACAGCGCCGCAACAACTCCGCGGTCCTATGTCAACATTGACAACGCCTTAGGGCGAGCAATTCTTAGCGCGGGACCCTCGCGCATTCAAAGTGAAGTTTCACCGTGAGCCGAGCGCGAGTTTGTCGTTATCGTGGTAAAGCTGCTGAGAAAAAAAAAATCGAACTTTCTCAGGGATGTGGCTGCCTTTCATTAAGATAATTCTTCACGAACACAACTACTGCCATGTATGTACACTGAGAACACCGTCAATGATATGATAATTAATATTGTTGGAAGACTACCAATCAAACCAACATAATAACTTTGATTTATTGTGTATTGGGAACTTCCTAATAGAGTTACATGATTTTAACTAGTTGACAGTAAAGATACATAGTAAAAGGCTCTAGCACCAATCAAAAACTGAATGTATAATTTTTGGAATGATGGGTATTCGAATAAGAACAAAACTGAGAATGATGAAGGTGGTTGAGAATAAGATGTATAGAGCCTGTTACAAGGCCTTTGTTTGGAAAATGAGTCATACCTGATATAATAAGATTAACATGTATAATATATGAATAAAAAAACTTGTTCCACATAATTTTATTTTATTCCAATAAATTCTCCCAATAAATCACCTAGTAAACTAAAAATCCAACTGTCATAATTCATCCAAGAAAAAAACTGTTGGAAATAAATACAGAACTTTCTCCGGAATGTCCGCAGTGTCTTATAGGTGAATATCACTTGTTGGAAGGTGCATTAGCATTACGTCTTGTGTATACTGATGAAGTCGAAGAGTTGAGTTTCCTCATGGTATCTAGAAGTTCCTTCAGGTGTTTATCCCATCATTTTCTATCTTCACTCACATGTACAAACAAAAATAAAAATTCAGGCACATTGAATCAATTTTGTGACTTTTTCCAGACATCTTAACTGTCTGCTGGGAAGAAAACTCAAGTTTGCAGTGGGTCTTTACTGTGCCAGTAGCCACTAAATTGATAAGGAAGATTATGTTTCTCCACAACATAAAGACTTCTTCTGCAATCAAATTGCTTTTGTATAGTTTCAGTCTGTCTAATGGGTAATATTAAGTTTTTATCTAGTAGTGGTTGCCCTTAAAAGTACTTAATCACCAACAGATTTTTGTTTTCGCCAAAAATATTATTGTTGTGATTACTGTAAAAACTTCCAATGTTTATCTCCACAGCAAGTTACAATGACAAGAGCCAAGGAGTTTACAAGACTACATACTCTTTGATACAAGAGCGAGATGTGAAATGAGATGGAAGGATGGGAAACATCACGCGGGAAAATTTAAAATACATACAAAAACAAAACTCAAAATTACGAAAAAAAAAATTTTTGTTTTCGAAGGTTTTCTTTCTTAGTTTATATACAAAATGACTTTCTAACAACAAATTTACAAATTATGTATTTTATTAAGCCGCTAAATAATGTTTTTCAAAGGAAAACTTGCGATGTTGACGCCGGAGGAGTCGCCTACTTCAAAAGCGTGAAAATCAATTTCCATAAAGTCGGAAAATCCTTACATGGTACCAATTGTTTCAGAAAAAAAAAGAGTACGCATGGGATCGTTCATTCTTTCAAGTTTCGACTTAGACGGCCTGTCACGTGACGTGTCATGGCAGCCCAAAGTGAGATTTAATCAAATTTTGTCTTATGCTTCGTATGCTTCAAGATCTTTGAGAGCTTTGAGAACCCAATTTATATTTTTCTGACTTCTCATAGATTTCTTATATCCATATTTAAGATCCCCGACGTCATTCATTCTTATATTTTTCTCACTAGTTCGCAAACAATGCGTCCCCATGGTACCAATTGAATCAGCTTCCTTCCGTCAGGGGGGCTACCACCTAAGCCGAGATCATAGAAAATTGTCTATGGTTGATCTTATTGGTACCATGTAAGGTCACGTGACTTATTTCGAAGTTGATTTTCCAAAGAATGAATGATGCCCATGCGTACCTATGCGTACCCCATAAAAACATTTTTTTGTAAATAAAGAATGAACTGATGTTTTTTTTTCGCCATCTTATCTCATGTTTATGTTCCTTAAATATTGATATTTCTTATTCGTATACGAATATTCCTGAGCTTTCGGTGAACACCAGCGTATGTGGGCAACCACTACTACCTCAAGCTTGTCCAGCAGACTCAGCAGAGGAATAAAAGTGTCCAAAGTGATTTTTAGTCTCGAAGTATGAAGTGGTCTTGGATGCTGCTCGCATACTGATTCCTCGACTTCTCATCGAATACCTGTCATAATGTTTTTCAGCAGTATGAACATCCATATACCTGGAAGATATAGACTTTGCGGATGATCTCTGCCTACTCGCTACTTCACGAGAACACCTCCAGTCCAAGGCCGACGATCTTGCCAATGCTGCTGCTGAAGAGGGTCTGCGCATAAACGGTAATAAAACGAAAGACATGCGCCTTAATACCACTGATGCAACGCCTATCTATATAAACGGCAAAGCAGTCGAAATTGTGAAGCGCTTTACCTACCTAGGGAGCATTGTAGACCCTATGGGAGGTACAGAAGCTGATGTAGAAGCGCGTATCAACAAGGCAAGAGCCGCATACGCACAGCTTAAACCCGTTTGGACGTCATCAATAATCACACAAACAAAAATAAGAATATTCAACTCGAACGTCAAGTCAGTCCTCCTGTACGGATGCGAGACATGGCTCGTCAAGAATGACGTCACCAGCAAACTTCAGGTGTTCGTGAATGTTTACGTCGCATCCTGGGAATCTGTTGGCCACGAACCATCCCTAATGCAAGACTGTGGGAGCTAACTGACCAAAAACCAATGAGCAAGGAGATTCTTATAAGAAAATGGCGCTGGATTGGGCACGCCTTGAGGAGACCAAATAACCATCTGTCTAAACAAAGCCTTATATGGCAAGCTTGTGGTACAAGAAAGCCGGGCCGTCCCCGTACCACCTGGAGACGGTCAGTTGATAAAGAGGCTGCATCAACTGGTCTCAGTTGGAAAGACATCGAAGCTGCCGCCCAAAACAGAGAAGAGTGGAAATCCTTTCTGAGAGCCCTATGTCCCTGATAAGGGATAACAGGATTGCATGATGAACATCCATTGCAAGCTAAATATTACCCATTAGACAGATTGAAACTGTCCAAAAGCAAAGTGAAGTGATTCTACTGCAGAATACTGTCTGTCACAGACTACTTAGAAGGAAGATAGTTTTCTTAATTAATTTGGTGGATACCGGCACTGCACTGGACCACCCCTAACATGACCCACTGACCCCGCAAACTTGAGTTTTCCTAAGATGTCAGGACAAAGCCATCAAACTGATTCAATGAGCCTGAAATTTCACATGTGAGTGAGTGAAGAAATATAAGACGGTAAAACAGAACTTAGATACCACAAGCAAACTCAACTCCTCAATTTTTATCAAGTTACAAAATATATGCTTACGTTCCTTTTAATGTCTTTTCATTTTACATATTATTATATAAGAAATGGTGTGTGTCTATACCTAGCGGTGCCCCGTCACTGGGCAAAAATGAATGCAATTATAATTAGCTCTAGATTTGTTCCATAACGGTGATATGTTAGACGCACCGAAACAGTGATATACTGGAAAAAGTTCAGTGCATAATTGAAACAATGTGTTTTTGTTTTCAAAACCAATTTCTAGTTTTTCTTAGGAAAATGTCAGGTTCAGTTGTTATCTTGGAGATAGGCAGTGTTCTCTGGATAGGGAATCTAATAAGACAGCATAAATAAATATTTAAGAACTACTTAGTCAGTTAATTTTGAATCGCTGCTTTCAAAACCCAATATATTTATTTCAACAATATCTTGAAAATTACTGAATGTACTTAGTTAATCTTTTAATATGTTGAAGTAAACAAACACATACTAGGTGTACTGAAGCCATTCATATTGCAGAGTGCATACATGTGGTAACCTCATGTGCGGCCCTCTGTACTTTAGTATATAACAATTCAAATTCAAAAATAACTAGACTTACCCTAGTACTTAAGAATAAAAATTTGAAATATTTGGAATAAAACAATTTTTTTTTAAATAAGTTTTTTAATTCATATATGCACTTTAATTCATTTTCCAAAACAAGTCTCAATTCGTAACCCAAATTTCACTGAAATAAAGAATTATGCACAAAATTAACAATATTATAATTTCAGTAAATAAATAAAATAAATATCTTTATTTCACTTTAAACAATTTAAAAGTAAGCGAGTCGCTAGTGTCTCCATTTAGGCTTTTCGCCTGTGTTTGGAGCCACCGCTCTTCGTGAGACCATTCTATTCTTAATTTTAAATCTATAGGTACTTATCACAAATTAACACAAAATAAAAATATATATCATAAATTCATAATGTTAGTAAAAGTTGAAAGAGAGTGTAAGTGTGTGTGAATGTGTGTTACGAGTGTTTATTAATGTAGGTATCTGATATATTCATATGTTATCTGAGGTGGAAGAGCCGCTGAAAGGCCAGCCCTACGACTATGTGTTGGGATCAGTAACAGTAAAATGAAATCTTCAGTGATTCAGTTCTCACCGTACCTATATGCCAGTCATGTTTCACAGCCTTGTAAAACGTGTGGCTCAGGCCAGCAGACCCACGGAACTTAAACAACGAATTTAGGTATTCTATGTATGCCAATATATAACACCTTCCTAGTGCCTATTGATGCCAAAAGAACCATATACAGGGTGTTAAGTAATTCGATCTTATCCTCTTGGGTGGTAAATAAGCCCATGAAACTGAACAACTTTCCCTAAGAACAAATGCCGAAATACAAAAAAAAAAATTTTACTTCCCATACAAATTGCATCAGCTGATAAATCATTTTGTATGGGAAGTCAAAAATTTTTTTCGGATAAGATCGAATTACTTAACACCCTGTATAGTGCCTTCATAGTTTAAGAAATATAGGTCATTGTTTGTGGGTTGCTTCAAGCGCTTTGGAGCTATAAAACAATCTTGGTGTGCCTGCTGGGCGGAGGGTTCAACGCAGCAGACCAAACATCATAGCAGGCACACCAAGATCGTTTTATAGCTCCGAAACGCTTGAAGCACTAGGTTTGAAACTTTTTTCTCGATGGCACCAATGAAAGCATTTAAGCTTAGAACTAGTACCATGTCTCTAACTTTAGCCATTTCCGTGTACGAGAGGTGGGTCTGCTGAGCTGTTATCCATCCAGCAGTCCCACAAACAACGACCTTTATTTCTTAAACTATGATGGCACTAGATATTGTTCTTTTGGCATCAATAGGTACTAGGAAGGCATTATATATTGGCATACATAGAATACCTAAATTCATTGTTTAATTTCCGTGGGTCTGCTGGCCTGAGCTTGTGAAACGGGTAGAGCTTTCAAAGTATCACCGTTGTTTGTGAGCAATACTCCATACTCCACCTAAAATGAAAATAATAATAATAATAAAGCTTTATTCATTCCACATGCATTATCTAACATAACATTACATTGCAATTAAATTAAATCAAACAATTAATATTATTAAAAATGCAAAGTTAATAAATGAAATTAAGTTAATTAAATTACTTTGTGTTCTTTTATTTAGATTCTTCATCATCTGTGGACCCTTTTGGGTAAAAGCCTCCAAGTTATTCCACTCACCTCTATCTTTAGCAGCCTCCATCCATTGCTGGCCTGCTACTCTCGCTATCTAGTCGTCTGTTTGCTATGACATGAAAATGGATTTGGTTAATGAAAGTGGATTAATTGATTCTTATAAACTTATTAATTATTCCTGGCTTAAAATATTAGGTATATTGTGTATTCAAAAGTAACTAAATGGAAAGTTAAAGCTATTGTAGAGTTAATGACGGGGTTTTAGTAACTAAAATAGCTGTGCAAATCGTATCCAATGTTTGCAAGTTTCCTGACATGCCAACCTTGGTTTCAGCTTCAATTATACATTTTAAACATTCAAGTACAAGTTTGTTTATGTGGGTAATGTAATGTAATGTTATTGCAATTCGACCAGAATCACGTAGCAAAACATTTAATTTTATTTGGGTACTTACGGTTAATGTTTTTAAGCTCAATACTCCCGCCAGGGAGTATTATGTTCCTTGGTAATCCTACACACACACACTTCTTGGTAGGTCATCAAAGGTAGGTTATGGCAAGCGGTATTCTTTATTTATCCCAATCAGTCAATCCTTTTTTAGGAATATTATTATGGCGGTCACTGGGTCATGTTACGGGTGGCTCTGTCTTCAAAAGTTATGACAATTTTGCCAATGCCAAGATTGGAATCTACAAGAGATCACGGTGCAAACAATTCTTTTCTATTCTTGTGCATATATGGGTCTGTCTTTTTATGTAAGACAATTATGCCAATGCCAATGTTGGAAACTAAAAGAGATCACGGTGCAAACAATTCTATTCTTGTGCATATATGGGTCTGTCTTTTTATGTAAGAAAATTTTGCCAATATCGAGGTTGGAAACTACAAGTGAACGCGGAAGAAAATTAAACAAACGGTAAATATTTTTGTTGTTGTCGTTTTTGATTCGCCTTACGATGACAGTCACAGACTATTTAGTTTATTGTTTTATTATTCGCATTGCGGCAGGCAAAGGTTAAGAATCATACAGCCTTGTCATCCTATGCAGTTTATGCGTTTTAATGTGACTGCACGACCGATGACCCATTTTTATTTTTTTAGTTGTTTTCAAAGTAAACAATAAAAATGTCCATAAATCAATGTTAAGGGTAATTAAAATTTAATCATACATTGAAAGGTAAATTATAAGAACAAAGTAAAATAATACTGCAGCATAACAGAACGCACAGCTAAGTAATTTGAATTTGATGTTCACGCAAAATATTGAAGTTGATTCAAAAGTTACCATGGTTTAGTAGCCGTCAAAATCAAAATCAATTTTTTTATTGAATTTTGGCGTACTAGTGTGAAAACAAATGAAAGAACGACTTTCTCATGATACTTGCAGTGCGTTTTGTTTTGCTGCAGTATTTAAATGTATTCGTTGTTTTTCATTACTTATTGATCTTTATTTTGATTAAATTAAAACTAAATGTTAATTTTTAATGTAATAATTATTTTTTTACCTTGAAAACAAAAAATAAATTGATGGGTTATAATATTAAAACGAATTGTCACTGTCACTGTGTCACTATTGAAAATGTTAAAATCAAGATGTTTTGAAGAAAATTGAGAAGTTTATTTTGTAATTGTAGCATAATTTAACAATATTTTTGAGTTTTTCGTGTAGTACGTGTAGTGGTGTTGAGTCGGAAGACGAATTCCACGTAAAACGTATACTGTTAAACTAACTACTAAAGGTTTCAAGACCAAGTAAGTTTTGTGGTGTTTTCCTATCGCCGTGGATGGAATTTCATCTAGAATCTTTTCTAAAGCAGACTTTCTGAGGCATGGAAAATATTATCGCCGCATTTTTTACGCAGCCATTGGTAAGATATGAGTTATCTATTGTAATATCATTGGTAATCTGCCTATCAATCTTCTGCAGAAGTTCTCGGAAGTTGTCATGGTTTTTTCTGTACTTAGAGATGTGTTGAAAATACCTTCAGTGGTAAAACGCAGGTAGGTAGTTATTCCAAAGTGTTGGTGAACTTATCTATTAGTTTTGTAGGCCTAACACAAAAATCTTAATATTGTTTTACTGAGATTGTTTGTTTGTTCTTCTTTCTTACAATTTCAAGTCAATATAATGGAGCCAAGCCAAAGTGTTATCAAATCTAACATACTTAATAATCATAATAAGCAAATATTATCATACCAACTTTTACATATACTTATCATTATTTATGAACGTACCTATGTCTGTTCTATGACACATTATTTCATCATCACACTATACCTATTCACTTACGTTCAGGCTTGTAATGCAGAGCAGGGTTGCGCAGCAGGCGACGCGTGTATGTCCAACACAGGGTGTCGAAAATAAAGTCGTAGATCAATTTAGATCGTTGTTTTATTTCACTCAGCGAACAATCGTCAATATTTTAGTGTTATATATGAGGATTACATTGGATTAATTAGAATTAACAATTACATTTAAAAGACGAGGACAAGACACCACAAAACACAAAGAAAATCATCGGTCAAAGACAAGTGACAGATGAATGACAGATCCAATGACAGATAGCCAATAGAGTTGCCATCAACTATCTCTGGTCAACAAATAGAGTTGGAATGTATAGCATGGCTACCGGTTTATTAACTTCAACACTCCTCCTCATGCTTTACATTCCACAACATGAGCTGTAAAACATTTTTATCAGGTCAATAACATGAGCAAATCTATACAAAGTCAAACTTTCTTAAGCCTTAACATTTAAACCACTTACAAAATTCCTATGCTTATCTGTACATAGTGGTTTTGTAAGCACATCCGCGAGCATTAGATCTGTTGGTAAGTATTTTACTTTAAAACCTTTAGTCTGGATTAAATCCTTTACAAAATGATATCGCAGATCTATATGCTTCGTTCTCTTATGTGCATACTCCTTGACAAGCAATAGTTTCTGTGCACTTTGATTGTCATTGTAAATAATGACGTCATAATTTTTGTCAATAATTTCCATCAAGAAATTCTTAACAAACAAGACGTCCTTACATACATCACTTATCGCGAGATATTCCGCCTCAGTGCTGGACAAAGCTGTGCACCGTTGTTTTCTTGCTTCCCAATTTACTACATTGTCACCTAGCTTTATTACAAAACCACTGTACGATTTTCGATCCGACAAGTCATTTGCCCAATCCGCGTCAGCAAAGGCGTTAATATTTAAATTATTTCTGCTCTTTACAAAGTGCAAACCATAATTTATACTTCCCGCCAAGTAACGTAAAACTCGCTTCGCAGAGCGCCAATGACTGTCATCAAAGCAGGTAACAAATTGACTCAGCTGGCTACAAGCAAACGCGATGTCTGGTCTAGTACAAACTGACAAATACATCAGCGAACCTAATAACTGTCTATATTGATAAATCTCATCTTTCAACGGCTCTTTATCAGATCTATCAAGCTTGCATCCAACTGCCATCGGTGTGCTTACAGGCTTACAATTACTCATGTTAAACTTAGCTAATAGACGCCTTGTGTAGTCAGACTGATCTAAAATAATAGAGTTATCTTTCTTGGTTACATTCATGCCCAAACAATTTGTCAATTTACCTAAATGTCTAATTTCAAAATGTCGTTGCAACAGAGACAAAACTTTATCTATACAACCATTGTGAAAAACGTAAAAGTCATCGACATACAAGGCAAGAATAATGTAGTCACATTCAGTTTTCTTAACGTACACACAAGGCTCACATTTATTCTGTTTAAACCCGTCATTACATAAAACATTGTGAATTTTAACATTCCAATTTCTGCTTGCTTGTTTCAATCCATAAATACTTTTTAACAATAAACAAACTTTATCCTTGTTATCTGAATTGAAACCAGCAGGCTGTTCCATGAAAATTTTTTCAGTTAATTCCCCATTTAGGAAAGCTGTGGTTACATCGATATGGTCCATCTCTAAGTCTAATTCATTGGCAATGCTAAATAGGATTCTAAGAGTGGAGTGCCTTACAACAGGTGAAAAAGTATCACAATAGTCTACACCTTCTTTCTGACTATAGCCACAGGCGACCAATCGTGCTTTATATTTAACAAAGTTCCCCGTTGAGTCAAATTTCCTTTTAAAAAACCCACTTATTCCTAACAACATTAGCATCACTAGGACGATCGACAAGCTTCCAAACATGATTCTTAATCATAGAGTTATACTCATCTGTCATGGCGTCGAGCCATTCATCTCTTTCAGCCGAGCTCATCGCGTCACGAAAAGAGACGGGAGCGTCAGGTGAACAGGCCGCAATCAATGATGACAAATCAACAAAATCTTTGTACCTGGCAGGCATTGTGCCTCGTGTCGATCGAACCGGACGTAAGGTAACAGCATCTTCGGTACCTTCCGAAGTAGCTCCTCCTCGAGACGAAGCCGTCGGCAGAGAAGACTCAGCATTTTCAAAAACGCAATCCTCATCACCGAGATCTTCCTCGAAGTCCTCAAGCGATTTGTACACGTCAGACAGCGGAGACCAAGTAGGGGGTGTAACATCCGCATCTGAAGATGAAGATTCATTATTAGATTTATCATCACTAAAATTATCATTAATATTATTATCAGAATTATCATTATGAGAATTATTATTAATATTTTTCGAATTATTTATATTGTCATTCTTATTCTCATTAAATAAATTCATATCTTGAAAGATAAAATATTCATTTGTTAACGGCCCAACAGTCTTGTTTTCTTTTCCTATAAATGCATCCTCAAAGAAAACAACATCTCTAGATAAGACGACTTTACATGGCTGATCTGGATCTACTAAGCGGTACCCTTTGTATGTTTCACCATATCCTACGAAAATATACTTTTTCGCCTTTGCGTCGAGCTTGCGCCTTTTCTGTTCAGGCACATAAGAAAAAGCGGTGCAGCCAAAAATGCGCAGATGGCTCAGGTCAACTGAACAACCTGTCCATTCACGCTCAGGAATGCCGCCTGAAAGAGCCCTAGTGGGGGACCGATTTTTCAAATAAATGGCGGTCATTACCGCCTCTCCCCAAAATCGACTACACAGACCAGCTTCCTGCAGCATAGCCCTAGCTTTTTCGAAAATTGTGCGATTTACACGCTCCGCTACCCCATTTTGTTGAGGGCAATAAGGCACAGATAATTGGTGAATAATTCCTTCTTTTTCAAGAAAATTAGATAATTTAGTATTACAAAATTCAGTACCATTGTCAGTACGTAAGATTTTGATACGCAAACCAGTCTGTTTTTCGACTAAACTTTTAAACGAAATAAAATGGGTACTTACTTCCGATTTGTTCTTCATTAGATACCCGAAGGTTTTTCTTGAGAAATCATCAGTGAATGTGAGTAAGTAACGAGCTCCGCCCCAGCTGCTAACTTGAATTGGTCCACAAACATCAGAATGGATAATTTCCAGCCTCTGAGTAGCACGCCTCCCTGCGCCCGGGAAAGGCAAGCGATGCATCTTCCCCGTCATGCATGAGACACAGCCACCAGTAACATCTACATCAGGCTGAAAAACGACACCAACACTGAACTTACCAGCGTTAAGGATGGACATGTCCTTGTGATTCAAGTGGCCAAGCCGATTGTGCCATACCTTAGCAGGTACACACGAGGCAGCATGAACACTCTCTGTTCCCTGCATATGTCGAAGGGACTTGGAATGATCTAAATTGGAGGCGTGTCGACCTTGAACTCTATATAACCCATTACTTTTTCTAGCAGTCAAAACTTGGTTGCCTGTGATCTTACACTTAGAATAGATCCTACATTGCTGAGCATCAAAAACAACAACATAACCTCTTTTAGTAACTTGATTGACAGACAATAAATTTTTACTTAAACTAGGTACATATAAAACTTCACTCAAGCTAACATCAGAAGAGAGTAAAACCTTACCGCTAAATTCACTTTCTAATTTCTGTCCATTGGCGACCGAAATCGAACAGCGCTTCGTCACAGGGTCTATGAGATTCGGGTCCGAAGTCATGTGACAGGTGGCACCACTGTCTACAATAAATTCTGAATCACTAACATAGTAAGCTTCAGCCAACATAGTGTTCTCTTCTTTCTTCTGACCTTCTTCTCTTTTCTTCTTGAAACAGCGCTTGGCGATGTGACCTTGACGTTTGCAGTAAGTACATATAATTGATTTATTCTGTTTGCTCTTCTTAGCGACGTGAGCAGTGTTCTCATGATGTATAGTACCGTTATTGTTCTTCCGTCTGAAGTCTTCTTGAAGAAGTCTGGTCCGCACCACTTCACTCGACAGTTCTGCAGTTATTGAAGCGGTCTCAAGGCTAGATACTAAGACGTCAAATTCCTCGGGCAAGCCGGACAGTAGTATCTCGGCAACCTCTCCATCTTCAATCACTTTGCCTATATCCGCTAGTTGGGCAACGAGACACATAACTCCCTCTATATAATCTGACATACTTGAATAATGTTGGTATTCAGTTCGATGTAATTGTCTGAGGAGCAAGACTCTTCTATACAGTCCTTTATCTTCAAATGTATCTGATAGTTTCTTCCATGCATCTTTGGCCGTAGTACATTCACGTACTATTTGATACAAATTTGGTTGTATAGATAAACAAATGCGCGCCAGTGCGCGGGCATCCTTAGTCGAGTCAGTCTCCGTACCCAGTATGCAATTCCAGAGCCCGTCCAGAGTAAGCACCATGCGAATTCCAAACTTCCAAGTTACAAAGTTGGAAATTCCTTCCAGTCGATCGATCGAGGTTATGTTCAGATTGTTCACACTCGTGTTGGACATTTTCGGTGGTAATATTAATCCTTCTCGGAATTTATGTACTCACACGAAATCCTGGGTTCGATAACCTGTAATGCAGAGCAGGGTTGCGCAGCAGGCGACGCGTGTATGTCCAACACAGGGTGTCGAAAATAAAGTCGTAGATCAATTTAGATCGTTGTTTTATTTCACTCAGCGAACAATCGTCAATATTTTAGTGTTATATATGAGGATTACATTGGATTAATTAGAATTAACAATTACATTTAAAAGACGAGGACAAGACACCACAAAACACAAAGAAAATCATCGGTCAAAGACAAGTGACAGATGAATGACAGATCCAATGACAGATAGCCAATAGAGTTGCCATCAACTATCTCTGGTCAACAAATAGAGTTGGAATGTATAGCATGGCTACCGGTTTATTAACTTCAACAAGGCTTCACTCTGCCGGTCTTACAAGAAACAACTTAGAGCTGAGTGAAGCCGTTTTTCTACACACAACACTGCACAAACACACAAGTACGAATTGCTAGGACTTTGCAAATATTTCCTTTTAAAAGTTTTGAAGAAAACTTTATAATGTTAACCTAAATGTGTCAACTCAATTCAAAATATCTTAACTTCATAGAACATTAAATGTTTCGACTGTCATAACATAACATCTTAGTGCTCCAAAGTCATCATCATCCTGACCTGCTAGCGGTGCTCCCTGCTGATCAACAGACGATGCTCTGGTTTATTACAACCATTAGAGTTTTTTAACTTTTTGCCTTTCCCTATTTTTATACTACTTGAAATACTCTGACATTAGCAAAATCACAAAAAATCAAAAATTGAATGAAATTTTTCTAATTAAGTACCTACTTATGTCAATAACATTTGTTTGAGTCTGTCTGTTTGCAAAGGTGCAGTCTTCCCCCGAAAAGAACAGACGGGAAACTTAAAGGTTGTTCTTTTTGTTTTTTCATTACTTCCTATTTTTAACTGATCTGTCTTACTATTTTATTTATTTTTTGTCTCCATCTTTTTATTTAGTTTTTCTATTTTGCTCATCTTCTGTTTGTGTTACCCAAAGATAATATCAACACTAGTATTTTCTGTTTACATTCTTTGTGTTGTAATGTCTGAAGTAATTTTTTTTTTTTTTTTATAAAAAACTAGCTTTTCACCCGGGACTTCGTTCCCGTGGGAATTTTCCCGTCAATTTTCCAATGTTTTTAATAGTTATTCTGCTATTCGGGATGGAGAGAAATACAACAAATCAAAAACCATGGAAACCGGTCCAGCCGATCTTGAGTTATAAGTGGTGTAACTAACACGACTTTGTTTTATATATTTAGATGGGTTCGCTCTTGACCACAATCTAGCTTAGGGAAAAGATGTGGTCGAGGATGTAGCGAACTCACCCAGAAGAAGCCTATTCACTCGTACTTTAAAGATATTTGGGTTGTATGAACTCGGAAATACAGACACCGGCAGGGAATTCCACTCCTTGGCAGTGCGCAATATAAAAGATGAAGAATAGCGCTCAGTACGTATCCGAGGGATCTTGACAAGATTAGGGTGATATCCGCAGTGCATCTGGATGTCCGATGGAAAAAAGGGGCAGGCGGAATGAGCCAATGCAGCCTCTGAGCACAGTCTCTGAAGTACATCTTATAAAAAACACATTTAGACTTCTTTTTTTACAATATGTTATTTCATTCTGAAGGAGATGAAGTTTTCCCAGTTATATTAAATAAGATGAAAAGAATTAATTAATCTGCTTTCATTAACTTAATTTATTTCCAGGTGAAGTGAGTCATCTTAGGTTTTGTAAAGCATGTGCAAAGTAAGCTTTTAAAAGATGACTGGCAAGCTTGACACTTTGGACCGGCCCTGCATTGTATGGCGCGCAGTATAAATCAGAGCTCAGCTTAAATTGGTAGTGTAAAGCGTGACCTGCTCTTGACTGTACGTTAGTGACAGCGCCGCAACAACACCGCGGTCCTATGTCAACATTGACAACGCCTTAGGGCGAGCAATTCTTAGCGCGGGACCCTCGCGCAATCAAAGTGAAGTTTCAGCGTGAGCCGAGCGCGAGTTTGTCGTTATCGTGGTAAAGCTGCTGAGAAAAAAAAATCGAACTTTCTCAGGGATGTGGCTGCCTTTCATTAAGATAATTCTTCACGAACACAACTACTGCCATGTATGTACACTGAGAACACCGTCAATGATATGATAATTAATATTGTTGGAAGACTACCAATCAAACCAACATAATAACTTTGATTTATTGTGTATTGGGAACTTCCTAATAGAGTTACATGATTTTAACTAGTTGACAGTAAAGATACATAGTAAAAGGCTCTAGCACCAATCAAAAACTGAATGTATAATTTTTGGAATGATGGGTATTCGAATAAGAACAAAACTGAGAATGATGAAGATGGTTGAGAATAAGATGTATAGAGCCTGTTACAAGGACTTTGTTTGGAAAATGAGTGATACCTGATATAATAAGATTAACATGTATAATATATGAATAAAAAAACTTGTTCCACATAATTTTATTTTATTCCAATAAATTCTCCCAATAAAGCACCTAGTAAACTAAAAATCCAACTGTCATAATTCATCCAAGAAAAAAACTGTTGAAAATAAATACAGAACTTTCTCCGGAATGTCCGCAGTGTCTTATAGGTGAATATCACTTGTTGGAAGGTGCATTAGCATTACGTCTTGTGTATACTGATGAAGTCGAAGAGTTGAGTTTCCTCATGGTATCTAGAAGTTCCTTCAGGTGTTTATCCCATCATTTTCTATCTTCACTCACATGTACAAACAAAAATAAAAATTCAGGCACATTGAATCAATTTTGTGACTTTTTCCAGACATCTTAACTGTCTGCTGGGAAGAAAACTCAAGTTTGCAGTGGGTCTTTACTGTGCCAGTAGCCACTAAATTGATAAGGAAGATTATGTTTCTCCACAACATAAAGACTTCTTCTGCAATCAAATTGCTTTTGTATAGTTTCAGTCTGTCTAATGGGTAATATTAAGTTTTTATCTAGTAGTGGTTGCCCTCAAAAGTACTTAATCACCAACAGATTTTTGTTTTCGCCAAAAAGATTATTGTGATTACTGTAAAAACTTCAAATGTTTATCTCCACAGCAAGTTACAATGACAAGAGCCAAGGAGTTTACAAGACTACATACTCTTTGATACAAGAGCGAGATGTGAAATGAGATGGAAGGATGGGAAACATCACGCGGGAAAATTTAAAATACATACAAAAACAAAACTCAAAATTACGAAAAAAAAATATTTTTGTTTTCGAAGGTTTTCTTTCTTAGTTTATATACAAAATGACTTTCTAACAACAAATTTACAAATTATGTATTTTATTAAGCCGCTAAATAATGTTTTTCAAAGGAAAACTTGCGATGTTGACGCCGGAGGGGTCGCCTACTTCAAAAGCGTGATAATCAATTTCCATAGAGTCGGAAAATCCTTACATGGTACCAATTGTTTCATAAGAAAAAAAGAGTACGCATGAGATCGTTCATTCTTTCAAGCTTCGACTTAGACGGCCTGTCACGTGACGTGTCATGGCAGGCCAAAGTGAGATTTAATCAAATTTTGTCTTATGCTTCGTATGCTTCAAGATCTTTGAGAGCTTTGGGAACCCAAATTATATTTTTCTGACTTCTTATAGATTTCTTATATCCATATTTAAGATCCCCGACGTCATTCATTCTTATATTTTTCTCACTAGTTCGCAAACAATGCGTCCCCATGGTACCAATTGAATCAGCTTCCTTCCGTCAGCATCAAAATCAACGCGTCAAATTCACGCAAGAACGGTGGTAGCCTCCCTGCATCAAAATCATCGCGTCAAATTCACGCAAGAACGGTGGTAGCCTCCCAGGGTAAGAGCTGCGTTCAATTTAAACACAAAATTCGGATACATGCAATGAAAAATAGTTTTTTCATGGGTTATTGAATATAGCTAAAATTCGAAAAAAAAAATAGCTATATAGCTAAATACATTTTTTTAGAGCTGATCCTTTCTAGATGAAGCTAAATTTAGCTCTAAAAGAGCTAAGTTGGCAACACTGATTCCACAGAATAATATTACTCGTAACGGAGACTATTTTTTTTTTTTTGTTAAATTTATCCCTTTCGGGAAAGGCAAAGGAAACTATGTCCATACAGCCATGTCTTCAGTGAAAAATCTTCTTTCTTCAACTTAACCTAAGCCCTAAGCTTCTCATGTTCTGCGTAAAACCGGATAGCGTCTGTTTTACGAAAACTGGCAGCGAGAAGCACAACCGCGAGGATCTTTGTCGGTACCAAACGGAGCAAAAACACTGTTATCACTTGAATTTTTCATCACTACACGAATTTTAGTCAATTTACAGCATAATACACTACCATTATTACACATTAAACAACTTTTTCACGCCGAAAACGAAAATTCAATTGACAAAGCAACCGCTCACGCCGAGTTCCCGCCAAAGACCTCCGTAACGGAGACTATTTCCGACGAGGCTATTTCTACTGACCTTTTTTTTAAATTTAGAATTGGCAAAGGATTATACGAACGTACAGCCACTCTTTTTTTTTATTTAATTTTGGCAACGGAGTAATTCATTATACAGCCACTTCTACTTAGGGTTCCGTACCCAAAGAGTGTATAAAGGGTGTTCCGTCCGATCGTCTGTCACCAGACTATATCTGATGAACCGTTATAGCTAGACTGTTAAAATTTTCACAAATGATATATTTTTGTTACTGCTATAACAACAAATACCTACTAAAATATCTAAAAAGCCAAGTGCGAGTTGGACTCTAGCTCTCATACAACGCTTTGCATTTTTTCAACCAAAATACTCCTGAAGAATTATAGATTGCCTTTGGTGTTGGGTAAAGTTTCAGGGATATATTCTACCTATTCATAAAGTGGTAGCTAACCCAACACAATGCATGAATATGCCTTTTTTCCATGCCTTTTACGGATGCTACACTGTGTCTAGCTTCGCCGACGCGGCATGGCAGAGGCAAGAATACTGCTTTCGACACCCAGAAAGCCTTTCTAGAAGTTTTTAAAGCTTTTGAAAAGCTCCAGTCCATGCCTTGCCCTTGCGACATCAGCTCGGAATCAATACCAGTGTTGGAACGATTTGTTATTTTAATGTACAGGGACAACGGCACATCATGCTATCCAAAACTGACAAATTTCTTCAATCGATTTTCAATTTTATCTCAAAGCATGTGAGTTTACTATCCATTGGGAAAATTTGACATTTTGTGGTAACCTGATGTGCCGTTGACGTACATACGACAGAATGAGTGAAATAGAAGATAGCCTTCCACGCTGAACTAGAGGTGCAAGAAAAACTTAGAAAGTACCGGCTGCAAACTCTTCCCAGGCATAAGTACTATAAAAGTCCGTAAGTAGGACGCGAGGCTTTCTTTTGTTGTATTATAGGTAGGCGAAAGTCTGACAAGTGGTTCTAAGTTCAAGTGAGCTTGTATGTAAGTATGAAGGGTAGAAGATGCTCTCCGATGGTTTTAGTTCTCAAACCAAATCATTTACTTTCAGCAATAAGTAGTCAGTAAGTACGATTCAGTACCTCATCTAGTACATACCTCTAAAATGTAAAAAAATCACTTATCACTAAACTACTGAACCGATTTTGATGATTAGGGTGTCATTAGAAAGCAGATGATATAGACTAGTGGTTCTTTTTTTAAAGAAGCCGGTTAACGGCATTAACGGCATTTGGTGAAACTATTTGCCACCGGGTTTTTTTAGACTAATTCGACCCTGCTGAACACGATTCTGCCCGGTGTCAACCCCCCCTCCGCTCCCTTCCCCCCCTTTTTCCCGAAAATGTGTCCCGATTTCCGGTTTTTTCAATTTTTTTTCGAAACTATTATAAATAGAAGAAAACTGTCTATCACAACATTAATCTGCATTAAATTCTGTACAACATTAACATATAAATCATTTGACTGGCATAATAACTTAAGAAATAACGCCTTGCCAAACTGTATAAAAAAAAAATTTCCCAAAATTTTGGCCTTCGCAGTTAATTTATCGAAAAACGGTCAAAGCTATGACTAAATAGCCAAGAAGTGAATGAATGCTCATACATTTATCTACAAAACAAGACCTAATTTACTGTCCTACGAGTATTCGTTCACGATTTATAGGTCGCAGGGCAGACACCCTACCGCCAGTTACGTAGGTAGTTATAAGTATCATACATGGTGTAAGGGCGAAGTTTTCGGTAAGCTGCACGTATACGTAACGTATATACGTAATTTGTAATAGTAACATTTTTAGGTGATATGAAAGACAAATGCTTAAATAAAATTAAATTTATTGTATAAATTAGAATTATTTAATAATTTGGGGTATTATTGAGTTATGTCGGAACGTTTCATATTAAACGCACCATTAATATTATGCTGTAAAATAAAACATTATTTTTATTTAAGGCACAGAACGAATCAATAAATAAAATTAACAAAAATTCAAACACAATTTATATTATATCTTTATAGAAAGTAATAAAAAATAAACTAAATGTATAAACTTTTATATAATGATAACAGATGTGAAGCAACTATTGATGAACAATTACGATAAATTGATAAATACAGTCTGCATAACTACACAATCAAGGGAAATAAGGTTATTCCTGGTCTTTTTGGAGTCCAGCGTTGGCACATATTCGTTTATAATAGCAGCCTGGTGTGCAAGGCTGCTTAACTTCTCTGCAACAAATACAAGCCGCAGTTTTGCAACCTGCCTTGCAGCCGCATGTAAGGAGATCCTTGCAAGCTTTTGGAACTGCTTCTAAAGTTATAAGCACGGGCATCAGCTTATTACCATCCTGACGCCACCCATAATCTGTTGGGGAAAGCCGCTCGATCTCTCCAACATGTGCGTTTTTCCATATGAAAGTTTGATAATGAGCTCTGCGTATATGTAGTCGAGCTGCATCTGAAGTTGGTGGCAGAGCCTCAGATGTGGTAACTCTGGAGAAGAGAACGTGCCTTGCTTCATCTGTTGTGTTTACAGGAGATTTTATTTTGTAGAGTCTAACCATGAACTTCTCGACCTCCGCGAGTGTTTCTTCGGTCAATGAGGAGATTCCTAAAAGAGAGAGCAGCTGTCCATAGAGAGCATAAACTTTCACAGCCTCTGATTTACTGATTCCGCTTATATGTACACATATATGATGTTACGTCAGAACCTGTCAAAGCGTGCAGTGCCGAGAAATTAGCTTTTTCCTGTTTACTAACATTGTTTGCAACCTCGTAGATTGGGATATACTTTCTTTCAGCGCTGGTTCCTGCCATCATCCACAGATGTTTGGCTGCAATTCGCCCCAATGATGTAAAAGTAAGAAAAATACATCAGTTTATCTCACTAATACACCAAAGCTCTCAAAAGGACTGTTCACAGCGTGTAGTACCAGCCTTGTGTCTGCTTCTTCGTGGTTGGCTTTAAGTGAGTGAAGACACGTCAGTTTCTGGATTAGTCATCCTCTAAAACTGTCTTTGGTGTTTTACTCCAAATAAAGAACCCTAGCACGCAGTAGGTAGGTACTTACCAGTGAACACCGGTATGATATACCAAATTCATACAGGAGGCACAACACAATGACCGGCTCGCTTGGCCTATCGCGCAACAGTCAAATACTTAGCTTTTATCAATTAAAGCACAACAGTCTCCTTGCAATCTGAAAATACTCAAAGTTTATATCAGCAAGATACTCAAATGCCGCATCCGAGAAAAAAATGAAATATTTCAACGTTACCAACCTAGCCAACATTTCGATTTGGTTTCGGTTTTTCCCCCGAATATAGACAATTTAATAGTGATGTGAAGATGTATTGAGTTAGTCTCCGGTTTTCTTTATTAAATTTAAACGTCATCAGTAGACGTCATTTGGTTGAGATGATGATGATGACGAAACGTTTATAAAAAAAGTAGTTATTTTAAGTAAGTAATGCGTATGTTTGTAATATGTAGTTACTTGAGGTTTGTGGGCGGCGGCGTTTGCGCTGCGACCTATAAATCGTGAACGAATACTCGTAGGATGGTAAATTAGGTCTTGTTTTGTAGATAAATGTATGAGCATTAATTCACTTTTTGGCTATTTTGTCATAGCTTTGACCGTTTTTTCAATAAATTAACTGCGAAGACCAAAATTTTGGAAAAAAAATAATTGATACAGTTTGGGAAGGCATTATTTCTTAAGTTATTATGCCAGTGAAATGATTTATATGTTAATGTTGTACAGAATTTAATGCAGATTAATGTTTTGATAGACAGTTTTCTTCTATCTATAATAGTTCCGAAAAAAAATTGAAAAAACCGGAAATTGGGACACATTTTCGGGAAAAAGGGGGGGAAGGGAGCGGAGGGGGGCTTGACACCGGGCAGAATCGTGTTCAGCAGGGTTGAATTAGTCTAAAAAAACCCGGTGGCAAATAGTTTCACTAAATGCCGTCAACCGTTGAAAGCAGAATGAATTTGAGATATAACCACTAGTCTAATATGTAGATCTGTTTTTTATGTCACTTTCTTATAACCCTCCCAATTGGATTCCTAAAAAGACATTAAAACAGAATAAATATCATCGATGTTGTAATTTGACCTCTAAAATACGAAAGGGGTCAGGCTTCCACATCTTAAAATACTCATTGTGGTATTCTCTAAGCATATCAATTTTTCCAAATTGCCGCCCCGCTTAATCAGCAGTAGGTATTAGTAGACTCAGCAGTAGGTATTAGTAGAAATAGCCAAAACAAACAAGATTGCGGCCAATTTTAAAGATTTCTACAATCATTCATGACAAAGACAAAGACGCTGTTATTTGTTTTTGTTTCGTTTTACTCGTCACTAAAGACAACCAAAAAAACGCAACTGACAACTCAGTTAGGTATTTGCAAATATTTGGCGCTATGTATAATTCTAGAATGCGACAAAACATCTTATTTAGTATGGACTTATCTTTGGTCTCTTTCTTTTTTAATGACTGAACGCATCTTGTGTGAAAAAAGCGGACCGGGGCAGGTCAGTGGAAATAGTATCAGCCGATAATGGGCGTTTCCCCACTGGCCGGCACCGGCGACGGCGAGAGTGACAGAGCTATACTAGGAAGCAAGAAATCGGTAGTCGGTAGGTAGTAGAGTGACAGAGATACTTGCTTCCTAGTATAGCTCTGTCACTCTCGCCGTCGCCGTCGCCGGCAACGGCGAGAGTGACAGAGCTATACTAGGAAGCAAGAAATCGGTAGTCTGTCTCTTTTCCTAGTATAGCTCTGTCACTCTCACCGTTGACGGCGCCGGCCACCGTGCCGTCCAGTGGGAAAACGCCCATTAAGTGATCAGTGACAAGTTTGATTGACAGTTACGATTTGAAATACCTCATAAATGATAGACTACGGCCAAAAGGACTAGCTTCCAGACCAGAAAATAATAATAAAAAAAAGCGAAAAAATAAACATTTGGAGTGGAGAATGAATTCACCACTGAGCATATAACAGGGCCGGTCAACTTTGTTCCGCTAGGTGGCGGCAGTACCTACTGGGGGCCTGAACTTACTCAAAAAAATAGTAGTCTGTTTGTTATTTTAGGTAATAAGAAATTTAAAACAAAAACCTAAAAAAGATATGATAAATAGTTAAATTAAAATTAAACATTGAAATTGTAGAGTGTTTGAACCAAAAATACTAAGTTTATCAATTAAAAAAATAAAAATTGTGCGCAAAAAATATTCTCCTACAATTTTTCGTTTAAAACATAGCAACATTATTGTGACGTTCGCCGGCCTCTGTCAAAGAGAATTTTCACGGTTTTAAATTCAAGTGAATTTAATAAATTTACTTATAGAGGGTAAGTATTTTTTGTGATAGTTAACTCCTGTGTGCCAGTGGAATATAAAAATGAAAGAAAACCAAAGAAAGTGCATTATGTGTGGGTGTTCACCTGAAAGTGATCCTGACATCAAACTCTTTCGTTTCCCCACACCTGGATTGACGAACTCATTTCGGTAATAGTATGTAAAAAAATAATTTTTGACTACTACCTACACTTAGGTAATCCGAAGTTACACTAGGTATTCAAGGAACATGTTAGAATCTTCTTTAAAATCTCCTTTGAGATTTTCATAACCCTTTTATTATTTTTCTAATCCTTTGTCATTCGTTGTTTACAAATCTGTTGCTAGTTTAGATAGATATTTTTAGAATCTATCTATCTATTAATTTTTTATCTTCACAACCATTTTAATAGTAATGTGTCTATTCACAACTTGCGAGCTTATGATTTTATTACATTGAAATATAAAATTATGCTACATAATATCACATTTATTTAATTTCCCTCATGCTGATTTAATTTTGAATTTATTTCCCTTTTAGATGTGAATCCTGAGCAAAGTTTTGCTTTCCTGAAAAATAGTGGTTTTCGAGAGAATTCCAGAAGAAGTTGTATAGCGAACATAGAATGTTGTGCAACAGACATTTTAAAGCCACTTCCTTCAGTGACTTCGTTCAGTGACTGGCTTCGAAAAAAACTGCTGTTCTAGAAGTGACTCCTGATATACAGGTATTTTAATACAAAATAGGTTAGCTCTTGATGATCACCATTTAGCTCAGAGGGTAAAACTTAATAGATTTTAATAAATTCTACAGTAATGTAGTTATCTTCAAAGGTAGTTATACATCAGAATAACAAACTGCAATATATTTTTAAATATAGTCCCTGGCTGGATAGCTGTTAAGTTCAGCCTATATACATATAAATAAAGTTTTTTTATGATAGAAACTGCCTTTAATGTTAGGTATTATGTACTACCTTCATCTACCTTCTGAACGTCATTTGTAACAAACCACATCTTTAAACTTTCAGGAGCAGATTAGTGAGAGTCAAGCAGGACCTTCTCATAGAGAAC
The DNA here is from genome assembly GCA_949987775.1 of Aproaerema taeniolella. Taxonomy (NCBI): domain Eukaryota; kingdom Metazoa; phylum Arthropoda; class Insecta; order Lepidoptera; family Gelechiidae; genus Aproaerema; species Aproaerema taeniolella. The sequence goes on from OX465250.1 coordinate 13,049,990, forward strand.
CAACAAGTTTTTCTACAACTGCAGCTCAAGTTCTTATAGAAAAATTAAATGAACAGGTATTTACTCCTTCTGTTAAAATCTGATGAAATACCTACTTGATTCTACTACTCGGTTTATAATAAGCTGAGCTGATGCCACTTGAGGCGGCAATTACTGTTAACAATAGACAAGGGTCCAAGTCAGGTACAAAATTGCAGAACAGTATGGTATAGATTTTTAATATAACAGCAATGTAGTTTATACATCAGAATAACACCAACTGCAATTTTTTTAATACTAATGTTTTGGGATGGACAGCGTTTAATTTTAGCCTCTATCTACACATGCTTTTTTATAATAGAAACTGCCTTTAATGTTATTATATACTATCTTTATCTGAATGTAATTTGTAAGAAATCACATCTTTACACTTTCAGGAGCCGACTAGTGAGAGTCAAGCAGGACCTTCTCATAGAGAGCCAACAAGTTTTTCTACAACTGCAGCTCAAGTTCTTACAGAAAAATTAAATGAACAGGTATTTACTCCCTCTATGTTAAAATCTGACGCCCAATGCCTATTCACTCTAACTTTAAAGAGATTTGGGGGTACTGGGGCTTTTGGGTAAGATGAACTTGGATATTGTATGTATTATTTTCATGATTGTGAACATGGATGGTGAATATGAGCAAAAAAACCAACTGAATAGATTTTAAATTTAACAGCAATGTAGTTTATTCATTAGAATAACACCAACTGCAATTTTTTTGAATACTAATTTTTTGGAATGGACAGCATTTAATTTTAGCCTCTACCTACACATGATGTTTTATAATTGAAACTGCCTTTAATGTTATTATGTACTATCTTTATCTGAATGTAATTTGTAAGAAACCACATCTTTACACTTTCAGGAGCCGACTAGTGAGAGCCAAGCAGGACCTTCTCATAGAGAACCAACAAGTTTTTCTACAACTGCAGCTCAAGTTCTTACAGAAGAATTAAATGATCAGGTATTTACTCCCTCTCTTTTAAAATCTGATGCCTAATGCCTATTCACTCAAACTTTAAAGAGATTTGGGGGTCAATGGGGCTTTTGGGTAAGATGAGCTTGGATATTGTATGTATTATTTTCATGATTGTGAACATGGATGGTGAATATGAGCAAAAAAACCAACTGAATAGATTTTTTAAACAGCAATGTAGTTTATTCATTAGAATAACACCAACTGTGATTTTTTGTAATACTAATGTCTTGGGATCAGGGTTTGAAAGGATAATTATCATTGATAATTGTCATGATAATTATCAATTGATAGTAACAAACAACAAAGCCAATGGAAATAGCATCATCATCGGATGAAGATATACCTTTGGCTTCTTTGGTCAATCTAAGTTAATTTATTTACGACTAGCTTTCTACCCGGGACTTCATTCGTTCCGAAAATTTTGTAGCCTATGTGTTATTCTGATGCATAAGCAAAATTATTGTAAAGTTTCATTAAAATCCATTCAGTAGTTTTTGTGTGAAAGAGTAACAAACATCCTTACAACCACACTCTCAAACTTTCGCATTTATAATATACTAGCATTCCGCTCGGGACTTCGTTCCCCTGGGAATCCGGGAAAATCATGTACCCTATGTCAATCAAGGATAATATAGGAGTCTAAAGGTAAAATAATTTTTCAAATCGGTCCAGTAGTTTCGGAGCCTATTCAATGCAAACAAACAAACAATCAAATCTTTCCTCTTTATAAATTAGTATAGGAGTAAGATATTAGAAGGATGTCTAATCTGACAGAAACTGATTTTAACTTAATATACCTTTGATTCATGTTGATTACTTGATTTGTGTTCGATATTAAATAAAAAAAATACAAAATTTATTTCTTTTTAATAATACCATATAATAAATGAATTTCTTACACTGGTGATAATTATCCGATAATTATCAAGAAGCGTAATTATCTTGATAATTTCGAACCCTGCTTGGGATGGACAGCATTTAATTTTAGCCTCTATCTACTGATTATTTTTTATGATTGAAACTGCCTTTAATGTAATTATTTGAAACCACATCTTACAATAGAATAGAATAGAATAGAAAAAAATCTTTATTTTATAGGACATTCAGGACGCCACTTAAAACAAGTCAATATTACAATGAAATACAAACAAACATACATTAAACGATTTAAATACATACATACGCATTCGTTCTTTTGACCCTACCGACTCTACGCCTATTCGCAAAGGTGCAGTCTTCCTCAGAGAAGAACAGGCAAGAAACTCTGAGGTTGCTCTGAGGTCGCTACAGTTTCAGTATGTAAAAAGATAGATACCTACTCTCCATATATCATCTGTTCTTATATACAGGGCTTTAGGTATCTCTCTTGCAACCTCTCGGGTGGTAAATCAGTCCATGAAACTGAACAACTTTCCCCTAGGAAAACAGGTCAAAATACGAAAAAAAAATTGAGTTCCAATACATACTTCATCAGTTTATAGCGCATTTTGTATGGGAGGTTAAATTGTATTTTTCATATTTTTACTTATGTTCCTTGCGGAAAGTTGTTTAGTTTCATGGACTGATTTACCACCCGAGAGGTTGCAAGAGAGATACCTAAAGCCCGGTATAGTCAAAGTCCGTTCCTCAGTGACATACAATTTGTTATTAACTGTCAACTGTAAAAATACGATTGTTTTTTAGAATGCTTATAATTAAGTAAATATATTTTTTTGTATTTACGTAATTATAATTGATTGATTTCATTAACCTTTATCATATCATTGTTTTTATAAAAACTTTATACAGGAGCAGACCTGTCAGACTGCAAGTGAGAGTCAAGCAGGACCTTCTAGAAGAACTGAAATATTGGGTGAATTAACAATTTTTCCTTCAACTGCAGCTCAAGTTCCTACAGACAAATGAAATGTAGAGGTATTGTCCATTTATTTTCAAATAATATTAAAAAACTTGCACATTTCATCAGGGCTCTGATTCTGTAACTTCAGTGGTGTATCGATGGAGTCGTCGCCATTTTATCCGTTCAAGTGGTGAAATTGAGAACTATCCAAAAACAAATAAAATGGCCTCCATTCCATCGACACACAACTGAGGTTTTTATCATTATTATTATTAGATGGGTTAACTCTTGACCTCAATCTTGACCATAAAGGTCAAAGATGAGGTCGACGATGGAGCGAGTTAACCCAGAAAATGCTTATAAAGGCACTGGTACTCCCACGCATCGACGAAACACAGCAAGCTGTTTGGCGTCGGACTTCGGTAGGAGGGTCGCGAACCAGATGGCCCTTAACAGAGCCTACCACACCGCATGAGACCATAGGACGACACCTCAGATTCAGAAAAAAATTAAGTGTCGTTGCCTGGGATGGATTAATAGGAGGCAGGTCTCATTTGTGTTTCCTTAGTCGCCTCTTACGACACCCACGGAAAGAGATGGGGTGGTGTTATTCTCAACCGATAATAAAGTGGCGTTCTAAGTAGAACGCCACTTTATTGTACACACGGCAGCACATAAAGCTATACATGTTGACCTTGACATCGCCAATATCTCACGCGTAATAGCGTCGGCTTTCATAGAGCAAATGGGAAAAGTGTCTTGGTGCTGTTTGTAATTTTTTTTCAATTTAAAACTATTTTTATTATTTCAGAATCATTCCGGGAAACAAACATCTAAAGAAAGAAAATATTATTTAAAGTTGCGTGCGTACTTCAAAAAGATCTGCCAGTTACGAAACAGCTTAAAAAATCTGAAAGTTCAAAATCAGCTCAACATTTTGGCCGATGACGAAACTGTAAAAAAATTACATAAAAAGATATCTCCAACTCTGGCTTTATTACTACAAGGAGAAATCAATAATTTTCAAAAAAGCCTGAGGGAAGAAGGTGGACTATGGAGGAAAAACGAGCATATTTTGATGTTCGACGTTTCTATTAAAAAAAAATCTTCTTTATAATAAAAAAGATTACCTAATAGAAGGCTTTCAAGATCGCGTAGATCACGGCAGAATACCCCAACTAACTGTGCAAACACTAGTATTTATGGTTGTCTGCATAAGGAAAGGGCTGAAGCAACCCTTATACTATTATTTATCTGGGGCAAATGTTACAGGAGACAGGCTCTCCGTGATAATTAAAGAGGTGAGCAATATCTACTAATTATAACGAGAAAGTGATAACAAGAGTTCTAGAAGTGTTGCCTACCCCATCAGCGATTAAAGGCGTGAGCGTATGTTCTGTTCTCAGTGTCTTGCAGAAACGTTGCTTTAAGTGTTGATTTTTTTTTCAGATTATACGAGAATGTTTAAGTGTCGGCCACAGTGTGTGACATGGGCGCAACTAACCGCAAAGCTTTATCGCGATTGGGAGCTACAGAGCAGCGTCCTATCATCCAAATAAAGAAATAGTTGCTTTGTATGATGTTCCACACCTTTTAAATTGTTTCCGAAATATGTTCATGAAACATAATGTAAAATGCGAAACGAGTATTTTTTGAAATGGAAATTGTGGGGAAGGTAAATATTTATAATAATAATTAACGATACACACAAAGGCCCACACTAAGGTTTTCCCTTTTGTCGTGGGTCCCTTTGAACCCACACAAAGACTGACACGAACGCATATGACTCTAAAATATACATGTGCTTTTCACAAAAATGTTTGCCCCGATTGAGAATGGAACCCAGGGCCTGTCGATCAGGAAGCAGCACTACTACCACTCGACAAAACTAGCCGGCCGTCCGAATTTATTAGTATGCAAATTCTATTTACCTTCGCAAAGGCCATTAAATAATCTATGGTATTTAATTTTTCAGGTTTAGAAAAATGGAGTGACGTGAAACAATTTTATGGAATAGACAGCACAAATTAAAATTTTGTGTTTGCTCCTGCCTTACGGAAGGAGCATTTTGCGCCTTCAATAAAACAAAAAATGAAAGTAAACCTTGCCACTCAAGTGCTGAGCCATACTGTTGCTGCGGGGATCTTAGCAAAAGTGGCTGCAGGTATGTAACACAATGTGTAATCTATACATACAATAAAACTGTAGAGGTTGAATGTCTGTACACAGAAAAAAAAAGCTTAAAACCGAGTCGGGGGGATGTAAGAATAGAAACAGCACAAATCCAGATTTTTTTTGTTTCTTTGTCTGTTTGTAAGGGCTAATCTCCGAAACTGTTGGACCGATTTAAATGAAATTTTGCATAGTGGTATGTACCTTATATCCTTGGTCAACACTTAGATTACATAAACTCTCGAAATTTACCCAGAAAATAGAAACAACAAAAAAACCCCTGATAAAATTCAAAGCTAGGTGATTTTCAGTACATTTTTATTTTTGACATACATGGCTTAAAGTAAGCATTTGATAAAAAGTTTTTTTTATTAATTTTACTAATTTATAATTATAATCTCAATTGTGAATCTTATTTAATCCTTTAATTTTCAGGAGAAATTCCAACAAGTGCCGTCGTCACTGCAGAGGTTATCAGCAATATTGACAAATTGTTAGATTTGTGTAATAGTGATACGATTGACTGTCGGAGAGGAAAACCGTAAAAAATGTGAAAAAGGTAGTAAATAATCTTATTATCAGCATCCCAAAAAATCGGACGGTCCATTTACCGAACACCTGTATATAGACTGATTTTATATGAATAGTAGTAAGAATGTGAATCAGCGTAGATAAACAAGTGACATGTGAATCAGTTTACAAAACTCAACAACTGTAACTTTAAGGAACAAAAGTCGAATTATGAAAAAAAAAACTTGTATTAACAGCTGATTGTCTTGAGCTTGTGTTCACCAAAAATATAACCAACGGTTAAATCGCGGTTAGAAGCTAATCAGACAAAATTTCAAAAAAAATTATGAAAATGACATTGTCAAATCTCTGGTTAACTGTAATCGTTGGTTAAATATTTAATAGAAAAGTCGTTTTTTTTGTAGAATTCGTCATGGATACCTTGCGTTAAGTTGTTGAGTTTCACGGGAATAATCATATCTTAAAGTTTCGCTAACTTATTTAAAGTTATCCCATTTCAATTTGTTACTAGCTTTTTACTCGGGACTTCGTTCCCGTAGGAATTTTAATGTCAATTTTCCAATGTTTTTAATAGTTACTCTGCTATTCGGGACCGAGACGAATACAACAAATCAAAAACCATGAAAATTAGTTCAGCCGTTCTCGAGTTATAAGTGTTCGAACAAACACGACTTTGTTTTATCTATAAGATTTCTTGCTTTTTTTGTGAAATATACAATATTGTAATTTTTTGTATCTTAAATTGTTTTATTTATTTTTAATAGGGAAAGGTTTCAGAGCCTTTTCCTTAAGTCTCAAGGCTCTGAAGCCTTTTCCTTAACTTACCCTTTAATTTGGGTGAAATAAAATAGCACCCATTTGAATTTGCCACTTTAAATAGTTTGATGGGGGCAAGTGGTAGATGGTGTTAGTGATTGTCGTAAAAAAAAAAAAAAAAACTGCCGCATCTATGACCTACGGAGTTATCTTTCTTCTCCGCTAGGAGTAATATTGTTCTGTGGCATATAATCCTTGAATTGTTTAATAACTAGCCATGATTTAGTTCATTAACCGTAAATATTTGTTTACGTAAATTAAAATCGTTTCTACAAAAAATTATCTAAACGTCACGTTTTTATTTACAGCTGCAAATACTTCATCAAACGTAAGTTGATAACTAACAATAATGTTGCGTAATTGTTAGTTTTAATGTAACAACACGGTCAGAGGGTCATATTTTAATGTTATATTTATTAAAGAACACAAAATGCACATTGCGATAACTTCTTTTTGTGTTTGCCAGATCCAATAAGAATGGGATGTTTACAAAGCAAAAGGGAGACATCAGATTTACATCCGAATATTTTTCGTGTAGTAAATATAGATGAAAGTGGTTTGGACCTATGGTCTGGACAGCTGGAGGTTTCTGAAGCTGATATAATACTGTACAGAGAAGGAAGAGAATCTACTGTGTGGCCACTCCATTCTTTACGGAGATATGGATTTGAAGGAGAAATATTTAGCTTTGAATCAGGTAAGTTTTTATTCGTTTTTTTATAGTATGTAAAAGCAAGGGACATTAATAAATAACTTTCCGATCTCTCTTTGTTAGTTTTCCTGTAAAAATATCGTCATAGAACTTAGCAGTGCCTGTTGTGATAAGTATTTCTCCCTGTATGCTCTTTTGTACAATAAATTGTAAAATTACACAAATTACGATAAAAAATGTTTTTCAGGTAGAAGATGTGAAACTGGAGAGGGAATATATGCATTTAAATGCCGAAGAGCTGCATTATTGTTTAGAACATTGCAACAACAGATCCAACTACGGAATGTAATTCATGATGCTGTGCATAATGCACCAGCTCTCACACCCTCTCCTCAACGACGGCAGACCTTGCAGGCCAATGTTGTTCATCGATCTTCTGTTGATAATGGTCCCCATGATGATGTAGGGCCAGTTCATAACAATAACTTACAAAATGGAGTTTCTCGAGTTGTCACTGAAGCACCGAGGTCTCCTTCAAATGCTGACATTTTGGAAGTCATGCCTCTTTATCCACGCCCTCAGAACAGTAACAGCCATATTACAAATGTTTATCAGCTCAGAGAATTAAAAAGAGAACACAATAACAATCAGTCGGATGTGGGATTAGACCGTACACATATGTACTCTAATGATCTTTCCAAAGATTTGGCAGCCCTCAGAAGTGCTTTGAAAAAAAAATCTGAAGAGAGTAATATAAGAGATTTGTTGGATGAACAAGAGATTCTTGAGAGTAAGTTGAGAAATCAGGTACCAGATGAAAATAATTTGTCTCCGACATTAAGCACAAACAGTGAACACTATGCACAACTCGCTGTAGATGAACAAGAAACGACAAGATTGTATGTAAATCTTATAAGTGTGCCCAAGAAAGATAGATGCAAGAATGAAAATTCACCTACCACACCAGTGACACCAAAATCAGTAGAATATTGTAACTTGAGTGTTGGCTCCAGGCCAGACATTAATACATATGCAAATTTATCATTCGGAGAGATGGCAGAGATTGTAAAGAATTCTAAACAGAAGGCAAAAATTTTGGAAAGAAATAAAATTTCTTTATCTGATAAATTTGCATTTTCAATGTCTCCAGTTGAAGAACTAGCAGTTAACTATGCTATATTAGATATGGATGAGAAAAGGGAAGCTATAAAAAATATTAAAGATTTAACAGTAGCTTCTTCAGAAAGCCTGCCATATAGTTCCAGAAGTGAAAACATGATATCTAGTTCATCTAAACCCCGGAGAAGTCTTGTGTCTCAGACCAGCATGGAGAAGCCACCAACATTTATGGCTCCTGACTCATCACCCCCTGGTAACATTGGGTATACAACTATTGATTTTGATAAAACAGTTGCACTTACTTCAGTGGCAACTTATGCTGAATCTATTGAAGGTCCTAGAAATGCAAGGCCCATGTGTGGAAGCCCTAGCAGTTTTGATAAGAGTAAGATGTTTAATTAAACGAGCTTTCTGCCCGCGACTTTTTTAGCGTGGAAAACTTTCTTATGTTGACCCACCAGACCTCCAACTACCCTCCTGCAGAGGTCACGGCGATGGGTGGCTCTTTATAACGTGAAGGGAGGACAAACACTTTCACGTTAATAATTAATAAGGATATACAAAACCAAAATATTAACATACCAAACTATTTTGTTCCATAAACTTATGATTATGATGCAATGTTAGCTTAGGTAGCTATTTTTTTTGTACACAGGTTAATGAATATTCATGGTGCCAAAGATTATTTATTGAAATAGTAGTAGTTAGTGTAATTTTAGGTGCTTTGTAATGAGTTTTTGTCACATTAAGACACTTTCGCCCAGTTGCAGAAACATCAAATAAAGTAAATGCTACTTAAACATCATACTGTCACTTTCCTTCTTGTTGATGTAAACAAGGAAGGCAATACATTTAAAGAAGCTTTAACTTTAATGAACGTTTCTGCAACTGAGTGTTTGCATTTCAGAATAGTTAAATTTATATAAAAAAGGAACAAAATTTCTAAAGTTAGAATGAATATTTTTAAATTTTTGTGCTAAGTACCTATTTAAATAAGCATTTAAACTTCAACTTATTTAACTAGTTTGACCATTGCGGCGCCTTAGGTATACAGGGCGAGGCGGGGAAGCAGGGCAGGCCGCTCCCGCTCTGTATGTTAGCAATGACAGCTTTCTGCCCCCCGTAATGATCACACACACTATAGTTACAAACTAATGTATGTATATGTCGCCGGAAATTAATAACAATCGTAAGTTGATCAATTTTCCAGGTAGTTTATCAACTATCGGCAAATCATACACGGCAGTTGAAATGTATTATTCAAAGCTAATTGATCAACTTACGCTGCCTGGCTGTAAGTTTATCAACTAACGATTTTGCCACACGTCCAATCATACACAAATGGACCAATCGCTGCTCAGTGTACATTTTTACGTTAAATCAGAGAACAGTATTATATTACGGACGTCAATCCGTAATATAATACACTGTTCTCTGATTTGTCGATGCGACAACCTCTTCAGACAACCACAGTCGAGTCGCTCGGCTCGTGCGTTGAGAGTCGCAGTTCTAACCTAACCTAATCCAACCAACCCTAAACGGTTTGGTTGGGTTCGGCTACTAACAAACCTACTGTTGGCAACCCCAACATTTTTATAGTCTTGTTTTTTATGTCAGATGGCTCTCTTCCTGAACGACTGCTGAAGCGGCAATTGGTAAGTTTTTATTTTAATTAATATAATTGTTCAAGTTCATCTTGTGTTTCGTTTGGCTGCCCAGCAATAACAACAGTTCATCAGCTCACACGCTAACACCTACTAGCGCAGTTCTAAGTGAGACATTCAACCAATCAGCGAACACCTCGAGTTTTTAACCAATCAGCGTACACATCGCGTTCGTCGGACCATTTTATCGCGGCGAGACGCCGTAAATTGATCAACCGGAAATGTATACGTTAAATAATACATTTTTCAACTGCCGTGTATGATTTTCCGATAGTTGATAAACAACCTCGAAAGTTGAACAACTTACGATTCTTATTATTTTCCGGTGACATATTATACCTACAATAAAACTTAGTTTTTAGGAATATTATTTGATGTATTCTTCAAACACAAAATCTTTGTAAATCTGGCTATGATAGTAATAAGAGTATAATGCTTTCTTCAACGAATACCAAACAGGGAAGCTTTAATTTATCTTTAAGGATATCAGGCCTAAATAGCATAAGCTTTTTATTGCTTTATTTGAGTATTGTAGAAAGTTATACACGTTTTTGCTAAAATTATAAAATCAGTTGCTGTGACAATAGTGTAAGTATGACATAAGTACGTAATTGGGTAGATAGAAGTACGTAATAGGTATGTAATCTACACCGGAATATCGTCCAACCTATAAATTATCATATCATGTTATCAACATTGTATTGTAAAGGGTCAAAGTTGTAGCATTTTGAACCTTATCAATCTTATCATTATTAATCCAGCAATGGTGGAAGCTTAAGTTGGTAAAATTAATCGACTTACGAAATTAAGTAAGAATGAGGGACGTCTTAGCAAAAACTAAAATCCTTAATCATTTTAATGGAATGGAATGTATTTATTTTTATTTATTTGAGAAACCAACAGCTTTACATTATAGTTTTACAAGTATATTGTTCAATTGGCACAGCCAATAATAGGTTTCTTCAGAAAACTTTGTATATTCATATTCTTTAATCATTTCTGCTTAGAAAATGTAATTATTTATTTTAATACACTTCATTTTGCAATAAAATACAAAAAAAAAACAGCGTAAAACACGAAAACCAGCATTGTACATCGAATTCTCAAAGCGGCACGGCGGCGGCGCCGTGGCACCGCGCTGTACATTGCATAATTTGCATAACACCAAAGTAGGTAATAAACTCTTTAACTTGACGTTTCCAGAAAAAAACGATTTCTTGTAACCGATCATAGTTTCTAAGGATAGATTCCACCGTTTATTTATTCGCTAAGCTGTCCCTTACAAACTGTATACAAAGTAATTATGTTGTTCATGTTATGAAGATTTAACATTCTGAAAAATGAAAAGATGTGTGTGGAAAAAATATTTTGTCTAAAAAGTAATGGAATTTCTCTTAAAATTTTATTTAACTTGCTATGAAATATTTTTCTAGCTAGCAGACAAATCTGAACAACAAAATTAACTTCTTAATAGATAATGAATTTAGGGAAATATTATAAAATGCAAGTAATAGTTCTGGCACTATTTAATTTAGATGCTCCACACACATAAATTGTAAATAAAAACACTAAATTTATATGAACTTTTTATAAAAATTATCTACATCCATATTTTTTTAAACCTATCGAGATGAGCCAGTTAAACTTAATAATCCCTTACTTTATTCATAAATGTAATTTAAAGTTAAGTGACACTTAAGAGCCTCGCAGGAGGGTTTTATATGTCTTACTTTTAAAGAAATAAGAAATATTCATAAACGCTGCCGGAGGCTCTCAACTGTCACTTCACTTAAATTACGGTTTATGAAGAAGACAGTTAAGATTGCATCGTCAAATTAAACATTTTAACCTACATTCCCATCGTCACAATGTGATATTTTATAAAAGCATTACGTCATTTCGACGGAGCTCCCAAGTTCAGCTTTATACTAATGCTATGACTAAAAGTTTAGGGTAAGTAATTCCTTTAATGCTTCATGTACCTAAGCATAACAAATATTCTCGTTCGTTCAAAGGATCTTCGCAGATCCATCTATGTGTAGTAAGAACAATAAAGTTCTATTGATATGTGAACTCAAAAAGTTCTATTGTTCTAAGTGTCTGTGTAAAGTAGTCGTGACATGAGAGATGAGACTGTAATGCATTTAAGTTTGATGTGAGGAATTTGATTAAGGAGAAAGCATGTTTTATAATATTGTGACATTTTGTGAACTTTGTTACATTTTTGTTTGTATGTTTTAATTTAAGTTATATTCAGTACATTTTAGTACACTTTTTACACAAGTTATTTATATAAATTATGTATAATTATATATACCTTGCCTGGTTTGTCCCATCTAGATTTTAAATATATGAAAAATGACAAAGAATAGTTTAAGAGGTTACCATACCGATTAGTATTTTAAACTCTAGCCATAGGATAGTACGTAGTAAACTGTGTTATTAAAACTATTTATCAACTTAAAAATTTTGTTTTTAATTATAACCTTTTTTTAATTTAAAGTCTACATTAAAAAAAATATAATCGGGAGTTTAAAATGCGACTAGAAGTGAAGTGAAAACAAAACCTACTACGAGCTTCTCGCAGGCAAATTGGAAGAGACAGCGAATGGGACTCGAGGCTTTGACTTAAGAGCCTTTCAGTCAACTAATATTTTATAGAGAAAAGATTTGATTGTATGCATTGAATAGGCTCTGAAAGCTGAACTACTATACTGTAGGTACCTTATATTGAGATCGAAACATGGACTATATAGAAGCCAGGGCATCAGGTTTACCCTATTTTTGTTGCAAAACCATTCTTACTGTAATGAAACAGAGTGTACTTTATGTACATCATATCTTCCATACAACTACATAAAGATTCCACCAATGCAATGTGTTGTACTCTCGCTTTCGCGCGCATTTAACTCTTGGAAAGTGTTGATGTCGAACGTGCGTGTCGCAATGTTTCTTGATCGAAATGAAGTTTTATTTTTTAAATGCATCTTCATAATCAGTAAGTAGAAACGAAATCAAAAGCGTATTGTATATTTTTGAAAACCTTCCGGGTAGGTAAATATATGCGTGCAAAACTATTGGTTCTAGGTTATTTGCTAAGAACTTCAAGCTCAGTGAAAATAGATAAATTAACTGTCCCTGAAGTAACACAAGCTGGTAACTCAAGTGGTGTCGTGTTAGATTGTCAATACTCTGGCGTTAGTGACCAATTTGTCATACAATGGCTATATAACGGCAGCGAAGTTCCAGTGTACCAATGGAGTCCACGAACTCGGCCCCAAGTGAGAGGGATATTGGAGGAGCGTCTCGATTTAAATTATATAGTTTCTAGTAAGTACTACGTTTTAAGATATAATTAAACAAATAATTCTCTCGTGCTAATGAATCCTTGTCACACTGTCACCAACATACACACATATCTACAAGCACACACACATACATACACACATTTATTTACCTTTTGTATTTATCAGTCATCCTTGTCACACTGTCACCAACAAACACACATATTTACAAACAAACATACACACAAATAAGCACACACATACACCACACAAACACACACCACAAATACACACACATTACACAACACATTAGGCAGTTGTTTACTATTTTCCGTCGGCTATGTACACACGCGCACCAAGGGCACAGCTGAAAACCAGCGTTGGGGCCTCGGCCACAGAATAAAACAGAATTCAACACATGCTGAGCTGTGTCCTATTTGACATCGCACTACAGCACAATCCACTATTTATATTAAAAATTGTTTTGTCGTCTTCTGTATGTTTTCTTGTCCTGTGTTTTTAACCGACTTCAAAGAAAAGGAGGAGGTTCTCAATTCGGGTGTTTTTTTTTAAATGTTTGTTACCTCAAAACTCCGTCATTGGTAGACCGATTTCAAAAATTTTTTATTAGTTCGGTAGCATCTACTTCCAGATTGGTCCCATAAATTACAGTTTAGGTCAAAAATAAAAAATAAAACTGAAATTTACGGTCATATATGTGGATGATAACAGGTCATCAATGTAAACGAAGCAAAAGTTGTTCCATGAGACCTTTAAGTTATTTTTTAGGGCTCCTTTGTGTCCTGGGGCTACCTACTTTACCGGTCACCGTTTAGTGACCGGTAGAGTATATTACCACCACACATCTTTCCTGCCGTCTGGTGATCGGTTGATAATATCACCCCATATCTTTCATGCCATCTGGCGATCGGTTTGAGAATTGTACTACCCCGTATCTTTCTTGCCATGTTGCGACTGGTTATGAATATTACCACCTCATATCTTTCCGTGGGGTGAAAGTAATTGATCACTATATTGCTCTTTAATCTCGAGTGATTTATAATAAATCTACGAGGGAGTTATATGAATGACTAGCTTGTGTGAATACTTATTTCATTAAACTTGGTCCTGTTCAAATCGGCGCCCACGTAAAAAAAAACATTCCTCTCTATTTACCATATTCCGCTATGAATTCACCTATTTGCTGTTTTACCCGTAACCACTAGGTACTTACTCGTGAACATAGCTTTAAAAAATTATTTCACCCTTTTTGAAGGCGGGTCAGTTTTTTGTTAAAAATATTTTATATACCTATTTTGTTATTTTATTTTCTTTGTGTTGTAGTGTTTTGTGTCAAATAAATGTCTTGAATCTTGAAAAAAAAAATTATGGGCACTTGATCATATGTACTTAGTCGGGTCATAAGTATTGTCACTTACTTACATTTTATACACCAAATGAAAGCCTAGTAAATATTGTTTTAAATAACATTTTATTTATTCAAAATGACCGCCCTTATTTTTTATAACCGCCTTCAACCTGCGTGGTCAGTCGTCAATAGCGGCACGCACCACTTCCATGTCTATCTCTACCAATGCCTTAAGGAGGGATGCCTTCAGAGACTCCAGATTGGGATGAGGTTTAGAGCAGACCTTCGCCTCTAAGTACTGCCATATTTTATAATCCAATGGATTTAAATCAGGACTAGCAGTAAGCAGACGGCCACTCCTCGTGCCTGATGAAATCGATTCCGCGCGCCGCGAGCCAGTCTTGTGTGCTCTTTGCTTTATGATCTGGCGCAGAGTCCTGCTGGAATACCCAATGCCGGTTTTGAAACATTATGCGTGAGAGAGGTTCCACAACGTTTGTCAGGACAGTGTTTAATAAACAGCAGCACTGGTTTTGACACCTTGTTCGCAAAAAAACATCTCTGTGAGGCCCGAATATACGAGACTCCCAGCCAAAACATGATTGAAGAAGGATGATGACCTCGCTGAACTCGTGGAATGCGCCTGCTCGTTTCCTCACTGCTGTGCGCATACACCGTATCATTTTGCTTATTGAAGCTTTCCCATAGGCGTATATAGGGGGAGGGCCGGGTGGGCCGTGCCCACCCCAGTATGGTCTAGGGCCCACCCCAGAATATTGGGCTACCAATTCGAAATACTATAATTGATGTCATAATACTGATAACTTCACACAAAAATCATAATATATATATATATATATATAGTTATCTACAGCTAAGAAATCTATATACTTATTTTTACATACTATAATACAGTATTAGTTACTTTTGAATACACAGCGTATTAAGCTAGAGTACATTTAATTTTCGACAGGCCCGTAATTTTCGACACCCCAGAAAATAACCCTAGATACGCCAATGAGCTTTCCTCGATATTGAATTTTTTTTTCATCCGAAAAGAGGATTTCTCGGTACTTTTTTCCCGTGTACCGCTTAAACAACACTCGCTATCTGTCTAGCCTGATCTTCCTCATTAGGACGTGCATTAAGGAGATGTGCTGTTCTTTTTCGATAGGCGCGTAGTCCAAGGTCTTCATTTAATAACCTTTTGACAGTCGTCTTATCTGCAGGGCCATCAGCTTTTGCTTCCGGACGGGATTTCTCTCAATTCGCGCCTTCACCGCTTTGATGACCGCTGGAGTCCGAACTGTACGAGGACGATCGCTTTTCTTTCTATCATCTATACTGCAATCCTCACTGGATCGTTTCATGGTACGATAAACGAACCTCAATGTTATTTTCAAATTTTGTAGCAGTTTGAAAATCACCTTTGGCGCGTAACCGCAGCGGTGCAACGCGATTACTGTGACTTTATCTTCTTTTCGCGTCCACTCTATGTTGGAAAATAAAGAAAATTCCAGAAATTCAGTGCTTTTAATATCGTCAAATATTCAAATTTCGAATATGTATGTATGTATGTAAATTCTTTATTGCTCAAAAACAGTGTTACACAAAACATTTTATAGGTAATTTAATAGCAAAGGCGGACTTATCCCTGGAGGGATCTCTTCCAGTCTACCTTAGAGTAGTTGAGAGGAGACACAGGTGACGCGGGTTACGATGCAATTAAAAAGATTTAAAAAAAAAATAGTAGTCAGAATTACTATTCTAAAGCGGAACAAAACAAGTAAATACCTAGTAATATTTTTTTTTATAAATCAAGATAAATACAATAGATCTAAAAAATATATAAAT
This sequence comes from Aproaerema taeniolella, assembly GCA_949987775.1. NCBI lineage: Eukaryota > Metazoa > Arthropoda > Insecta > Lepidoptera > Gelechiidae > Aproaerema > Aproaerema taeniolella. Next base: position 13,066,296 of record OX465250.1, read on the forward strand.
AAGTATAAATATATATATATATATATATATATATATATATAAATATTCAGACGTACATAACCAATCACAAGGAGAAACAATCAGTTATCAGAAGCAGGAATAAAACCCCAGAGTTTTTTCAGGGACTTTTGAAAAGATGTTGTTTTAATTTTTTTGTACCAGTTCTAAATTTGAAATTAAAAGCTGGTGACAGTACTTGTGGACCGACTAAGGCGCGTGTTCACCAAAAATATAACCAACGGTTAAACCGCGGTTAGAAGCTAATCAGACAAAATGTCAAAAAAGTTTATGAAAATGACATTGTGAAATCTCTGGTTAGCTGCTAATCATTGGTTAATTTTTTGGTGAACACTGGCCTTAGTATATTCGAAAGTAAATCTTCGGTTTTGAATTGCTTACGATGCAAAATTTTGGAATTTTAAATTTAGGGAATGTTCTTTATCTGCTACTGAGATTCTTACCTAATTTTCAGGTTTGCCGACTGAAGAACGTCGAGCGCTTCGCATAGTCAGTCTCGAACCAGAACTGAGCGGTGAATACACTTGCAAAGTTATCGACCAAGGGACGGAAGCACGCCAAACGAAAACCATGATTGTATTTAGTAAGCTTTGTTGTTTTTATTGAACAAACACCTCTCGATGTTTGGGTTCCGCTTATAAAATCAAATTTAAAAAAACCCAGAATTATTAACTTTTAATGGAATAATATGTAGGTACTTATATTTTGAATTTCGTACACATGTATTGTTTTTCAGGTCCTGAAAGAGACTTTATGCTGCAACTTTTAAAAAAAGATCATAACATAGAAATAAAATGTACCGCCAGAGGTTTGTTTCCAACACCTGAACTAATTTTAGAAAATAATGGGTAAGTTTAACAACATAAAATTAAATAATGTATGTACAGTGACAACATAACACAGACTACTTACACAAAGAAAAAAAAAGAGTAATTTGTAATCTTTCGTAGTATGATAATAAGCAAGCAGCAGCTTCGAACGTGGCGCAGTGAAGGGCCGTTATTCGACGCAGAAAGTACGGCCAATCTCACCGTTTCCAAAGCTGGCCATGTTAAGCCCGAACAAATAACATGTCGCTTACAACTGCCGCAAGCTGGGTATACTGCGATTAAAAAGGAGATGGTATACATTGGTGTGTAATATATCTGAATACACAAAATATTTTTAAACAGCTTTCCGTCCGCGCCTTAGATTGCGTGGTAAAATAGCTTGTGTTAATCTAGTGCCTGATCTATATCTATCTACCTTCCAGATAAATGACATTCGGTTGTTTATGCGTGGAAAATCGGAACTAAAATACTTCCGCATTTATAATTTTTAGTTTTATTTCATTCATTCATTCATTCAAGAATATAAGACATTTTGTTATTTATTTCAGGAGAAGACTGCAGTAGCAAATCTTCTAGAGTTGGAATCCCTGCTAGTGCTATATGCTGGATTTTATTAACAATCTTTACTTTATCTACGTGCTTCACGACACTTTAGCGATCAAGAAGCAGAAGGTTATAAAAACAGTTTAATCGCGCGGCTTCTTTAAACAGTAATTTCCTCCCGTTTACACACAGGATGGTGTGGCTAAAAAGACGACGCCGCTTTACGTATTCTTAAGTTAAATTAATACGAGAAATGGTTGCAAGTATCAAATAAAGAACAGATGTGTTAACATAAAAATAGATTTATTACAATATTTTTTTTTAATGATTAGTGTTAATTAATTTATTACAATTAGTATCACAATCACGTCGTCATCGTCATTGGTCCATTAGAAGTTGCACCAGCGTCGCTATCGCGGCGACTACAAAACACGAGGCGCTCAAAAGTTTTGCGTCGGCTCCTGAAAAAACAATGTGAGCTTTATATGGATTGACTTTAAATTAGTTAGCGAAACTTTAGAGGGAAAATTTTTCAATGAAACTGAACAGCTTTCTCCAGGTACAGTCAAGAGCAGGTCACGCTTTACACTACCAGTTTAAGCTAAGCTCTGATTTATACTGCGCGCCATACAATGCAGGGCCGGTCCAAAGTACAAAGTGTCAAGCTTGACGTGCTCTTGAGTGTACCTAAATTCTCAAAAAAAATTGCAACTTCCCATACAGAGGAAAATCCGCTGATCACACAAGTTTTCGTATCCCGCTGATCAAAAATTTTGTTTTTGTATTTCGACCTGGGCCCATATTTTTGAAACAATAGAATTCCAATTCGCATATGAATTGACAAGATTCGCATATGAATTGACAAGATTCGCATGAGAATCTCATACAAATTTTGTCAATTCGTATGCGAATTGGAATTCTATTGTTTCAAAAATCAGGCCCCTGTTCCTTGAGAAAAGTTGTTAAGTTTCATAGGCCGATTCACATCATTAATTTCGCTAACTAATTTATAGTCACCCAATAGACAACTTACGCAGCGCCATCTAACCCCAAACTAAGCGAGGTTCGTACCATGGTTGCTATATAGATAACTGATACCCTACTTTATACTTCTTTAAACACCCAGGCTCCTCACAAACACTTGAAAAACATTAAAATATGATTTTCAAATATTTGAGTTGGTCGGGAATCAAACCCGCAAACTTCAGATCAGTATGCAAGATGATTACCAACTGAGATATCAGGCTAGTGTATTAAAACGTTAAGGTGCCAATGTTCATTTATAAATACCAATAATTTTAGCTTATAATACATACAATGAGGCCACGCCCCCGAGTCCCATTAGTTGGGGTTGATTCTAGATAACTTCACGATCTAAAACCGCCGTTTGAACTCCTAAATGTTCCGGCTTTAATATCAAATGAGAGTCTAGCCTAATACTTATATCTCAATAAAACTGGTGAAAGTCTGTTTCGTGGTTAGAACAATAGAAGATCAAACATTATTAGTGATGTATTTGGGAAACCTTAATAATCCTCGAAAATACCCAAAACATGGTAGGCGCTCATTGCATTGTAGTGTAGGATCAGCTAATTTATTTAGATAAATGAATGAGTAAATAAAGCATATTCTGTGTTAAGTAGTCAACAATTTATAATATAAAAAATACACATTTTCAAGTTTTTGAGTTAGTCTAACCTATATTATAACAGTTAGTGGAGGGCCGTTAGAACAAAAAACCTCGGAACCCAGTTCCACTGAATGTATTTTTGTGAAACTTTTTTTATTACACTGTATAAGTAATAAAGTTTATGTATTTATACAGGGCTTTAGGATCTCTCTTTCAACCTCTCGGGTGGTTAATCAGTCCATGAAACTGAACAACTTCCCCAAGGAACATATGTCAAAATACGAAAAAAAAAATTTTGAGTTAATACAAACTTCATCAGCATATAGCGCATTTTGTATGGGAGATCAAAAAAAATTTTTTTTCCTATTTTGACCTATGTTCCGTGGAGAAGTTGTTCAGTTTCATGGACTGATTAACCACCCAAGAGGTTGAAAGAGAGATACCTAAAGCCCTGTATAGTTTATGAAATAGAGCAGTACCAAAAGATGTTAAAAAAAATTGATATTAGGACGTTTGTTGTATGAGGACCTCACCGTGGTTTAAGTTTTTTTTTTTAAATTATATTTTACGACTGAATTACCAAACGTACAAATCAACTAGCGAACGCCGTGTTATCTCTTTTAGATAAGCTTCCACAACATCTGAAGATCATCTTTGCAAAATTTCAAACTTATAGATTTAATAGTTTTGATTTTGCATGGATATCTTTCTTTGTCAGTGGTTTAAAAATCCTACTCTTCTTTAGTATGGGAATTTTTAAATACTAGATATAATTTAGATCGGAAAATTTTGGGAGGTTAACTTTATTATTTATACCTCCAACAACGTAATCAAAAATGTTTCACGACAATCCATTCAGTGGATCCAGGTTCCGAAGTTTAAACATAACAGCCCTCCACTAAGTATCTAACTGAAAGGTAAGTAATTAAAAAGCATCAAAGATTATTTAGACAAGTGTTGTTAATTAAGAAACAAATACACATTAAATAAAAAATTGAAATGGTCCGTAATTCAACTACTTTTTTAACATTAATGTTATTATAACCACTTGAAAAGTGTGGCTATTCGTGTCCATAATTCTGGCAGCGCCACCATCACCAATTTTGAAATTGATTATTGTATCTAATAGCCATGCATTTTTCGTTATATGAAAAATTGCTGAGAAATTGCCGGGGTAGGTGGTGTCCGAGATAAATGACAAAGTTTGGGACACTGCCGGGCTGACGTCAGTTCAGCAGCGCCACAGCTGGAACTCTGCAGTTATACTAAATATCGAAGACCTGCCTAGACAGTCATTTACTCATGAGTTTTACAGTCCAGGAAAAAGTGGTAATAGGTGAAAAAAGTAAGTATTTTCGAAGATATTCAAAAAAGTTTGGGGCGCTGCTGGAATGACGTCAGCCCAGCAACACGTTTTCTAAACTACTGCGTTTTAGAAGCTCATTTTTTGACAGCAGTTACTCTGAGTTCCAACAAGTTGTGTAAAATTGGAATGGGCGATATTCAGCAAGTATTTATCACTTTAGGGCACAAAGAAGTCAGAAGTGGGACCTATCGAGATCTCAGTAAACATGAGGTATCAGAACGCTCGGTCAACTCCAATCGAAAGACCTATTCCCATACTTTCATGAATAGTTGTAAGAGCATCGACACTTAACCAGAAACGAAATAAGTGAAGGTTGAAAATTAAATGAATATCGCCTGCCAAACTCGCAACCGCAACTTTTTTTCTTTCGCTATGAATTACGGCACTATAAAAGAAATGTGTCGTTGTTCGCAATAACTATAATACAAATCTACAATCTGAATGGTACATTATACTCTCCTTACCCCCTCTAGTATGTGAAAAACTGTAAAACGTTTGCTGCCTGAGGTAATTAATGAGTAAAATATAATTCAATGTGAAATTTAATCTGTGAAAACGTAATTCTGGCAGTGCCAATTGGAACCCGAGCTTGAAAGCATTAAGTGCCGAATATCAGACACAGTCATGAAAGTATGGGAATAGGTCTTTCGATTGGAGTTGACCGAGCGTTCTAATACCTCATGGTTACTGAGATCTCGTTAGGCCCCGCTTCTGACTTCTTTGTACCCAAAGTGATGAATACTTGCTGAATATCGCCCATTCCAATTTTACACAACTTGTTGGAACTCAAGAGTACCTGCTGTCAAAAAATGAGCTTTTAAAACGCTTAGTTTAGAAAACGTGTTGCTGGGCTGAAGTCATTCCAGCAGCGCCCCAAATTTTTTTTAATATCTCTGAAAATACTTACTTTTTTCATCTATTACCACTTTTTCCTGGAATGTAAAACTCATGAGTAAATGACTATCTAGGCAGGTCTTCAATATTTAGTATAACTGCAGAGTTCCAGCTGCGGCGCTGCTAAGCTGACGTCAGCCTGGCAGCGCCCCAAACTTTGTCATTTATCTCGGAAACCACCTACCTTGGCAATTTTTCATAAAATGAAAAATGCATGACTATTAGATACAATAATCCATTTCAAAATCGGTGATGGTGGCGCTGCCAGAATTATGGACACTGGCTATTCCAATAGTACGTAAATGAACTTTGAATGGGCCAAGACCACAATCTGGTGGCCTATTTTGGAGCGAACGTTTGGTTATTCTGTCTTCGTACGAATTTCGCTACTTTCAGTTGTATCTATAGACATAGAAATATTGCAGTAATTCACCTAAATTTGTGAGTGTGACTGTAGGGCCATTTAACGAAAGAAAATAAGGAAAATAATTCGTGTATAAGCGATTTTTGGCATAGTTGTAGGGAATGGTGCCTGAAGCAACATACTGAAAGTACTGATGGATGGGGGTGGAGCTAACGGGTAGGGGGGGGGGGGTTTAAAGTTCCCTTTTTAAAGTTTTTCTTAAACAACTCGTAAACGGTAGCTCATAGCAAAAAAAATTCTTTTACTCAAGTTATCTACATAAAACTGGGATCAATATTTAATGAGATATGAAGGGAAGAAGATTAGTATGGTAAAATTAGGTTTTGACTGAAAATATTTAACATCAACGTATTCAGAATACGAGAAAGTGCCCTAAAGCGTCGTTTACTACTAAAAATGGCGTCGTGCCATCGCTCCTAGCTTTTTCAAAGACAATTCCAGTTTTTCCAGATTTTTTGACCTGGAAAGTAAATCTGAAGTCTTAGATGTCTTGTCCGTAAAAAATGCGATTGTATGAAAAAAAGAAATAACGTTATTCATAACAAATGCAAGCCCGCTCCTGGAAATTCCAGTTTTTCTAAGATATCTCAGCAATCCCGCCTGGGAGGTGTAGGGACTTTTCCGAGTGTCATTCTGGAAGGTGTCCGAACACATTCCAAAGGTCCGCTCATTAATAATTGTCAATGTCTAGGTCAAAATCTGATTTTACCGTACTAATCTTCTTTCCTTCATATCTCATTAAATATTGATCCCAGCGAAAAATTGAAAAGAACCTTTTTGGAGAGAATTTTATGTACATTACTTGAGTAAAATTTTTTTTTTTGCTATGAGCCACCGTTTACGAGTTGTTTAAGAAAAACTTTTAAAAGGGATCTTTAAACCCCCCTACCCGTTATCTCTACCCCCATCCATCAGTATTTTCAGTATGTTGCTTCATACACCATTCCCTACAACTATGCCAAAAATCGCTTATACACGAATTATTTACCCTATTGGCAGTTTTTGGTTTTCGTTGAGTGGATCAATAGGGTGCTATATTTTTTAAATCTGTGAACGGGCTGTGATGTAATGCCATCTGGAGACCCGTGATTCTACAAAATTCGTGACTATTTTGAAGTGACGGTCGCTAGAAAGGTAGTGACAGGTTTCTGTTCCGTGAAGTGTAGGATCGATGACGGGGCATTAGACTCACCATCTGGCACTGCGGTGGTGGTTTCCCACTCAGTAGAGTTCTGCGTCGGTTCCGTGGTCATCAGCTCTGCCCCTAACGCCCGACAATCTCGTTAGTGCACATCCGAGACACACAATGTTAGCCAGCAACATTCTTACGAGCACTACTAGGTATTTCACAGAAAATAACTAATTTCTTCGGCGTATATTTTGTCAATAATTAAAAAAATTAACAAAAATCAGAACTATAGCATTATTGTGAGCAAGTTAATGAAAGTTTAAAAAAATTATATTGTTTTTATTACGAGATACTTAATAAAAATGACAATGCTAAAGAAATTAGTAAAAGACTGCGAAACTCTACTCTATTTAAAAATTAAAAATATTACTTCCTTTTCTTTACAACATCAGTTCACAAGAAGTTCGTAAATCATAAGAAGATGTACGTTATTCTGCAAAGCCGTTATGGTGACAAACTTGGTCTAGGACAATTTGAAGACATGAAAGAAGAAGATCTTAGAACTTGCTGTGCATAACAATACTTAAATACCACTTAACTGTTCCTTTATATCTAAGAAAACCATTATCAAAATGCAGTGTTCACTGTATGTATAGTCAGTAAACATATCTTACAAAAATACAAACGTGGGTTGCAATTGAATCACATTATCTAGTCAAACAGAACAAGATGCAACTCTAAATTCATGCTAAAGCGCGAGCGAGTTATTGGAACTTACAATTAGCGTGAATCATGACGATTCAAGAAATTCACCTAATTACTTTTATACCTACATTTTGCCATGATTAACCTAAGAAGATTCAGAACTAATCGGAAAGTGGAGGATGTAATTGTGTATTATTTTTTTATGTAGTAAAAAAAAAGGTATTTCATTGATTTCACTGGATGTAAATGACTGGATTACAAAAAACAGATAGGCACGCAGCACATTAAGAAGATCTCCAATGTAATAATAGTTTAATAAACGAGTCAATTGGTACTGATTCGAAATTTGGAACAAGCAAAACTAGCATATGTTCAAGATTTAGTGATGCATGGTTTGACAGCTAGACTATTTACATTGCCCATGCCGTCGGTTGGCTAGGTAAGCAAACAAGAAGTAGAAGAAACAATTTGGAAGGTACAGAATTTGTGAAATATCCTCTGTACCAAATTTTTTGCATAAGATCGTATTATTTTTTATTCTTAAGTTTTAGTACGACAGCCACATCCCTGTTATCTTTTTGTTAAAAAGTGGATTTTACCATATGAAATCTCCTGTGACCATAACCCCAGAAGCCTCATCATGGAATTGAACGTTTTTACATATGCCAATAAATAGTTCCGGAAATAGTGATAAATAGTACTACAATGAAATAGTTAGTACCTCAATACTTTTCCAGTTATAGATAGGTGTCGGTGAGGCTGCTGGGATGACGTCACTCCAGAATCCTCACCAAGAACGGCTGAAGCTAGCGACATGCTGTTGATCTCAAAAAATAGTTATGAAATAGTTCTACCCCTGTGCCAAATCTCAAAAATAATGCTTTAGGGAAACCAGAGATATGAGGGTATCTCGGTGAGTATGCTGGGCTGACGTCATCCCAGCATACTCATCACAAAATCTCGATAACCGCTCACTCTTTCCTGTCGAAATTATTGTCAAAAAATAGTTCTGAAATAGTTCTACAGTTTGCATATTGTGTCTGTGTCATATAATACACATAATGTATCAAAAACGACAGTCAAATTTCTACATACATTTTTGTTGTGGTACAGTCGCGTATAGAAATGAGCATCGGCGCACATATCTAGTATTTATTAGGTACGTTTATAAGAACCCTAAAGTAAAAAAATACTATTCAGTCATGATTTGAGTTTAATTTGTATTTACTTTGAGTTTAATTTGTTTTTATTGGCATATGTAAAAACGTTCAATTCCATAATGAGGCTTCTGGGGTTATGGTCGCAATCTCCTGGGTCAACGATCTAGACGGAGATCCCAGGGCCGCCAGACCTTACTTATTTTCTCATTAACCAAATGTGTGGGAAATAGTAGTGTTATTTCCCTGGGCCGGCGGCCAATTTTCAGCTACCAGGTTCTGAAGGTACTTCCAAAAATTACTAACTTGTCTTGAAGTCTGGCTGCTGATATCTTATAGAATATAATTAATTAAATATAAAAATTTATGATCAACACCGCCAGACACTCTCCGTCAGCTGTAATTTCTGCCAGACGTTTTACAGTTCGCAAGTAAATTATGCGATTATACCTACAATCTGAGCCGTGATTTTTGTATATGATGTTTAGGGAACTATGTATAACAATACTTTCTATAGCACCCAGACTTCAAGACAAGTGAGCAATTTTTGGAAGTACCTTCAGAACCTGGTAGCTGGTTAGCTGGTATTCATATGTTAATAGTACATATTAGCACTACTCCCCATACTTTTGGTTAATGAGAAAATAAGTAAGGTCTGGCGGCCCTGGGATCTTGGTCTAATCGTGTTCTCTTCACCGAATGGGTGAGATAGAGATAAACAAAACATGGTGCTGCGTGTTCATCTACTCGCCACAAGATGGCGCGTAATATGTTCTTTAAGATAAACTATTGATTCAACTATGACTAGGTTTTCCATGGATTATATTAACTTAATGTCGATGTGTCCATTTTTGGGAACGAATTATTTTTTCACATTTCGCCATATGTTTCCAGGAAAAAGTTGTATAATTGCGTAAGCTTATTCAATATCTTCATTACAGTTTCGGAAAAGTATCGAAGGAAGCGGTTTTTGAATGTAAAACTTACCAGATTTTAGATAGGTTTGAGCAGCGACATACGGCTGGTGCGTAATTTTGTCGTTCTTATAATAGAGCTCGCATCGTACTTCAGAGCCGCTGTCCAGGTCCTCGACGGTCGCGTTGGAAGACAGGCTGTACACACCGTCCTCGGGGTCGCTTACCGTCACCATTTCTGGGTCTATGGCTTTGCTGGAACAAGGAGTTGATCTAATATTATTTGCACCCACATCTATACGATTTATTACTTTTTCTCTACACCCAAAGGTTGTCGATAAGATATTGCTTCTTAGCAATGGGGCCACCTTTTGTAACCTGACATAACTTTCTGTAATAAAATGTACCTAACTATACCTTATTTGTGTTGGAGTGCAATAAACTTTTTTGTATTGTATTGTAATTAAAGGATTCCGTAAGTAAATAATGACGGAAGGGCCCGACCCACCCGGGGCGAGCAGGGTAGTGGAAGTCTGGGAAAATATTAAGTGTGGACTATTGAGTCGGACATTGATTAAATGTTATAGGGATGTGCGTGTATAAACTGTGTTTAAAGACTGTCAAAGAGCATACATATTGTGTAAATTGTTTTTCTCACAATAAATCTTGATTCTGAAAATTGACTTTGTTACTCCATCCTGACGTACCCTCCGGTCGTGAAAATACATAGACACCCACCAGACTCCTCGCAAAAACTTGAAAATACGATTTTCAAATATTCGCGTTAGTCGGGAATCGAACCAGGTTGGCGTCTGAAAGCTCGGTTCACAGGTAATATGGTAGGTATGTATGTACCTAATTTGGGGCAACGACTGTAGGTAACGATGGTGAAGCGTCTTTTTAGACTTGTCAAACTAACCCATTAACAGTGATCAACAGCTCTGCTTCAGCGGGTGCGACCTCGTTTGCGTCGCATGAGATCACCACATCTTCGTCGTCATCGCCATCTTCTACCGTCGTCAGATTCAATTGCGGACCGGTGCCGGGCGCTGAAAAAAAAATCTTTATTCAGTCAACTTGGCCCATAGATTACAGACTAACATAAATCTTCAATATTTAAAATCGGTCCAATAGTTTTTGAGTTTATTCGTAACAAACATACAAAAATACAAATCTTTCCTCTTATATTCTACTATATAAAAATAAGTCGGGTTTTCCTTCCTGACGCTATAACTCCAGAACGCACGAACAGATTTCCACGGTTTTGTATTCGTTGGAAAGGTCTCGGGCTCCGTGAGGTTTATAGGATACTTTTTATTTAAAAAAAAAATTAGGACGCGGGCGGAAAGCTAGTTATAGTATAAGTATAAAGAAGTAGAAGCTTTTTTTGGGAGATATTTTCTCGACAGATTCGAGAAAATATTTTTCACCAAAAGTATAATGTCAAAAACAGTTGAAATTAAAGTTATCAAATCTCAGCCTCCTGGAGACGTATTTTTGAAATGATAGAATTCCAATTCGCATACGAATTGACAAGATTCGCATGAGAATCGCATACAAATCTTGTCAATTCGTATGCGAATTGGAGTTCTATTATTTCAAAAATACGTCTCCTGATAGCGGTAAGTTTGAACGTGTTTACCGAAGCTAAACCGCTCACGTTTCCTTTGTATTCAGCCCAGAATACAATGGAAACGTTAGCGGTTGAGCTTTGGTAAATATGCCCCGTTTATCTGCCCCGTATTCATGATCGTTCAAATCACTTACGACATTCAACAAGACTTCATGTTGTTAAAGAATCTTCTTAGAAGTCTCCTTTTTCAATTTTGATAACCCTATATTATTTTTTCTAATGCTTTGATTTGTCATTCGTTGTTATTTACTATTCTGTCATAGTTTAATAAAATATTAATTTTCACAATTTGCGGGCTTCTGGTTTTATAGATAATTACATTTATCATGGTAGCATACGCTGTGAAATGTGAAATAAATTGTTATTTGATAGAAATAAATAAATAAGAGCAAATAATTTTCCGGAATTTTTTTTTCAAAGTCTGACAGCAAGACGTAATTTCAAAATGCAATCAACAAGTTGTAAAATTGATATTGGTCGTCTGGAAGGCACGAAAAATTGGTCGACGTGGAAATTTAAGGCTATGCTACTTCTAAGAGGTAAGCCTGGTGGGTTAGATGCTATAAATGGCAACCTAGTAAAACCGGTGAGACCTGATTCATCTGACGTCGCTGCAATTTCGGAATATGAAAAAGCCCTCGATAAATACAACGAAACAGATAGTTCCGCACTATTATTACTATCTGCGAACATGTCAGACGAAACTCTTCAAAAAATCATGAGATTTAACTCGTCTAAAGATGTTTGGGATGAGCTACATCGTTTGTTTGATGGTACATCTGAAGATAAGAGCTATGCGCTGTGTATGGAGTTTTTCGGCTATCGTAAAGATCCGTCACATGACATAACGACTCATATCTCCAAAGTTAAGACGCTATGGTCAGATTTGAAAGCTGAATTAGTTAAGATAGAGAAGGCTGAATTACCAGATATCCTATTAATCTGCAAGATTCTAGATACTCTACCTGAAACATACTTCTCCTTCAAGTCAAGTTGGATGCTTATGTCAAGGACCAACAAAACAATTGACAATCTGACAACGCAACTTTGTACTTATGAACGCTCGCTCTCATCCAAAAGTAGTGAACCTGCTGAAGCTTTGGCTGTTCAAAACAGTAATAAACCAAATAAAAAGTGTGTATATTGTGGAAAATTTGGTCATAAGGTCAGACAATGTAGAAAATGGAAAGCTGACGGTAAACCATCCAAGCCAGAGACGAAACAGTCATCAAGTAACTTAAACCTTATGATCATGCAAGTAACTACTGGTCAAGAAGTAAACTCGATACAAGCAAACTGTGATACTACAAGTTGGTTCGTTGACAATGGCGCTACTAGCCATGTTACCTGTAGAAGCGACTTCTTTTCAAGTTTCCAATATTTTGATGACACTCGTGCAGTAACTGTTGCTAATGGAAATGCTATAAAAGCGGTTGGCAAAGGTACAGTTGACTTGAAAAATGTAGTCAATGGAAAAGAATCCATGATACAACTCTGTGATGTATGGTATGTACCTGACATTTCCAGAAACCTATTCTCTGTACTGGCCATTCAAGACAGACTAACAAATAGTATTTTTATATCTGAGAGGGAACACTGCTCCTTAAGAGTTGATGGACAAGTGAAACTGACTGGCAAAAGAGTCAAGAATGGAGGCCTATACAAGCTTGATGTAGAAACCATATCTAAGCCGACTCCTGACTTCAATGTTGTGTCAACAAGTAATCTGCTACACCTCTATCATGAAAGGTTAGCCCATCAGAATAAGAAACATGTAAAACAGTTTATTGAAAAGGAACTTGGTGTTAAAGTACGTCTAGATTCTGAATTATGTACTGGGTGTATTTATGGCAAAACACATAGACGAAAATTTGAAACACGAGAACGTGCTAAAGTACCTGCGGAAATTATTCACGCAGATGTTTGTGGTCCATTTCCTCCTTCTTTCAATAAAAATCGTTATTTTGTTTTATTCAAAGACGATTACAGCAAGTACAGACATGTCTACTTCATGCGACAAAAATCGGAAGTTCCTCAGAAGCTCCGACAAATGTTACAAGAATGTAAGGTGGCTGGACACTTTGTCAAAGAATTTCTTAGTGATAACGGCGGAGAATTCGATAATGAGAATATAAGAAGCATTCTTCGTGAAGCTGGAATCAGACAAAGGCTCACTATGCCTTATACGCCACAACAAAATGGCTTAAGTGAACGTGTGAATCGAACCTTAGTCGAGGCAGCTCGCACAATGATGCATGCTCATGAATAATTACCAGCTGCAACATGGGCAGAGTTGATAAATACTGCTGCATATGTCTTAAACAGAACGGGCCCAACTTCAAAAAATGGGAAATCACCATTTGAACTGTGGTTCAAAAAGAAACCATCAGTAAAACACCTGAAGATTATCGGTTGTGAATGTTTTGCTCATGTTCCAACAAAAGCGAACCAAGCTGTCAAAAAAGGCAGATAAGTGTATCCTCATTGGTTACGATGGTGATGAAGGCTATCGCTTGCTCAGTAATACTGGTAAACTCATAAGATCGAGAGATGTTACATTTAATGAATCAGTTTTGAATCCGATTGACTTAAATGATTCGGATGAAGATGACTCTTCAATCGAGATGAATTTCCCACTCGTGACGCCGCCGATGTGTGATGCAAGGGAGGAAGAACGCAATGAAAGCAACTCTGATGTGCTCCCCAGCTCTACTGTGCCTCCCACATCGCCTGGACTTGTCGTAAGTCAAGGAATTTATTTTTATTATTATTTAAATTCCTCCAGAATCTCCTCTATATGAAGATGCATTAGAGGATATTGATGATGAGATGCCAGAATCTGTAGAAGACATAGCTGAGATAGCTAATAGAATGAATTTACGTGATAGAAGTCAACTAAGACCACCTACGCGATACCAAGATTTTATCATGATGTCAGCAGATGATATGCGAGGTATCAATGAACCGAAAAGCTATAAAGAAGCAATAAATAGTCCGCAAAAAGATCAGTGGGTCAAAGCAATGGAGAGTGAAGTTAAGTCTTTAAAAGAAAACAAAACCTGGACTCTGGTTGACCTTGCTAAAGACAGAAAACCCATATCTTGTAAATGGATTTACAAAATTAAAACCAACGCTGATGGCTCTCTAGACAAATTGCTCTAGCATAATAAAGCAAGACTAGTTGCTCGTGGCTATACACAGAAAAAGGGCATTGACTATGATGAAGTCTTTAGTCCAGTTGCTAAGATGACTACGATAAGATCAGTTTTAAGTATTGCTGCTAACGAAGCGCTAAAACTCACTCAATTCGACGTCTCAACAGCATTTCTGTATGGTTCATTAGATGAAGAGATTTATATGAAGCAAACTGACGGATATTCAGATGGATCTAATAAGGTGTGCAGATTGAAAAGAAGCCCATATGGTCTTAAACAGGCACCGCGCTGTTGGAATAAATGTATGGTCGATTACTTGTTAAGCATTGGCTTCCAACAATGTTCTACGGATCCATGCCTATTTATTCGAAACCGAACAAATAACAAGATAAACCTTGCTCTTTATGTTGATGACGGATTAGTCGCAGCAACCAATCAGAAAGACTCTGAAAAATTCATAAATGAGCTAAAGAAAAGATTCAAAATCACAATTAAAGACGCTACATACTTTTTAGGCCTTGAAATAAAAAACCAGGATGGTAATATTAAAGTATCCCAAAGTAATTACGCAAACAAAATACTAGAACGTTTCGGAATGAAAGACTGTAAACCGGTTTCTACCCCAATGTTGAAGGATGGAGTACCAGAAACAGAATCTGTTGAATCGGATGTTTCAAAATACCCGTACAGAGAAGCTTTAGGTGCTCTTGCGTATTTAACTGTTGGAACCAGACCTGATCTAGCCTATGCTGTAAGCGTCATATCAAGATCTTTAGAAAAACCAGCTAAAGATGATATACTTAAATTGAAGCGAATCTTCAGATATATTAAAGGTACTTTACATATCTCTTGCTCTGTAAGTACTCACTTACTTCCCTGAATGCCGGGGTGTATGGATATCATTACAGCATAGGTTTCAAAACCTACCATGTAATAACATTACAGCATAGGTTTTGGAATTTGAAAAAAGAACTGTCATACTCAATACTGCAAGAAGAATATTTTTAAAAAGTTTTCTTTTTTTCTCGGTATCGATTATTTACTCGAATCGGAATCAAGACAATTTATATAAGAATTTATGAAGACTTTATTTTTAATATCGAACTATTTGTTTCGTAGTCACATCGTATGTTAGTTGAAATCGATTTAAAAATCAAACTGGCCAGTACGATTTGACGCGCTTGCGTGCCATAAAATCGTGAAGAGTAAAAAAGGCAGTCGACTAGCTAGGCGCGAAATTTTAATTAAATACACATTTCTCTTTAATAAATGTTCATAGAAACCTGCTTTCTTGTTTTTTTACTTACCTCACAATCGATATGTAAAGCAGAGTGTTTATCTCGGGTGTAAGCATCAATTGCATACTCGGGCTAATTAGCGCCCTCGCTGCGCTCGGGCGCCAAAAACCTCGTATGCAATTGATGTCATACAGCCCTTGGTTAACAATCTACTATTAGACTACGGTATACTTTATAAGAAAAAATGTAATACTGGCATTTTAGAATGCTTTAGTGACTCGGACCACGGCGGAGACCGAACCACTGGACGGTCTACTTCAGGCATTCTATGCATTTATTCAGGAGGAGCAATCTCATGGACTAGTCGACGACAAACTTGCGTAGCAATTTCGAGTACGGAAGCCGAATTGGTTGCAGCAAGTGAGGCGGCACGAGAAATTGTCTGGCTCAAGAGACTTTTCGCTGAAATTTCAAGCCTAAAGGAGACGCCAAAACTAAGGGTCGACAATGATGCTGCTATTAAGATATCGCACAATCCAGAGCTCCACAGAAGGACAAAACATATTGTTATTAGACACTTTTATGTCAGGGAGCTTGTCGCTGAAGGCGAACTACGTGTAGAATATGTACCTACTGAGTTCCAGTTAGCAGACCTGCTCACCAAGGCATTACATAAGCCACGGATATCAGCGATAGCAGTGCACATTGGACTGATGCAATAGGGTTGCCAAAAAGGGAGGATGTTAAAGAATTTTCTTAGAAGTCTCCTTTTTCAATTTTGATAACCCTATATTATTTTTTCTAATGCTTTGATTTGTCATTCGTTGTTATTTACTATTCTGTCATAGTTTAATAAAATATTAATTTTCACAATTTGCGGGCTTCTGGTTTTATAGATAATTACATTTATCACATGTAACCTGACACTGTCATCTGTATAGTGCAAGAGAGAGATACACCGAGCTTTTCCGACTATTGGTTGGAATCGAATGGTGTAGAATATAACACAGTTTCTTCTAGTTCAAAATATAGCTCAGCGTGATGTAAGACATTGATAAATAGATACTTACTGAACACGATGAGTTCCCCTTTCTGCCGAGCTTCATTATTGTTGCTAACTTCACACTCGTATTCCCCGGAATCGTCAGGTTGGACCTTTTCCAGCTCTATCGTGTCGTTCTCCTTTATAACTAAAACATTTAATATCAGTAATTAATGATCTTAGTAATAATTAGTGTTCGCTAGGTCAAGAAGCCAACTCGTAGGGTCCAAGACAACTGAATCGAAATCTTTTCTTAACTTATATAGCTCCAGGGGCCTGATTTTTGAAACAATAGAATTCCAATTCGCATACGAATTGACAAGATTTGTATGAGATTCTCATGCGAATCTTGTCAATTTGTATGCGAATTGGAATTCTATCGTTTCAAAAATATGGGCCCAGGTCCGTATTACACAACGCAACTCAGACTCTGATCTATACTTGAGTAGGAATCGTCTTTGTCATTTTGATAGTAGGAAAAAGAGAAAATCAATGCATAAGTATAGATCAAGACTTGAGTCTCCTTCTGTAATACGAGCCTAAGAGAGTTTTCAGACCGCTACATGGCGTCCGACTGCGATTAACGACTACCGTCGCTCCGACTTCTTCATCTTCATCAGCCCATATACGTCCCCACTGCTGGGGCACGGGCCTCCCTCGATAACATGAGGGGTAAATGCCATACTCACCACGCTTGGCAGATGGGTTGGCGAGGGTTTTGATATAATTGCAGAGTTTTCCTTCTCTGTGTGCAGATGAACTTGCTTGCATATTTACCTTAGTCGCCTTTTGTACGACACCTCGGCAAGAAAGAGGGTGGTCCTATTCTACTCTGCCGGGGACTCACACGGCTACATAATAGTCAATCGCAAGGAACTTTTATTTGTCTAACTGGAATGCTGACGAAACAATATAAACAAATTAAAACTGAACTTTATGTCTAAGCAATAAAGTTTATATTACATAATTTTTATGTCAAAGGGCAAAACATTCCGAGCAGGACAACGATGAAGGTGGAATTTGTCTCTTTCTTACAACGTCAGTGTTATGTCAATGGTAATAATAATAAAATCTGAAGTGTCTGCATGGACACATTAGTAAGAAAGAGATGTCATCCACTTATATAGCTTTACTCTTCGGAACGCTTTTGAAGTGATTCTTAAGCATTCCAGTTAGACAAATAACAGCACGCTTAGCACGAATTACTTGCGAAAAAGTATTCGTATCGTTAACGTTAGCAATTTGTATGGGAATTGTACAGCGCCCCTATTGGACGTAAAAAGAACTAAATTAGGCTGTTCCTTGGTCAATCGTCAATAGTCAGCCGGGACCGACGGTAATCATCGAGTAATAATTGTCATAAATTCAAAAACTTGTACTTGACAAACATAGGACTAAACTTCAAAACTCGTATACGGCATTTGGTCATTTTAAAAAATAATCAAAATAAATGAGAATAAATAAGGTACTAAGATATTTGGTCTGTTTTGTATTTTAAATTGTATTGACTAAGTTTAATTTTCTCATTTGTTTTCTTTTTCACGTTATTGTGCGTCTTTTGTTAGTCTGCTGCAAGAAATTTCTTCGTAGAAATAAGCAGTGCCTGTTATGTCGTCTCTCTCTTTGTAAGTTTCTTCCTGTATATGTCCTATTGTGTACAATGAACAGTAAATAAATCCCTACAGCTTAAGATTAAGCGTTACTAACCAAGTCCTTCGTGCTTTGACTGTCCAGTACCATGGCCCAGTCGTTGGTAGATCTGCGTCTTGGCGCCTCCTACCGGCGTCCACCACCACTTCACGTAGAACAATGCCGTCTCAGCCTCGTGAAGCGCGTATTGACATCGGAGCTCAATGGTATCGCCCACTGATGCCGTATAAGGCACTTCGAAGTCTGTTATACTCACCGTACTCGCTAAAATTAAAAAGTTATTAGACAATAGAAAAAAAATGCTGAAAAAGCTAGTTTTTACATGACGGTGACATTGTTTGAATATGCGATTATGATGATGATGATGATAATAACACTAACTGATCACCTATAGCTATGTTATTTCAGCAAATAAGGTAATGAGTCTTCCCCGTAAACATCACGTTTGAAAACTGGCTGGTAAACCTTCAAGAGTATAGGTACCCCAACTCAGAGGCAGATTGTGGAGAAAGCGCTATGAAGAAGAATGACAACGGGCTCTAATTAAGAGCTATTGATTTAACTTTTTAATGTGCTCTTAACAGTGCATATTCGAGTGTAGTATATATATCTCAGGTAATTGAGGATATCAGGGATTTCACTAAATACCTAGGGATATATGTCGAATATTCTTGTTTATTAAGTTGCGAGGCTCAACAACAGGTAATATGCATGATTTTTTTTATCGTATTGATTGACAAAATATGAAAATACCGTAGTTGAGACACAGAATATATAATAGTACCTTAGCTTACAAAAGTGAAATTAAAATCGGACAAGAAATACGGTCGATATACGCATTTAAAACTATTAATTACGTACCGATTAGACAGAGAGATCCGACATGGACTGTGACGTCACTTGTCACTACGTCCATACAAACTCCGTGTTAAATTTCGTTTTGATAGAAAGAGATAGAAATAAATCTTCGATAGCTTATAATCTTTTTTAATTTCACAGTTATTCGAAAAATAGTTTTACTAAACTGTTTATTACATGACTGAGGATTAGTTTTTTAAATAAAAAAAATCATGCATATTCCCTATTAAGACGACGACTAACTCTTGATGGAAAATCTTATTATATTTATTTTAACAAGGCAGTGTATCGTGGCACCTTGAATTACACAAAACATTTAGCTTCTTGTAAACACATCTTTTGGTTTTGCACATTCCAGAAGTTGATCGAGGACCATTAGACTCTAAAAATATTTTAGGCATAGGTAGTATTGGAGATAAAAAATGATCTTTATAAAGTTTGGCCTTGAGCTGGTATATTAAAGGATTGGTTATCCCGAAACTCAATTCTAAAAGCAGATACAACATTTACAGATTCAGGGCCACAAATTGAAGTGTCATTGCGAGAGTTAGCTGAAAGAATTTCTACATTTGGAGGACAAGGCTTTCAAAAATGTAATTGTGAAAAATCAAAGGGCCAGTGCAAAACCAAAAGATGTATTTGCAAGAAGCTAAATGTTTTGTGTAATTCAAGGTGCCACTATTCACTGCCTTGTTTAAATAAATATAAAGATATTCTATTTTCCATCAGGAGTTAAGTAGTCGTCGTCTTAATTGTTGAGCCTCGCATATTTTTAGAAGTCTATCTAATTTTTTTTTTAATACTTAAATTTGTGTTTTTGTACCTAATGAACGAATCCGCATAATAGAAAAAGGAATATCGTTGTCACATTATTATGTTTAGTTGATTAAATCTTTATTTTCTATTAAAAATGCACCAGTTAATGTGTAATTTTGTTTTATTGCTTTATTCATCAACAGTATTCTTTATTTCACTAGATTGAGTTTAGTGAAATTACATATCTCTGACTTTATATTAGTATTTTGTCATATTACTAGATTTTTTTAGTAAGAAGACTTAATAAACAAGAATATTTGACATCTACCGGGATTTCGTGTTATCCCTAGGGATTTCATGAAATCCCTGATTATCACATTTCCCTGCGACATAATCATATAATAGTATTGCGAGAAGTTAAGTTGTAAAACCAATCTTAATCCTATGTTTCTACTTAATTTTATACGTGCAAGTATGAATGGCTCGGGCTAATTAATGAAGAGAACATATTTTTAGGATTGTAAAATAATCCGAATTTCCATAAGTTTGACAGTAGGTAGATCATGCTTTTTAAACATTAAATTTGCGTTTCAGTAAATAAAAAGTTTACATAAGTAAGTAAACTTTTCTTTTTACGCTGATTTGTTTAAGAAAGGTATAATGGGTATAATAAGCCTTAAATAAATAAAAGTTATCTATTCAAATCTAGATACTTTAGCTGTGATTGCATCTAAGTGGTAAACTGCTAACAATGTACGGCCATTACCTACTCATATTTTATTGAATCTACGACCGCAGGCCCGCAATCACAATCTAGATGAGTTACGAAGTAGCTGTTTGCTGTGTACAATGCCGATAATGCCCTAACATTGAACTTGTAGCTAAAACGTAAAGGCGGCAGAGCGGCGGTTACGACATTGGTCATTAATACATTTTCGTTTGTTCCGGAACTTAGGTCGTAAAGTCGTAGTTTTACCCCATAAAATTACAAAAGGAAAGGCTATTTATAAGATTTAATAGAAAATTAGGTCATATCCAGATGAATAAGCGGCTATCTTGGCCAACCTTGAGGCGATCCGGGAATGTTAAAAATACCGCGGCGATCCGGCGGTCGACCATTGCATTGGTCGTAGTGTGTGGGGCACATTGCGACATAATTTGTTTTGCTAACAAAGAAAATGAGTTTGTTTCTCTTAAAATCATGTAAAAGAAACATGACTCACGACCTTTAAGTTCAGCTTCGGGGAAGAGTGGCTGTAGTTAATTTAATTACTTTGATATTACCCGATAAATATGTTACTTTTAAAAGAATACTTAATCTTTTTACTTTGCCTATTTTTGCTGGGATAAGTAGTTAAGATCAATGTGCCTAGCTCGTGGCGATTGAAGACAAACACCTTATCGTAGAGACCTAATAATCATCATATTAATTTGAGCCTTCATATTCCTGCTGACATGTCTCACAAGTTTTATTTCGGCGTATTTGATTCGCTAAAATATTATCAATTTTACTCATTTCTTCTTAGATAATTCGTATGATTTAAATACACATACGCTAATAAAATTATTTGCAATATTTCCTATGTTACAACCGGACCGCGTAATAATTTACGAGGAATCTACCAGTAACGTGAACATGTGCAAAAAATAGATCCCAGTCACGTGCTAAACATAAACACCAGTTAACGACTCACAGTTAGAACACTGTTTGTGTTAAACATTACATTTACATATATATTTTGAACCTTCACTAGTAATCTCCTTCGTGCTGAATCTTCACTTTAATATAATAAAGAGGAATGATATACTTTTGTATGTTTGTAACGAATAAACTCAAAAACTACTGGACCAATTTCAAAATTCTTTCACCATTAGAATGCTAAATTTTTCTTGAGTAACCTAGGATACTTAATTGTCCCGAATTCCCACGGGAACGAAGTCCCGAGCCGGAAAGTTCAAAGACGCACTTTACATTTTTTACTTTCCTAGCGAAATCTTAAAGTCAAAAGTTACGATACGGTTAAATTATTAGTCGTTGTAATAAAATGATTTGACTAGTTAACATATTTTAACGGATCTTTAGCGCAACTTTTTCATCAGGACAATCGAACGTATCAAAGATATAGGCAGTAAGTATACTCTTTATGTTAGCAGGACAGCCTTCTTAAAAAAATGTATTGAGCCATAGGTACGATAGTAAATTACCTACCCAATTAGCTTACAGCTGAAATATCTGATGATAAATAATCAATGATCTAATGTTTTAATACGCAAAATGCTTTTCATGCTTAATTTTCGGTAAAAATTAAGAACGATTACTTTTGAGTCAGATCGGTAAAATGAATCAGTTGAATAAATTCAAAAGTGCTTTATCTTTAAAATTATTAAGTACACTTATGATTATGACAGTGATACTTTTTTGCGCCACACATCCTTGCAATCCATAGGTAAATCACATAGGTATACACAACACTGCTATTTCACTGAAATATTAATGTTTAAAACTGAAGTTTGAAATTAAAAACGTTACACCCGTGTTTTTAGGTATTTTCCTTTCCAGAACAAATTTATCTCAGGGTAAACAAACACAAAATTTTAAATCCTTTTAAACTTTAAAACCTTTTTACATGTTTAGCTATGCTTTAGCTAATTGTAAAAATAAAATAAAAAACTTACATTTTATAAGGTGACGAGAACAATAAACGATATCTTTGTTACTTAGACGTGTGAAAAGAGTTAATTGTTGGATGCCGAAACTAATCGATGTGGGGAACTTAGGTTTGTTTACCTCGAAAAAAATAACAATCTGGCAACGAATACACACCTGCGGCAATGCCGAGGCAGAGGAAGATACAAGACGCGGACAACATCGTGGCGACTACGCAACGCACTGAGAATATTCCCGCGCTCCCGCCCGCCCTTCGGCTATACCAACCTAGCCTTGAACTGCCGCAAGTAATCGTATAACAAGGAACCCACACGTCTTTAGTGAGCCATTAATTGACGCATTTTTGATTTAACACTTGTATTTTCAACAGAGTTCAAAAAAAAGTAGGTAAAAAAACTTTTTAAGTTAAACGGTTTTATGTTAAACATACATTGCAATGTTTAAGATAAATGTACTAAAAACCAAAAATTAATAAAATAGATACAGTCGTGGGAATTATAAACATATGCATAGACTAGACTAAAATAAAACCGTGGGGCACGTCAATTATCTACAAATTATCGACTTAATGTGCCCCACGGTTTTATTTTAGTCTAGTCTATGCATATGTCTATTTTTTGGATGTTTGTTACGCGATAACTCCACCGATTGTCTGCCGATTTTCAAAATTATTTTTTGTTTGAAAGAGTATATACACCTGAAGTGAACCCCATATAAATTTTATCGACATTGACTCAACGCTTATTAACAAAATCAACAAAAACTAAAAATACTTACAAACCAAAACGTCATCTAAATAAATGAGACATTTTAGTTATCTGCTAATAGGCATTGTTGAGATTGAAGTCGGTGATTCATATGTTTTCAACATGGACAATATCTTTGTATGTTGGAGAACTAAAAAAGTTATAATAACATAATACTGCCACAAAAGACTATTAGCTGTGACACGGGGTCTTACGAAATTGCGGGACCCCAATATAATCTATGTTATCTATACAGGGCTTTAGGTAAATCTTTCAACCTCTTGGGTGGTTAATCAGCCCATGAAACTCAATAACTTTCCAAGGAACATAGGTCAAAATATTAAAAAAAATTTGTTGAGTTCCCATACAAGCTTCATCAGCATACAGGGTGTAAAGGACAGCTTAGCAAATACTTAAATAGTGTAATCTACCCATAACTATCATCAGCTATAAGTAATTATTTTTTCCCGAAAATTTAACGACACGTGAAGGAATTTTCATTATTTACCTACTTTGGCGCTACACAACGTATCGTGAAACCTCGCCCCGCGCGCGATCATTGCTGGTTTTCATGTTGTACGTTGTCGTGATTGTTTTTTATTGCAAAATGGAGTGTATTGGATAAAATAATAAAAAAATTAAGTAGATAATATTAAAAAACATGAAAAAAAGTTGAAATTTTTCCGGAGAAAAATTCAATTGGAAAATCATTCAGAATGATTGTCTGAGTCCAGGTTTTCAGTTTTTGTTAAGCTGTCTTTTACACCCTGTATAACGCATTTTGTATAGGAGATCAAATTTTTTTTTTGAACCTATGTTCCTTGGGGAAAGTTGTTTAGTTTCATGGCCTGATTTGGCACCGCGGTGAAATAGGACGTATTTCTGCGTTTCCTAAACTTCAACCCCTAAGGCGGTAAAATATGGGTTCAAAGTTTGTATGAAAAAAACTTTTTTTTATAAGTATATATTGACTCAAAATTTCGTCAAGATATACCTTAAAGCAAATAAATAGACATTTGTTTCGCGATTTTAAAAGGCATCCCCTAAGTGGTTGAAGTGGGTTAAAAATAGATTGACTTATGTATTAACGCACAAGCCCAAACCCTTAGGGAGCGTCCATTAACTATGTGAGGTGTTTTTGGCGATTTTTCGACCCCCCCACCCCCTCTGGTGAGATGTCGTGAGATTTGTCTTGACACCCCCCCTCCCCCCTTTATCTCACGTGAGTTTTATGAAAATGCTTAGTTTTAGGGTAAATACGTTAATTGGTAATTTATTTAGAAAAAATACATTATTTGCCTAATTCTTTTTAAACTTTTAATAATCGAACAATAAAAAACAGCTATGATTTACCAACTTAAATTTGAAAAAAAAGATTGTTCTAATTCAGCCCACGGGAACTCATGAGTAGTCTTAAGAGTGGCTACCAGAAAAACATGGTTTAGTTGGTTTAACTTAGTTTTCCCGCTATTTAACACTATTTCTTTTGGGGGAAAATTGCAATATAATTAAATAAAATTATATTGCAAGGTCTTGAAAAATTTACAGATTCATCAACGCCCAGCCCAGACCCTTAGGCCTAGAAAGCTGAAATTTGGCAAAAAGTTGTCTTTTATAATTTATAAAGTAGGCAAGCACTGAGAACGGATTTTTCGAAATTAAAGCCTTGTGTTGGTGAAATGGGGGTTCAAAATTTGTATGAAGAAAACAATTTTTTTTTAGACATTTTGATTCGAAACTTCGTGGAGATATACCTTGAAACAAATAAATGAACAAATGTTTCTTGATTTTTTGAAAATCATCCCAAGAAGTCGAAATGGGTTAAACAAAATTAAAAATGCAAGGTCCTGAATCACTTACTGATTCATCAACGCCCAGTCGAAGCTCTTGGATTTAGGAAGCTAAAATTTAACACAAAAATATATACAAAGAAAAATAAGGGAGTTTTCTAATGACACGGGGTTTCCTTTTTTTGTAAAATCATCCCCTGAGGGCTCAGAATGGGTTAAAAAAAATTAAAAATGCAAGGTGATGAATCAATTTCTGCTTCATCAACGCCTAGCCTAGACTATAGAATACAGCATCTTTGCAAAATAACAAGTGACACAAGAGAATTAAAAAAAAAACAGTTCTCATTCTTTAAAGTACCACTGTAAACCAAAAAAAATCTTGTTGCGCGATTTGACTAAAAAAGTTCTTTGCGCGAGCGAAGCCGCGGGAAAAAGCTAGTGTATAATAAAAATGAACCCCTATTTCTTCTGGTCACGCTATAAATTGAGAACGGCTTGACCGATTTGGATGATTCCTTTTTTGTTGTGTTCCTTATTGTCATAACCAGGCTTATATTAAAAAAAATGAAAACCCACCGGGACAATTCCCACGGAACCAAAGTCGCGGGCGGACAGCAAGTTAGTAATAAAAAAAGGTGCTTTGTCCAAGTAAAATGAACCAAAAAACTCGAGGCACATTTTGGATTATGATGACGTAATTTATTTATTTGTAAAAGTATACATGACAGATCACAGTCGTTACATATTACATTGTATCAATCTAAATTTTGATTCTGGACTACAATCCACTGAGAATGTACACTAGTAAACAACATTTAGGCGAATTCAAACAAAAAAATACTTGTAATTTTGACAAAAGAGATATGAAATTACTTTTAAAGCCAGTTTTGTAAATACAAAAATGATTTTAACTTAGGAGAGCTAGGTTTGAGCAGCAAATAAGGGATAATATTTTTTTTATTTTTGTTAAAAACTTTTAAAATTTAATAGAAAATAGATTACTAAGGTACTTACTGAAACTATTATTGAACACATCTACATTCGGGTATGTTTCCACTACGTCATTATACAGTCGGCACATTCTAGTCAAGGGGTTATAATAAGAAGTGTTGTTAATATATACTGAAAGCCTAAAAGGTTTAGGGTCGCGAAGGCGATAATTAGTATTGATGCCAATTTCAGATAGAAGCATTGGAGGACTTATCTTGCTGTGAAGGATTTTATGCAATGTTATTAAATCACAACGCTTCCGTCGAGTTTCTAGATTAAATTTATCTAATAAAATATTGTATTTTCTCTGACTACGTCCAAGGTTATATCGGTAAGATATTCGTTTCAAACAACGTTTCTGCAACTTTTCGATGCGATTAATATGTACGACATAAAAAGGGGGCCAGATAACGGAGTTATATTCAAGAATGGATCTTATAAGGGTATTAAACAAATAAATAGTACTTATAGGTTTCTTGAAACGTTTTGTGATTCTTGATACGAACCCAAGCAGACGTGAGCATCTATCGGTAATATTATCGTAGTGATGCCGAAAAGTTAACTTGTCATCAAAATAGACTCCCAGGTCTTTCGCAAATGCTCTGCGCTCCAAGATGCGATTGTTTATTGTATAATTAAATTTAATTGAATTTATATTTTTGGTAAAACTGATAATAAAATATATTTTTTACATTAAGAGACATGCTATTGGCAGAGCACCAGTCGGAAATAGTATCTAAGTCTCTTAGATCAGATCAATAGCGTCATCAACAGCCCTTATAGTGTTAAAAACTTTCAAGTCATCAGCATAAAGCAAACAACGACAAGATAGCCTACCGATCAAATTATTTATGAAGACAACAAAGAAAAGGAGTCTTAGATGTGAGCCCTGTGGAACCCCTGACGTGACAGGCACAGGGGAAGAGAAATCTCCCTTCAAGCCCACCAGTTGACTCCTATTAGAGAGATATGACTTTATCCAACGTAGCAAATCCCCGTGGATGCCAAGAGCTTCTAGTTTCATACAAATAATAGTGTGGCTGACCTTATCGAAGGCTTTGGTAAAGTCTGTGTAAATGGAATCCACTTGTACTCGTTTGGCAAAAGAATTACAAAAGTAGTGTTTGTATTCCAAAAGGTTACTGGTTGTAGATTTTTGTTTTATAAAACCATGTTGATTCGGTGAAATCAAGGGTTTCAGATGAAAATAAAGGGTATCATATACCACAGACTCAAACATTTTGGCGAAACAGGATAAGATGCTAATCGGGCGATAGTTTTCGCATTGAGATCTGTCACCTGATTTAAAAATTGGAACGACTTGAGCAGTTTTCCAGATACATGGAAACTTACCAGTTTTTATAGATTTATTAAAGATAATGGTCAATGGAGTACACAGCTCAGATCCACAGCGCTTTATAAACAGTGGTGGGATACCATCTGGTCCGGAGCCCTTGTTTATGTCAAGTTTTTTTTTAAGATTCTACGTCACTTTTGGTGATGCTAAGAGAATTGATGACACAGCTAACATATGAACTGTCAGCAGTAGTGAAGTGATTTGAATTAAAAGTAGAATCCGGTTTGTCAAAAACAGAACTGAAGTAGTTTGAAAAAAGCTCGCATACTCTTTTTCTATCAGATGCTGTAAGATCACCATACTTCATTGACTGGGGGATAGAATTAGATGCACTTTTTTTACTATTAACAAAGGACCAGAAGTTTTTTAAATTGTCATTAAGTGAGTCTTCTACTGAAGAAACCAACTTAGAGTAGCATGAATGCATTAGGGCCTTACTCCGACTACGTAGGAGGGCAAATGAGTCATAATCGCGAGGATTATTGTATTTTTTGTACAATTTGTGAAATTTAAGTTTTTCTTTTATGCAGCGTTTAAGGACAAAAGAAAACCAATAGTAGAGTCAGTAAGCGGGAAAAAATGAGTTGACTTTCGGAAATTGGATTAAAGCAAACCACTTGGTATGGTTGTTTCTTAGGTTAAAATAAGCCGATAAAGATCGGTAGCCCTCGAAAATATCCCCTCTGAACCGGGAGGGGGAGGGTCAAAGAGGTGCTCCGCCCGGCGTTACTTCAAAAAATATTACCACTCATTTGTAGCTACCAGGTTGAGTTAGGTATGGTTTTCGTATAAATCAATAACGAGGAATTCATTTCTGGCATTTATTTTACACATATGTGCAATGGTTTTTTAAATAATCGCAAAAATATAAAATTGTAATCACAAAGAAAAACCTTTCGCAGCCTATATTTTTTTTTATTTAAGAGACATATAAGTGTTAAAAAAATATCCAAATGTAGCCTGTTTAATGTAAATTTATAAAAATATAACTTAAGTCAGGGTTTTCATATAGAATTATGACACAAAAAAAATTAGGATCCGACGCGGCGGACGGATTATTTGAGAGAAGTAACCGTTTTTTATTTGAATCATATAATAATTTTATAATCTGGTCCTTTTTATGATATCGAAGCGTTTACTTGCTTTATAATCTATTTATTAATTTTATTTTTTTGGGTTTTTCCAATGTCAAAGACCAGTAGTGGAGTGCCGTAAGACCAAAAAATGTCAAAGCCTCGGAACCCGGTTTTACTGAAATGGTTTTCGTAAAACATTTTTTATTACATTGTTTGAGGTATAAATAAAAAAGTTTAACCCTCAAATTTTGCCGATCTGATTTTTATCTGGTATTGAGGAATTCCCAATCCAAAAGAAGATTTTTTTCGGTAGGTAAAAAAATCAGAATTTCAAAGATTTCCATACAAAATCAAAACTTTGAAAAATTAAGTTTGAAATTTTGCATAAATGATGTTCAGATATTGTGAAAAACTTATCTAAATGAGGTTATACGGAGTTCCCATGGGAACGAATTGTAGAGCGTCCGCTAATTGATATGTACGTTTGGTGTTTCAGTCGCAGTCTTCTATCTTTCAAACTATTATAGACAGTATGTCCAAATTTTCAGGAAATACGTATTTTGATAGTAACTGTCGTAAAATATAATAAATAACATTAAAAACCGAAATCACAATGGAGTTCCCATACGACAAACGTCCAAAATTTCGCATTTCCTTTACAACTTTTGTTACTGCTCTATTTCAAAAACGATGTAATGCATACACCTTAAACTTCGTTCACATTTAAAACATACTTTACATTAGTTAAAAAAAATATAAATAACAGTCAAGAGTGAATCGGACTCAAGCTAAATATATTTAAACAAACTCTCACTCGAACTGTATTTGTGACATTTACCTGGTTATTTTTGATGGAATTACTGTAATTATTTATATTATGACTCGGAAACTTTAATATCCGTGCCTTTGATGTATGTGTCTTCGTTTTATTAAACATTTTTGCCTCACATCATACTATAAACGCCAATTCCATAGTAAATAACCAAAAACCGCGAAAAAAACTGTTTTTATTTACATTGATTTTAAAATTTTATTGCTTGAGTTTGGCTCATAGCTGGCCAGTTTAAATATATTTTTTAAATAATGTAAGGTATGTTTTCAATGTGTACTAATTTTGAAGGATATACATTGTATGGTTTTTGAAATAGATCAGTAACAATTATTTTTTCGAAAATACGATATTTTGGACGTTTGTTTACATTAGGTTTTTAATTTACCCCACTTTAGTTAATTTACCCCACTTTAGTTTAGGTTTTTAATTTTATTTATCATATTTTACGATAGTTACTATCAAAATACGTATTTCCTGAAAATTTGGACACGCTGTCTATAATAGTTTCAAAGATAGAGGGCTGCGACTGAAACACCAAATGTACATATCAATTACATGGACGCCCTATAATTCTTTCCCGTGGGAACTCTGTGTCACCTGATTTAGGTAAGTTTCCAAAATATCTGAAGATCATCTATGCAAAATTTTAAACTAACAGCTTCAATAGTTTTGATTTTGCGTGGAAATCTTTAAAAATCGTATTTTTTACCCACTGAAAATTTTTTAAAAAAACACAAAATATCAAAATTAAAAAATATATTAAAAAGCAAATAAACGCTTCGGTATCATAAAAAGGACCAGATCATAAAATTATTATATGATTCAAATAAAAAAAGTTTCCTTCTTTCAAATAATCCATCCGCCGCGTCGGATTCTACATTTTTTCGTGTCATAATTCTATATGAAAACCCCTACTTAAGTTATATTTTTATAAATTCTCATTAAACAGGCTACATTTGGATATTTTTTTAACACTTATATATCTCTTAAATAAAAAAATATAGGCTGCGAAAGGTTTTTTTTGTGATTACAATTTTATATTTTTGCGATTATTTAAAAAACCATTGCACATATGTGTAAAATAAATAACAGAAATGAATTCCTCGTTATTGATTTATACGAAAACCATACCTAACTCAACCTGGTAGCTACAAATGAGTGGTAATATTTTTTGAAGTAACGCCGGGCGGAGCACCTCTTTGACCCTCCCCCTCCCCGTTCAGAGGGGATATTTTCGAGGGCTACCGATCTTTATCGGCTTATTTTAACCTAAGGAACAATCATACCAAGTGGCTTGCTTTAATCCAGTAGAAAAATGTGAATCTGCTTAATGACTCTACTACAACAATTTCTGCGAATTGGAAGTAGTTAGAGGAGTGTGTTTATGAATAATTCTATTTAATTCAGAATAAAATACATCTATGTCAGCATTCACGTCGTCCGATGAAAACAATTCATCCCATTTTAACCTACTAATATCAAACATAATCTTACTATAATTACATTTATTGAAGTTAGGGCGTTGTGATATTTTTTTATGTATTGCCTTTGTTGTAAGTAATTTTTGCTAATTATTTAAAAAATAAAATTTTGAGGGACCCGTGTAGCGGGCGAGATAGTTTATTTTAATATTAATAATATTTTATAAGAAAAAAATAACAAAATGTATTTTTATTTTTTATTTTTAATAGATAAATTAATAATGTATGATATTTAGACCTAGAATATAATCACATTTATATCTTATAAATATTTTAATACCTATTATATGTATAACATATCGTGTAAGTTATGTACTGACCTCTGGTATGTTTTATCAATAAACACCCTTTTCTAATATCATAAGTCTTACACTCATGTAGTGTAAGTAAAATTATCGTTTAGGTACATAATGTCTACTTTACAAGGTTTAACCGAATTGAAGCTTATAAATTATAAAGATTTAACCGAAATAAAGCACTGCGGTGTTTCAAACATTATATCATAGCCATAGATAAGCACTATACTATCGTAGCCAAGGATACATATGTACATTAATGCAAATAGTACTGCATACAAAAAAAATCGTCATTGTATCTAAATTTAGGGTATTCGTGTTGCAAGTATAATGAGGGTTCCTTACAGACCCGTATAAAAATGGCCACTGGAGGTGGAAATAGTTATTTCATAAAATTCTATCAGTCTGAATTATTTTTTCTATAAAATAATGTTAAACGGTCGTAGCTTACCTTTGAGTGTGTAATTGTGTATACAGTTTCATAATTGGCAGTGAATAAAAAAAAGTGATCGGGGCTTGGTTAAAAATTTGTAATCGCAGCAATGGTATAACTCAAGTCTATATAGTGACTTGGATAAGAAACGATAATTAAGGATGTCAATCAACCCACAAATGTTTAACGAAGGCAGGTCGAAATTTAAAAAAATCAGCTCTCCAATCAAATCGTACATAATTTTCCCAAATTCCCACGGGAATTAAGTCCCGGGCGAAAAGCTATTAACTCTATAGGGCGAAGTGTGAGAGTAGTCTGTCCGAGAAGGTGATGTGTTTGAAGAGGTGTGCGTGCGCGTTGTGCGCGGGCGAGTGCGCGGGCGCGGGGCGGGACGCGAGCACGTGGCGCGCCGTGTCGCGCAGCGCGGCGCGCGGCACGTCCCCGCGCAGCCACAGCAGGCGCACCAGCTGCTCCTCCGACACGTCGGGGCACTTCTCCACCAGACCGTGCAGGTCCAGTGACAGCATCTCGATGTCTTGGCATTTCAGCACCTATGTACGATGCATACATACATACATACGCTCACAACTGTAATCCCTAATGGGGTAGGCAGAGCATCAGTAGTTCTAGAAGGCGCTAATCTATGAGTAATGAGACACTCCCAGCGCGCGGCGCGCGCTTACATAAGGGTGTAAGAGACGGGTTAGCAATAACTGAAACTCTGAATGACCATCATTCTGAACGATTTTCCAGTCGAATTTTGCTCAGGAAAATTTTCAATTTTAAATCATAATCAATTCAATCCAATATAACTACAATAAAAATTTCCAGCCTGATGTGTCCTAAATCTTTTTAAAAACTAAAGTCCTTCCATCCACAATATCCTCTTAAATGACGATGGTGATGAAATGATCCACTCACCTCGGCTAAAGTACTGATGACTTCAAACGGCCAATCAACGTTAACCCCGTCTGGAGCAATCCTCCTGAAGAAGGACCGGATCTGATTAGCTTCTTTCACTACCTTCGCCGCGGCCTGTTGAGCTTCTTCCACAGTCTTGAAGGTTACTTTCTTCGAAAGCATAGCAGTTATATATTTCTTGTAAACCAGATTCTGAGCTTCGTTTATCACATATTCGAAGTTCTTCTCCCTTAAGTGATTGTAATCTTGGAAGTAGTCTTCTAGAGTGACGCAGATTGTGTCGACTGGTATGCTGGACGGTAACCATTTCGCAGTAAATAGATCATCAAAATGTACCTCCAAGTCCAGGAATGCTTCTTCTAAGAGGAATTTTGCTGCTTCATCTCTTAAATTCTGTAATAAGTGCATTTTTGATAAAAAGATCACTCATGTTTCGTTATACCTTCGCGCGATTCTTGCACATTGGTATCGCACGCGCCGTAAACTTTATTATTAAACATTTATCGACTGATATGTGGCGCAAGGTGAGACAACCTAAATAGTGATTCATGGAGTGAATTTAATTTACAACGAATAAAAGATTTTGGCTCGACCTGGTCTTAAATCGGGACTAAATTCAGGATCTACAGTTATGCTACCAAATGCTCTTCTTATTGTGACACAGAGTCTTTGACTATAATAAATGTCAATTCTGTTTCACAAATAACATAATTTTGTTGATGCCTGTCCTCGTCTCTCCTGTTCTTTATTTGGAAAGAAAGAATGTGATTTAATTAGAGGGCCAGTTCCAAAACCACCCGCTGTTTACGCAAAAGAAACAGTTACAAATTTAACCGTTACGGTAATATTACTCAGGGAATTAAGCAGTGACTTTCAACTGTTTAACTTGAAATTCCGAATGCTAATCGAATATCAAATGCAAAGGCTGCAGAATGTGTCACTTCACTCACTTGGAATGTATTGAGCATCTTCTCGAACTTAGCCTCGGCGGGCGGGTCATGTCTCGCGGGCGGCCAGTGTCGCGTCTGCGTGTGCTGCGCCAGCCGAACCATTTGCTCGCTGTTGTTCACGATCGTGATCATGTGGTGCGTGAAGTAAGCCACGCGAGAGCGATCCGCGAAGTGAGAGTTCTGGAATACGGCACCTTATGATAGCTGGTTTAAGGTTGGTTTTTCAATCGTCATACAAGTTTAGAGTATAGACACATGCATGGTTACTCCCCCTTAAGAATTAACTGCTCAGAGACGTCAATTAAAGTTAAGAAGTAATTAAATGTCACGCTATCCTTGTTCATATCAATAAGAGTGAAAGAGACAACATCAGAGTTTAACAGTACTTAACTTTAATTGACTCTGAGTACGGCAGTAAGATATTAAACAATAAAATATTAAGTCTATCAAATACAATATGGTCTCAACGTATTAGATTCTAGAAAATCTATGTATTTTCTATTGACATTTTTTTTTCCGTATATCCACTACGTATTTTGTCATGGATCAGTGAAATCAAACTAGATGGCGCCACTATGTATAGTTCAGAAACTAAAGACAAGTTAAAGTCAAATTAAATTGCATGCGGGTGAGAAAAAAAAAAGATTGGACGGGAGTCGATCGGCGGTCGGATCACGACACGCACGTTACTTTTAATATTCTCAATCTTAAACGATATTGTGTATAGTTGACTGTTATTACCAGGACATTTATGTTATTCAAGACACGGGGTAAGTGTTTTGTCAACGTATTACGCGGTTTAATTCGTAGCTGATCGAAAAACATAGTCATTGACGAGGGTGATTTTGAACATGTTTTGCATGACTGATAGATAAATGGAAATGCTTTCTTCCTTGGCTTGTGTCCTTTTCTTAATTTCATCAAGAAGTTCATCCTGGTAGAAAGGATGCTGAAAGGTGGAGATGAGTATTTCCTTTAAGTCTTCCCAGTTGCTCACGCTGTCTTTATTTGCTCTAAGCCAGATCAGGGCCTCTCCCTCAAAGAGATCAATGGTATATCTCCACAGGTCCTCGTTATCTGCATTTCTAGCTTCCTTCAGTTCTGTTATCCGTTCTAGGAAAGCGTTAACACTTAAGCCTCCCTTCCCTGTAAACTTTACACCCCAGTCTTTCAAAGGGACGAGTTTCCTTTTGTCGAGATCCTTCTCAAAGGTGGATGATCGAGTAAAGCGATGTCGGCGATCATCTTCATTATTTTGATTATACTGAGCACGGTCACTTTCTATTATGTTTTCTAATATCTTTACGGCCTCAGGACCAAGTGACTGATGCAAGATTTCTTTTTCTTTCTCTGATAAATTTTCATCTTCTTCTAAGTTACCTAATTCAAGAGCCAGTACTCGATTAAAACAAGCTTTGACCTCATCCCGAAGTTTAATATGGCATTCTGTGTCATCTTTGGCTGGTATGATAAATGAAACCCGTGTTTGAAGATGAAGTAGACGAGAGATAAGACGTCTAACGACCAAACTATCCAGCTTATTCATAATTTCAAGCAGGGACGCTTCTATAAATTTTAATTTAGCTTCACAAATTTTTATCTCTGTCAAGGGATCTGTTAAACAAGAAGTGGGCACCGAAATTTTAATAGAAGATTTCCCTATTCAAAATTCCTCGAAGGATTTTTCTCATGGGACCTACCGTCACAATGTTATATATGTCGCCGGAAAATAATAAGAATCTTAAGTTGATCAATTTTCGAGGTAGTTAATCAACTAGCGGAAAATCATACACGGTAGTTGAAATGTATTATTTAACGCAATAAATTTTAGCTAGTTGATAAACTTACGCTGCCTGGCTGTAAATTTATCAACTAACGATTTTGCCACACGTCAAATAATACACGAATGGACCAATCGCTGCTCAGTGTACATTTTTTACGTTCAACTGCCGTGTACGATTTCCACTGTTCTCTGATTGGTTGATGCGAAAACCACTTAACGCAACCACAGTCGAGTCGTTTCTGGCACTTCGCCGGCCGCTGCCCCGGCACGCTCGCTACGCTCGCTCGGCTCGTGCGTTGGGGGTCGCAGTTCTAACCTAACCTAACCCAACCAACCCTTATCGGGTTGGTTGGGTTAGGCTACTAACAAACCTACTTGTCGCAGTTCCAAGTGAGACATTCAACCAATCAGGGTACAGCTCGCGTTCTCAACCAATCAGCGTACACCTCGCGTTCGTCGGATCATTTTACCGCGAGTCGCCGTAAATTGATCAATTACCAGAAATGTATACGTTAAATAATACATTTCAACTGCCGTGTACGATTTTCCACTAGTTGATAAACTACCTCGAAAGTTGATCAACTTACGGTTCTTATAATTTTCCGGTGACATAATATATGCCACGACAGGCCAGTTCGAATTCCAGTTCATCCTTCAATAGATCGTTTACTTCAATCTTGTGTGATGACATTTTTTTATGATAAATCCAAGAAGCGAAACTTATCACTACTTAATAGCACAGCAACAACCTTAAAGAATTATAAACAATCACTTAAAGAAATAAAAACGATCAAAATAGATGAAGAATATCAGTTTTTGAGAGTATTTTCTAAAGAAGAGGAAAAAAAATATATTAACTAATTGTACTAAGGAATTATAAACGGACAAGGGAAATAAATGAATACAAACATATTGCCGCAGAATATGCCAAAGTAAAAAAAATAAATCTTAGTGTCCGAAGTTATTACTGTAAGACCTTACAGTGGCTACAGGTATGTCTAATGTTTTTTTTTTAACTAACAAGAAGAAAATGTGAGAAAATCTTCGATTTCTTTTCCCGCTGGGCGCAAATGTTCCTCATATCGATCTCGGGTTCCTCAGTGGGTTCCTGATGATTAATTCCGTGTTGAAAGGGTTTGAAATCAAAGATTTTCTACACAAAACACTTTAATTTACGATAACAGAGATTTCTTCTGCTGAATAAAAATAAAACACAAAAAAACAGAAACATAAATGACTACTTACTTATGAACCTAATGTGTTCCACAAGTAACATGATTGAATATAAAATAAATAAAGCAAAAAAAAAAACACAAAAAGGACTCCTCCTACTGGGGTTCGTACCGGCCTCTTCTGCATTCAATCCGCGCCACTGACCGCTACGCTATGAGCGTTACATAAGAGGTTGCGAAATTGTTCTTCGGTATCTGTACGTCAAACTATACGTCTGTGATTCTATAACACTAGGATGTCCAAACTCCTGTGTAGTCCTGACGAAATCAACTTGAACTGCACCCGGGGCACGTGATCACTAGTCTGGGAAGACGATATGACGGGTTTCTATAAAGAGGCGTTGCCGCAGGCTGCGAACAAAATCACCCTCGTCAATGACTATGTTTTTCGATCAGCTACGAATTAAACCGCGTAATATGTTGAGAAAACACTTACCCCGTGTCTTGAATAACATAAATGTCCTGGTAATAACAGTCAACTATACACAATATCGTTTAAGATTGAGAATATTAAAAGTAACGTGCGTGTCGTGATCCGACCGCCGATCGACTCCCGTCCAATCTTTTTTTTTTCTCACCCGCATGCAATTTAATTTGACTTTAACTTGTCTTTAGTTTCTGAACTATACATAGTGGCGCCATCTAGTTTGATTTCGCTGATCCATGACAATTTATTAACTTTTAAAAGCAATCGGTTTAAAAAAACCCGATTCAATGTGATGATTGCTTGATGATGGTGTACAAAACAGGTCGCATTTAAAAGTTACCTAATTAATAAATATGTATTGGACCTACTTATTTAACCTACTTTTTAAGTCGGTTAAAAATAGAGTTTCATCAAGAAATCACAACATAAAGCAGAAAATATTTACAAGGGGTGACTTTAGATTTGCTACCGAAACTTTAGGCAGTGATTCTATTATGAAACTGAACAATTTTCCTAATATTCCTTTCTCAGTAAAAATCAACCTTTAGCGTTAATGAGCATTGCATATTGAACTGTTATAGATGATAGTAATTTCATAGTCAGCATTCACTGTTAACTAGTCAATGTTTGCAAGAAAGACTCGATAAATATACTCACTTTGAACTGGATAACGCCCTCTCTATACATGTTCCCATATCGAGTGACCTGGTCAATGCTCAGCAATAGTGCTTTAAAACTGATATCTTTGCTTATAGTTTCCGTCACCTAGAAAAATAAGAATGGGTTAACATTTTTATTACAAAATTCTCACAACGGTGCGGCACGAAGGGACTGCGCACGGGCGCGGTACATTGCGAAGCGCCAAAGTAGGTAAATAACGAAAACTTCTTAACTTGACGATTCCGGGAAAAAATAATTGCATATAGCCGATCATCGTCATGTGTAGATTCCACCATTTAAGTCCCTTACACCCTGTATATGATTAATCATTATCATCCAGCGTAGCTAACATAGACGCGTGTCATTATTTTTGTCGTATACATACAATATCTCGTTCTGTCGTATAGAACGAGATATAACATTGTTCAGGCAGATCGACATGACAAAAATTATATCACTATGTTAGCTATGCTGGATGATAAACATCATACTATATTATAAAAAAGTCTTCCAGCCGCGTCTGTCTGAAAGCGACAAACTGAAAAACTACTGGACGGATTTTCATCCGGTTTTCACTAATGGATGAATGGATTCAAGAGGAAGGTTTATGGGTATAATTCGTTGCCAAAATTAACTCGGGAACGAAAGCTAGTTATATAAGACTATAAGTATAAGTATTAAGTATGTAATTGTAAGCTGTCGTAAAAAAGAAAATTGTATGTACGCAGA
This sequence comes from Aproaerema taeniolella, assembly GCA_949987775.1. Classification (NCBI taxonomy): domain Eukaryota; kingdom Metazoa; phylum Arthropoda; class Insecta; order Lepidoptera; family Gelechiidae; genus Aproaerema; species Aproaerema taeniolella. The sequence goes on from OX465250.1 coordinate 13,104,609, forward strand.
ACTATAAACTAAGGCCCCTTCAGGAACGCACGTTTTCAGCGCCGTAGATGCCGATTTTTGCGTTTTCATAGATTTAAACGCGCGTGTGAAGCGCGTTCGAAACTCGTTTGAAACGCGTACAAAGGGTCGGAGGAGTTCGTTTGTATCGCTGTATCTGCGCGCATACGCGCTGTAAACGCGCGTTTCACGATCGCGCCGTGTGCTGAGGTTTCAAGGTCATCTGCGCGTCGTCGGCGCGTTTAAAATACGCCGTCTGCTAGGGGCCTAAGTTGTGTTTGTACGCTGAACTATAACTTTTTGTCAGTGGAAACTATTTTGGCCTATGAAGTATTCTTGTGTGTATATGTATGACTAGCTTCCCGCGCGGGACTTCGTTCCCGTGGGAATTTGGGAAAATCATGTACCCTATGTCCATCCCGGATAATGTAGGATTCTAATGGTGAAAGAATTTTTCAAATCGGTCCAGCCGTTTCGGAGCCTATTCGATGCAAACAAACAAACAATCAAATCTTTCCTCTTTATAATATGTATAGATTATGCGCTGTATGTTTCCCTTAGTAAATCTACACTAATATTATAAAGAGGAAAGATTTGTACCTATTTTTGTATGTTTGTATGTTTGTAACGAATAGGCTCCGAAACTACTGGACCGATTTCAAAAATTCTTTCACCATTAGGATGCCACATTATCCCTGAGTAACATAGGCTGCATAATTTTCCCGAATTCCCACGGGAACGAAGTCCCGAGCGGGATGCTAGTAAAAAATAAAATAAGACTGACCTGCAGGTTCTGGTCGATCATCTGGAATATGATGACGGGCGCGGGCGTGTGGTAGGCGCTGGAGTGCGGCTCCACCTCGGGCGCGCGGTCCGCCGCCCACTCCGCGCGCTCAGACTCCAGGGTCTTCTCCATCCATTCCATGTAGTTCGACTCCATTTTCTTTAAAAATAAAGAAAAATTGTGAAAGAACTAAAACCAATACTTTTTATCGTATTACTAGCTGACCCGGCGAACTTCGTAACGCCTTACATTACATTCCTCGCAGTCTTTCCATATTTTCTCACCTTTTAAACCTACCCTGAACTCTCACTTTTATTTCAAGACAAAAATTTGCCAAATCGGTCGATCCATTCATAAGTTTTAGCGAGACAAACGAACAGCAATTCATTTTTACATATAGATTTTTCCTTCAGGCGGTCAGTTATCATTTCTTTTTGTTAGGGACAGTTTTAAAGGAGATCATTTCTGGATTTGACCACTTCGTTTTATGTCCACGCTTAGAACTACTTACAAAAAAAACGTGTACTTCAGAATCGCGGGTGTATATTTTATAATTCGGATGAAACCTGTTTATGAAACCGTACCCAATACTAAAGTAATATTCACTGCCTCTTGTTATTTTGCTGTATCATGAAAGTGAGCCGCATTTTGATATCAATTATAGCGTATATTGATTGTATTATTAGCAAACAAATGTATGTACACTTAAATCTTAACCAAAAATAAGAAAGTAAAACCTTGTGGTACATGAACAATTAAATATCTTAAATTTTTCTAGTGTCTAGACTAGACTTGGTTCAACGATTGAAGTGATTCACCGTTGGATGATGTCAAAACGTCATCCACGGAATCAGGGCTGACGGAAACGCCCCTGAGATTTGCTACGTTTTCTACCATCATCAAGGTGTTATGATCGATGTACGTCGCGTAATTAACAATGAGCGCCACTGGGCTGCGAGCGCTTTATATGGTATTCGATCGAAGAGACACAAAGAAACATTTCAAAATTGCAAGAATTTTTTCAGTTCGCGTTTTTCTTTTTTTATAACGAATGGGTTCGCTCTTGGCCACAATCTAGCCCAGGGGCGAAGATGTGGTCAAGGATATAGAAGCTCGCCCAGGAGACATATTTTTGAAATGATAGAATTCCAATTCGCATACGAATTGACAAGATTCGCATGAGAATCTCATACAAATCTTGTCAATTCGTATGCGAATTGGAATTCTATTGTTTCAAAAATCAGGCCCCAGAAGATGCCTATTCACTCGAACTTAGTTTGGCGTTATTATTCTGCCAGCTCGCACGAATATTGATTTAAATTTGTATTTTAGCAGTTAAGGTTCCATGACATGGATCAATATTAAAAAAATGTCACATGGCCACTATCATTGCAATAATTTAATTGACAAACCGCCATATAAGTCAAATTACCTGTAAGTATTCATCTTCCAATTTTTTCATTGTCTCTTGATTCAGCAGTGGTGGTAATGTAGATACATCTATGTTCAGTTCAACGCTCCCCATTAGTTCGAAGCCGGGATACGTGTTTAGCACCCACGAGAGTAAGGTCACATACTCGTTGCCTTCTAAACCGTTTTGCACTACATCCTGGAGCTAAAATAATGGGTTATTTAATGGGTTTTTTTGTAATTTAATTAAATTTGAAACAGATAAAATAATACACTATACAAAATACAACGCCGACGAAATTGTATTTACACAAACAAAAAATATATATGTTATGGCTTTTGGCGAACAAGTAACCAAAAGGATAAGTCACAGAGTTGCAACACTCTGCTGATTCCTCATAGAAAAAATATGAAAATAATTTGTTTATTTACTTACACTGCTTGACAAACATGTATGATACATGTCAACATATTTCTTGACAATATCGTAATGAGGTGGGAAGCAGGGCACACACAGGGTCTTAACCACCCTCAAATCTTCCAGAATAAGTTGTCTAGTGAGCTCCAGATAAGTAATTAACCACAATTTGTTATCTTCACGTTCGTCGACGCGAGTTCCCTCAATGCGCTGAGCAACAGCACATTCTAAAACTTCAAACGCTTTCTGGCGCCAATTTTTGGGACGCCCTGGGGGCATGAAACCTGTTTGGTCTTGTTGCTAAAACAATCATAAATAGAATTACTGTATCGGCTTAATAATATCGCCAAACAATTTTAATGTCTCTGCCAATTTTATAAACAGAAATTGTGACTTTTGTTATAAAAAGGTGCAGCTTTAACAAATAATGTGCACTGAGTTCAACGTGTTACACTACTTATTTTGTTTCGAAACTATTCTTACTGTAACAAATATGTTGTAGCTTTTGTACGTAAAATAGCAAAAGTAAGCCAGTGCGCATTTTACGATTTGCACTAATGCTCGTTTTGCGATTGGCCCGTGTTTTCACGATTATTGTATTAATAAAATCAGGACTAATCATTAACCAAAAAACTTGTTATCAACATGAAATACAAAATTAACACTGCTTCGAAAGAAAATTTGTGAAAACCAAACTTCAGCAGTCTCTATTAAGTAGTCACCAAATATTTTTGAATTCAAATATGCAAATTAAGGGAAACATAACGTACTTCTTACCCAAGCTAATTCAATTTTGACATTACCTCCAAAGCCATCTGGTCCCTCTTTTCTTCTCGCTCAATAATCCTCAAAGCAGTGACAATCACAGTGGGCTCCTTTCTTACAGTATTTAAGGTTCGCGCTAAAATAAGTTTGATTTGCTTTTCTAGCAAATTCGATACCATTTCTACGTCCTCGAAATATGCTTTTAACATGATCTTGTCGTGAGATGACTGGTTCGGAAGCCTATGCAGTTCGTACAGAAGGTCGTCTCTCGAATTTTCCAGATCATTTAAACACTGAAATGATAAATAAGTGTAGAGTACAGATATTTAATTACTCAATCATGATTTTTAATATGCTTTTTTTGTTTAGTTATCTTTAACAGGGACTTAATAACAAGGTTAAATTAAGAAAGTCTACATAATGTATAGATATTTTTTATTAGAAAGGAGCTGCAAATACAATGTTCCTAAAACAGCATCTGATACAAACGATGAAAACGCTGGTTATATGAGTTTTAATCACTTTTCACGAATCTACTAAGAAAAACCCATTACCACATTTCAGGATCATAGAACGTGAGACGTAAGACAGACAAATTATTCAAATAGGAAATTAATAATCGCAACATCGCGGGGTCATAGTGAGGACGGCTTTGATTGCTATTTTATAAACGTAATAAATACGAAAAAAGGTACTACTTTAGGGGTAGCAAATAAGAGCGCATAACATAGCTTATTTTATTACAATAAATTTTCAATCTTAAAGCCCACAACCATTCGGTACCTTTTACCAGACAAAGTCGCAAACTGTACTGTACCTGATGTGCATGCAAAAGCTTTCCTTCTCCAATCCACTGTTTGGTCTTGGCCACACTTTCGGGCACCGTGAAGATGTGTTTGAGGCTGTCCATTGCAGTGACGTACTGCGAGTGACGCGAGTCTTCCTCCCTAACTGCCTGCAAGGACGCCACCAGTGGAGGAACGCTTTTGAACAGCCCCTCTAGTTCATCCATCCTTTAAAGATTTGCCAAGTTGTGAGAGTAAATGGAATTTAGCATTTGACTTTTCTTGTAATCGTTTAGCCTTCTGGGTGAGCTTGCTACATCCTAGACCGCGTCTTTGCCCTTGAGCTAGATTGTGGTCAAGAGCAAACCCATTATTAATAATAAATAAAAAGCCTGATGTGTTTTTTTATTTTTGGCAACCCCAGCACCCTCGACAAAAAAGAGTGGTGTTATAGTTTGACGAGTGTATTCTGTGTTTTTGTGTATCTGTCTATGGTATTGTAGCTTCTAAACGAATGGCCCGATTTTGATGGTTTTTTTTTGTTTGAAAGCTGACATAATTTAGATGTTAGCTATATTTGATCAAAATTGGTTCAGACGCTTCAAAGTTACAAGCGATGACTGTCGGGGATGAAAAAATTAATTAATTTTAGAGTTATTTGTAATGATAAATGCATTCCTTTTTTTGTTAAATCACTGCAGTGAAAGTGTTTGTAAAAAAAATTATAAATTCAAAATTGTATTTTTTTCTTGTGAACAAACTACAAACTACATTTTATTAGGTTGTACATAGTTTATTTGCTTTGTATTGTAGTCATGAAGGAGTGCTTTTGGCCGGAGGGCCTGGTGTTCCGCCGTTTCCGACGGAGATTCCCAGCTGCAGACACCCCCGGAAAAACACCCGGGAAATAGTTTTAATTAGTTTTATTTTATTCTGTTTAATTATAATTCATATGTATGTTACTCTGTAAGGGATTTTATCTATGGGCCTTAGATGCCTGATAATAAATGATTTTATTATTATTATTAATATAGTGTGTAAATCTTAGTAAGGCAGTATTAGTATTTGTTTATGTGCGTATTTAGAAAAATCATTATTAGTATTTGGTTATGTGCACGTCTGTCTTTAATTCTTTTACGCCTCTCACTGTACCAGGTCTGCTGGAAGAAATTCCTTAGAGAAATAAGCTGTGCCTTTTGTGTTCGTTTTTCTATTTGTCTGTATAAATGTTTGTTATTTGTCCTGTGTACAATAAACTGTTAAATAAATAAATAAATCATACTTCAACTGTCTCTGTTAACTAGCCATCAAAATAACCCATGTTTATTCTGCGAATTAGGTAAAATTATTTTTGTATCAGCCTTAGTTGTTCTTTTATGGCTTTCTTTCTATCTTTTAATCGACGGGTTCTAGGTTCGATTCCTAGTCGGGGCAAATATTTGTGTAAAAAAGCAGATGTACGTTCTCTTCTCGGGTCATGAGTGTTCATGTCTGTTTTTATGTATGTTTCAAGAGACCCACGACATACATATATGTGTGGGCCCTTAAGTGTGTAGCGTCTATATTTTGTACCCTGATTGGTTGAGCTGACCCTTCGTAATATTATTCAGAATTTTAAATTTTCTTAAAAAAAAAATCTTTTGAAATACCTAATGCAAATATAATTAACACTTAAGTACAGACAGCAGCACGTCAGGTTATACATTTGCACTACAAAAGCTGGCGTTATAGCAAACGGCATAAAGGCAGCCCTGGATTTGTCAATAGGCCGTATAGACCGTGGCCTAGGGGCGGCACCGTGCTAGGGGCGGCAGATTTCAGAGAATGCACATGAGAAAACCAGTGAACTTGTTTGACTTTTATCCTCTAAAATAGAGTGAGCATTCTTACGCTCTTTCTTAGTGACTAATTCATTCGTTTATTTGTCTTTAGTGCCTTCCTTACTACAAAATGGAAAATTATTATTTTATAAAGTTACATAGGGCGGCGGAAATAAAATGGCCTACACTCATAAAAAATATAAATCCGGCACTGCATAAAGCCGATGTCAAGGTCGGTCAACATGTATAGCCCAATATGCTGCTGTGTGTACATTATTAATCTATTCCTTGTATATGTGAGCAACATGAATCTAAATCTATTAAATAACTATTTGTTTATACATTTTCTCTTACTTGAGGCTAATTTCCTGGATATCATCGAGACACTCCTGCAGCTGCTTCAACCCCACACTAACTCCATCCAGCTTGCCTTGAACTGCCGACTTCAGTTGAGCTTCGATTGATGCCTTTTTGTGAGTAATCCTTTTCTTAAACTGTTCAACCTATTTTAATACAAATAAATAGATCAGGATTTTTTTAAGAATTTACAATGACTTAACTAACATGAATATTTTATTATAACATGGTTAACAAGTGTTTGTTACGAGTCTGGGTGTTTATGTAAAATAATTTATTTATTTACAAAAAAGATCTAAATTCTTAATAGTCTTTGTGGGTTTTACTAAATTCTTACAAGGCATGAGAATCCACCACAAACCCTATTAGGGCACTACAATGTTTGAAGTACACAGGCCAGTGCATCAAGTTACTCCTTTTTCATTGCATTTTAACCGCTCTTATCACAACAGCACAGAGTGCATATGTGTGGTAACCTGAGTTGCAGCCTAATGTAAACATATTTAAAATAGCTAAATTATTTTTACAAATTATTTAGCAGCATTTAATAAAAAAACTCTATTTATTTAAATGCACTAGCTAGGTAATTATTCAAAACAAAATAGGACCTTGTTTTTGTCCTATAAAATGAAAATGGATAATTTCAAGTATTTTGTGCGCATAGATACGTTTAAAGTTAGTTTCATTGATTTTATGAACAACACAAATAATTAAACAATCTTTATTTCTTTAACAATTACTCACAGTACTTACTCAATACTATAGTCAAGATAAGACTATTATCAGATTATTACCCACAAAAACAAATTAAACAAAACATTTTTTATGTATAAATTGCTGTGGACCCTATTTTACTATTATTATTATTTTATTTTCTCTGTTTTGCTCCCTCTAAAAAGAAGGGGTTTAACCTGCCATGCAGGCCATAGCCAAGCATGTCAGGGAATTAAATAATTTCAGGGGTCACATTATTATTATTATTATTTTAGACAGGCAGGCAGTTGAAACAACTGATTATAGCCTGCATCCAATTGAACGACATTCATTTAGACTTTATGCCTGTGATGTGTTTGTCTAGCAAGTTTTTGAATTTTTGTTTTGTTTTGAGTAGCATAGTTAAGGACCTATATCAGTTATCTAGCACCCATGAGGTCAGAGGGTCATGTTACTATCACTCATTAGTGGAAACCCTACGTAGAAAAAAACCGCAAATCGATGTACCTACAGTTTAGCCGTTTGGCACACGCATACTAGAAGTCAAAACAAAATTTTTGATCTGCAGTTCTTAAAAAAGTTTCCCTTAAGAGAGGGGTGCTGAGTCCAGCGATATGACAATTTTAAAAAGCAATTATATAGTAAATATACAATAAAAGCAACGGGAAAAAATATCTCCCATTCAATTTTAAACAATTTTTTAAGTAGGTGTAGTTGTTTAAACACTAAACCAACTATAAACTATACCAACTGATGGAAAAATGCAGTAAAAGGGTTAATGAGGTATCCTCAGTTGGAAATATGGATACTACGTATCATTTTATGATTAATATGTACCGTATCTGCAGTAAAATTCCATAAATTCCCTAAAATAGATAGTTAAGCAGAACTATCTCACTTCGTCATAGTGAAAAATTAAAAATAAATACTAAATGATATTATTTTCAAATTTTATTTCCTAGAGGTTGTATATGAGAAAATTACCTATCATTTGAGGTGTATTTTACGAAAAAAAATCAGCCATATCGTATCTGTAGGCCCCCAAACTTGATGTTTTGAAAATTATTGAAAATTAATGGCTAATAGGTAATAATGTGGTATATTTTTAGAACCGCCTTTATAAGCCCTTTAATTTGATACCACACACGCAAGGTTTTAGAAAAAAAATTTTTTTTTTCCTTTACAAAAAAAAATGATGACTCAGCACACCTTTCCTAAGGGAAACTTTTTTAGGAACTGCGGATCAAAAATTTTGTTTTGACCTTGTATGCGTGTGCCAAACTGCTAAACTGTACATCAATTTGTGTTTTTTTGGTTAGGGTGTCGCAAAAGGGGCAGCCATACAAAAAATACGTGGGCTGCCCCTTTTCCGACACGCCGACCGACCTCATGTCTACGACACTATACATAATTGTAGGTACATAATTATAAAGATCATTCATACGATAACAACGAACGCCATACTAAATAAATAACATCGATCTGTTATAACGTGAAGAAAAAATAAACAGACACACTTTTACATTTATATTATTTTATAATATGAATTGAAACAAATGATGAGAAAGTTAGGTAGGTATCATTGAGACAACATTACTAGCGTACGAGGAACAAAAGTATAGTTACTTTCTCAAGTTGTCCCGGCCTTTGCATCATGTTCATGACCATCTTCTCAGCCGCTGCCTTGGCTTCTTCTTCGATTTCCTCCATTACACTAGTTTTTGCTTATTTATGGCTATTTCAACTTTTAATTTTAACAAACATTCAACACAAACACCTAGGTACCTAACCAACCAACCAACTCCAGTCCGAAAAAACACGGTCAAGTGCATATACAAGTAGAAACGGTAAGGTTCCGCAGTAACCGTTATTTTTATTTTAGTATTTAAAAACCTTTGCCACAGTAAAATGTTATTAGTAAAAAATAGACGTGTGGCACTCGGGGACTGCCGCGGTAAAGCTATTGCATAGCATTTTGTATCAACTTATGCAATTATAATTATTTAGTTATTTTATTTATGCAGTATTTCTTTTTCTTTGATATTAATTCAAGTTACACTTTTTGAGCGTGGTGACCGATAAGAAAACATTTTTTCTTTTATTAAATAAATAAATAAAAAGTAGCCCTCTACTTTTAATTATAATTGCATAAGTTGATGTAAAAATTTCAAAAAAGTTTACCATTTTTTTTTGTTTTTTACGGCCGCCATCTTGGATTTTAAAATTGATGTTATTTTCGCAATCAGCACCCCCGAAAACCTATTAAACGACACCCATGTCGGTATGCCCGAAAATTTCATATCCGCCATCTTGGATTTTTGGTGGGGGGAATCGAGACGCTCCGGGCTTTGCCCTTCGCGTCACGATTCCCCCAACTAAAATCCAAAATAGCGGATATGAAATTTTCGGATGGCGGTCGGCGGGTAATATGCTTGGTGACGCTTCGGGCTTCTCCCTACGCTCGGCTTGCGCGTTCGGCTCGGCCTGCAACCCTGCCTCACCTTAAAAATCTAAATTTGTATGGCGACCATCTTTAATTAGGGGGGGGACGCTCCGGGCTTCGCCCTACGCGGAGTTCGGGCGTCATTAAAAAAAATATTATTTAATTATTTCTTTATTTATTTTTAATAAAATGCTTCAATAAAATATGCAGCTCCAAAAAACACTGCCCGATTACTAAATTTAAAAAATCATAAAATAATAAAGTACCTTTTGACTTGTCGCGCCGCGCCGCGCCGTTTTAAACAAAGAACTACCTGGAATTTACGGTCACGTGCAGGTAGGCGAGCAGATCATTATAAATAATAATTGTAAAGGAGCGAGCGAAATAGCAAAATTGGTCTCTGCAGTTAGAGAGAGACAAAGTTACAATCAAATCAAGTGGTCACAGATCTGCGCTAGCGTTCTTTACGTTCGGTTGTGTTCTGTGCGATTTAGGTTTTGCGCACTGTACGCGTTTGATAGGACTTTAACCCGAATTAAAAATAGTGCTTCGGAATATTATACGCGACTTGGCTTGTTTTACTGGACTTCTGTGATATTTCTTTATATTCGGACGTTGATATTTTTACGACCGACGGATTATTTTAGTATTTTCAAAACCATTGCATTGTAAAAATTTTAAACAAGTCAAGCACCAAGAATTTTTAAATCATATTTTTGAATAATAAAACTAGCAATTTTTATATGTTTGCAAGTAAGCATCACGGTAAGAACCGGTTATTATTTTATTACTTACTATTATTAATAGTTTGAGATACATCTCTTTTCCGCCGGAGCTGGGTTTTTTTCTATGGAGCCTGAGCATTATCCTTTTCACAGATGATTTATTTCTGTTGCCGCTCTACTGAAAAACAGAATAAAATAAATATTTAAGGGGGCTCCCATACAAGAAACGTGATTTTTTTGCTCGTTTTTATGTCACCAGGCTGTATCTCATAAACTGTGATAGTTAGACAGTTGAAATTATCACAGATGATATATTTCTGTTGCCGCTATAACAACAAATATTAAAAAACAAAATAAAATAAATATTTAACAACAAACGTGATTTTTTTTTGTTCTTTTTTATAGATAATGGTACGGAATCCTTCGTTTGCGAGTCCGCCTAACACTTGGCTGGTTTTTTTCTTACCACTCCTTTTGTGAAATCGTCTATTTCTTCTCTTTTTCTACGAACCTTCGAAACGCCGGAGTTATCTATATCCGTACCATTATCTATATTATCTATAGATAATGGTACGGAACACTTCGTACCCGAGTCCGACTCGCACTAAGACCGGTTTTTTATTTTTATTAATGATGGGTTCGCTCTTGACCACAATTTAGCCCAAGGGCAAAGATGCGGTCGAGGATGTAGCAAGCTCACCAAGAAGAAGCCTATTCACTCGAACTTTAAAGAGATACGGGTTATATGAACTCGGAAATACAGACGCAGGCAGGGAATTCCATTCCCTAGCAGTGCGCAATACGAAAGATGATGAAAAGCGCTCAGTGCGAATCCGTGAGATATCAACGAGATAGGGATGGTACCCCGCGGTGCTTCTGGACGTCCGATAGAAGAATGGGGCAGGCGGAATGAGCTCATGCAGCTCCTGAGCACATTCCCCGAAGTACATCTTATAAAAAATACTTTGCGTCTATGAGCTAGGGTTTGGAGCTTATCTTTTACTAGCTTCCTGTCACCGATGAGTCTCCTGGCTCTGCGGTCCACCGAGTCCAGTGTGACTGGTTGGTCCTTGGCCGAACCATCCCAGAGGTGGCTGCAATACTCCATGCACGATCGGACCTGTGCCTTATAAAGGGAAAGGAGTTGATCGGGCGTAAAGTAGCGCTTAACTCTGTTGAGGATGCCCAGCTTTTTGGCCGCTGTTTGTGCTTTGGACTCGATAGAGATGCCGAAGTTAAGGTTGGCAGATAACTTCATGCCAAGGAGCTCAAGCTCATTGGTGATAGGTACAGATGCACCCCGGAAAGTAAGAGTCAGATTAAAGGGACTCCGTTTCGCGGAAAACAGACACGCCTGAGCTTTGGTGGCATTGAAACTAACCAGATTTTTGTCACCCCAATGGGAGACAAGACTTAAGGTCGAGTTTACCCGCTCAACCAAAGCTCTCCTCTCAGATAGAATATCATCCAATAACTAAGGCTTAGATATTGCGGATGGATTTTTGTACATTTTATTTTTTAATAGGTACTTTAATCTAGTTTATTTATTCCTGAATCAGATTAGAAAACGAGACTATTCTCCATAATTTTTTATCTATGACGAATTTGAGATCAATTATTATTGTAATCGGTTTTGCCTCACAGAAGAGATCCGCGGAACCCCAAAAAACGCGGTTAATTTAGTTTTTTTTGAGACAGGTAAAGGCAATCTGCTCCATACAGCCATTACACGCACAGCTGATTTTGACAATTATGACATTGTGGTGTGATGCTATGCGAAATGCATTTGTATGTACGGTCAAGTACGGTGCATTTGGATTTTGTAGTTGTAGAAAACTTTCGGTGCGTGTCGTGAATCTGTTTGTTCCCGAGTAGTATATTGCAAATAGGTTATGTGTTACATGGACAGTAAATGAATTAATATAACAGCTGGTACCTACAGCATTCACCATGTGGTCAATTATAATATTATTAATTCTGTCGATCATAGCCTTTTTGGTTACCGACGAACTCATACCCAAATTGAAGGACTTATTTATTAAAGCCGGCTTGCATGGGATTGATATGTGCAAATCTAGCAAGAACAAAGTGTAAGTTCAAAACCATGACTAGGTCAATTTATTGTTTGAAATACTTGTTGTAATAAATAACCTGTATATTTAATTCGATTGCAGGCCTGAAGCAATAGGTGTTGTGTCAGGGTGTGTTTTTTTAGTGGTCACTTTCATGTTCATCCCAGTTATATTTGGTTCAGGTTTGATGGATAGAGAACATTTTCCTCACAATGAGGTAAGAATTTTACTCTGAACTATCATTAATTGCATCATATTTATAATGTTCTCGAATTTATGTGAATTGTAAAAACCAACTAACTGTGAACTGTAAAAAAATCTTATGATATAAACATCACTTACCTATTATAATCATTTTAGTTTGCAGAGTTCTTGGCAGCCTTACTATCCATTTGCTGCATGCTGCTGCTAGGATTTGCTGATGATGTCTTGGATCTGAGATGGAGATACAAGCTGCTCCTTCCTACAGTGGCTTCTTTGCCTCTACTAGTTGTGTACTATGTTAATTTCAACTCTACTACTTTTGTCATTCCAATACCGCTGAGGCAGTGGGTAGGAACATCAATAAATATTGGTAAGTTGTTTAAATACTTGTACTGTACTTTCACACAAATAAATAAAAAATATATCTAAAAACTTAGACAAGTAATAATGTTTCCAAGTTTCAATTCTTTTGCTAATGGCACAAAAGGTGAACTTAATAATTTTTTGTTTATATTGCAGGTTTTTTATACTACATCTATATGGGCATGCTGGCAGTTTTTTGCACAAATGCCATCAATATTCTGGCAGGCATCAATGGACTTGAAGTGGGCCAGTCAGTGGTGATTGCTCTGTCCATCATAATTTTTGACATAATTGAACTAAGAGGAGATCAATACAAGGCTCACATGTTTTCCTTGTATATCATGATACCATACCTAGCTACCACTTTAGCCCTACTTAAACATAACTGGTAAGTCAATAAGATAGGAAGTTACAACATGTTGTTACTTTAGATTACACTAACCATGTCGTTTTTGTTTTAGGTATCCTTCAAGAGTATTTGTTGGTGATACATTTTGTTACGTGTCCGGAATGACCTTCGCTGTTGTAGGAATCCTAAGTCATTTTAGTAAAACTGTATTATTATTTTTCATACCTCAAGTAATCAACTTTCTGTACTCAGTTCCACAACTCTTCCATATTATTCCATGTCCACGACACAGGCTACCTAAGTATAGTGGTGAAACAGACTTGCTTACTCACAGTAAAACAATCATAGTAAAAAAGGATATGAACTTTCTGAATAAATGTGTACTTGCAGTTTTGACCAATCTCCATTTGATAGATCGAAAAGAAGATGATGAAAGTATCACAATTAACAATATGACATTAATAAACCTGTTTTTAATTAAATTTGGTTCAATGACGGAGGTGAGATTGACAACTAGTATCTTAGTGTTTCAAGGATTATGCACAGGTATTGCATTTTTAATAAGATATCCAATGGCATCTTATTTTTATGATACATAAACATTCCATGTTGTCTCTCATTTAAGAATTGTGATAATTTGTGTGGACTTGTGTTGTCTGTTTACTCTTATCAATTCTCTGATACCACTTGTGCCTGTCTTGCTTCATTAGCAAATTATATTTAGGAGATTTATTTAAAAAATACTGTATACCTAAGATTAAAAGTAAGTTACTAATAAATAATTTACATTAAGTAATATATTTTTTATAGCAATCAAAAATGTATAGTCAAATAAAGTGCTTTATTTTTTACTAATGTAAGAATATACATCAATTCAGGCATCTTATTGCATGTATATTGCATGTGAGTGCAACTGTAAAACACTAATAACGCTCAAATAGTACAGTAGTCAGTAAAAGAAGCTTGTTGTAGTGTAACATGTTATGCAATGATTTGATTTATGTACATAGATATATTTACATAATTATAGATAGACTAAGGTTAAGTATATACTTAACATTTGATATATATATGTAATTTTTTTAATACAGTATGTATTTTTGAAAAAGGCATACATTAGTGGTTTTACATTTTCACCCATTTTAGATAATAGTGACTGATGATGACAGACCTAGGACCCAGACCATCTAATAATATGTAAATTAATATATTTTCAAATCGTTAACTTCATCCCTTTAGTTGTCAAGCTTTAATACATTATTCAATACTGCTTATTTAGGCACTATAAATACAACAGACAAACTTGTATTTCAACCTAACATGAGGCCAATTTTCACCAAACGTTCAACTAATGATTAGCAGCTAACCAGAAATTTGATATTGTCATTTTGATACTTTTTTTTTATATCTTGTCTGATTAGCTTCTAACCACAGTTTAACCCAGGGTTGTTTTTTTTAATGAAAATGTCCCTAACTCATAAATTCCTAATATATTGGATATAGCAAAAACTTCTTGGAGCACCATTAGGAATTGCATTTCATTTAGAAGTTTCGATAGGCACATAAAATGTTACACTCATTTTCTGTTACTTAATCACAAACACGTCAACCAGAAATATCTTTGGTTCCATAATTGAAATATTTTATACATAATTTTTGAAAAGTATTTTAACAATAATTATTGTAACAAAATTATAAATACACTTTATTATTTAACTAATTTAGCCATATATCATAGAGTATATTATCTTCAACATCATTTTCACTAATAACTCTCAGAGTTTTAAGAGTCTGCAAGTAGAAAGTTAATTCTGAAGTGACTACCCCATGCTGTGGACTACCATTTGCTACTATATTCATCTTCCCTAATTGCTCTCTCAGTTTATCTTTAAAGTTATCATGTACTCGTTTGTAGATAGTCCTTATTTGTTCAATAGGTAAAATATCAATAAGTGCTTCATGTAGCTTTACTAAATGCTTGGAAATGTTTCGGAATGTTTGAGATGGGACGGGTGGCTTGGCATCCCATCCAGACAACTGTGACCCTAACATATTACTAACTATGAGGCAAATCTTATTCTCTACTTCCTGCTTATGGCTAATTATATCACTTTCAACATTACCAAAGCCATTTAGAGATAGTTCCTTTGAGTGTAATTTCTCTAGTACCTTTCTTATAAGAGGCAGTAACCAGAGAATTACTTGCAGAGATCTTGACACCAATGCCAAGTTCGAGGTGGATATTGTTTTCAGACCTGCACTTTGTATTGCACCAGCACCTAACACCAGCTGACAGCATCGAGAATTAAATAATCTTATAAGCTCTAACATGCAGTGAACTAAGTACTGAACTATGACTGGGGACTGTTTTGTTGCATCACAATATTCTAGCAAAATCTTTATCAAAAGTTGTACAGTTGCAACCACAGCAAAATTTTCTTTATTTATAATCAAGTATTTACCATCTGGTTTACCGGTTTCATAAAAAAATGTTTCAGGAATTTCACCTTTTTCACATATTTGATTTATTACACATTGTAGCTCGCAAGGGACATCAGCTGTTTTCCATCGTTCATTATTGAGGGTGGAGGTGAGTTGTGATCTACGCTCACTGTGTAAGCTTTGTAAATTTTTCATAGCAAAACTACGAAGTGCTAATCTCATTGCATTGCTACTATGGCCTGTTATTTTTTCACATTCATCAGTGAAGTTTTCTATTAATTCTGATAGTTTGGATAATTGAGATAAGTCTGAAAAAACATTGTCTTTATCACTTTTGGTAACTATAAGGTTGGCACATCTTTCATTACAATAATCTGATAAAGATACTATCATCTTTTTGAGTTTCTCTTCAACAGATTCGAGTTCATCCTGTGTCCAAACATCTTCACTTTCATTTCCAGTAACATCTTCTATTTGGCTGATTTCTATGATTAAATGGTGCAATGCCAATATTCTTCTAAACAAAACAATTAAGTTTGGACTAATTTTTTGTAGGAATGTTATGCCTTCATTGCATAATAGCCAAGTGTTATCAGAATTTACTCCTCTAAGGACAATCTCTGTATTTCCATCTCTCTCAGAAATTATTTCTATTACACATTGTTTTATTGTTGCCTGGATTGAAGTCATTGCTTCCACTTTGAATGTGTCTATGAAGTCAAATTCTTTTAGTCTAAGTATTCCAGATACAATAGATATAATTTTGTCTCTCTCTGGTACATCTACTCGGTCATGTGATGGTCTACTCAAATCGGTTACTATAAATCTTTGAAATTCATTACTTAACATTTTATGAATTAGTCTCTTCATTTCAGTCAGTTGAGGTGACAGATGCCTAAATGCTTGTACACCAGAAAGTCGAGTGGACAATACTTTCTGAGTAGAGCTGATTAAATCTAAAGCTGCTACATAGTCAGAGGTGCTCAACAGTAGTTGAATCATTGGTTGTGTTTGCTGCACAGTTCCCATCAATTTTAATAACTCATGAACATTTGTAAGGTTTTGATTGATTCTTGTAAGACTAACCAGCTTCAATGGACTTTCTGTTAAGTTTTCTTTAACACCTGTTATGTTTTGCCTTGTCAATTGAACTGCTTTCACTGCCCTAGCCATCTGTTCCATAATTGTATCATGAGACAACATTGCATGAAAAAATGCATCTGATTTTTGAGCAACTTGTTTAGATATCTTCATTTCAATAACATCAAGATATGTACTCAATGTTTCTTGAAGAGATCTAACTGCTGCACCAGTTTCCTGTGAGTCACACAGGTTTGGAAAAACTTTGCTGAACACATTAGGGTTATTTAATGGTAATGACTGCTCATAAAATATTTCTGGTACTTCGCAAACATTGTCCACCACAGGTGTTCTTGTTTTAGCTGGAACATTTTCTTTCAGTCTACAGTGTCTCTTATATCTTTTAGAAATTTTCTTACAGTAAGGTTCAAAATGCAGCAAACTGATTTCTGGTAAGTATGGAGTTGGCTGTATATCTACTTTGTCAACAAAACTATCTCCCCATGTTTTTGTAAAAAAGTTACTTTGTTTACCTCTGTTGGGATCATTCAACACAGCTGGAAGGTTTTGAGATGATGAGTAAAAGTCCCAATTTTCAGTGACATCCTTCTCATACAAGTGATACTCTCTTACGTGATATTTAAATCCTGCTTTTCGTAGATCGCCAAACTGAAGGGCAGAGCATATCCCATTTTGACCATATTGACAGAGTACTATGGACCCTTCTTTAATACTGTGTTTTTCTTGAATATGCCTGCAAGTAATGAGTCAAGTCAGTGAGTTATTAGACTAATTAGCGTTAATATAATTAAACTAAGCGTGTAAATAACCTTTCGAATTCCGTGGCAGTGCTGAACACGAGACTCGGACAATGTATGCAGTTTTGCCAAGTAGGCGTCTTACTATGTGAGTTGGAATAATTGTCCTCCATAACATGTTTGTTTATAAAAACACTTCTAAATGTTATATCTTGACTCAAATTGCTTCAATATCATCTAAATCTGCTTTTAATAAAATTCATGATGGACTGGAACACAAATGTCAAAACTATTAAATGTTGCCATGCCATCATGTCTATCAGTCCCAAAAATTAGTCACAAAAGTTTTTTTAAAGTAAAATATTCTATGTTTGATTCAAAAGCCGTATGGATATAGTACTACCAAGATTTTGGCGATACTGGCCCGCCATTTTGTTTTCGTCATTAAAATACTGCCACCATTGGAATTGAACCGGTATGGTCTGTCTTGTGCAATTTCCCATTAGATTCTTCGTCCTTTTGAGACCACTAAAACGGCGAAAAATAGTTTATATTGGCAGCACTGTCAAACTTTTTTTTTAAAGAGGCAAAACTCGGTTTAAGCCATACAGCCACTACAGACTCGTACAGCTTAGGAAGATAATGTCTTTGGCGGGAACTCGGCGTGAGCGGTTCTGCGTGAAAAAGTTGTTTAATGTGTAATAGTGATTGTGTATTAAGCAGTAAAGTGACAACAATTCGTGTAGTGATAAAAAATTCAAGTGATAACAGTGTTTCTGCTCCGTTTGGTACCGACAAAGATCCTCGCAGTTGTGATTCTCGCCGCCAGTTTTCGTAAAACAGACGCTATCCGGTTTTGCGCAGAACACGAGGAGCTTGGGCTTAGGTTAAGTTGAAGAAAGAAGATTTTTCACTCAAGACGAGGCAGCATGGACATAGTTTCCTTTGCCTTTCCCGAAAGGGATAAATTCTTTCTCTAAGTTAAAGCTCCCTACACACTTAGCCTTGTTTGTAGAGACTGACTGACACAGCGTTGTTGTGCGTTGGTTTAAAAACAATTTATAAATTTTACAAATTGAACGCTCAATATTTAAACCCAACCTTTATATGAGAGAGGCGAACTTGTTAATCTTGTGAACGGTCGGCGGCAGCTATACCTGTCCCTTTCTATCATATATCCCCATCTCTTTCCACCCCTTCCACCAGGCAGCCACTCCAAGGGTTAGGAGTGGTAGTTGCTTCATTGGCGATTTGTTCTTCGAACGGAGCGGGCGCGGTGAGTCAATTATATTTTTCACTTTAAAATATTATGTTTATTTAACGGTATTTCCGTTCGTTTTTAACTTGCTCGGAACAATATTCTGTTTCCGAGAATTTCATAAGTTACTTTTTAAGCTTACGAAATAAAAAAGTTAAAGTTTTACTAAATGCTACACCTGCCCTAAAATGTAGGTACTTTGAAATCTAAAATAACCGTTGTGAATTGTTCTGAAATCGCGGTGACAGTTCGTTGCTGTCAGCCTGACAAATAGGTGGCGTAACAAATGTTTAACGTTAATTGCATCTAGTTTTTTACGAAATGAAATGTGAGTGTGTATTGTGCGTCTTTATAATTGATCTTTACATGTGTAAAATGTTTATATTGTGTTTAAAAAAAAAAATACAATCGCTTAGCGTCGACGTTTTCCGACCTAGGTTTTTAAAAACAATCGTGTGCAGCTGAGTTGTGATGAAAAACATACCTCAGGTTAGTCAAACCCGGCCTTCGTGGTCATTGCTACTCCTTTTGGTCGTATTTTCCTTATGAAATGTTCTTGACATGGGTCGATGACTGACCCACATTTAAATATATTTAATACACATTTAAATAAAAATACACATTGTATTATTTCCTCCAGTCACAGATAATAAAGTGTGAATCTTTATAATGTGCACATATTATAATTTTCCACGTTAAAAACGTATGAGTCATCGACTTCAATCCTAACACGAGTTCGCACAAAGTAGATATCTAGTATATTTTGCGGACTACAATGCCTATTAGCAGATAACTACAAGCAGAAATGTCATTCATTTATTTAGATGATGTTCTAGTTTGTAGTATTTTTTGTTATTGTTGATTTTTTTTAAAGCGCTGAATCATTTTCGATAAAATTTATATGGGACCTCTTCAGGAGTATACTCTTTCGAACAAATAAAGAATTTTGAAAATCGGACAACAGTTGGCGGAGTTATCGCGTAACAAATATAAAAAAAAATACAGTCGAATTGAGAACCTCCTCCTTTTTTGAAGTCGGTTGAAAATGAGGGAAACTAAGTATGCTTCATTTTATCGACGGGAAAAATACAAAAAAAAAATTATTGCTTTTTCTATGGCATTTTTAAAATTCTTGTTTGTTACTGTGCCCCGCGTATAAACAAAACGATATATCTTTTAAACTAAATTATCTATCACGTTGAAACAAATTCATAACGATTGGAAACAACAGAGTGTTCTCATAAAATTAATTATTTTATGATTAATTTTATGAGAACACTGTGTTGTTTCCAATCGTTATTAATTATTAATGGGCGTTTTACTGAGAAATTTTACATTTTTTGTAAAACTTGACGAAAAACAAACCTTTTTTATTTTCAGTTGAGGCGGTTGTTTTCCCTTGCTTATAATTTTATGAGAACACACTGTTGTTTCCAATTGTTATTGATTTTGTTTCAACGTGATAGATCATTTAGTTTAAAAGATATACCGTTTTATATCTTTTAAACTAAATTATGATCTATCACGTTGAAACACAGTAACAAACAAGAATTTTAAAAATGCCATAAAAAAAACATTTTTTTTTAAGAATTTTTTAATTATTTTTCCCATCGATAAAATGAAGCATAGTTTCCCTCATTTTAATATGTGCACATTACAAAGACTCACACTGTATAATAGTATATGCCTAGTACTCCAGTGTATTTCTATGTCGACGTATTTGTAGAGGATGCGTTTATGTAATAATACGATTAACGCGACATTGGCAGCAATCAATGGTCGTCCGTTTAAGCAACCATATTAGTTAAGTCGGTGTTCAATTTAGCATGGTCACAAAGGTGCACCCGTGGTTAACTATTTAAAAAAGTTATGATTCTGACGATGGTTTAGTTGCGTAGATAAAAATCTCACCAAGTACTTAAGTAGGTATTTATTCATAAAACACATCTTAGAATTTTCTTATTGAGTAAGTATGTTTGTATCATAATTTCATAGTCCTCGTCCAAACGGCCCGCGACTGTTAGTTGTCAAGTAAAATTTCCCTAAGGCTGAACGGTTCACGCCTTCACCCATGAAAGTATTGTATTCTCGGCAACTGTTCCTTTCGTAATCTGACCAGCTATTGCATGGGTAGGCGGGAAAACTTCTTTGGCGACGAATCGAGTCCGCATAGTAAATATGTGCTCTGCTGTGACTACACGCCTCTGAAATAATCAATGTGGTTAATTATAAAATTAACACTGAATCTGAATCAACGGTCCCTGGGTTTGATTCTCAGTCGGGGTAAATATTTGTGTAAAAAGCAGATGTTTGTGCTCGGGTCTGGGTGTCTGTTTGTGACTCAAGGGGCACGCGAAACAAAGAAAATCTTAGTGTGGGCCTTTGAGTGTGGCGTTTTATGATGATCTCTTGCACTTATGTTAAAAAAAAGTGACTCGAAGAAATAAAGAAACTCTGGACACCAACACATCATCATGTAGCGGTAGTCCGTAGTAGGTACCTATTTTGTTAAAACTGAGCGGAAGCAAATTTTTGAAACGCACGCCGTAGTTTTGATAACGGATAAGCTCTGAGGAAAAAAGTATGTACAGAGGCCAGCGCATCAGGTTACTCCATTTTCATGCGTGCACGCGTGTGGTAACCTGAGTTGCGGCCGTCCGTACACAAGACTAAGCTCTACTAATTTTTTTTTTGGTAACCGTTCGACAGGATATTACTGCCACTGTCACGTCGATTTATGTTAGAAAAATTACAGTGCGTAGCGGGACTAAATTGTCGCCAAATCAAATATTGGCACTTATTTTCGCAGCCCCCTGTCACTGTAGGCAAACCCCTTAATTAAATTTAAAATTTAAAAAACCCCCCCCCGCAAAAAAGTAAAGCGGACATTTAAAAAGTAAAAAATAATACCTTTCGTTGAGCCATCAAATTCATTTCAGAAATACCTATATATATATATTTTAATTATCGAAATCGATGGATGGCACGATAGGGTTTGCTCATTAAAATGGCGCTATAATGTCGCGTCGGGGTACCGCTTTAGTGAATCAGTGAATAGTCAATCAAATGAAGGGTCTGATTCACTAAAGCGGTACCCCGACGCGACATTATAGCGCCATTTTAATGAGCAAACCCTATCGTGCCATCCATCGATTTCGATAATTAAAATATATATATATAGGTATTTCTGAAATGAATTTGATGGCTCAACGAAAGGTATTATTTTTTACTTTTTAAATGTCCGCTTTACTTTTTTGCGGGGGGGGTTTTTTAAATTTTAAATTTAATTTTTATTTCAAAATTTTTAACTTATTTTCAAAATAATTAAGAGTGTACTAGTGTGCTGGATATCCTGGCCGCAGCATTAACTCACAGTGTTGCCACCATTGCATTGTATGCAGAATCAAATACTGATCAAAACGAGTCCAAACACGACATATCTGCTATTATTTTTTCAAGGATGTCCTAGTGTTCTGGATATCCTGGCCGCAGCATCAGCTCACCATGTTGCCACCATTGCATTGTATGCAGAATCAAATACTGAACAAAACGAGTCCAAACACGACATATCTGCTATTATTTTTTTAAGAGTGTGCTAGTGTTCTGGATATCCTGGCTGCAGCATCAGACCAAGAGTTCCATAACCCTGCATAGTTATTAAGCATACATGAGTATTTCAAGTTTTAGGTCACATGTATGTTTGAAAGTAAAGTAAATACACATTAAGAGTCTAAGAACCCTACCGCAGCTAACAAAAGAGCTGATGACCTTGAAACGGCTGAACCGATTTTGATAAAACGTATCTAAGAACCATCGCCAAAAACCCTGCTTGTAAATAAAAAAAACCGCATCCAAATCGGTTCACCCGTTTGAGAGCTACGGTGCCACAGACAGACACACAGACACACACACATAGCGGTCAAACTTATAACACCCCTCTTTTTGCGTCGGGGGTTAAAAAAAAGATTAACAAAGCGTTAAAAGTTGCCACTAGCATCTTTTCAAGATGACTGAGGGGTAAGAGAGGAGCGCGGAGGAGGGGCAGTAAACGCAGTGATTAAGTACATTCTCTTTGGTAATGGTGTCGGGTTTAGAGAAAAAAAACGCGTAGAGATTTGTTTGCGCTGTGTTTTTTCATATTCTTTCATAATAGTGAGTTAAGAAATGTGTAATGGGTGCGATAATGCTTCTTCGTTTCTATGAACAAGATTTTTGGGTTAATTCCGTATTTTATTTGGAGACCCTGATCTGCCCCGGACACCTGAATCGGTGTCAAATGGATCAGCTCGAAGAACCATATGACACAGATTCAGGTGTCCGGGGCAGATCTCGGTAACCATGAGGTATTAGAATGCTCGGTCAACTCCATTCGAAAGACCTGTTTCCATACTTTCATGAATAATTGTAAACACTGCACCAGATTAACATATTTCCTCCATGGTGCCTGACAAAAATTCATAGCAAAAGAAAAAAGGTGCCATGCAGTTGCGAGTTTGGCAGGCGTTATGCATTAAATTTTTGACCTTCATTTATTCGATGCTCTTACAGTTATTTATGAAAATATGGAAATAGATCTTTCGATCGGAGTTGACCGAGCGTTCTAATACCTTATGGTTACTGATATCTCGATAGGACCCGCTTCTTACTTTTTGTGCCATAAAGTGATAAGTATTTGCAGAATATCGCCAATTCCACATTTACACAACTTGTTGGAACTATAAGTACTTGCTGTCAAAAAATGAGCTTATAAAAAGCTATAGTTTAGAATACGTGTTGCTGGCCTGACATCATTCCAACAGCACCCCAAACTTTTTTGAATATCTCCGAAAATACAAGACTACCACCAAGACGAAGACAAGACAAGACTTCCATCTATTACCACTTTTTCCTACACTGTAAAACTGATGAGTAAATGACTATCTAGACGGGTCTTCGATATTTACTATAACTACAGAGTTCTAGCTGTGGCGCTGCTGAACTGACGTCAGCCCAGCAGCGCCCCAAACTTGGTAATTTATCTCGGAAACCATCTACCCTGGCAATTTTTCATAGAATGAAAAATGTATGATTATAATACAATAATATAATCCATTTCAAACTCGGTGATGGTGACGCTGCCAGAATTATGGATACGTTTTGGTCAAGACAGCTGAAATTCGTCTACCGACATGCCTTTAAGATATCTGCAAAAACTTCTTAAGACATTCGTTGGGTACCTACTTGGGAGGCCTGTATACTGATTCCCACAGGAAAAAAGTCCCGGGCATCGACTAGTCATTTATATGGATACATTTTTCTATTTATAAAATATTTTTATCTGAAGAAGTTTAGCCGTGGATTACCTTTCACGTGATATAGGTACTTACTTACCAAAAATTTTTTCCAAACCAGAGCATCCGGGCTGCGGAGCTGTTCCATCGTTTGGGTAGAAGTCGGCGTGACCGGTATTACCTTCTACTCCCAGAATCCCTCTACAGGTGTGGATAACGTCTACGAAATCACCATCTGAAGGGTCTAACTTAAAACCGTTGGGTATATTTGGAATTTCAAAAAACGGTCTCGCAGGATCTAAACCTAAAATGAATTAATGGTTCTTCTGAATTTGTAGGTGACGCCGTTTAGTGGTAATTAATTTGACAAACACAAATTTTCAGGAATTTCACCCATTCTTGAATAGTACCAAGTACCAACCTGTGATTCGGTAAACTTTGTGTTTAGTAGCAGCTCCTGCATTTCCCATCACATGTGCCCCTAAGCTATGGCCTATGAGGTGTATTTGGGTACCGGGTACGTTGTAACGTTCGTTCAGCGCGTCTAAAAATTTTCCGACCAGAGTTCCGACCATGGACGTCTGGGGAGCGACAATTGGGTATACGAAAGAGTCGGCTATATCGCTCCAGTCTACACCGATCACATTCACATCATGTGATTCCAAGTAGGCGTCTTTAATGTTAATGACAGCGCTTTTGTCTGCTGAGGATTCCCAGCCGTGGGTAACTACTTTGATGGGGGCTTTCTGTAAATTTGCAACGATCGCCCGGTTTTCGGGGACATCGTTGATTAACTGAGCCGATCCATCCAACAACACATACTCCTCTTTGTTGTACCTGGAACAGATTTTTATACGGAATCGTCTGTGTGCCGTACTCAAGTCTCAGTTCGGAAAAGTGTAAGACAAATTAATTTAGCTCCATGAAAAAACAAATAAACTGCCAATAGGGACTCGTTTTTGTAAGAAAATCTAATTAAAAATATAGTAAGCCAAACTTAGCATCATCATATCAGCCTATTGCAGTCTATGCTATTTTCTAATAAAACTCGATAGACACTTAAATTAACCAGCAAACCATCCATCGCATAGCCCCGCCCGTTCATCATATCAGCCTATTGCAGTCCACTGCTGAACATAGGCCTCCCCCAAGGTGCGCCACTTTGCACGATCCTCCGCTGTTTTCATCCAGCCACTACCCGCTATCTTCTTTAGGTCATCTGACCATCTGGCTGGGGGGGGTCCTACACTACGTTTGCCAAGACGTGGTCTCCATTCGAGAACCTGTTTACTCCAACGCTCGTCGGTTCTGCGACAGACATGGCCAGCCCACTGCCACTTCAGCTTGCTACACTTTTGGATAATATCCATCACTCCGGTTTTCTGTCGGATGACCTCGTTTCGGATTCTATCCCTTAGCGAGATCCCGAGCATGGAGCGCTCCATTGCTCGCTGAGCGACGTGCAATCGGTGGGCCAACCTCACTGTCATGTTCCACGTTTCGGCTCCGTAGGTCATGACTGGTAGGACGCATTGATTAAAGACCTTGGTCTTTAGACACTTAGCATCAAAAATGCCTAATAATAAAGGATACATTTTTCAAGACGGAACACAAATAGTTATAAATAAACTAGATAAAATACTTACTTAGTATACAGTCTGTATTCCACGTCGTCTTGCAAAAGTTTTGAAAATCGCCAGAAATCGGCGGGCGGTGCTTCCAATGTAATCCTTTGGGGGACGTCATCGCCATCCGGGAAGTACATCCATGTCACCCCGTAGCCGTCACTCACCTCAGTCTCAGTGCTGGATATACTTGGGCCTGATATGTACATTCAAGATTGAATTCGAGGAACATCGACAGTTAATAAAAAAAACTATAATCTCAATTTACTTACCCGCCCCAATAATTGAAAGCAATAATAAGAACTGAAAATCCATATTAAGTGCTCGTTTTAACGTTTTACTAAATGAACAACTAAGGTGTTCTATTAAAGTTTCCGTAGGTAATCCTATTAGCATAAAGTAGATAAGTTCTGTATAATTACTTATCAGTTTTATTGAAATAATGTAGTTCACTGTACTCAAATAACTTTCTAATTAGGTATTTCCATTGCATGAATAGCACGACAAACACTTTTACGCGCGACAAAAGTTATGGTTAACCTTACTGTGGATTTTAAACCTACCATTAATTGTATTACTGAATGAATAGCCTCCAGAAACAAAATAAAGATATTATAGTAAGAACACAGGAATATCGATTTTCTTATTGTTAAGGCTCTCGAGGTGATTTCCACAATTTGACCTATTATAGTTACAATACCTAACCCTTTAACCCGGACCCACAATTGACAACCCGTTATACTATAATTTTACAAAGTGTAAAGCTTATCGATTTAGAGTTTTAATCACTTCTTTTATCTGAATAGATATTGCAGACATAGTTTTCTTTTTCGAATTAGAATCGCGGTTGAGCTAGACCCGTTTTTATGTACTAAAGTCCGAACAAACAAATGGGTTAAAACTATTTATAAACTAAAGGAAACATTCTGAAAAACCTTTCGTAAATATTAGTCTACGTTAAATATTCGCACACGACGATAACAGAAAACAAAAGACGACACAGTCAAAGGTTCAATTCTGTCTGACGTCAATTCCAAAACTACTTATGAAGTAAATAAAATTGCACTAAACAAAAAAAAATGGTTTAAAAAATTACCATTGATTGTGGTGTTGTTAACTTAGTATACAGGATAAATACAGAGTGCCAGGTACAGCTTCGCAAATACTTAGATAGTCTTCTTCTTCTTATCGTGTAGGTATAGTCAAGTATGTGGCGAACTGAAATCTATCCATAACTACATATGATCGGCTACAAGTATTTTTTCGCCGGCAAAGTTAAGGAGTTTTCGTTATTTACCTACTTTAAACGTATGTTCCGCGAAAACGCCGCGCCGCGCTGCGCCGCTATGAGAATACGATTTACATTGCTGGTTGCCGTGCCGTGTTTTACGCTGTTGTGATTGTTTTTTATTGAAAAATGGAGTGGATTCGAATAAAAATAATAATATATAATAATTATAATAATATTAAACGCAGGAAATATTAAAAAAAAAACATAAAAAAACCTAAATTCCACAATAATTCAGAATAATTGTCTGAATGTATTTAGGGTTTTAGTTTTTGCTAAGCTGTCCTGTAAAATATTTTTGAAAATAATTTCTAAAAATTATATTCAGGTAAAAATATATGGGGTGATTTTAAATTGAGTAGCGAAACTTTACGGGGTAAATTTCCGCGTAAAACTGATCAACTTTTCCCAAGGGACCTGTAGGAAATTCTCTAAAAAAATCTATTTCCCAATATAATGCCAAACCAGAAGATCGCTCAAGATGTATGGATTTGGCACCTTAGTGAAAAATGTTTGGATGGAACTACCCAACTAAAGTATACTTTTAGAAGTGAAAACCACTTTAGCGGCGTTGTTGTGCATTTTGAAGTATGGGTAAAAAATGTTAAACTCGCGTCAGGGTCACCTGTCTGTCACGTGACCCTGATCGAAAATCCGTAAGGCGGAGGGGTGTTTAATAAATATAGGAAATTAAAACTGCAAAAGTCAAGATGTCATCCGGTGTCAGCATAGAAAAAATGAAATTAAATATTAATGCACAACGTTAATGTTCAAGTTTTCACTTCTGCCGGCACTCCCGGGGTGACATTGTTTTTTTTTGCCGGCTCTTTGGAATTTGGACCAAACGCTGTACGGGCCGTGAATAAAGTACGTCCTTTAAGTTCGAGCGTAGTTAACCCATGTATTGGGCGGCTTTAAATTAATTAACGAAAATTGAGGATGTTAATTATACCGCTAAACTGATCTTTCCCCAAAGAACATAGGTCGAAATATAAAAAAAAATCCCTCCTCACACTAAAGCAATCAACTTGTATGAAGAGGCGATATTTTTTTTCGTATTTCGACATGATATTATGTTCCATGGGGAAAGTTGTCCAGATTCATGGGCAGAACCACCCCCTAAAGTGTCCTAATTAATGTAACCCGCAGTATATCGTTTGCATAACCTACTACGAAAAAACTTCTTATAACATCAGTCTTTAGGTTCCGTTGACTTTACATAGCGAGTAGACGAATAATCAAGATTGTTTGTAGGTATGAACACGATATGTGGATTTTTGCCGCTATCATGTTCTTGTATTTTTTCACTTTTATCATTGATGCCCGAGCTACGAACAGATTTTCATGACAAATTTCCTCTCGGGCGATAACGTGTAAAATGCTTTGGATAGATTTATCATGAAGCTCTATGAACGTCTGCCGCGGCTCGGTGGGTGGGTTAAGCAACGGTAGCCTTCCAATTACGTTGAAAAATACATTTTATCTGTTCAGGTGGTGATATTGAGAACTATTAAATTTTCATATACTTGCTGACAACCACATCGACCAGCAGCAGCAGCGCCACCACCAACCGAAAGTGAAGTTGCAAACTACGCGTTTTTTCCTTTGCGTGTTCAACTGGCAACACTGGTCTCGCGAAATCAGCTTTCAACCAACCCCTGCTTAGCTCACGTCATCTGAGCACGCTTTTGCGATCAAGCAACGTTAAAGAGGTTTTACAAAACAGTGAACAATTGAATTGATCACGGTTTTTTATTTGATCTGTTCAAAACAAATCCGTGCTGATCAAGCGCGTTCGTTTCGTACATGTTTGGAATAAATCGTAGATATGAGCCGAAGCTGGAGAAGCCGGTGCGGGACGCTTATTCGTAAATAATACCTGACGCGTTAGATGCCCGAATTTTTGTGTCGATTATAACAGATACAACTGCGATAAGTAGGTTTATTAGTAGCCTAACCCAACCAACCCGTTAAGGGTTGGTTATTGGTTAGGTTAGGTTAGAACTGCGAGGGGTGCTAGGTCAGGTAACCTCCATGAACGCCCTGCCCATTGTCAATCCTCTTGAATCCGTTCGGGGGGAAGGGCAATGAGTCTGGGACGGTGCACCCTGGGCATCGGACAACAACTTTTCTTCGGAATTCTTGTTGTCCGATGGCGAATCACCTGACACTGGCGCGGAACGGGACCGTTTTGGTTAGACCGTCCCGCGCAGAGGGCTCTCCACACATCTCTCTGATGAGCAGAGAGTGTCGTGGACGAGCGAGGGGGAGGCGAGCGGCACTAGAGTGCTGCTCGGTGAGGGTGGCGTGCGTGCCAAGCGTAATTGGCACGCGCGAGGGGGGAGATCTCTCGCTGTTGACTGGAGCTTACTCCATGGTTGACGGCGAGACATCTCCGTCAAGTGTCTCCCCCTGTGAAATGGTATACTCAGGGGGAGACGCAGGGAGAGGTGCAGGAGGGGGGAGCTTACCGCGGGCTTCCCCATCCTCCGCAAAGGGGCTGGATGCATGAGAGGGGCTATGAATGCGGGCTCCTTTTATGCATCCTAAAAAGAGGCCTGGTGGCAGTCACAGGGGAGACTGTCATCGGAAAACAGGCCTCGCGATTGGAAGGCGTGCAATGTGTTCTGTGCACGCCTTCAAAAAAGGCGGTAAATGCGGGGGTCAGGTATTGGCCTCCCGCGAGATGGGGACCGCTTCCTTTTAGCGGTCCATCGCCCGGTGGGGTCACAGACGAATGCTAACGCGATACCTGTGGCCTCACCTAAGGCGGGAGAAGGAACACCTTGGGGTTTTAGTCGGTTCGAGTCCGACATAACCCTCCTGCTGCCCCTGCGGCGGGGGGGTATGCGTGGGCATTTCCCCAAGTAAAAAAAAAAAAAAAAAAAAAGGTTAGAACTGCGACCCCCAACGCACCAGCCGAGCGAACGAAGCGAGCGTGCCGCGACAGCGGCCGGCGAAGTAAAGTCAACAGCACATCAGGTTACCACAAAGTGTCAAATTTCCCCAATGGATAGTAAACTCTATTGCTTGCAGATAAAATTGAAAATCTATTGAAGAAATTTGACAGTTTTGTATAGCATGATGTGCCGTTGTCCCTGTACCAGAAACGATTGTGGTTGCGTTAAGCTGTTGACATACATTTCGCAACCTTACATAGGAGCAGCGGTGGTGGCAGAAGCAGCAGTCGTAACATAGTGAATGTAAGCAGTACCTCACCTAATACCGTCGTTATTCAACTCGCTTTTGAAGACTCAAACAGTCAAGTCAAGAAAGTGTTCATTTCAACTGCAAACTATTTTGTAAAAGCTCTCCCACCGCCACTAGATCACAAAGGCGTGTCCAGTTGATGCGAATTGAACACGGGTTAGTCGAATTCCATAGTAATACAAAAGCGTACGGATTTCGAATGACCGTTGTCGTCAGTTGAACACGGAAAGGGAAATACGCGCAAACTACCTAGCAACTGGAAATTCAGTTGGCGGTGGCGCCACCAATCAAAGCAGCCGTCATTAGATGTATGAAAGGGGTTCGAAACTTTCTGTGTGGACATTGGCTTATCCACCCTCCGCCAATGTTTTTTTTTTTTTCAAAACCGCGGCGCACGATGCAAGTGGTATGTACGGGTAGAGGACACATAGATGAACAAAAAAAGACAAAAAAATGGTATCTTAAAGTGTCACGTTACCGAGATATTTGGAAGTAAAGATCGACATAATGAGTACAACGACATCTTTACTTCCGATCGTCGCGTATACCTCCTCACCTCCGCCCCGATTCGCGGTACCGGTACGTACCCGGCCGCTTCTCTCCACAAACGTATGTCCGACGGTTCCCTCGCAGTAACGCCCTAAGCCGAGGTTCGAGCCCCACAGGGGGCACCCTTAGGCCTGTTACTTAAAATTTTGGGTTGAGAGCCATCTGCGCTCACCACTTGCTCGGTGAAGCTGTCAAGGCCATCAGCGGCCAACAGCGTAGTCATTCAAAAAAAAAAAAAAAAAAAATTACTTCCGAATATCTCGGTAACGTGACACCTTAGGATACCATGTTAGCATTTTTTGTTCATCTATGTGTCCTGTACCCATATATACAGTTTGTTCGCTCAATTAGTGTGCATGGGTAGCTGTCAGCTGTCATCTCGAAATGTATGGCGGTACAGGGAGCAAGAAAACTTGAATGGTAATTCATATCTTCTATCTCTTTCTACTAGTTATAATACGAAAATAATAATATTTTGTGGTCTCTGTAAATATTTACATGGATTAGTATAGCTATTTTTTGAAAGAAAAATATTCATACCTATTTGAAAATAAAATTACTTAACTGTAAATAAATTATTGTATGTGTTCATGTGGGGTAAATATATTGCCCACGCAATCAAAGAAGAGAATAAGTACTTTAATGTAGACCAGCATGTTGATGTTAACGGAGACACTTTCATAATAAACACACAAAGTGATACAGATGACTCTGATTCGGAATAGCTAGATTGATTTTTTATACTTATGCTACAAAAATAGCATATATGTTTAAGTTGTAAGATGGCTATTTAATTTTAATTTTTATTAAAAAATTTGCATTTGTGGACGAGTCACATTTAAGTTAAAGAATGGTCCCAATATACCGTGCGCCTGTACTGCACACTAATTGCCCGAACGAACTGTACCACTTTTAACGTGCGCCGCAATTTCGAAAAAAAAAAACTGACGGCGGGTTGATATGCCAGAAAGTTTCAAACCCCTTTGGATAGTTCTCAATTTCGCCACCTGAACGGATAAAATGGCGACAGTCACACAAACATGTAATTACCGACTTCATAAAAGGAGGAAGTTCTATGTTCGACTGTATGTATTTTTTTTAATGTATGTTCACCGATTTCTCCGCCAATTATGGACCGATTTTCAAAATTATTTTTTTGTTCGAAAGAGTATACTCCAGAGGTGGTTCCATATAAATTTATATCGAAAATGATTCAGCGCTTTAAAAAAATCAACAAAAACAAAAAAAATACTACAAACCAGAACATAATCTAAATATTTAGATTATGTTCTGGTTTGTATAAACATTATTTTTTCAGTCAATTCCTCTCAACTGAAAATGTATCAGATGACAGTTATGTATTAGGTGTACAAATTAGTTTTAGGACACATGTATTCCGTGTCATGAAAGTAACTTATAGCAATTAAAAATTGCCGCTCACATGTAGTATGGTAGCGCTTATTATATAGTATCTGAACGCAAGGGAGTCATAAACATAACCTTAAGGATGCCACACTTTTTGACTCAAGAAAATAAAAATACCCGTCTTGAGATATGTTTAAATCTTTACAACAAGCAACATAGATAAGTCTTTTCTGTGGAAAATTGTGACTGGCGACGAAAAGTGGATATATTTTGATAATCCCAAACGCAAATATCATTGGGTTGACCCAGGTCAGCCGCTGACATTGACGCCAAAGCGTAATATTCACTGTAAGAAGGTCATGTTATGTATATGGTGGGACATAAAAGGCGTACTGTTTTATGAACTTCTGAAACCTGGTGAAACAGTTACTGCAGATCGGTATCGTCAACAACTAATAAAACTGAATCAAGAAATTGAAAAAAAAACGTCCATTTACTGGCAAAGGAAAACGTCCAGTAAAACTGCTCCATGGCAACGCCAGGCCTCATGTTGGTAAACCGGTCAAGGATACGTTAATGGCTCTTGGATGGGAAGTGATACCACACCCGGCGTATTCGCCAGATATAGCCCCAACAGATTTTTACTTGTTCCGGAAAATGCAAAATGAATTATCTGATGTACGATTTAAAATGCTCGAAGAAGTACAAAAATGGGCCGATAACTTCCTGGCTTCACAAGATGAAACTTTCTTTGCGGAAGGCATCCGTCAGTTACCTGAAAGAAGGCTAAAGGTCATTCAATGTAATGGAGACTATTTTGATCAATAAACTTGTTTAGTTCTTTCAGAAATAAATTTTGAATTTTTGGAAAAGTGTCCTAAAACTTATTTGTACACCTAATATGATATTGTGAGTTGTGAGTAAATTAACTCGTCTGCTGGGTGTATCTCGGTGGGAAGAATAAAAAATTACATGTTCGTGTGACTGTCGCCATTTTATCCGTTTAGGTGGCGAAATTGAAAACTATCCAAATACATCTAATGACGGCTGCTTTGATTGGTGGCGCCACCACCAACTGAATTTCCAGTTGCTAGATAGTTTGTATTTGCAACTTTACGTTCGGTTGGTGGTGGCGCTGCTAGTCGAGGTGGTTGTCAACAAGTTTAAGGAAATTAAATAATTATTATTATCAGATATAAAGGCAGCACACATAGGAATAGTGCCATCTCCGTCTCTGAACAGGCCTGGGCCGGCAGTGCGAACAGTGTCGACACACGAAGTTTACGGACTATGAAAGCGTGCGTGCGTAAAAACATGTTCGAAAGTTAGAAAAATGAGATTTATGGACAGGCAACAGATTAAATCGAAAAATGCGTTAACTACTTATCGAGAGTGTTCAATCACGAACATTTTGATAGCAAATTCAAGTTCCTGTGTGCATTTTACTATCGTTTTTACAGCTTAAAAGATACACAATATTGGTATTTAGAGGTGACTTTGTGAGCTTTTTCTATCGAACCAAAAGTGCTGAATCATGTTTTCAGCAAACTACTTATCTAGTTTATGTCCTGAATATTACCGTAGTATTTTTTTTCTTCGATTTAATGCAGTGCGTCATGCTTATCTACGCATCATAAAATCGTAATTTAGGTGCTGTAGTCGACTTAATGCTTTCTAGCTAGGGTCCTATTGGGAAAAGTGTGCCAAAATTGCGTCGAGTAATGCCACTTGGCATGGCTACTCTACAGGTCAAACTGAGCTAAAAAAGCCCGTTAGCCAACCTTGGCTCCGCGACAGGGGGGAGGGGGAGGGGGTTAAAGTACCGAACTCCCGGCGTTTAGAAAAAAAAATCTAGTGGATGTAATTGAGGTACAAAGTCAAGTTTGGTGTCGTTTTCGGATAAACCGAAGATGGCCAATTCATTGGCCATCTCATTTTTGTATGTTTTCATAGAAAAAAATAAAAAATGTATAAAACTCTGCATTCCAAGTGTTAAAAAAATATAAACAAACCCCAATATTTTCAGATTTTTATATGGAAGATGGTGAACAAAAAATACTCACTAAAGGCTCTTTAAATGTAGATTACAAAAACATTAACATCAAATAACTTATTACCTAATGGTAATGTAAAAAAAATAGAAAACTTATTGCGGTATTCAAATATCTCAATCCCGGCGCTCGGGAAAAAATATATCTAGTGGATGTTATTGAGGTAGAAAGTCAAATTTGGTGTCGTTTTCGGATAAATCGAAGACGACAAATTTATTGGCCATCTCATTTTTGTATGCTTCTATAGAAAAAAATAAAAATAGCTACAATTGTGCATTCCAAGTTTAAAAAACTATAAAAAAAATTTATTATCAGATTTTTATATGGAAGATAGGAAAAAAAACTCAGTTAAAGCTCTTTAAACATAATTACAAAAACAAACCACACAATAATCCTTTTACCTATTATTAATGTAACAAAAATATATTATACTTATGTACGACCATGTTCAGCGCCATAGTACGAAAAAAGCTAAAAATGCAATTAATCATTTGAATGTGTCGATTTACATATAATATAGGGTGAAATAGAAATAATTGCGACTCTTGAAAGGAAAAACTGACTAAGCGCCACAGGGCTAAATTTACAGGAAAACAGTTTAACTTTTGCTTAAAAAAATAGGTACATAAACTATTTATTCTTTCAAGTAATTTTTTTCCTTTCAATCGTCACTCTCCATCCTTCGAACCATGAACGTACTCATGAAAACAAATAATTTTCTTCAAAAATCAAAGCTGTGACGAATTTCCATTACCTGTTACATTGATAACACAGCAAAAATACCCAGCACTAAAGCAGAAAAAAAAAATATTTTGACTTGTGTAAAACGGTGAAGATTTGAATGAAAAAGAAATATTTGCAGCTACCACCACACTTGCAAAATTGAAATTCCTTTATGAAGGAGATTATGAGAGAGCAGACCCTGAAATTCAAAAATTCATCATCACTATGTATGATAGGTAAGGAATACAAAAAATATTTCATGACAAAAAAAATGAAATTTATATTAATTAATATTACTTTTGACAGGTCGTGCCCATCAGAGACGGTGAATGAATGTCGAAAGTATTTGTTCACAAAAAAGGACAGGCAAATTGAACCTCCCACAGAAGCTGCTCTCAAAGAACATATATTAAGGGCAGTTTTTCAGGGCGTGCACGTTTGGGGGCAATGCCTTATAAAACAGCAAACCATACCTTGCCCTTCTGAATTTGGCTGGCAAAAAGAACCTGACAACGACACTTGATTGCCACATTGGACCCAAAACGCCATAGCTGCTCAGGCGTGCCCAGAACTTATAAGATGTAGGTGCGTTAAATCTTGCGGCACAAGATGTAACTGTTTTAAACGGCAGTTGAAATGCACGGAATTGTGCAAATGTGGTGGTGGCTGCAAATAATTTTTTTCGTTCAAATCCTCACCGTTTTACACAGGTCAAAAAATTTCTTTTTTTTTTATTGCTTTGTGTAAGAATCTGCTTTAGTGGTATTTTTTCTGTCTTATCATTGTAACAGGTAATGGAAATTTGTCACAGCTTTGATTTTTGAAGAAAATATTTGTTTTCATGAGTACGTTCATGGTTCGAAGGATGGAGATTGACGCTTGAAAAGAAAAAAATGACTTGAAAGAATAAATAATTTATGTACCTATTTTTTTAAGCAAAAGTTTTCCTGTAAATTTAGCCCTGTGGCGCTTAGTCAGTTTTTCCTTTCAAGAGTCGCAATTATTTCTATTTCACCCTATATTATATGTAAATCGACACATTCAAATGATTAATTGCATTTTTAGCTCTTTTCGTACTATGGCGCTGAACATGGTCGTGCATAAGTATTATTATATTTTTGTTACATTAATAATAGGTAAAAAGATAATTATGTTTAAAGAGCTTTAACTGAGTTTTTTTTCCTATCTTCCATATAAAAATCTGATAATAAAGGGATTTTTTATAGTTTTTTAAACTTGGAATGCACAATTATAGCTATTTTTATTTTTTTTCTATAGTAGCATACAAAAATGAGATGGCCAATAAATTTGTCGTCTTCGATTTATCCGAAAACGACACCAAATTTGACTTTCTACCTCAATAACATCCACTAGATATATTTTTTCCCGAGCGCCGGGATTGAGATATTTGAATACCGCAATAAGTTTTCTATTTTTTTTACATTACCATTAGGTAATAAGTTGTTTGATGTTAATGGTTTTGTAATCTACATTTAAAGAGCCATTAGTGAGTATTTTTTGTTCACCATCTTCCATATAAAAATCTGAAAATGTTGGGGTTTGTTTATATTTTTTTAACACTTGGAATGCAGAGTTTTATGCATTTTTTATTTTTTTCTATGAAAACATACAAAAATGAGATGGCCAATGAATTGGCCATCTTCGATTTATCCGAAAACGACACCAAACTTGACTTTGTACCTCAATTACATCCACTAGATTTTTTTTCTAAACGCCGGGAGTTCGGTACTTTAACCCCCTCCCCCTCCCCCCTGTCGCGGAGTCAAGGTTGGCTAACGGGCTTTTTCAGCTTAGTTTGACCTGTAGAATAGCCATGCCAAGTGGCATTGCTCGACGCAAAATTGGTCAGGTCTCCATACAACGATGCCCAATAGGACCCTAGCTATTCGATTGAACCATTGTCCGTGATAAGTTTTGAGATCACCCTCTTTAGTGTTGGTAATTTTTTAACGCCATTTTTATGTAATTTATGTAGACTACTTTAGTCATGCTTTTATTTAATTAAGTGTTGATTTTTATTACTGGGTTTCAAAACTTTTTGACTTGGGAAATATTTTTTTGTTTGACTTTATAGTACAGCAGATGTCTAAATTTTTTTTTGATTTGGTCTAGTTTGGCGTACAGTGTGAAAATTTTTTTTTGGGGGTCAAATTTTTTATACAGATGTTAAAATTTAATTCATTTTTTTTATACCGAGTGTTACATATGGTGTTGTCCCTGTTATACAGGTGGTTTTTTTTGACGACCTTTATTTAAATTTTTAAAATTTTCTTTTTTATGTCTTTTAGGAAGTTGTCCTATCAGGGAGTTTTTTTTTTGGAAAGTTGATGATGCAGTATTCCGCATACATTCTCCTTTCTAATTTTAGTTACCTTTTCCTGGCATACTTTTTTACTTCTCTGTCATTGACTTTTAAGTTTTTTTTCAAATTTGAAATCGCGTTTTTTTGGAATCGGATGAAAATTTGACATTCGTCATGAAAATTTCTGGCTAGAATTGATGATAGTATTACAACAAAATGTAAGTTTTTTAAATCTTCTTTCCCTTTCGTACTTTGCGGTGTTCCCGCTGTCGTTTTTAAAGCACGTTTACTGGTTTTTTTTTCACAGTCTCAGTGTTTTTTTATATACCTGGCAAAATAATTGACCCGCAACTTTAATCTATACCGGGCGGGTCGGTCGGCCGTACCCTGTGCCGACTTTGCTCACAGCGTGTGCAGTTCTGCCACGTATCAGCGACGTGAGCTTGTTCAACACATCGCATCGTGCGGACGCCACCGCCGCTTCGTACTCCAGATAACCCTTCACTTTTTTATTACTATTATACCCATTTTTGTAAGATTCAATCCATCGTTAAAATTTAATTAAATTTGTGTACCAGGGTCCAAGGACCTTTTTGGCATCTAATTAGAACCTTTTTTCTCTTCGTCCCATTTCCCCTCTTTCATCTCCACAACGAACTTATTTTATAAATATTCCTAAATTATTTGTTTACTGTTTTTACTTTTATTTTAATATATTTGATAAACTTTATCTTAGTGTTTTAATTAGCGTGACGGGTCAAGCCCCCGCTTGTCCCTCGACAAGCGGAGGTTCCGACATTCTAAAATACATAATTAATAATTATGTTCGTTTTAAATGTTTTTAATTTTAGACGTATAACAATAAATTAATAGGAATACAATTAAATGACACATACTTATCTTTATTGGTTTATTCAAACACAAATTGAAAGACTGACAATTAATCGGACCCAAAATGCACTCGGAAACCTATTGTGAATGTTTAGATTCCCAAACCATCATGAAATTAGTTCTGACAACATTAAACAAAACATAAAAAAAAATGTTACTAACAGCGATTCACTTTGTCTCCCTAGAATCTACTCAGTAATACTCAGATTCCGTAGCGTACATGTTGAACATCCGACACTGGTTCCATCACAGAGATTTTATTAACTACTTGAAGATTACTTAAAAACATAGAAATATTATATTCCTCTCTAGCAATGTAAATTGATGAATGATTTGCTGCCTATAATTAATAAAGGCTTCTTGCTGCTTTGTACTTATGAAATACACCTTTATCGAAAAGGTTTGCTGCTGTAAAACCTTATCTCTTGCATTCATCACCTTGCATTGTTCCATGCGGACCACTGTACAACTGTCATAATGAGGTGTATCTTATAGGCACAACAGGCAGCCCTATACTATTTTAATTATAACAGTCCACTTATGTCACTTCATTTACGTCCTTACGTGCCTAAATGATTGATACTGGTGCCTTAATCGCACACTATACACTTGCAAAGTGAAAACCACTACGGTAGGATCGAATCACACCATAAGAACAATTAACAATACATGTACGTATTTATTATTCTTATGTTTATAAACCTACATCAATATTAAAAAAATATATTTCTTGTCAAACTTATTGCAAAAGCTACCTAATGCATTATGTGGGTTTGTTAGAAAAATATATACTATCAAGCAAGTTAACAAATATATACTACGACGAAAATTGGGTGCATACTTCTCCTTAGTGATTAAATAATTGTTAATATAAGCAACTACAGTTAAGTACTTTATACACTGACTCTCCTACGAAACTTACGAATAAAAATAAATTCAATTGAATACCATCAAATCAAAGAGGTAGAAAAACCACTTTAAAATAGTGTGAATGTTGAGTGTAAAATTATTACTTAGAAAGCTGTATCAAAGGAGCCTACCATAGTGGTTTCGGTAAGCGTTGTCTGCTTTTAGATGTCACCTGCTGCAGTGTTGATGTAGCTATTACACGAATTCCATTCCAGATCAAATTCCGGCCCAAACATAAAGGTTGCCATATACCGGGCTTTAGGTATCTCTCTTTCAACCTCTCGGGTGGTTGATCAGTCCATGAAACTAAACAACTTTGCCAAGGAACATAGGTCAAAATACGAAAAAAAAATTTTGAGTTCCCATACAAACTTCATCAGCATATAGCGCATTTTGTATGGGAGATCAAATTTTTTTTTTCGTATTTTGACCTATGTTCCTTGGGGAAGTTGTTCAGTTTCATGGACTGATTAACCACCCGAGAGGTTGAAAAAGATTTACCTAAAGCCCTGTATATTTTATTTATATATAAAACATGAAAAAGGTCCAAGTAAACATCTGTACTGTCGCAGTACATAATCATTTCATATGTGTATAATTCATAATTGATTTTGCAACAAAATATTCACTGCTGTCATAGTAAAATAAAGTAAAATGACAGTTTCACTACCATGAAAATGAGTTCTGGAATGGAAGTGCGGTGTAAGGACGTAGAGGTTGTGGATTGTGGTGACGTACGTAGCTCGGACTAGTCCTGCATTTCCTCGGGGAGCTCGTGAGGGTTGAGGATGCCGGGCACCGACAGCTGGACGCGTCGCTTCTCTTCTTGCGCTTGACGTAGCGCAAACAACCGCTCCTCCAAAAACAGGTCGCTGTCATCCTCGCCGGTGTACTCCTGTAAATCACAAATATATACTCATATATTTTTAATAAATATGTATTAGCATCGTATGTGTGTAACAATTAACTCCTGTAAAAATCTGTGATTAGTTATGGAACTTTAAGGGGAAATTTTTTCCATTGATTCTTCTCATACTAATAATACCATCTGTAGATGATTTGGCTTTGCAACAAGTGGAAAATAAGCGATTTGATGTATGTTGTAAAGCTACATTAAGGGGAAGCGCGTCAGCTTGTAAAAATCTTGAGGAGGGGAAGCGTCTTGAATTGAAAGTGACAAAATAGGAAATTTTTTAATCAACTACCTACTGAATGTATGATAAATAACTTTTTTTTTGCATAAATATCTAAGTTCTCTAGGTAAACAGTTACAGGCAGTAAATTTATTTTTACTATCCACACACTCATGCCTATAATCCCTTACTGGGTAGTCAGATGATCCCCACAGACTGGATTATAAGGTAATCAGCGAATTTTTTTTTAAATATTTCGATATAGTATCGTCGTGGACTTGCATGAGAGATGATTAAAGAGAGAAGAGCCCTTCGGTGGAAGGTGTCATCTCACACGTCACCTTCACTCATAACAGCTGCTTATAGTGATCACACTGATTGCAGTTAGCTAAACAATAACAACAAAAAAAAAAAAAAATATTTCGACCTCGGGAAAAAAGGTTCAGTTTAGCATGTGTATGTTATAGACCAAGTGATTAATGCGGGCATTATTAATAATGTCTAGCTCTATCGGGCAAAGTGATTAATTACTATCTAAACTTCATTATTACGTGAAGTTGGCGGAATTGCGACGACGCAGATTGCCATAAGGGGTCATCCATAAATTACGTCACACGTTAAGGGGGAGGGAGGGGGTCGACAAAGTGTGACATTGTGTGACAAGGGGGTGGCAGGGGTCCTAAGTTTCGTGACGTCACGTTTCAAAATCTATTAAATGTAAGGGTTAAAACACGAACATTGAACTATTAATAAATATTGGCATCTTTTATCTGTATAAAAATAATTTAAATAGAAAGGAAACTAATTTCGGAACTGCTATTTTAATTAAATAATTACTTCATATACATTGCAAAATAAGTGACGTCACATAGGGAGGGGGGAGTCTCACAAATGTGACCAGCTGTGACAAGGACGAGGGGGGGGTTAAAAAATCATGAAATTCGTGTGACGTAATTTATGGATGGCCCCTAATACAAAATTCTATTCTATCATATTTATCTATCATAGATAGATACCCTTGTCGGCATGCCCGATTAGTAGAGGGAATTGTGACGCTCCGGGGTTCGCCCTTTGCGTCACGATTCCCCCACCCCAACTAAAGATGGCGAATATGAATTTTTCGGAAGGCAGTCGGCGGGTAAGACGCTTCGGGCTTCGCCCTAAGCGGAGCTCACCCTTCAGCCTTGCCCTATACGCAGTTCGCCTCGCCTAATAGAATATAAACTTGTATGGCGGCCATCGTGAATTGGGGGGGGGGACGCTCCGGTTTTCGCAGAGTTTGGCCTTCGGCCTCACCCTGAACGCAGCTCGCCTCGGCCTACGGCCTCGCCTCACCTACAGAACCTAAACTTGTATGGCAGCTCCGGGCTTCACTCTCAGGGTTCGAAAATATCCGATATTTATTATAAATACCAAGATATCAGATATTTTTGATATATATCCGATTTATATCAAAAAGATATATATCGGATATTTTCTTGTATGATAACCATATTGTATTGCATTATTTATGTAAGTATACTGTTTGCATATTTAATGTGTTTTTCAAACATAAAAATTATTGAAAAACTAAAATATTATTGTTTTATATATTTAAGTCATTAAAATATTAGAAAAATCAACTGACAAACATTAAATATCACAAAAAATCAACTAAAAAAACCCATAAATGTAGGTATTTTCTTATACTTTAAGAAAACTAATGAAGACATTGACTGATTAGAATTTATAAGAAGATTTTATTGAGTAAATTTTTCCTGATGTATAAGAATTTTTTTTAGTTGTTTTTTTGTGATATTAATGTTTTTCAGTTGATTTTTTTTAATAACCTAAATAAATAATACAATAATATTTCAGTTTTCTTTAAATCATTTATTATGTTTATAAAACACATTATACAGGGCTTTAGGTAAATCTCTTTCGACCTCTCAGGTGGTTAATCAGTCCACGAAACTGAACATCTTCCCCAAGGAACATAAGTCAAAATACGAAAAAAAAATTTGATATCTCATACAAAATGCGCTTTAAGCTGATGAAGTTTGTATGGGATCTCAAAAGTTTTTTTTCGTATTTTGACCTATATATTTTTTTCGTATATGTTCCTTGGGGAAGATGTTCAGTTTCATAGACTGATTAACCACCTGAGAGGTTGAAAGAGATTTACCTAAAGCCCTGTATAATAAAACAAAATAACTCAAAAATACTGTCAATCGCCAGTGAGAGGATTAGAACTTACTATTAGGAAGTATGTCTTAACTAAACGCCATCTACATTTTGGAAGTAGAAATACAATAGCAAAATCTACTTATTAGTATCAAATTTCTAAACCATCTACGTAATAATATATATCCTCGAAAAGCGCTTGATATATATCGGATATTTTTTTTATTTTTTAAAAACGATATATATCCTCGAACCCTGTTCACCCTACGCGGAGTTCGGCCTCACCCTATACGCGGCTCGCCTCACCATTAGAATCTGAACTCATATGGCAGCCTTCTTGGGTTGGAGGAGGGAGACGCTCGGCCTTAACGTTAAACAGTTTAAATCTACTGTATTCTTAGGTATCACTATTGACGCAAAGCTTCAATGGGGTCCTCATATTGATAAGTTAGCGTACAGACTCAGTTCAGCAGCTTACGCGGTTAAAAAAATCCGTCAATTATCGGACGTAAACTGTGTTTTTTATCCTCAGAGACTAAATTGACATATGCAAATGTCAAATCTACAAATATTTTTTACATTATTTGTAAATTTGACATTTGCATTTATGTCAGTTTAGTCTCTGAGAATAAAAAACACAGTTTAGAAACCGCGAGAACCGTATATTTCAGTTACTTCCACAGCCTAATGTCATATGGCATTTTACTGTGGGGTAATGCTGCCGACATCAATAAGATATTTATCAAATGAGACCTAGAATGTCTCTTAGAAATAGATTTAAGGAAATAGATATTTTGACATTTGCGTCCCAGTATATATTTAATAATCTTTTATATGTAAAGAAAAATGAACAATTGTTCAAGAAAAATTGTGATAGGCACAATGTAAACACTAGAAGCAAACATAACTTGGATATACTAGACAGCCGTCTCTACAAAGTAACAAACTCTTTTATGGGTCAATGTATACGCTTCTACAATAAGATTCCCATGTGTTTGAATACAAACCTACCTTTAGAAAAATTTAAGACAATTATTAAACAAAAACTTTGTAAAAAGGGCTATTATAGAATTTCGGATTATCTGTTAGACAAGCAACCATGGGAATAAATTGCTCATCTCCAGAGTTATTCAGATATTAAGTCAATTAAAATTAAAAGTAAGAAAATTTATATGATTGACTTAAAAAGAGCGACCCTCAGAGTTTCTTGCCTGTTCTTCTCTTGAGGAAGACTGCACCTTTGCGAATAGGCGCAAAGTCAAAAGTGCTAATGTAATTCATAAAATTGACGTGTTCAAGTATCATTTTATATGTTCAATGAAATAAACACTTTTGACTTTTTTACTTCGGCCTCGCCTTTTACACCTTTTACCTT
Source organism: Aproaerema taeniolella (assembly GCA_949987775.1). NCBI lineage: Eukaryota > Metazoa > Arthropoda > Insecta > Lepidoptera > Gelechiidae > Aproaerema > Aproaerema taeniolella. Next base: position 13,148,228 of record OX465250.1, read on the forward strand.
GCCAATTTAATCCAAATAAGGAGTCTGATTATTTAAATTTATTTAAGTTAAATGACTATAATAATAAAAAAAATTGCAATTAAATATGTTGTATTACCCTGCACAAAAGGTGATGGACATTATGTATAATGCCCAGTCAATTTGATTATTTGAATAATTATTATCAAATTGCCCTCTCATATTGGGCATTTTTCATAATGCCCGGTCATTATGAAAAATGCCCAATTTATCACTTGGTCCATAACATATACACAAGGTACGATGTAATGCGTGTCTAATTACTTGACCAGATTTTGTATAAGGCTTGTTTGTTATTCACCCAAAACTTCATAACTGTTAACTCATTTTATTACCCGATATATAAAGAGTTCAATGTGTTTTTATTTGTGCAAATATTTGTTTTTGATTACTCTGTGAACATACAGCGACGCGAGCTAAAGACTGAAGAAGATGTTTTAGTGACGTAATATGCAAAGTTTTAACTGTTCTAAAATTCGCAGTTTTTTTGTGACTATGTAACAGATTTCAAGACCAATATATGTATCAGGAAAGATGCATATTTCCAGCCATAAATAAGTAACAAAAGACTTACTCTTATCTGTACTAAGAAATCTCGAAGATGATCCTTGAATGCTGGAATATCTTGATCCAAATTAAATAATCCCTGAACTGTTATCTTAATTTGGTTGTCAGTTAAATGGGGGAATGCAGTTTTTAAAAGATTCGCCACATATTCCTGAAAGAGACAAGTTAGCTATAGCAACATAAATACTACAAATTGTTATTAATTGATGATTTGTTGGAAAAGTAACTAAGTACATACTAATGTTGGTGCAACATTGTTGGAGAATTTTTTTGGCGAAAGATAAGATAGCATACTATTTCAATCAATAACTATTTTTTAATTTTGATGAAGTTGCAAAAGATTAACAAAAACTGCAGCATCAGTTGCTGTGAATGTTTACATCGAATAGAAATAACAGAAAAGTTTAAAATATCTATGAATTGTTTAAAATAAGAATTTGTCATACCTGTATGTAGAGAACATTATCTGGGGTAGGCCCAAGGGGAACAGTAACTCTGCCAGCTTCAACCAGTGAGAAGATGTACGACAGGATAGTGGCGTGCATGGTGAGGCCGGCACCGTGCGACGTGTCGGTCACCACGCTGAACACATGCTCCAGGATGTCGCACAGGTACGTTTGGTAAAAGCTCTGCGCGGCCTGCGGATGTTGTTCTACATTCTGAAGCAACCGGTACAAAATCTGAAGCCCAGTGTCTGCCACATTTCTCATTGTGTGCTTAAATGCCCAAATAATGGAATCCAACACCAACTTGAACTGAGCTGGCGGTATACTCAGGAATGCCTTGAAACAGTGCGTATTGACAGCTTGAAGTAACAAGAAAAACTCCGTTCTGTGCTCTGGGTATTCCTCGAAATCTTTGTTGATCATCTCCAGAGTGCATTCAAACACCGCATCGAATATTTTCGGCACTTCAGAAGTAATGTGTCCTCCAAGTTTATAAACAATTGCTGCCATACAAGATAACACTTCAGGTTCTCGTGCATCAGGTACTGCGGTCCTCTGATAGTCCAACAACACTGCATCTAATAGAGGAGGAATGAAATTTTCTAGCACCATGCTATTATCTGTAGAACGTGAAACCCAACTTGCAATCAATTTGAGTGTTTCTTTCTTAATTATTCTCATATTCTTAATCAGGGGTTGCTTGGTGACAACTACACCATTTAAGGCTATTGCTTGACTGATGTTTTCAGACATGACTTTGTAAACATTCAACATGTCCAAGTATATTCTTCCGAGTTGTACAACATAAGGATGCCCAAGGGCACGGCAGGCACGTACATTTGTTTTAAGAATGCTCACAAGCTGTTTCACAGCCTCTGGATCTTTCAAGATATCCACATTGTGAGATGCTTGAGAGATTATATCATCCCAGACTTGGTTGGGGAGCAGCATGTATTTTTCTATAAGCTGCTCCTGTGCCACCTGATCTACTTGTGCACTTATCATGTATCCTACAGCTTCGTAGAAAGTGTGCACTTGCAAAGTTTGCAAATCACAGATAATAGAACTGATTGTGCTCAGAATTTCCTCAATGAAAGGGCATGCTTCACCAACCTGTGTTGTAACAAAATGACGTCGACATTTTATGGCGATTTTAATGAATGTGTCGCACGCCATGTCTTGGACACCATCGTGAGTCTCGTGCATAAATTCAAAAAGCTTGTTTACAACAGTTTTTAAGAATTTCCAGTGAGCTCTGAGAAAACGTGGATATTGCCCAACAACATACATAATGTTACTGGCGATTATAGCTTTGTTGTCTTTACCCTTTTTCTGTTCACATAGGCCCAAAAGCTCTTTAATGACAACAACCAGGAACCGTTTTTCGTCTTCTTCCATCATGGCTCCTGAAATTGATCCAATAGCCCAGCATAGTGTATTGAGATTTTTCCAAGACCATTCAGTACCATTAACTTGATTTTGAAGTTTTTCTGTCATTATGCGCTCCGTGTCTTGGTAATCTACATGAGTCAGGTATACCAGTGTTTCTCTCATATTTTTGTATAGGTTAATGGAATCAGTATCTTTCATGAATTCTCTTACCACTTCACCATTTTCATTTTCAACAACCAACACTTCTTCAGGTTTTGCCATTCTAGAGATCATGATGTAACGCACACTACTAAGGACATCAGCATACAGTGCTTTTCTGCCAGCTACTTTTCCAAGGCAGTACAAACTGGTTGAGTGTGAACAAGGGGCAATTTTATACAGTTCGGCAGCTAAAGCATTCCAAAACTCCAAACAAATTTTAAAAATCTCCACATCCTCAACTTCTGATATCAGCACAAGATATCGAAGTGCATTAGTTAAGGTGTTTGTCATTCCTCTTTTTTCGAGAAGTTCACCATGCTCTTTCAAGTATGTGCATAAAAATAATGCCAGATTCTGAATGAAAACCTGCTCTTGGTCTCTACCAGCTGCATATGCTTCACGGATGTTTGTGGTGAGGGGGAGCATAGCCTCCAGTTGCTCCATTGTTTGTACAATTAAAGCCACAAACTGCTCTTCGTAGTTGCTTACAGTAACACCTGCAATTTCTGTCAAACAACTCAAGGTCACATTACGGAACATGGGTACATTAAGAAACTTGAAGATCAGTGTACTTATCAATTTCATTTCAAATATGTAGCCAAGTGGAATCCAATTCAAAAATCGCAACAGAGTATGAAGAGTAGCATCAACCAGTGGAGCATTTTGCGAGTTCTCCAGCACAAATTGACATAGTTGAAATATTTGGCTAAATTCAGAACACATTGTATCCTTTAGGTGTTTTGCCTTAGTCTGTGTGAGCTGTCCTGTGCTGAATACAAACACTTCTTCACTTAGTAGCTTTAAAATAACCATGTTGTTTTGGCAGAGGCTCTCATTTGTTTTTGAAGCACCTACTATATCACTTATGAAACTTTCCCAATTGTGTGGCCATTCTCTCTTCAAAACTTGAATCAGAATCATATTGAGTTTCTTCAAGTATACCTTGTTACTCTCCATAGTGACTGGATCCGATGAGTTTTTGATAATGAGACCAACAATGTACTTCTTAATGCCTTCACACTGATTTCTTGGTAATACTTTCCATCTCGTTTGTATCACTTGTTCCAGTATTTGTAGGGCATAATACTTAGTTTCCTGGTTTTGTGAGTACTCCAATATTGTATCCACACGGGTCCATGCATCCGGATGCTCCTTGAGAGCAGTCAGAATGTCCTGGGCAATGCGCTGCTGCTCCCCAACAGTGGAATACAAGCAACCGACTATATTGTCAAGAAGGTTGATGTCTAATTTTTGGTTGAAATCCAAAAGTTTGGAGGCTTGTTGCTCCAAAGTAGCCATTCTGATTTTGATAACTTAAGTATATAAATTTTGTTCCCCTTGTATAAAATCAAACTTAGATTGATATATTCACATTCATTCCTCACCATATGCAACACTGAAAAGAAAAAATAGACAATTAGCAGGCTTCCATAGCTCTAACCTCTTTCAAGTAGGTATACAGATTTAGTAGCTATTATTTTTATTATGAATACTCTTGTAATCTGTGAATAGTCGTTTATAGTGGAAAAAGATGAATAAATACACGTATTTAACTAAATTAACAAGGCATTTTTCATGGGAAAGCAAAATATAGAGCACACACCCCGACATTTCACAAACAACAATTTCGGCGGCGGTACATACGTTTCTCCTAATTATCTATAATTTTGTGCTCCTATCAACTTTGAAAAGCAATTTGTAACTAGAATAACTATGAAATACCTTACCCGAGAATATAAATTGCGGCGCAATCAGTCTAACGCACTTCCATACACACTATCCGTTGTTTTCGTCGTTTTCCTAGCGAAGCTTGAAAAAAAAAGGGTACAGAGGCTGTCTATGGTTAGTGACTTTTATAAAGATTTCTGTTCACAGCCCAAATTTCAAAAAAGTTCATTCTTTTAATGTGAACCGTTACTTGAATTGTATGACTTTTTCTTTATTTCACTCACTTTTTAGTATTGCCAATTGATTATTTTTTTGAAAATTATTGTCATTTTTATGAAATTAAATCTTTGAGTATGTAGTATTTGTTTAAATTAGCCCAACACGTGTGCCCAACATAAATCTTTGTCTATATTAGAGGAATCTTTGTCCCACAGACTAAGGTGGCACTTCACTAGGCGTTGCGTGTATTTGCTGTATTTGTCCAAATATTTGTACGCAGTCCAAACAGCACAAACACGACGTGCTTCACTTGGAATGTCAACAGCAAATAAGGTCTAAAATGGTCTAATAATCATATTGCGTCCTTTGATGTGTGACCAAAGACCGACAAGCGATCGGATCGGCGTATTTGCCTATTTGTGTGTTTGTCATATTTGTGCAAATATGGCAAATATAGACAAATAAATCCTCCACACATGGTAGTATTTGGCCAAATACAGCAAATACGCAAACACGCAACGCCAAGTGAAGTGCCACCTACACATGGTAGTATTTGGCCAAATACAGCAAATACGCAAACACGCAACGCCAAGTGAAGTGCCACCTTTAAGGTGCCACCTGATACTACGTATACTGCCAATGTCTGAGGTCATGAGGTCTTAGGTGTTATTCTATTTGCTCCTCCCGTTGATCGATAGCCAAAGTGTCTTATTAAAAGGTCCAGGTGCACATTGATTTTGTCTGATTTTTATTTGAAAACGTTAGAAATACCTACCACAATATTTATTAAAATATGTTCAGTATTTAATTTTAATTATTAGTGTTTAATTCTCTTTGTCTTGAACTAGCAACACCATACATACCACAGAAATAATCGAAAAATTGATTGACATTTTTTTCTTTTCTCGTCTTGCTCGCCGTCCTACGATCTCTTGAAAATTGGTGCACACCTTATCGAGTTAAATTATTTATAAATTGTTCGAAGTTGTACAAAAAAATTCCCATGATCGGTATATAAAACGGTATTGAAACATGGCAAGCAATAGCGAAGATCAAGATCTGGCAAGTGACTCTGCAGAGGACAGATTAGTACCCAGTGAAAATACTGCTATTGATAATGAGGGCTCTGGAGAAGTTGACGTAAGTTATTCCCATACGGTACTTGAGAAGAATCATGGAAGACAATTTGAATATAGTGATCACTTAAACAAGTATTGATTGTTGATTTTAGTACGAATGTACATTGTACGTACCTACCTACCTTCATCTTTCTTATCATTATCAGAGAAGTGTGTGTTCAAATAGTGTATTTAGTTATATGTTAGAAACACTAATTTGTGCTTGGTTAATTGTTTTTTACCGCCTAAACTTGACCCACTTTCTGGATGACTGATATTTTGATAAAAAGTACTAAATTTACATTTGTTTACAGATCAATGCTCAGATTGATGAAGAAAGGCGGAGAATGCAGCCCACTAAGCTGGAGTCATTCTTTGCAATCACAAAATCTCTTATTATAAGAGCTTTAGTGGTGTATTTCATAACATCTATGTTCAGACAACCTGCAGCACCAAAAACAGAAATCAATAATGTAAATGGAAATCCCAAAGTTGCTTCTATTAATATGTTCCCAAATGGCACTGAATTGGATATATATTGTTATGTATCAGAGAAAGAATTTTATGAAGACTTCAATAACAAGGATTTGGTCTGGAAACTTGAGAGCATCATTTATGGGGATTGGTACGGTGGCCCAAATGGAGATGGTTCCTATTATCATTCCACAAAAATTGTCCCTTCTGAGTCATTAAGAAATAATGGTTCCATATTCCTGCATGTGTATGTTGTTGAAGCAGGGAAATCTCCAGATCCTAAAGACAAAGAAAGTTATGCTGGACATTATATGAGCTATGGAAAGAAAATGTTGAACAAATATAAGAAGCTACGTTACCTTAAAACTCATAACTTGCTAACTGGTCAAACTGAAAAATCTGAAGAAGAAGTTAAGAAAGCTGAAACCATGACAGAAGAGATTCTATCTCACTGGCATCCCAACCTGACAGTTAGTGTGGTCACAGATCAGACCGCCTGGATGCAAGGCAGTGTGCCACCTCCCCTTGATGAATTCATATATTTCTTTCCTGATGGAAAATATTACAAACCAGCTGTCTTCCTAAATGATTACTGGAATATGATGCGTGACTATGTTCCTATTAATAAAACTACAACATCTCTTGACCTCCAGTTAACATTACAGCCTTTGAGTCTTTTCAAATGGCAGTTATATACTGCCCAAGCAATGAGAGATAAGTTGAATATGTTCTCTGCTTTGGCAGGTGAAGAACAGGATGATGAACAGGATACAGTGAAAGAGTTATTGATGGATACTTCCCCATACCTCTTGGCTCTCACCATCTCTGTGTCCATCCTCCATTCTATATTTGAACTGTTGGCTTTTAAAAATGACATACAGTTTTGGAATAACAGACAGTCATTAGAAGGGCTTTCTGTCAGATCAGTATTCTTCAATGTGTTCCAGTCAACTGTTGTACTTCTATATGTATTTGACAATGAAACCAATGTGATGGTCAGAATTTCTTGCTTTGTAGGATTACTAATTGAAGTATGGAAAATTAACAAAGTAATGGATGTGAAACTAAACTATGAGGATCGTATATTTGGTATACCTAAACTGAGTTTCAATGACAAGGGATCTTATGTGGAGTCGAGCACAAGACAATATGATACCATGGCCTTTAGATATCTAAGTTGGGCTTGTTTCCCACTGTTGGTTGGATATGGTATTTATTCTCTACTATACCAAGAACATAAGGGATGGTACTCATTTGTTTTGAATATGATTTATGGATATCTGCTGACATTTGGTTTTATAATGATGACACCACAACTGTTCATAAACTATAAATTGAAGTCTGTCGCTCATTTACCATGGCGAATGATGACATACAAATTCCTAAACACATTCATTGATGATATATTTGCATTTGTTATCAAGATGCCGACTATGTACCGTATAGGCTGCTTCAGAGATGGTTAGTATTGGTTTTAACTTTTTGTACTGGGCCTGAATTGTAGTTTTAACCTATTAAAGTTGATCAGGGTGGGTGTTTGTTACTCTTGTGAAAAACTACAAACCATTTTGCTTTTATTACCAAATTAAATTGAATACAATCAGTCAGACAGATTTATAATTATAACATGTCTACTTAAATTTCTACTTTAGTAAACATCTGAATAACGAGGTATAATTTTCCGAAATTTTCATAGAACGTATTGCATAGAAACGTAATCTGTAGACACTCATTTAATTTATTTGTTCCAGATATTGTCTTCTTCATATTCTTATATCAACGTTGGATTTACAAAGTAGATCACAAGAGAGTTAATGAATTTGGCTTCTCTGGTGAGATGGAAGAGGCACAGAAACAAAGCAAGAATGGCACACCAGCCATCACAGAGGGTGAGCAGTCTGCTGATAAGAAGAATGACTAAGTCTTTCAGCTAGGTAAATTTTTTTAGTACATGCCACAAATAGCTGAAATTCCTTATGAGTGGTATGTAAGTATTGACTAGGTTAATGAATTTTGAATAGTAAAAATAATAGCTGTGCAGTATTTGTCCATCTTGTGATGAATTGTGTAAGAGATCAGTGTCTCGTCTGCATCTCATGCTTTGTACAGACGACAGTGATAGATATTTGTCCATCTTGTGACTTGTACCTCATACAATCTTGAAATAATATTTATGTGTATAGTTGTTGATGTGATTAAAAGGGCATTCGCTATGAGTATGTATTTTTCGCCTTTTTTTATTACCAAAAAGTTCGATCAGCTCCGTTAGTGGTTGCACGGTGTAGAAGCTCGGCTGTGACCAGCGAGGGCATCGCTAAAGTGTGAGCATAATGTAGCGGTTCAGGTGGCAGAAATCTGCGCAGGCGCACGCGACTATCTCGCGTTCGTTTTAACGGAGGCCCTAAATCCATTCTTGTATCTTATTGTTATGTCTGTTCAATACAATAATAGGACCAGGACTTGTGGATTTGCACAGGTCATGTACATATTGTTGTTACTTTGTTGTTTTATTGGGAGAGTTAGGAAGTACGTCTAATTTTTTCATTACTTTTGAATTGTTTCATAAGAGTTGTGATGTGCGCATGTATTATTTTCAATAATTTCTTGGGATTTAGCTGTGTTGCACTTATCCGTTTTTGAATTACATAAAACTGTTAAGTAATTAATTAAATAAATGTACGTATACTAATATAATGAACAAACAATCTAATTAGTATTTCAGACATGCCAGTTAGTTATTGCTGACAAATTATATTTATTATAAATTTATATACTTATATGCAGTAACCAAACTAGTACATTTTTTGGCCTTTTTTAATATTGTTTCTTAATAAAATTTCTTTATAAATTCCCTCATTATTTGTAAAGTTCTGTAATATGCATTTGACTACATTTCTTTGTCTTGAGCACAATCAATAGTAAGTAGCTATTTACTTAATTAAATGTAACCATGTTTCTTCTAAATACCATTGTCAAGTATATACTTTTAGTGTCCAAATAAATTCTAGTTGTTTCAATAAAGGTATGTTTTTGTTTTACTTGTGTTTAGAAAATAAAACTAAATAATTATTGAACATAAGAATATGTCGATTTTAATTAATTCAAAGTTACATTAAAAGAAAACATAAATTAACAATTATTTTAACAGTAACTGTTGCAGCTGTGTGCTGCGGCCTAGCAGACAATCTACAGTTGATGGCGTACTTTTCAAAATGCGATCCTAAGAGGAGCGTCTCAGTTTGGACTAGCTTCTCAGTTGTTTTTAATGCTGTCTCGATGTCGACCACCCGCTTTAGACTTGTGCGAAAGGGACAATTGCAGCTTTCCGGCGAAATGCCGAGTTTTATTTCCAAAATTATGAGTTTAGGCGTCAATGAATTCCTACCCCAAAAACATAATGAAATCGTACTTTTGGTCTCTATCGATTTGTAAGCGTATAAACGAGGTTCGTACGTTTTTTTTTTTCAAAATTGTTCTTAGTTTTTCTTTTTCAACAGTCACCTCTTAAATGTTGAGAATTTTTTTGCCGAAAAATGCTGACTTTTAGTCTTAAATATCTTTCTGTCTACTAAAAATATCACAAAAATCAAAACGTACGGACCTAGTTTTTGGCGTTCCTGATACTATACCAAAATTTCACAGGGATCTGTTGACGTTTAGGGGATGGAATTCATTGACGCCGTTTGTATGGGAAAAAAACACAGACGATCCTCTTAATGCGATGCACATAAGGTTGAACATATTAGGCACTAGAAATAAGATACAATAAATACTACACCAGGTAGTCTCTTTAGTGACGTTGAGAGAGTAATGTCTTACTGTTCGCCAGCTTAACGTATGATGCGCAAAAATACGTTTTACTTGTACATTCTGAGCAGGCATAAGTTAATACTGAAGTGCGAACAATACAGGGACCCTATTTTTGAACGTGTTCGGCGATATCTTTTGTTTTATGCGGATTCTGATGATAATTTTTGAAATTCAATAGAATTCGCGTAAAACAATAAAAGATATCGCTTGATACGAGGCGAGTATTGCAAAAATAGGGCCTCAGGCAGGCCTAGTGTTCTAAACCATTTATTCGATACGAACGGTCAGTCGGAAAGGATCATTGTATCTCTACTCATACTTTTTTATAACTCGCACAATATCCGTTTCTCTAAAAAGCGCAACTCAAGCCGACTTAAACGGAACGTGAATACCGACAAAAGAACGTGAATAAAATGTAGACCTTATCACTTTGCATTAAGATTTTAAATGTTTTCGCGCCATGCGCAGGTAACATGCTCTTAAGTACAAACATTAACTTGAGTAGAGATCTTTAAAGCTAAGCTGCACACTATTCATTTTTAATTATAATTTTAATCACATTCGTAAAAATAATAATAAAATTATTACATTATAGGGGCCGGTTTTTCGATCGCCACATTATTTTTCACTAGAAATCGGAATGTCCAGGTAACTATAACCCGCAGAAGTTAACGTTGCATTTTGAAAATAAAATTAACCAAATTATAAAAATAACCTAACCAATTTTTGAAATACAAAATCGCGCGCACCGTGTAATTTTAATTACAAAATTACTGTACCGGTACAAGTGCTCTGTTTTATCATTGTGTCGGTCGTTTTATAGATTTTTTACAACCTTTTGGTAAAATTTCATCACAGCAACTTTAAGCAAAGTTAACTTTTGCGGGTTGTGGTACAAATATGACTAAAAGGAATTCTTCAATTCATAACCAGATTTAAGCTCATATAAAACTCAGATGGCACAGTTAATATCCTTGTTTAAAGACCATATTTATTATTCTTGACATCCACAACACACCCATAAATTTCGTTAGTTCATTGAATTATTATTGGTCGTCAGTTTGTCTATCTCGGTTAAAAAAATATACAAAATGTTCGCGTCTCCGATCACCTGTTCACGAGAGGATTTGCTTGAAGCAAACCAGAGGGCCATTGAGGTCGACGTCTTCTGGTCTAACAAACGCTAACCCAGTCCACTGCCGACACTATAGAAGATAGACAAAATGGCGGCCGCTGAACTTACGACCCGTACGAATTAACTTGAGACCTGGGCCGATGACGTCATTTAAAATAACGAACGAGAGTCACGTATTCGTAACAAAGATGCTATTTGTACTGAGCGCGCAACAGCGCGGGACGCGGCGCGAAGAGTCGGGTAAGGGGTCGCATTCCAGCGGAGTCTCAAATTAATTCGTACCTTCAGGCTTCGATTTCAGATCTCAATGAACAGTCGAATATGGCAGTGTACTATGCGTGGAGTTCATCACTGAAATAGTTGACAAGTTTATTATGAAATCAGCACCATATTAGGTAGATGTGTGGGCGCTACCGCCGCTCGCGGAAGGGGCAGCCGGGCGCCCAGTGGCCGCGGGCGCCGCAACTGAAGCAGCGCCCGTAGCCGCCGTAGAAGGAGCCAGGGACACCGGGGACGATGCCCCGGGGGCGGTTACTACCAGTACTGTTCGCCCGTCCTAATGAGAAACAGTTCAAGATAATCATCGTATACAAACTATATGTATAATACACGTCCCCACCAAAGGGCACGGGGCCCTGGGCTTCATTCCCGTGGCAATTTAGGAATGAATTATACACATAAACCTTCCTCTTAAATTACTCCGTCCAAAGGTGAAAATTTGTGAATCGCGTTCAGACAGACGCGGCGGGGGACTTTGTTTTATAACATTGTAGTATGAAGTACGTGGGCGACCGAGCCGAAGCTCGGTTGCCGCTATCTTTTTAACTTATTTTTGCAGATATACAGGGTGTTTGGTACATCGTTTGCCAAATTGAATAGGGTGATCGGAGAGGTCTTTGGCTACCTCTTCAGCCCCCATAAAAAATAAAAAATCAAAGAAAGTTTAGTGTGAACGTTTGGGCAGGAGTGATCGATCAGGTGTATATTCTTGCCATTCGAAATCATGAGGTTCATCTGCGTAGCTTATAATCTTATAAACGTGGTAGTAGTACCTACTACAGTTACAGTAATTTAATACTAACACGGGTCAAAATTCGCGTATAAATTGTTTAAACCTTTGAACCTGGCGTATAAAAACAAGATATACTTACACGAATTTTGCCGTGTTAGTATTAAATTATGTGTTCAAATCGCGGAAGTTTCAAGTGTTATAACAGTTACAGTTGTGTAAAGGCGCATAACCACCGCTGCGCATGCTGTGCACGAGTACCTACGCGGCGCATTTTAGCCGCATGGATTAGATCAAAATCTAATTTGTGCATTATTCTTACACTCACTGAGTATATAATCATTTGGTGTATTCGTGCGGAGCGTGTTCGTGGGTTGCAGTGGACACGATCACATACATTTTCTTGCAAAGTGAAGCTTAAGACACGTGCGCAGCCTCTCCGTGCGCCGCGGTGGGTTTGCGGTTTAATACTCACCGGTTGTATTATCTGAAACACCTGCTGTCCGTTGACCGCTATCGGCGGCCGCACCGGCATTCTGATCTGCCGCAGCCGACTCGCCCGGGGCTGCGGGGCTCGCGGGGGCGGAGGTGTCGGAATCCACGTCAGATCCACTGTCGGTATCGCTGGCGTCGTAGTAGCGTCGGCGCCACGGCCTGCGCCAGTAGTAGTGGTCGCTGGAACACACGTACACCCAATCAATTGATGTTTGACGAAAAGAAAGCTCACAACGCGCTTCTTCCTATCATGTACGTATAGTCAAGTGTATGGTGAACTTGACCGACCCTGTGTCAAAGTTTTCAAACCGCACAATGGCCTCTGACTTGGTTTTAACGACTGTAGCAAATCGGCAACAGCCGCGACCGACATTTATCTTGCCCTCCGAAGCACGAAAGCGCTCGTGATAAATTGCCTGTGTGTACGTTGCTTAACCTCACTGATCGGTTGAAATCAGCGAGCGCCACTGGAATATGAGCGCTACAACGCGCAATGGTATCACAACGCGTTGTAAGCTATCTTTTCGTTCTGGGGTCATGGTGGGTGTTCATGACTGTATTTTTGTATGTTCCAAGTCCCACGACACAAGGGAAACCTTAGTGTGGGCCCTTGAGTGTGTAGCGTTAATTAGTGAGCGTTTCCGATCTTTGAGCTTAACATAGACCACCGACAATATATTTCATGGTGACTTTTGGACAGTAATGCAGCAATGTAATAAAGATATAAAATCAATGGAAATATACACTGTAATCCCGTTGATTTTAAAACTTCAAATAAAATGATAGCAGAGTAGCGTTGTAGGACTCCTTTTTGCTATTCTTTTTTCCACCTTCACTGTTTCATGACAAACGTGCCGTGATTTTAAATCTTCCTATGTAAATGAGACTTTTATTTATCTTGAGAATTAGTAAGGAGCATTCGATTTAGATCATAGATGAAATTGCACCGCTAGGACACAGGAAATAAGATACAGTCTATTTATTTTCACTCATCTATACTAATATTATAAAGTGGAAAGATTTGTATTTTTGTATGTAACGAATAAACTCAAAAACTACTGGACCAATTTCAACAATTCTTTCACCATTAGAATGCTATATTCCTGAGTAACATAGGCTACATAATTTTCCCGGATTCCCACGGGAACGAAGCCCCGGACGGGAAGCTAGTATTTTATAAAGGAGTTCAGAAATTAGCTATAAGAGACATTGTTAGTAACAAGAATCAAAGTGAGAAAAGGTGTGCCACAAGGTACAGTTTTAGGAAGTTACAGTTTAGGTACAGTTTTAGGAGGCTCATTGGTGATAAAAAAGCTGGTTAAGGATAAGCTCCAAAGCCTAGCTCATAGACGTAAAGTAGCTTGCCTATGTGATTTTATAAGATGTACTTCGGGGAGTGTGCTCAGAGGCTGCATGAGCTCATTCCGCCTATCCCTTTCTTCCATCAGACGTCCAGACGCACTGCGGGGTATCACCCTTATCTTGTCGAGATCCCTCGGATACGTACTGAGCGCTTTTCTTCCTCTTTTGTCCTGCGCACTGCCAAGCAGTGGAATTCTCTGCCGGCGTCTGTATTTCCGAGCTCATACAACCCGAATATCTTTAAAGTACGAGTGAATAGTCTTCTGGGTGAGCTCGCTACATCCTCGACCACATCTTTGCCCTGAGCTAGATTGTGGTCAAGAGCGAACCCATTCTTAATAAAAAAAACATACAATTTACAGTTATTTATTTAATACCCGACTTCCAATACTAAAGTATTTTTATTTTGATGGAGATCTCTGTCTCTTTCAGTGGCTTTTGATAAAAAGCAGCTTGGGCTACCACCTAAGTGAAGCTGATGCTGACTGAACGAATGGAATGATGTACAATCAAGGTCTCCTTATGAATAAGCAATCGACAACGTTCCATTCGTTCACCCAGCATCACCTTCGCTTAGGTGGTAGCTCCCCTGGTGCTTCACACTTACTCGTAGAAGTCCTCGTCGTATTCCTCCTCCTCGAGCTCCTCGACGTCGTCGGAGCCGCTGTCGTAGTTGTCGCTTCCGCTATTCAACAAACAATGTTCTATAGACCCTCTATGCGTTTACCCTATTCAATTAAATGCAGTTTTTGTTATCCCTACTAAATGCGAAAGTAACTGTCTGTTACGCTTTCACGCCTAAACTACTAAACAAATGATGAAATTTGGTACAGAGATAGATAAGACCTTGGGAAAGGACATAGGCTACATTTTACCCCACAGCTGGGCACGATATAACCTGTAGTCCACGCGGGCGGAAAGCTAGTTTTGAAATAAATGTTATTTATTACAATCCATGTTGTAATTAGATGTATGAGTAAATCGTCGTCAAGAAGATTACCAACCATACTAATTGAAAAACCCACCCAATATACTCAATACTTTACCCACCCAATCACAGCTTGAGTAAGTTTCGTCAAGTGTTGAAATAAGCGAAATTTGACATCACGGCAGTCAATTAAACAGTCCTCCAGGCCAATCGCGAGTGGATTGAAAAGCAATCGAACCGCAGCTGCTTCACAAATTTTTGACAAAAATGTTATTGCGATTTACCATTTTTGCCAAAAACATGTGAAGCAGCCGCGATTTAATTGCGTCCATTACACATTTTTCAGCACGATTGCCCTGCTGTCTCCAGTCCAATCGCAGCTGCAGTAATTTTAACGCACGTTGCGCTGCAGTGCTGCCTACTGTAGGTATATGCATGCACTATAAACATACACGTGTAAGATATTTTGTCATGTCGAGGTAGATCTAACTATTTCGTACTCACACTAAATGCATGCGTTAGAAATAGAGGTCGATCGAGATACATTATAACAAAATTGTGTCAGGCGGTGCGGTGGTATAATTGGTTAGACAGTTTGATATTAGTGTTCCCTTTCTCAGTGATTTTTTCCTTTATCTTATCGGTATAACTGCTGTTTCTTAGAGTTTCGGAAAGTGTGAGAGGCCTTGCCCGAACAGATGCCTAGATAGTGAAGTAACACAGTTGTTTTCAATAGACCTGCTTACATATAATTTACTAGCTTTCCGCCCGCGGCTCCGCCCGCGTGGACTAAAGGTTATATCGTGCCCAACTGTGGGATAAAATGTAGCCTATGTCCTTTCCCAGGCTCTAATCTATCTCTGTACTAAATTTCATCAAAATCGGTTCAGTAGTTTAGGTGTGAAAGACGGACAGACAGACAGACAGAGTTACTTTCGCAATTATAATATTAGTAAGGATTTATTCACGAGCGACAAAACCCACCTCACCCAAACATAATATGTTTAAGTCATGTAAATTGGAGTATGTAGATAGAGAGGCCAATGAATAATAGTACTACCTAAAAGTTCAATCTTTAATATTCATGTATACAGCACAGGGTTACCTACTGAAAAATTAATTTAAAAACAAATAACTATCTAAGTGCCCAAAGTCAGCATGGCGGCACCCAAAAATACAATGGTCTATCTCTAAGGCTTTCTAGCTCCGTATGTTTTGCACGCTAAGATGAATGTAATAAAATACTTAATTAACAGTCCACGAATTAGGTGTTCAGAAAATATTTCTAGATTTGAAAATAATAAAGCAAGCATACCAACTGTCCTCCCTGGAGAGCCGTTGCGCTAGTTCGGACTCCATTTCTGTAAACAATACAGCTTCATAAGACTAATCTGTTCGAGGCAGTTATTACTTGGAATTTATTATGCGCTGAAGTTGGGATATTTCGATTGGTTACAACTTTACAAGGAACTTTTTCTGGAAGGCTTGATGTCCCATTGTGTTTTTTCGTGCAAATAAATTGATTACGTTACCATCGTACATACTATGTTACATACATTTAATTTGTTGACTAAGACTGAACTGTATAGGTTAAAAAATAAATACAAATTATTGAGTTCGCAAATTCTATTTATTGCTATTATTTACAAAAAAAATAAATATATTTTGATTCAATATTTATGTATAAAAAACTGCATACATAGATATATTCATAAAAACATGTTTTTTTTTATAACTAGCGATTCTGTGTAAAAAAACTATTTTAAATCTTATAATGTATTATTAACTTAATTAAAAATAGGTAATATGATATACAAAAATATGTAACTCAACCTTCAAAGAACATTGTGTAGAGGTCCATTGTAAAGACAAAAAAAAAACAATTTTACAGTAGCAAGACAAATACTGTTAGGTAGTTATTTTCAATGGTTAGTGTTGCATAATACGATCGTTATCTATGCCTCATTCTGTTTTTCGTGATAGTGATAAGGATTGTGAAGGCAAGTCTGATTATGAAGCTGCATTGTTCACGATTTTGTTACTTTTATAGCCAATATCTTACGTGTATGATTAAATGACTATTCAATTTCAAAATTCTAGACTAGTTAGAAGCACAAGGTACTTTTTTCATGAGCAGAAAATATCCCATCGAGCTCTAGGCGTGATTTTATAATTATAAAAATATATATTAGATTTCGTTATTCACAGAACATATATTTAAAAAAGTAAACGAGTGTTCGTCATTGCCGCTGGGACTGTGATTCTATTTTGTCTTGAGTCCATCAGAAAAGTTCAATTTGGGATGCATTTAGTAAAATAAAATGTAGTAAAAACAGCGATGACCGGCGGCGCGGCGTTTCATTAAACGATAACAGTCTTACTGCCGTACTCAGAGACGTCAATTAAAGTTAAGAAGTAATTAAATATCATGCTATCGTTGTTTATATCAACAAGAGTGAAAGAGACAACATCAGATTTTAACAGTACTTAACTTTAATTGACGTGTCTGAGTACGGCAGTTAAAAACTAATACTATGAATGGTATATTTACATTTTTTTAAAATAATGCTTCAGATCTCGCGCTACAGGCCGGCAGGTATGCCAGCCAGGCTACGAACAAAATTTATCGTACACCTTCATAAGGCAATTCTATTCAAAATGCATTGTGTCGTGAAATCCTAAAAAGTAAAATTTATCCATCAATTTATCTTCTAGTTCTTTTACGACTATTGGATTCCATACCTTCTCTGCTCTTCAAAATTTCCTCTCTCTTCTGTTTCATATCTGCATCCTTTTCCACAAGTTTTTCTATTAATGAATCTAGAACTAAACTTTTGCATTCCGATGTTATTGGTGCCCTGGAAATAATAAAATGATTACAAAAATAAGAAGAAGCAAGCGCTACAGTATTCAAATAAAGGACATCCATGTGCCATGGGTTTTCGATAGTACACTGTCCTGGTACGATGGCGGAGGGGGCTTGCGTTACGTTACGATTGACTTTTTAATATTATATATGAAAATGTGACTTTTCCAATTTTTCATATCCCTCATTTGCGGTATTTCTCTGGAAAAAAATTGGCAACACCGAGCGCGTGAGCAAATGGAACCGAAATCCTTTCATAAAATTCTCAAAATGATTACTGTTTACCTAGATTTTTTAATGAAAACTATCTATTCTATCATTCTTTCCTGAATATTAGCCCTGTCTTTTACAAACCACCTGTTAGGTAACGGAATGAAGTGGGGGGGAGGAACGCTTGAGGATTCTGCTTTACGTAGTTTGTGGACAACCTCCTAACAGACAGACAAAGTAACTTTGTCTGTCTGTTACGTTTTCACGTCTAAACTACCAAATCGATTATGATAAAGTTCAAGGCAGTGTTCCACAAAGCTTATACCGCGCACACTGATGTGCTGTGGTAAGATAAGGTGTGCCGCTAAAAAGCGGGCGGAAATCTAGTTTCAGTAGCGAAAGGTCTACCAGTTATTTTTGTAAAGGTTAGAAATGTCACAGTCGCAGCTCAGATTTGCCTGTACAACGATGTAGTTTTTATATGTGCGTAGTTATTTCAACAATCTCTGTTAGTTTGTTACTGAAAAGCTTTCAGATAAAGTGATTTTCATTACTCATACTCTGACAGTAGGTCTGAAGTTGTCTAAGGAGGGGCTTGAAAGTAATATTTTTCAGGCCTAGGGAGAATCGCTTTCAACTGACTGTCAAATTAAGTATTAAAAAAAACATGTTCCGACATCCTATACGGCCACTCTATTAGACTCTATTACTATATTATTTTTTTAATGACTTTATAATAATATACTTTTAGGTATTTCTTTAAAATAACATAGATTTTAGCAAAATATTTTCCATTTTTTTCAATGATGAAAATGAAAAATAATTGCTGAATAGCTGGCCAGCCACAGAAAAAAAAACATAATAGGCGGGAAAATGGCATCCCGAATTTCATTTGTTTTTTCGAGTTGTAAAGTTTTGTTCATACTTCTGAATTGCAGAGATTTTTATGAATGCAATGAGTTCAGCTTATTGATGTTGTTATTTTCCTTGTATTCGTAATGAAAAGCACAGTGTTTACTTCGGGTGAAAGATTTATTTAGTCCCTCGAACTATTGAATCCCTCGCTACGCTCGGTCGCCAAAACCCGTCTCGGGACTTAAATAAGTTATTTTCACCCCTTAAGTAACAATGTACTATTTTGTGTCCATTTTAGTTTTTGTCACAAAGGATGCACGATTACGTGCTTGCTAATGAATGTAATACATTTATTATTATTATTTATATCTCGGTTGTCTTGATGACTTACCTACAGATCGGACAGTCTTTCTTCTTCTTCTTCCACATCGTAATGCAGTATTTACAGAAAGAGTGAGAACAGTTGAGTGTGGTGGCTTTCACGAAGAGTTCAGCACAGATGCTGCACTGCAACTCGCTTTCCATGATCTCTCCGACTTCTGACAATACGGATTGCTTCGAAGTGCCTTCCCCTGCAGAGTCTGGTAGACATAAGCTTTCCAGGAGAGTATTTTTCTCGGTTTCCATTGATTGTAGCTGAGATCTCATCTGTAAATAAATAAAATAATTTCACTTTTATTCTCAACACAGGGGCAGTGAAGGCTTCTGGAAAGAGCTAAGATCGTACAACTTGTATGAATAGTCAGTATGAATAGTTGTATGAATAGACTAAAATCTTAGTTGAGCCTTTTGAACATCGTTTTGAATGCGGTTATAAAAGATATAAAAGACTCACAGTTTCAAGTTGTTGTTGTAGTGAGGAGATGACCTCACTAGATTGGTCAGCCTGTTGCTGGATCCTCTCCGCAGCGAGCGCCGCCAATTCTATCTCTCTTTCTTTCACCTGGGCCTGGTAAATTGTAAACAAGAAACCTTGATTTTCTTGCAATCTGTATACTCCGAACCAGATATAGCCTAATTGGCTTAGAATTCAAATCGGATTTAATTCCTACAAAAGGTTTTATTGTTTTAACAGCTTCATTTGTTGCCAAATAAGACTATCCTAAGTTTTCTCCCTCGGCGGAGGTGTGCGTAAGTGGTGGGAGTTAAAAATGTACCGCAAAAGGGATACTTTTGCGATTTTTCGGTTATATCTCGTAAAGGACTTACAATATCGAAAACTTTCCTTCATAAAAGTTGGAGGGCATTTAATCCTGCGTAGGATAAGATCAGATTCATGTTTTTTTGACTACCCGTTCTCATGCATTAGCTCATCAAAATTGGATAAAGGGTCAAGCAGGCTAAGCGAACAAGAGTGGCCGCCTAACGACGGATTTGGTCATTCTTTCAGGTTAATATCAGTCCTCGATTTTCTTTTGTTTTCGAGTTATTTTGGATAATGTCAAAAAATCAGGGTATCACTGAAAGTGTCATATTTTGTAAACTGTTCAAGTTAGATTAACCAAACGAAATCATGTTTAATAATAATGAAATAGACTCCAAAGTGCATATTTTTAAACTGCATCCTGTCCTTAAACTTCACTATAAAAAAACGATTTTTCTTTTAATTTTGTTTTGGACTTTTCGTGGAGTCTAAACAAAATTACCTATAAAAAAATGCATGAAAAGCCTTTAATGCCCACTACATACACATACCAAAATATTTGCATAAATCTTCTTGCGTCATGTCAAAAAAAAACAATCCTCGAACAAGTAGATACTAGCATATAAATACAGTACCTGTGCAGTGTGTAGATAAGTAAGTACACAATTTCTTCTACTCGTAATTAACCTATTTAGAATGCATCTACGATGACATGTCAACATTGAACCGATTGCATAATAATTTGTAATCTTATTATTTAAATAAATAATAGTCGGGTTTGTTCGAACACTTATTACTCGAGAACCGCTGGACCGATTTTCGTGGTTTTTGATTTGTCGTATTTGTCTTTTCCCGAATAGCAGAATAACTATCAAAAACTTTGGAAAATTCACGAAAAAATCCAACGGGAACGAAGTCTTTTTTAAAAATAAATAATGGGTTTGCCCTTGACCACAATCTAGCCCAGAGGCGGAGATGTGGTAGAGGATGTAGCAAGCTCACCCAGAAGATGCCTATTCACTCGAACTTTAAAGAGATTCGGGATGTATGTGCCCGGAAATACAGACGCAGGCAGAGAATTCCATTCCTTAGCGGTGCGCAATATAAAAGATGAAGAGAAGTGCTCAGTACGGATCCGAGGAATCTCCACAAAGTAAGGGTGGTACCCAGCGGTGCGTCTGGACGTCCGGTAGAAGAAAGAGTAAGGCGGAATGAGTGAGTGCAGCTCCCCGAAGTACATCTTGTAAAAAACACACAGGCAAGCTACTTTGCGCCTATGACCCAGCCTTTGGAGTTTACTGTTCACTAGCTTTTTGTCACCAATGAGCCTCCTGGTTCTGCGATCCACCGATTCCAGGGCGGCTAGTTGATATTTGGCTGAACCATCCCAAAGGTGGCTGCAATACTCCATGCACGACCGGACCTGCGCCTTATAAAGGGTTAGAAGTTGGTCAGGCGAGAAGTATCGCTTCACCATATTAAGGATGCCCAGCCTTTTGGCCGCAGTTTGAGTTTTGGATTCGATGGACGTGCCGAAGTTAAGGTTGGCAGATAACTTCATGCAGAGGAGTTCTAGCTCATCGGTGACTGGTACAGATGCACTTCGGAAAGTAAGAGTCAGATCGAAGGGACTCCGTTTCGCGGAAAACAGACACGCCTGTGTTTTTGTGGCGCTGAAACTAACCAGATTAATGTCTTCCCATTGGGAGATAAGACTTAAGGTTGAGTTCACTCGCTCCACCATTGCTTCCCTCTCTTACCGAATTTTATCCCCGCCGTCTCCTGCATTGGACAGATATCTCTCCACGACTGTGCTGTCGTCATCTGCGTACGCAACAACTCCAGGCATAAGCATGTCGTTGATGTGCAGCAGGAAAAGAGTCGCAGACAGTACGGACCCCTAAGAAACTCCAGCGTCAATAGCCATGAGGTCAGAGGAGCAGCCATCTACCTATGACTACTCGGATCGACCGTTCACTCAGGAAGTCAGCTATCCAGGAACAAAAGTCGGGAGGTATTCCATATGCAGGAAGCTTGGCTAAAAGACTTGCGTGCCAAACTCTGTCCAATGCTTTCAAGATGTCGAGTGACACGGCGAGAGCTTCGCCGTGCTTCTCAATGGCTTCACCCCAGCATTGCGTGACATACACTAGAAGATCACCCGTTGATCGTCCCCGGCGAAAGCCATGTTGATGATCACTGAGCAAGTCGTTATCCTCTAGGTATGTCAGCAACTTGCTGTTCAGCAGAGTTCGAGGATATATATCAATGGATATATATCATGATATATATCCAATATATATCAAGCGCTTTTCGAGGATATATATCAATTACGAAGATGTTTAAAAATTTGATATTATTAAGTAGATTTTGATGTTGTATTTCTACTTCCCTAATGTGTATGGCGTGGAGTTAACACATACTCCCTAATAGAAAGTTTTAATCCTTAAATGGTAACACTGAACAGCAGCACCTCACCGGCGATTGACAGTATTTTTGAGTTATTTGGTAATGTTTCTTGTTTTATTACACAGAGTGAGTTTTTAATCACCAGCTAAATTTTTCTTACGGTGTCAGTAACATTGATAAAACGTAAGGAGGAAATATTTTTTTTTTCCAAAAATTTCAGATTTTGATACTCGTTTTTAACATCTTAGAGGATGAATATTGTAAAACGCAGAAACATGGGTGTCACAAATTGTGTTAAAGAGTACTATTACCAAGTTTCTAGTCGATTGGACGATGTTTTCTTTTCCATACAAAAATTTGGATTTATTTTCATGCTTCAGACGATCTAGCTTGAAATATGTATATGAAACGTAGAAACAAAAAAAAATACGGGTCTGTTAAATTTTCATAAAGTTTACGTACTAAAAATTTGAATGATGATAAAAAATGTTCTTGTTTGAAAACCATATATTTTATACTGTTTGCACATTTAATGTGTTTTATAAACATTATAAATTATTTAAAGAAAACTGAAATATTATTGTATTATTTATTTAGGTAATTAAAAAATATGAAAAATCTACTAAAAAACATTAAATATAACAAAAAATCAACTCAAAAAAAAATCTTATGCATCAGGAAAAATTAACTCAATAAAATCTTATAAATTCTAATCAGTCAATGGCTTCTTAGTTTTTTCAAAGCATAAGAAAATACCTGCATTTATGGGATTTTTTTAGTTGATTTTTTGTGATATTTAATGTTTGTCAGTTGATTTTTCTAATATTTTAATTACTTAAATGAATAAAATAGTAATATTTTAGTTTTCTGTCAATAATTAATAATGTTAATAAAACACATTAAATATGCAAACAGTATACATAAATAATGCAATACAATAATAATATGGTTGTCATACTACAAGAAAATATCCGATATATATCAAATTTTTGATGTATATCATAAATATCCGATATGTTGATATTTATAATAAATATCGGATATTTTCGAACCCTGTTGTTCAGTACTTTCTCCATAACCTTACATAGTATGGAGGTGATGGCGATAGGTCGGTAATTGCAGGGGTCGGCACGACTACCATTTTTGGGTAGTCCCGGGCGGAAATCTAGTTAATAAGTAATATTAGCGGAACACTCCTTCTAATAAATGGAATTAGACTACAAATACTATTTTTAACCCCCGACGCAAAAAGAGGGGTGTTATAAGTTTGACCGCTATGTGTGTGTGTCTGTGTGTCTGTGTGTCTGTCTGTGGCACCGTAGCTCTCAAACGGGTGAACCGATTTGGATGCGGTTTTTTTTATTTACAAGCAGGGTTTTTGGCGATGGTTCTTAGATACGTTTTATCAAAATCGGTTCAGCCGTTTCAAGGTCATCAGCTCTTTTGTTAGCTGCGGTAGGGTTCTTAGACTCTTAATGTGTATTTACTTTACTTTCAAACATACATGTGACCTAAAACTTGAAATACTCATGTATGCTTAATAACTATGCAGGGTTATGGAACTCTTGGTCTGATGCTGCAGCCAGGATATCCAGAACACTAGCACACTCTTAAAAAAATAATAGCAGATATGTCGTGTTTGGACTCGTTTTGTTCAGTATTTGATTCTGCATACAATGCAATGGTGGCAACACGGTGAGCTGATGCTGCGGCCAGGATATCCAGAACACTAGCACATTCTTGAAAAAATAATAGCAGATATGTCGTGTTTGGACTTGTTTTGATCAGTATTTGATTCTGCATACAATGCAATGGTGGCAACACCGTGAGCTGATGCTGCGGCCAGGATATCCAGCACACTAGTACACTCTTAATTATTTTGAAAATAAGTTAAAAATTTTGAAATAAAAATTAAATTAAAAATTTAAAAAACCCCCCCCGCAAAAAAGTAAAGCGGACATTTAAAAAGTAAAAAATAATACCTTTCGTTGAGCCATCAAATTCATTTCAGAAATACATATATATATATTTTAATTATCGAAATCGATGGATGGCACGATAGGGTTTGCTCATTAAAATGGCGCTATAATATCGCGTCGGGGTACCGCTTTAGTGAATCAGACCCTTCATTTGATTGACTATTCACTGATTCACTAAAGCGGTACCCCGACGCGACATTATAGCGCCATTTTAATGAGCAAACCCTATCGTGCCATCCATCGATTTCGATAATTAAAATATATATATATGTATTTCTGAAATGAATTTGATGGCTCAACGAAAGGTATTATTTTTTACTTTTTAAATGTCCGCTTTACTTTTTTGCGGGGGGGGTTTTTTAATCTAATCTTTTATTGTTTCAAACAGTGGGCCTGTGCATACGCAGCAGTATAAATCCGCTAAAAGCTGCATTTTACTGGTTACAAAAGCAAAGGAACAGGGTCATTTTGTCGTATCGTCACCTGTGATCGTCACCAGGAACAGAGATATTGATATTGATTTGGTAAACTAGATTTTGTTCTAAAAATTAAGGTTATTCAAAATATGCACAGGGCATACGCAGCAGTATAAATCCGCTAAAAGCTGCATTTTACTATTTACAAAAGCAAAGGAACAGGGTCATTTTGTCGTATCGTCACCATGAACAGAGATATATTGATTTGGTAAACTAGATTTTGTTCTAAAAATTAAGGTTATTCAAATAAACGAGTGTAATTTATGTCAGTAAAGCCTGGTTATGTTTAAATGGTGATTTTTTTCTTTTATAATGTTTAATGGAGTTTTTTTCATTTTTTTTTGTTCAGACATGGTTTGCTACTTCGCTCTAGACTACATAGGGGTGAAGATGTGGTTGAGGATGTAACAACCTCACCCAAAAGATTCCTATTCAATCGAAATTTAAAGTAATTCGGGTTGTATAAGCCGGGAAATACAAAGAATTCCATTCTATTGCAGTGCGCAATATAAAAGATGAAGAGGAGTGTTTAGTATGGATCCGAGTATGCAAATCCTGTAAAACATCTTTTGCTTTTGTAAATAGTAATACGCAGATTTTAGCGGATTTATACTGCTGCGTATCCACTGTTTGAAATAATAAAAGATTAGAAAATAGTATTTGTATTCTAATTCCATTTATTAGAAAGAGTTCCGCTAAAATTACTTATTAACTAGATTTCCGCCCGGGACTTCGTTACCATTGGATTTTTTCGTAAATTTTCCGATAATTTTGATAGTTATTCTACTATTCAGGACGGAGATAATACAACATATCAAAAACCATGAAAATCGGTCCAGCCGTTCACGAGTAATAAGTGTTCGAACAAACCCGACTTTATTTAAATAATAAGATTACAAATTATTATGCAATCGGCCCAATGTTGACATGTCATCGTAGATGCATTCTAAATAGGTTCATTACGAGTAGAAGAAATTGTGTACTTACTTATCTACACACTGCCATAGGCGTATATAGGGGGGGGGGGCCGGGTGGGCCGTGCCCACCCCAGTATGGTCTAGGGCCCACCCCAGAATATTGGGCTACCAATTCGAAATTCTATATTCGATGGCAAAGTACTGATAACTTCACACAAAAATCATTAAAAAAATATCTACAGCTGAGAAATCTACATACTTACTTATTATTACATACTATAATACAGTATTAGTTACATTTGAATCACAGCGTATTAAGCTAGAGTACATTTAATTTTCGCCAGGCCCGCGGCCCCCCCCAGAAAATAAGCCTAGATACGCCAATGCACACTGCACAGGTACTTTATTTATATGCCAGTATCTCCTTGTTCGAGAATTGTTTTTTTTTGACATGACGCAAGAAGATTTATGCAAATATTTTGGTATGTGTATGTAGTGGGCATTAAAGGCTTTTCATGCATATTTTTCGTTTTTTTATAATGAAGTTTAAGGACAGGATGCAGGTTAAAAATATGCACTTTGTAGTCTATTTCATCATTATTAAACATGATTTTGTTTGGTTAATCTAACTTGAACAGCAGGCCAAGTACGACAGTGACAGCGCCGCGACAACACCGCGGTCCTGTGTCAAAATGTCAACATTGACAACGCCATAGGGCGAGAAAGAAACTCGAAAACGAAAGAAGATCGAGGACTGATATTAAGCATAGAGTGTTCTTAGGGCCTGTCAGTACACCACCTGAAAGAATGACCAAATACGTCGTTAGGGGGCCACTCTTGTTCGCTTAGCCTGCTTGACCCTTTATCCAATTTTGATGAGCTAAAGCATGAGAACGGGTAGTTAAATGTCCTCCAACTTTTATGAAGGGCAGTTTTCGATATTGTAAGTCCTTTACGAGATATAACCGAAAAATCGCAAAAATATTTCTTTTGGGTTACATTTTTACCCCCCCCCCCCACTAACGCACACCTCCGCCGAGGGGGAAAACTTAGGATAGTCTTATTTGGCGACAAATGAAGCTTTTTTTATCTAGCCTACAAGATCCCACTGCTGAGCAAAGGCCTCCCCCGCATCCTTCCGTTTCTTGCGATCTTATGCAAGTTCCGGCCATCTGGAATAGTAAGCATCCAAATCGTCACGCCATCTCTTTTTGGGTCTACCCCGGCGTCTATGGCCATCCTGTGGCACCCAGTGTGTAACGCTCCGTGCCCACCGCTCCTCGTGCATGCGACTCACGTGCCCAGCCCAGCCCCACTTTAATCTACATGATTTGTCTCCTACAAATGAAGCTATTAAAACAATAAAATATCCTGTAGAATTTAAATCCGATTTGAATTTTTGTTGGTTTTATTCTATTGACCTTTAATAGTCGTTATAAATTTTGTTTTTACTAATAAGAAAATAAAATTTTGTTATAACTTTTATTAGGTTTGTCAAATTTCTATTTAATTAAATAAAGCATGTTGTGGCACCTACTAGGTAGTGCATTTAATTTAGGTATAACGTAATTTAACTAATGTAACTGCCACTGAAAAAAAAAAGGAAGCCAGACGGTGGCTATTACACTACAAAATAGTGAGTACAATTTTTTTAATATGGTACAATGACCATCGAATTTTGTAAAATTACATTATTTGTTTGTATAACCCTTTCAAAGCAAATCCTATGCGATAAGGAAAGTGTACAAGCATATTTTAAAAGTAAAAAAACCTACCTCTGCTTCTTCAATTTTCTTCTTGGCAGTTGTTTCTGTTTCAGAGAGCTTCTTCTCTATTTCTTGTCTTTCTTGCATCTAAAAATAAAAAATACAAGACAATAGCTTTTTTGTAATTAACTGCATTTAAGTAATGATTTTTTGTCGTTAAACCAAATCAAGAGGCCATTTGGCGGTTTGAAAACTCTGCCACAAAGGTTAGTCAAGTTCTCCATATACTTGATTATACCTACATGATAAGGCAGGAATGATTTTTTAAACTACAAAGAAGAACGGAAATGAGATCATTTTAAAAATAATAGTATTTGAATATTACTGGCAAAACAAGACAATAAATTGAATACCATTTGCTCTATCTTGACTTTTTCTTCATCGCTGAGTTTCTTTATCTGCTCTATTTGTGCATTCAGCTGCTGTGCTGCCAACAGCCTCTGTTCTGCAGCTTCTTTCTCTTGAGCTTCTAGATTTTTCTTTATTTCATTCAACTCCTGCATGAGCTCTTGTTCTCTTTGTTTCTTTTGTTCTTCTAGTATCTTTATTTCCTGAAAATGAAAATATTTTTTGTCTTTTAACATAAATTCAGAGGTTTAAAAATACAGAATCAACCTTCTCAGACAAATAAGTCCAACATGAGTTCAAGGAAACTTAAGTAATTAGTTGGGCCAGGTCAGAGGGTTGAGCGACACAGAAGTGGCCCATGGAGGAGCCCCATAAAACACAGTTTTAGTCCTCAATTACTGATTCAGTATCAGTAATATTATTATTTAAAAAATTTGGAGCCAAGAATAGTGGGTACAATAGTATAGCACCCTGTCTGACCAAACCAGGTATAAACCTGTATCGCGGTAGACAGGGTCCGACCGTGAGTTTTGTGTCTATGTCATACAGAGAAAGGAACATTTTTTTGTAGTAAAAAAAGTACATAGTTTGGGTTATACACAAAAAATAATAATAACAAGCTACATTGTAATAAAATAGGTACACAATCATATGTTTGATACTGATTAGTTTAAGTGTATTAATTACCTCTTCTTTGGCTAGTCTTAAGAGTTCTGTTTCTCTTTTCAGGGCCTCTTCTAATTCCTGTCTCTCTTTTATTCGGATCTCTTCTTGTTCTTTTATCTTTGCATTTAATTTTTCCAGCATCTCTTGCTTGGAGCAACTTTCTTTGTTTAATTCTGAGAGGAATTCTTCTCTCTCTTTCAACAGATTTTCTTTCAGTTGGTTGTTTTCTTTTAAAAGTTCAGACTCTGTCTCATTATGTTTTTGAATTTGTTCCTGGAAATTATTTAAATTATTGAATTAGGGTACACAGTACTACTCAATTTATTAAATCTCAGTAACAAGTAGTCCAAACTGCTATTTTGGCTTATTTTTACAGGTCAAGTAGAAGGGAAAGAGTAGAAGGGAAAGACTGTAAGGAATGTGTAGGTATTATTAATATGACATAACCAACTCAATAAGAAGGAGAAGAAATGGCTTCAATGATGAAATAAATTTCAAAAATGATGAATAAATTTAAAATTCAGCTGTGATTTTAAACACAAAAGATGTCAAGTTGAATGAAATCTGTTCATACAACACAAGTTGAGTATGTTAGTATTTGGTTTGAGTATATTATGGTAGGACATGCCATTTATGTTCAATCCACTAAAATTTATAGCAATACGTAATTGCTATATATTTTAGTGGATTGAATATATTAAATTAAACATATTACAAATTGTAAGAAAGAAGTATTCACCATGAGTTCTGAGATCTTTCCTTGCATTTCATCCTTGAGAGCAGCTAACTGGGCATCTCTTTCTTCTATCAGCAAAGCTTTCTGTCTCTCCACCTCATCCTTTTCTCCTTTTAAATTTTCAATTTGTGACGCATAATTACTTTCTAGTTGTTGTATTTTTCTGTTCATATCAATCTCTAAATGTTCTTTTAAAATCTTTGAATTTGTCTGCATTTGTTTGGCATTTTCTAGTTTAACTGCAATGTGTTTCATTTCATAGGTTTGAGATTCTTCAAATTTTAGCTTCATGTCATTAATTAGATCATCCTCCTCAGTTGCAGATTCACATTTTAGTTTCATTTTGAATTCTGTATCTTCAGCTGTATTTTCTAATTTAACTCTTTTTCTAGGTATTACGAACACATCACTCGTAGGATCAACAAATTTGTACACAAATTCCTGTTGTGGGTCTAGTGTTACTACATCATCATGGGCAAGTTTCTTCATCACACCTTTTCCTAACCGTACTCCATTGACTTTGATCCCGAAGGAGCTGTGATCTTCAATGAACCATTCATCTTCTTCAGACTTTTTAAATGTGCAGTGAGTTCTGGATATTGACAGATATGGTATTACAACTGAATTTCCAAGAGAACGGCCGATTGTAAACTGCAAAAAAATGTAGATGTACTGTTTAAACACTTACAGAATCAAAAGACTGTTACAGCATTATTGCGGTCCTATTTTGTATTTTAAACTAGCTAGTAACTGCTAAAACCAGTGTAAGATTAAGATGTAAATTTTCTACATACGAAATGGACATAATTATCTAAGGCTAAGGTATACTTATCAATAAGACAGAAGATAACACAAAATTTTCTAGATGACACAATTGCACTGGTAAGGTATGCTGGTAACTAAATTGGGAAATTTTGCCGATTGGTGATTAGGTCTAGCATTTCTTCTAAAATTTTTTTATGATAAAATGCTACTACCGGTCAGTGAGTCATATGGGGGCCACATAATTACCTTTGAATTGGTGGCTAGCTATCTGCTGATAAAGAAATACGTTACAAAGTTGCATTTGTACTTACATTTTCAAAGGTTATGTTTATTTTATTCAACTTATTGTATTCTGGTTTTAGAGTTTTGCATGAAACTAGACATGGCTCGTTTTCAGTCATTTTTCATGCTAATTTTTGAATAAAATATTTTTTTATGTAATTGTAATAAACAAAACAACGCAACACAAATGAGTGAATGACGAATGGGAGAGTGAATTTTTTCTCGTTTTTTGACAGTTACGTGTTAAGTTGCCATATTAAATAAATGGCAGACTTAAATGAGCTCATGTTGTGCCAACATTAAAAAAATTTTAGCGCCATAATTTGAACATCAATCCACATCGAATCAAATCACTCTGATAAACTTTGACGTTTATATCTGGGTATGTCTGTTAAGTTAGGCGAGGATGACACAAAAGGGTCAGAGTTGAGTATCTAGCTGGGATATCTGATCACTTGGTACGCCACGCCAGCATGAACTACGTATAAATTTTCATGAATTATTGATTACGTTCAGTGGGGAATTTACACATTGCCGCCAGTAGGCTATTTAATTTTTTCCGTGCCCAGTGACCTCTATAATTCACTATCATATTTATATCAAATTGCAACTTTATGAATTGTGTACTTTTATCGTCCTCATTACATCAGCTTTTTTACCCGACTGCGCGACGCAAAGGAGGGTAATGTGTTTATCAGCCTATGTATGTATGTATGTATGTTTGTACTTTTGCCGCACTATTTAGATCAAACGCGTGGGCCGATTTTGATAAATGATACGTGGTTGGATTCGTCATGACGGCGCGACTGTCATAGAAAGTATAAAAATTGGAAAAAAAACCAAAATGGCCGATTTTGGACGCCATAATATGAAAAAGAAAAAAATGAAAATCGACGAACTAGGTATGTCAAGTATCGTTAAATAGGTATTTAAAAATCATGTTTAGGTTTCTCATACCGTTTTTCAATCAGAATTACCATTTAGGATCTATAACGATTTAAAGTTTGTTAGTAATGATTTTCACTTAAATAGCCTACATTAATTCGGAAATTGTTAAATTTTTATGCACGTGAGATATATATGTTATGCCCGGGCATTATTAATAATGTCTAGCTCTATCGAGCAAAGTGATTAATTACTATCTAAACTTCATTATTTATCATATTGCCCGGTCATTATTATATTGCTACGTGACAATTGGGCAATTTAATAATAAAAGCTAAGTTTTTTATTATTATTTAATTAGTGATGGGTTCGCTCTTGACCACAATCTAGCTTAGGGCAAAGATGTGGTCGCGGATTTAGCGAGCTCACCCAGAAGAAGCCTATTCACTCGTACTTTAAAGATATTTGGGTTGTATGAACTCGGAAATACAGCACTACAGGCAGGGAATTCCACTCCCTGGCAGTGCGCAATATAATAGCGCTCAGTACGAATCCGAGGGATCTCGACAAGATAAGGGTGGTACCCCGCAGTGCGTCTGGACGTCCGATGGAAAAAAGGGGCAGGCGGAATGAGCTCATGTAGCCTCTGAGCACACTCACCGAAGTACATCCTATAAAAACACATAGGCAAAGCTACTTTGCGTCTATGAGCTAGGCTTTGAAGCTTATCTTTAACCAGCTTTTTATCACCAATAAGCCTCCTGGATCTGCGATCCACCGAGTCCAGAGCGGCTAGTTGGTATTTGGCCGAGCCATCCCAAAGGTGGCTACAATACTCCATGCACGATCGGACCTGCGCTTTATAAAGGGTAAAAAGTTGATCAGGCGTGAAGTATCGCTTAACCTTGTTAAGGATGCCCAGCTTTTTGGCCGCAGTCTGAGCCTTAGACTCGATGGAGGTGCCGAAGTTGAGGTTGGCAGACAACTTCATGCCGAGGAGTTCTATTTAAAAAAGTTTTCGTTTCTTTTTTCACGGCCGCCATTTTAAATTTCAAAATCTAAACGACATCCATGACGGATTTTTACAAAAATGCATGTTCGCCATCTTGGATTTCAAAATGGATGTCGTTTAAGGAATCAGCACCCCCGAAAACCTATTACACGACACCCATGGCAGTTTTTTCAAAAATGTTAAAATGAACGACATTTTCGGAATCAGCATTCCCAACAACCTATTAAACAATACCCATGTCGGTATGCCCGAAAATTACGCAGCTTGCCTCGGCATACGGCCTCAGCCCACCTTCTAAATTTGTATGGCGGACATCTTGAATTGGGGGGGGGGGGGGGACGCTCTGGTCTTCGCCCAACGCGGAATTGGGCCTTCGGCCTCACCCTAAACGAAGCTCATCTCGGCCTACGGCCTTCGGCCTCGCTTTTTACTCCTTTTAACTTGCTAATTAATCCAAACAATTAGTCTGACTATTTAAATTGCTTAACATTAGTTTATTTGTAGTTAAATGACTATAATAATAAAAAAAATTGCAATTAAATATGTTTGTATTACTCTGCCCAAAAGGTGATGGACATGACATTATGTATAATGCCCGGTTAATTTGATTATTTGAATAATTATTATCAAATTGCCCTCTCATATAGGGCATTTTTCATAATGCCCGGTCATTATGAATAATGCCCAATTTATCACTTGGTCCATAACATGGACCAAGTGATAAATTGGGCATTATTCATAATGACTTGGTCCATACAGCTTCTTCTTCTTATCGTGTAGGTATAGTTAAGTATGTGGCAAACTTGGCTAACCCTGGTGTCCAATACCGTCTTCACCATAAGGGCACACGGGGCCTACCTAATTTACTAAGAATCCTACCGAATTTACTAAGTACACCATCAAATATAGCGATCAAAGAAACGGTTATTATTATTATTATATATTCTTTATTGCACAAACATAGTTATTAAAATCAATTGGAAAAACCAAGTGTACAAGGGCGAGCTTATCTCTAAAAGATATCTCTTCCAGCCAACCTAACTAGTGAGAAATAGTACATAAGTAGAAGGGGTAGAGAGATTTGCAGAAGAAAAAAAAATCATAATCATAACCAAAAAACCAGCAGCATTCTAATATCATTTATAACATATTATATCATACTGTATTTGATTAGATACCTAAATGGTCATACTTAGTAAAAAGAATAGATTATAATTCGCTTTTTTTACTTTCCAAAAGGGCCCCAAAGTCTTGTGTGCCCAAGGGCCCCAGCCTAGTTTAAGACGGCCTTGCTGGTGTTAGAGTTTTCAAACCGCACAATGGCCTCTGACTTGGTTTTAACGACTGTAGTCAATCGACAACAGCCGGGACCGACAGCTTAACGTGCCCTCCGAAGCACGGAAACGCTCATGATAAATTGCCACTTTGGTCACCCATCAGGTTCCCTGCCTCTGTGTACGTTGCTTAACCTCACTGATCGGTTGAGATCAGCGGAAGCCACTGGGCTACGAGCGAGCGCTTGTTTTATAATATACTATGACTAGGCTTGCGTCCGCGACTGTTTCCGTGAGAATCTGGGAAAACTATATGTCTTATTCTGATATCTAAGCGACAGGGCTTTAGGTGTCACTCCTTCAACCTCTTGGGCGGCTAGTCAGTCTATGAAACCGAACAACTTAGTATATACAATACAGTTAATGAGAAAATCAGTAAACAAATATAAATTCAATTCAATTCCAATTCTTTATTTCTGGTCATTAGCCCATATATAGTGTTAGTAACAATGTTGACTTACGCACGTGTTAGTTAGGTAATTACATAATTGTTCTTCTTTTTATCACTTTTATATAGTATTATTCATTTTCCAAAGTTAATTTCTTAGATTATACAATACAATAATGAAATTTAAATGTCAAAAGCAATTTAAAAAAAATCTGACCCTAACTAAAAGTGTAAAATAAAGTAAATTAATTAATAAAAAAAATAGAAAAACCCGACTGCGTGATAAAAATTGAAAAGAAAAAAACAAGTAAGTCCAGTAGTCGAGACATTGTTATTGAATATTATTGTATAAGATAAAGATTCTCCTTCTCACCGACTTCAAACAGATCACTAGGTACGTAGCACAGCACACTAAACGCTAGGTTTTTATTTTTCGATTTTTGAAATCAGTTTTTTTTTATAAGAAGTTATTTTTGTCTGTAACATGAAAACAGTTTTGGGCCAAAGCGGCTCCCAAATATCTGCCGCCCTAGGCTCCAGCCTACTCAGCCTGCTGGTAAATCCGCCACTGAATTAATTTGGTTATAGAGGAGCTTCATCGCATGATATAAGTAATTTTCAACCGACTTCAAAAAAGGAGGAGGTTCTCAATTCGACTGTATTTTTTTTTGTATATTTGTTACGCGATTACTCCGGCAATTATAAACCGATTTGAATAATTCTTTATTTGTTCGAAAGAGTATACTCCTGAAGAGGTCCCATATAAATTTTATCAAAAATGATTCAGCGCTTTAAAAAAAAACAACAAAAACAAAAAATACTACAAACTAGAACATCATCTAAATAAATGAATGACATTTCTGCTTGTAGTTATCTGCTAATAAGCATTGTAGTCCACAAAAAATACTAGATATCTACTTTGTGCGAACTGTTAGGATTGAAGTCGGTGACTCATACGTTTTTAACGTGGAAAATTATTCCTTGACAAGACATTTTTTATTTTAAAACTAGCTTTCCACCCGGGACTTCGTTCCCGTGGAAATTTGGGAAAATGTAGTAGCCTATGTGTTAATCCAGGGTGTCAGCTACCCTCATACCAAATTTTATCAAAATCAGTCCAGACGTTCTCGAGTAACCCGACTTTATTTTATAATTAAGAAGAAGATAAGAAAATACTTTAAATACGTCTCTGTCTCCCTAGTGTATAACGAACAGTGTACTGTTAAATAGGAGGTTTTGACACTTTGTATATCTATTATAGATGAATTTATTCATACAATAAAGCTTATAGCGCGAACGAAGCGAGTTTTTGAATCACACATCTTGCTTCCGCATCTCTACGACCCTACTAATAGAGTCATACGGTCATAGAGTCGAATCATTTATTGTATTATACACAGTCCGCGATATATAAAGAGCGTCGGTAGTCTAACAGATTGCGGATCGGACTCATAAGCCAGAGGGTACCGAGTTCGATCCCCAGTGCCGCCATGTAGTACCAATGACTCGTGTTCTGAGTTATGTATTTAGTTGCACACTAAGCGATGCTCTTACGGTCAGGGAAATATCGTGATGAAAACTGCACATTCAGGTGACTGAACGTGTAACTTTTTTTTCTAAATGACTATACTGTTGGCTGCTGATGGCCTTTACAGCTTCAAGTAGCGAGCGCAGATGGCTCTCAGCCCATTAAGTAACTGGCCTAAGTGCGCCCCCTGTGGGGCTCGAACCTCGGCTTAGGGCGTTACTGGGAGAAGGGAGTCAGACATACGTTTGAGGAGAGAAGCGGCCGGGTACGTACCGGTACCGCGAATCGGGGCTGAAGCGGCTGAACGTGTAACTAGCAGGCTCCCCTGTAACCGGGTCAACCAGACGTATTAATATGGGGTCAAGTATGTTTTTCTTTCATGGGCAACCACTATACCTACACAGAGTCTTACCTAAGCCTCGAAATATTTATAAAGAGAAAGCATATACACTATGAGTACGTATATAATCACCCCAAGAAACTTTTCTTTTATCGTCGTAATTTAGTTCGCAATATTTTCTGCAAAGTTGCAGAACGGTATTTTTCTCAAAAACGACGAAGGTAAGCGGAAAGCCAACGGGATGAAGAGACGACGAGAGTGAAAGCATATTTCGTGGCGGATAAAACGAATAGATAGAGGTCTTTAATATAAACGAAGCAGACTTTAGTACTCTCGAAAAATGCAGGCACGGCGGCGGGCGGGAACCGGGTACATACTGAATTATTAAAGCGCAGGCAGGGTTCGCGTTTTGTTGGCTAGCAGAGACTGGAACTTCCTCTGCCTGCTTCTGTTTATGTTGTTTTTTGTTGTTATTACCGCATATATTTTATGCATCCTCTAATTTATACTATCAAACAGCGTTTCAGGAGTTTACCGGAATTTATAAACCTTTTGAACTGCTTATTAAATTTTATTTTACTCGTGGCCTTTTGCAGACTTCATACTTATTCTGAAGGCCGTTAATAGTCATTATCTTTCATCTCATCAGAAGAGTTATAACTTATAACTAATGATTTGAATTTGGCGTACATAGTACTGCATGGCGTACAATGATTTAACTTTAAGTTAAAATAACTTTGTTTAACAGCAATGTTCGATGAATTTGCTGTAGATTAAGATCAATAGAGATCAGCTTTACCAATTTATCATGAATGGTGACTTGGTGAAGCTGGATTACTTAGTTATTCAATTTGCAAACGCAAAAGTTAAAAAGGGGGCGATCTCAAATTGAAAAAATTCGCGATCTACGAGGGTCTATCTAGCTGGCGATGTGCTTATCGCGATTGATAGTGTCTGATGTTCGGTTCGGACGTTATCAAGTGAAAAGAGTAAAAAAAGTAAATGAGTTGTGTCGTCGAACGGCCGAGGCGCCGCATTGGCCCTCAATATATCAAGGGGGACAGGACGAAAATTGGACCGGACCCTTGTTAATGTCCCGCACTTAGGCCCTCCCGCCCTTGTTTCTGATTATTTATTTAAGACCTATTGATACCCACCCGCATAAGGGTAAATATAAAGATCGCGATTCCTTATAGGTATTCTTACCGAACATCTTCATATAAATAATTATCGGAATGAAAGTAAGAATTTTTAAAATAAATAAAATCACTCATTATAATGAAGTGCGATTGACTGCTCATATAAGCTGAAAATAGAGAATATAGGAACATTTTTAACTCGATTAAAAAAAAAAGAGGAACCCTTAGAGTTTTTGTCTTTTCTTCTTGGGGGAAGACTGCAGTTTTGCGAAGAGTTAATTCAGAAATTGACGTATTTTATCCTTAACACATAAACTACGTAATTTTCCCAAATTCCCACGGGAACAAAGTCCCGGGCGGAAAGCTTTTTTAAATCTAAATAATTAAAAAAAATAGTGAAACATTGGTTTAGGTTACGTTAAGTACGTCTTATTTCTCTTTCACAGTATTACTTTCTATTATTATCAGACCCCGGAGCTATTTACTTCAGTGGATACCTTGATGGATACCTATTCAGGCGTTCCATATGGGCATCTATATGAACGGAATATAGCAGGACTTATTTTACTGTCCTAATGTTTCGGGCATAGCATAAGTACGGCATTGGGATGAGTTTACATAAATATGGCAGACGTAACATTTTGTGTGCTTTTATTACAAATACCGTATACATAATAGGATATAGGTACGTATGAATGATCCCAGAGTAGATTGAGGGCATTTTCGCAGACAGGTAAGAAACATGAGTGTAGTAATTTATGATTTTAATTTGTTTTACTCACGTTACTCAAAATCGGCATTCAGCCGACAGTTTCGAGCCTGTACGAGGATCTTTATCAGGGGTAGATCAGGATAAGGATCACTTCCGATTTTCAAATATGATATTTATGGTCAGTTTCACATCCAAAAAGGTTACACCGTGAATTGATCGTTTAGCTTTTTTTTTATAAGATGGGTTAAGTCTAGACCTCAATCTTGACCATAAAGGTCAAAGATGAGGTCAGCGATGGAGCGAGTTAACCCAGAAAATGCTTATAAAGGCACTAGTACTCCCACGTACCGACGGAACACAGTAGGCTGTTTGGCGTCGGACTTCGGTAGGAGGGTGGTCGCGAATAACCAGACGGCCCTTTACAGAGCCTACCACACCGCATGAGACCATAGGACGACACCTCAGATTCAGAAAAAAAATGAAGTGCCGTTGCCTGGGATAGATTACTAGGAGGCAGGTCTCATTTGTGTTTCGTTAGTCGCCTCTTACGACACCCACGGAAAGAGATGGGGTGGTGTTATTCTCAACCGATCACCACACGGCAAGATGAAGATCCAAAATTATTACTACTCGCAAAGTGGCATCGAGCACATTAATGCAAAGTGGTAATTACCTATTGTAAGGCGCAGTTTAGGAAGGTCTCGAACGAGGAAGGTGGACTGATGATCTGGGGCACTATTTTTGAATCGCTCGATATCTTTATTGTTTTGCGATTTGTTTTAACGTCAGAATTTAAAAGTGGTTAGATCTGTCTACAGTAATCAGTTAAATATTCAATAAAATCGGGACTAATTGATGAAAGGTATGAATCGGGACTAATTGATGAAAGGTCACGCGAGGCGAGCGATTTAAAAATAGTACCCTGGTTTCGTCGGAGGATGCTCAAACTCAAAATCATTTATTTTTCGAGGGTTAAACCTAACACTTGAAAATAATGTGGTTATTGTAGAGATTTTTGTGTAATGCCTTTGTGCAGCAGTGTACGTTTTTCATCTGATATAATGAAGATGACATAAGCGTAGAGTAATTAACATACCATACATATAACATACGAGAATCAGTGGTTCTAGAATAACTTGATGCCACATTCATAATAAATTCCTAGGGTTATTAGATGAAACATGATGTATAATAGTGAAAGGTTGTTAGCCTTTTGTCCTTAAGTAATACAGCAAAACCCTCGCACATTCCACTTATTGACTTTTACAGAACGCCTGGGAAGAGTTGGCAGCTGGTACATTCTAAGTGTTTCTTTCACTCACATTCCAGCGTGGAGGAAACTAATATACTACGTCGTATAAGAGTAATTAATATACTACGTAAAACATTTTACTAATTCGGCACTAGCGGCTGGCAAAGTTCGCCACGATAAAGAGCAGCTGGATAGTTTAGGTGCGATTTCCTCTCTTCTGTGTTCAGAGTAAGAAAGAAAGAAAGAAAGATTTTTTTTATTGACGTCATTATACATACAGTGTAAACTATCTCAGGATATGCTTTTAAGTTTTTTATTTTCTGATTCCTTATCTCTGGTTATATTTCCCACCCAGTAAGCGACACGCCTCCACCCCTAAGTAAGATAGGTGTACTTTCCTCGTCTCCTAAAGCCGCTTTTGGGTTTTTTAATACTATGTGTTGTTACCCATTTCCAGATGTTGAGAAAATTCTTGCTTTATAAAAAGCTATATGACAAAACCAATTAATTTTGATAAATGAAGAAAAAATATCATCCCAGGTCTGTAAAGTCTAAGGACTTCTACGTCTGTGGTCCCTCGTTAGTAAATTGCGGTGAAAGAAAAAGCCTTAGATACAGGTTCGTCATTAATTTTATCAAAAACTATCTTTTGCCCGCTACTTGGGCAGCGTTTTTTATTTAAAAAAAAAAACGCTATAACAAATATTAATTTATGTATTTCTTATTAAGCATACAGAGTTTCATGGTTTTATCCCCTATTTCAAACCCTTTAAGCCTTTTTTTCGCAATAAAAGGTAAACTTTTATTTGTCATTTTACAAGCTCTAGTATATCTCTGTACCAAATTTCATCATAATCAGTTCAGTAGTTTACCTAATGGCGTGAATATTATTAGTAGGGCTTTGTCTAAGGCTAAACTCTACAAGTTATGTTACCTCTGCAGCATGTCAGTAGTTTACATATATAGGGAAACGTGTACAAGATGATCCACTTAAGGGAGAAATCCGTAATATAAAGGTTTTTCAAGTAATTTAAGTGGTATTAGCATTTTACGGTAGCATATTTATCCATGCTACTATTTGCATAATCATGTTATATAATCTATTAATATTGAATTGCCTATTACACTTTTTTTAAAACCCTAACAAAGGATCATCTTGTACACCGATGTGTCCAAGATGATTCCAGGGCTGTGGATAAGATGATCCCCGGTTCATCTTACCCCTAGGATTTAGTTTTAACTGATGACGATTATAAGTCCTTACGGATAACTACTAGTTAAATTAAGAACATTAATTAAACTTAAAAGTAATTAGCAGACAACTCCAAATATTTGTTAAGAGTCTGTGGTACAAGATGATCCATATGGATAATCTTGCACACAATCAAACGAATCAACTCGCCCCAAACCACATTTTTTCGGTTTTTGTTTCCTGACATATCCTATAAACCTTTTGCAATTTCAATGCCAATAAAAATTACTAACTTAGCACAATAGAAAGACGCAAACACAACAGCCATTGCAATAAGATTCCTACTTCAAAAGTAATCTTATCTCAAAGTCAACCTTATCTTCGTTCAGCGACGTAGATTTTTTATTTATTTCAATAAAAATACGAACGTTGTTCTGGCCGCCATCACGGATTGACTGAGCGGTGGTGGAGCGGGGCCTGTGTTTTAGCAACGTTTTCAACTAGATGACACTCATAGTCGCAGCGCAATCGTTAGGGATCATCTCACCTCGAAGGATCATCTTGTACACATTTCCTCTAATCAATGAACAATCAAAACAATTTCGAAAGAATAAATTAAAATAATGTTTAGGTTCCATCGTTGATGTGGTAATTTATAATTATTATAATACTTAAAAGACATCCGCGCGCAATGTTAAACCTAGGTAACTAAAGTGTTGATATTTTGATAAGATTTTTTAATTCTAAAATAACTTCACAATTTTTTTATTAACACTTAATTTTACATCCACAGACTTGGTGTCCTTGCCCTTGTCTTATTATTATTATTTATTTTTAATACTTATTTCACATTTTTAACAGATTTTATACTCTCCATTTGAGTTTACAATAAATACATATGAAAATACTAAAATATAAATAAAATTGTATTATTCTATGTTTATTTACCAAGCCAGCGGTGGTTTCTGTCTATTGTCTCCAGTCCTTAAAGCATCGATAACAACCGTATCCCGACATTTACAGTAACTTACATTTACAGAGTTTCCTACTACTCAGCAAAAAATTATTCCTACTACTATAATTTTATTCTATCTTATCAATTCAATATCAGAACAAGTAAACGAAACCAAAATTTTGTTTTACAAAGTTCTGTTTACGGAAATAAGTTTTCGTTTCATTCTCATTTTAGTAAGCTGTTTAAACATGATCTAAGTTGAATCACTTTCATTAAGAGACGGCTATAGTCCTGACCAATATTCCGACAATGTTAGGCTTTAGTTATTAGGTTGTCGACGCCTAAAAAGGTTCCGTCCGGTCTCGTAGACAAACAACTTTCAATAAATAATATAATCTATACAGCCTTTAAGTAGGGTTGCTATTTACAAAATCTGTCCACAAGTTTCCGAAAAATAAAATGCTAAATAAATAACCTACCTTTATATTTGTGCAAGCGTTATCTTTCAAAACGCTTTTATTTCCCATTTCCTCAGAAAATCTTCCAAAACATTAAAAGACCGCTCATGATCTAAAAAGAATCTGAAACTTTCAAAAATGGATTTTCAGTCAAGCAACCGAATAAAAACGAACTTAATTTCCTTAACTTTGAAATACAATGTGTTTGAAAAATGTGTCGCTGTTATCATAACTTGATCTGTGATCAAACTTGAAATGTTTAATCTGATCAGTCCATGAAGATATCACAATGAAATAAAAGACAAAACACTGCATTAAACCCTCGCGCGATTCTTGCACACCCGTGTAAACAAGCGCGCGACGGGGACAAGTGATCGTAACTCTTAGGTGCAGCCCTAGTTCTGCACCTAAAACACATTTTCATCAAAATATGCGAGAAAAGTTGAGCTCCGTCAACTGCTGGCAACCGGATGTTTGTTTTGTTTTTGGTTTTCTATTTAGGGTTTGCAAATTGTTTCCACCTGCTAGGCTTCTGGCGCGTTAGTTTTAACTTTATTTTGTGAGGTCCGGTTTTACAAATGTCGGCGGCACGGCACGCAGCACTGGGCACGCCTTTATCACGATCTGCGCACACACCTGCCTTAGCGAGAGCTCTTTATCTGATCTTAATAAAGGCGCCGGAAGCCTCCATTCCGATCACGTAGACAATTATTCGACTAAAGTGTGCGGGCTTGAATCACTAACCTCACCGAACGGCAAACTTTTACAATAAATCCATCCCAGTCTCGACACTTAATCAGCCCTGCGATAAAAGCTTTAATCGGGAGTTAGAGGACCTACTGCACAGCTGACTTTTATTACAATGTTATTGAACTAAATTAAATGAGAGCAAGGTAAGTGTGGGAGTGAGTGGTTTCGCCCGCGTGCCCAGATTTGTGGACAAACTCGATCTCGGTTGGTCGTGGATTGGCCCTGGCGGCAGATCATTTATTATTTCCCTGGCTAGCATCCAATTTCGAGGTCGGATTTGGTCGGTTACAATATCCACTTTTAGGGTTCCCTATAGGTAATTGTTTATTAACTGCTACTAAACAAATAACAATAAAAAAAAGAAATAATACCTACGCATAAAAAAGTGGCCTTACTAGAATTTTGAATTTAACGCCCGTGAAGCTATAGCTTGCGAGCTTTTTATTGATTAGAAGTTGAGTTTTTCTTTTACTAGCAGTGATTCGAATGTGTTCCACCTCCACATGGGGTGTTTAGTTGGATCGATCCCGTGAGCCGAGCGGAAATTGATGGCCTGACCAAGGCTTAGTCGCTTCCTTGCAGTTAATTTCACTTACCCCCGATCGTTTGTTTTCACTTCTTGATTTTATTTACCACTTGAAACTTGCATTAAATGCATTTCTCCCTTAGCTAACGCTAATCGCTTTAATTTCTTTTTGTATCTAGGCAAATCATTGATTTTCTGAATAACACACAAAATATTATGTCTATGAAGTTTTAGATTTATCGCCTACAATAATATTAATTCAGAATACTTACTGTAATGTCTTTTTAATTTTCATGACTTTTAAATTTATTGTCTACAATAACTTAAATTCAGGATTAGGTACACACTTCATTGTTATTTTGCTATAATTTCGAAAACACGAGGTGTTGCCGTGAAACAATGAGAATATAGGAGCACCGTAACTTTATGTAAGTAACTTTTATTTAAGCCAACGCGTGACAGAGTCCTTTCTTTGAATTTAAATTTGTTTTAGTTTCAAATACATAATTAGGGCCATGTCTATTATAGCTTGAAACGGGCGGACTCGGTCCGGAAATTGGTTTTGGTTTCAATTCGAAGAGGGAAGCATATTTATACTTTCCATGTGGATACGTTTGGTTTTGGACGGTACAAATTTACATACCAATATAGGCTTGTTACGTATTGGAGTCACGGAGAGATGTGCTGAAATAGCCCAGAGCAGGTTTTGTTTGTGTTGAAATATTTAATTCTAGTTTAATACCTACACAGGCCACGATTACGTCGCTATTC
Organism: Aproaerema taeniolella; assembly: GCA_949987775.1. Lineage (NCBI taxonomy): Eukaryota > Metazoa > Arthropoda > Insecta > Lepidoptera > Gelechiidae > Aproaerema > Aproaerema taeniolella. Next base: position 13,191,731 of record OX465250.1, read on the forward strand.
AAGAGATAGAAATTATTTTTTAGTCAAGTGATAGTAACTATGCCTCGTGATCGACGGGTCCTACGTTTGATTCCCAGTCAAGCAAAATATTTGTGTAAAAAGCAGATGTTATTTATCGTATCATGAGATGTTTGTGTCGGTCTTTGTGCGTGTTCCAAGGGATCCATGACAAAAGGGAAAACCTAAGTGTGGAACATTGAGAGTGAAAAAAAAATGATATTTACCGCTAAACAACAGAATTATCAAATCCATCTTCCCGTCTGCCAATTGACTGCACAGATCTTTACGTTGACTCCTCCGGACTTAAAATTGGCACTCAAGTAGGTATCCAAGTTCAGGTTGTCGAAAAACTAGGGTGAATGAATGCAGGTCTATTGAAAATGGAAAGTTTCATAAACACTGATAAGTTGGAACAAAGATGGATGACACGAGTGGAGATTGAACTCGCGACCTTATGCCACGTTAAAAATCACTTTTTCATTAAAGAACGTTATAGTTCCACTTGTTATTGCGATTTTTACACCCGTCGCGTGCTTGTTTACGCCGCGTGCGATACAAAGTTTAATAACTCTAAAATTAAGAAAAAAATTAGCACCCCCGATATTCAGCGCTTATAATTTTTAAGCGGCTGAACCAATTTTGATCAAACATAGCCACGAACCATGTCGATTACGTAAGCTTTCAAACACAGAAAAACGCATCGTAATCAGCCTATTCGTATAGGAGCTACGACGATATTACAGACACAGACACATAGATACACAAAATTAAAAAAAAAATCGTGAGAGACTAAGTTTTGTCGGTGCGAAGTCGCGCTATTTCGCAAACAATGTGCAGTGGAAGGGTACAGAACTTATTAAAGAAATGGTCTCGGCAAATGGTGGACTTATCTTATTAGTTCGGGTTATTAATTTAAGTTCTGTCTTCAACCTGAAGCCCGAACTTAGTCCATAGTATTGTGTTATGTTCGGTAAAGATTCCTCTTATGTTCGAGGATTCTCTTGAGTTCTGGCAGTTTAATTAAGTTAAATGCTAATAAAATTTAAAAAGATGTAACGAAAAATCTATTTTTGAGGTAAGTTAAGGTGCTAAATTGATTTTAGGTTACCTAGGTGCTTGTCAAGAATGGACGTAGGCTCTGATTGATACGAATCTAACAAAGGGGTAGGTAGTATCTAATAATCAGCTGCAACACAAGGTCGTAAGAATATTTAATCCCACCAAAATCATATTGATGTACACAATACAATACAATATACTTTATTTGCACACAAAGACATACAATACAATTAATAGAACATAAAAAATAGTTTACAACAAGGCGGCCTTATTGCTAGGTAGCAATTTCTTCCAGGCAACCTTAGGGTAGGACAGCAGTAAGGTAAGAAGTAGTTGGTGGTGCATAAAATTAAAAACATATTAATAATACAAATAAACAAATATATGTATAAGTACTTACGAGTCGACCAGAAAAAAATGTGAAAACAAACTTATTTTCAGAAAAAGTATATTTAATTATTTCGAAACGTACTTACATAATACTTTCTAATACTTTGAGATCGAGTACGTACGAGAGAACGTGGAACAAGACTAATTTTTAAGAGTGTCATAGATGGAGGCTCAAAAGGGCGATGAGTGGCGCGGCGCATGTAGTAATCCGTCCATCATGGCATGCAAATTGAATCACGTCTCTCATCTGTTCACATGAGAGTCTCTCTTTGCGAAGCGTTGTCCCAGAAAACGGCTTATATTTCCTATATTGCGAGATACAAAAGCATAAATAAAAATCTAACCTTATTGTACCTTTAGTTTATAAAGGAGTTTTCACTTTATTTAATTTTCTGTACAACGCTTTTTTCTTCCTTTTCAGTTAGAACACAACATTTTTCCGCATCGCTCCCACTTGTTCGTGTTCTTATTTTATAAATGAAGTGTTTCCTGTCGCCAACGCTGTCCTTTGTGTTTTTAATTCTTTGTGCTGACAACATCTATCAAGACCAATTCGGACTCAGTGGTTTTGTAAAATGAACTATGATTTTGTTGATTAAAATGCTTTTTGGAGATAATTATTGTTTATTAGTTAAGGACAGAATAGTTTCACATATATGGGATATTGGTGAATAACTATTATTAAGTTTTATAGGTAAATTTTTAATTCAGGGCTTAGGTATGATAAAAATTTTGCCGGGTAGGATAGAAATATAGGTAGTGATATCTAAGAGGAAAATTCTCGGTAAGGACAAAAAATGTAGTCCATAGAGCAGACCCCCCTCCCACTCCGGATCTCTAATGAAGGAGCTACTCTTTTTGGTCTTGTACTACATGCCGCACCTGTAGTTCTTTTTTATAACGATAAAAACTTTGTGGAGAAAATAGCATTTGTACCATTCACAAAACTAGTACTTAACTCATTTACCAACATTTAATAATAGGTCTTTACCTATTAAATTGACGATTTTTGTCAAGCTTTCATTATTCATAATTTATTTGATTGAACAGCTATTACTAAAATTGTTTTTTATTTAAAACCTTGGCCATATAACGGAGATATTGAGTCAAATTAATAAAAATTTACTTTAGATTTATTTGCTGAAAAAGAAGCTCAAATATAGCTCGTTTCATCCGTTGCCCATTTCATTGCTTATTTTTGCTGTACCGTTGTTACAGTTACAACTTTCAATAAACTAAGTATGATGAAAATTAACTTAATGTTATCCAAACCTTCCCACACAATTTTGCTAAATTTGAATTTCGCATTCCCGAGAAAAATCCAAAAACGTTAGTATGGAAAATTCAGTTTTCCAAAAATGTTGTATAAAAAACGGCAATTTCGTAGGTAAAGGCTTATTAATATGAAATAACACACTCGGATACGCATAACATCTCGTAGCTATATCCCCTGGGCAAAAATAACTAGTCACTAACGTAGACAACAATATTTCCTAAACATGATACTTAGCGCTATGATGTCAAAAGAACATAAAAGTTAAGAAAAACAGTGTGTGAAATAAATAATTGTAGCTTATGAAATATATTCGTTTATGTAAGTGACTAGTCATTTTTGCTCGTCAGTCTGGTGTTTCGTCATTCAATATTCTGACGCTTTTTTAATTCTTAATTTTGTTAATAAGGCGAACCCAATAGTTACTAACCTATAACAGTTTTGTTTTAGTCAGTTATATCAATATGAGATGAAACAGCAGAATAATAAAGAGCTACACTTCTGTAACACCTAATAATAGAATAGGTACCTAAGTATACTTAGTTAAGGTATTAGGAATAGAGAAGTTTTTATTCGTGGACTACATTGAAGTAATAATATTCACGGTATTGTTAGCTGAATGTGCCGCTTGCTTTCTGAAACTCATATTCACAAAATGACAGCTCTTCTCATATTGCACTATGCAAACTCCAGTGGGGTTTCAAATGTAATATCTCTGGAGAAATAAATGCCTGAAAACTTTTTTTTTACGAAACCTTTTGCCTACCTAAAGTATCTACAGCTTTTTATGTTATTTTAATAACTAGTATCATAGACAAATTTTAGTGCTGACTCTTAAAATCGTTCGTAAATTTATTTGACAAAAAAAAATTACGATGTTTTTTGATGAAGGCTTAATTGCCAATTTATTTAAAGCAAATATTCAATCACTGTTTGAATAAGTGCCTATAAAAGTAATGACTACTACAGAATAGATCGATAATATCTTGAGACCGTTTATATTTGCTTAATTTATACCGTTACAAGGTTGTGCTGGGATGATCGATGATGGTAGCTCGTCTGGTGGAATTTTCCCTAGAAACAAAAGTCAGACTTTGATTTTTGGGCCCTTTTGACAAAAAACTGACTGAGGTAAATCGCAGAGCACTAAAAGCAGTACTTTTATTATTTCTTTACCTTCCTTTCGTATACAAATGAGCAACGAATTCACAAAATTCTTTTGCTCAGTGATATGTGAAGATCTTTACTATCATTCAAAGTGGAGACTGATATATTATGTGAAACTTTGAATGTTTACTTTTTCAAGAACTATGCATCCAACTTTTGTCTTGGTCGACATTAATTAAATGTAAATAGATTTTTTTTCCAATCACTGCAAAGTTTGTCACGTCTGGTTTCAGCCTGTCACGTCCAAGCCCAATGTGGCCCGACCATGAACAGCAGGCGTTAATGAACCGAGCGATGAACATCGTACTAAAGACTTTGGAGTGATCTTGGGGTGGATTTTTTGAGCGCACCTTCTTCCCTTGTTCATTAGTGTAATTAACTTATGCCATACTCTCCACAATTCCCGGATACCCGACCATTATTAAATTGCTCCGACTTTTAGTCGCAGGGCCACTCTTATATTATTTCGAGACTTCCACTCGTCGAGGCCGTATCGATTGAGCATTCGTAGATTTAATGGATTGTGCTAGTAATATTCTTTCTCTATTGTGAAACGATGTAACCGTGTATGCTCTGTATGTGTGTGTATGTGACATTATTCTGCCGGATTATTAAAAGCAGACACGCATTAAGGTAGATAGTAATATATTACTATGTTTAACCTAATTATTAAAATCCAATCTTGAGGTCATGGAAATACCTTGAAAGCTTTGAGGAAATTTGAACTTATTGATAATTTAGTACCTGACAGGTATTAGTGTGAATTTTAATATGAACTACCTAGTATCAAGTTTACCGCATTACCCTATTGATTCGCCAATAACGAAGAATAGAAATATTAAATGAAAAAAAAATGAACAAATAGTAATAAACAATGGTTGTTTAAATTTTTTGATAACAACGAGTACATGGATGTGACATGAACTTGAGTGATGATGGGGTACGATAACTGACGCTTGTAACATATTAAATATGTGAATGTTGGAGTGGAGGGTCACGGGCCGTGGCCTGGTTGCAAGCCTGACGAAGAGTATTGTACACAGGGGCCGCCCCCGCCACTCCCCTCTGCCTTCCTAAAATCATGACTCGTCATAATTTGAACTTGTTGAAGCGACACTTTGGGAGGGTAAACTTTTCGTCCCCTCTGTTCTAATCGTTCCGTCATTAAATAAACTTTTTTGAGCACAAATTGTTTTGAACAGTGCGATTTTATGTTCTAAGTTTTTTGCTACCATATTGTACTCACTATGTAATAAAGAGAGAAAAATAATTGACTAGACACTTTGAAGTATTACATATAACGTGTAGTGACATTTTGTATGAATCGTATGTACAGGGACAGATACAGGAAAAAAGTAGTAGTTAAATAAATAACAGTAACTACTTACATAGTTTTTTCAGTTATTTATTACTGTTTAATTTAAAATTTCCCTTTATATGGACGATTTGAAACTCTGTATATTTTACACAAAATTTAATACATACAGGGTGTAAAGGACAGCTTAGCAAATACTTAAATGGTGGAATCCACCCATAACTATCATCAGCTATAAGTAATTATTTCTTCCCGGAAACGTCATGTTAAGGAGTTTTCATTATTTACCTACTTTGGCGCTTCGATTAAATAATAATAAATGTAAGCAGAAAATATTAAAAAACATGAAGAAAAAAAACCGGAGAAAAATTCCACTGGAAAATCATTCAGAATGATGGTCTGAGTCCAGGGTTTCAGTTTTTGCTAAGCTGTCTTTTACACCCTGTACGAGTATAATATATTGAACGAACATTAAGTACAATAACATCTTGAGTTTTTCTTTACAACAGCTTTAGAAAGTTTTATATAGTTTAACGGATAAATTGACTAGATCTACTCATTTAATGTAGTTAGTGAGAATAACATAGTAGTTCTTGTAGAAGTTATCGCGTTACAAAGTAATTACTTACTAGTTCTGTTCAGATTTCCAAGTGTTCGCACAAGTTGAATTAGTTTTTGTTGGGGTGTGGTGCTAAGGTGTTCTGGCTAGTCGGATAAACGGACATGTTAGTGAATTTCATGGAAAATGTCTCTAATTTTGAAGTAAATTTAATTAATTTACGTTTGGAGGATAGATTATGTTCCGTGGCTATTATAGGAACCTTGAAAAGTTTATCATATAATTTATAATGTCGTGGATTTGCTCACTTCATGACATGTTCGAGAATTTCATGATTCACTGACTCATCAACGCCTAGCCCAAACCCTTAGACCTAAAACGCTGAAATATGGCAAAAAGGTGTCTTTTATAAAGTAGGAAGGGGGTGAAATTGGGATTCAAAATTTGAGTGGAGAACAAAATTTTTATGGACATTTTGACTCGAAACTTCGTGAATATATGAAGCAAAATGTTTCGCTATTTTTCGAAAGTCAGAAATTTATAGAATGAAATGGGTGACTAAGAAAGTTCTTTGCGCGAGCGAAGCCGCGGGGAAAAGCTAGTCTTAAAATATATTTTGAGGAGAACTTTAAACACAAAAATAGTTGAGAGTGTTTTAAATGACACTTTCAAAATGTATATTTTTTTGTATTCGAGAAAGTATGATTCCAAAGGTCGTCACAGAAAAATGGTTTTAGAACTGCTCTGAAGGATGGCCTGTGCCCCTTGTTGATGGGGATGTAATAAATAAAAAGTAAGAAGACCTGAATTAACCTCGTACCTATTTATTTTAGTCTCTTTTGTCAATATTTCGAGAAAACCGTAAGCAAAATGACAAAAAAAAACAAACAAATAAATTAACGTGCTAGAGGTCTTTGTTAAGGATTATGAAGTACGCTAATGGAATTTCAAATAATAAATTTAATTTCGCAAAATAGCCCAGTCTGCCTGGTAGAAATAGCGCGTAATTTTCACGTAATAATTCTTCTCACGTCGTCTTGTTTTGTTTGGTATTACAGGGTGACACGTTCCCGCACATATCAAGCAAATATTATATTAAAATTTTGTACCGTCGAAAGCACTATGCATGCACCAGAGACGAATCTAATAGTTTTGGCAAGGTTTTGGCAAACTTATGTCACATTAAATAAGTTTGTCTCAACTGTTGAAGCAATATTTTTTTTTTTTTTAATTTCATAGTGTAAAGCCCAATCTTTAAGAAGTTGTTAAACTGGGTCGCACTTTTTCAGTACGTTCTTTTGTCGAAAGGTGCCAATATAGTCACTACATAAGTGCGTGGAACAAAATAGTGGCGGCCGTAGCAGTTCTATTAAGTGGGGTTTCTGGGTGATTGGGTACTTTTTCCCATAAACGTAAAATGGGATCTGATTGCAAAATGTAAAGCTATGAAGTAATAAGACTCAAGTGCGCAGCCCCTTAACCTCAGATAATCCCCTATTATTATTGCATGAACAAATCCACAGCAGTCAAGGAAAACTATCACAGCTAAGTTGGCTTTTCAAGTTAAGGAGTAATGTTCGATCAAGTAATAAACTGTATTTTGGAAACTATGGAAACCTAATAAATATAATTTATACATTACTAGCTTTACGCCCGGGACTTCGTTCCCGTGGGAATTTCGGAAAATTATGTAGCCTATGTGTTAATCCAGGTTATCAGCTACCTCCATACCAAATTTGATCAAAATCAGTCCAGCCGTTCTCGAGTTATAAGTGTTGTAACAAACACGACTTTCTTTTATATATATAGATAGATATATAGATATGCCCTTGGCAGGTTTTTAAACTTGCTTTAAAATTCGTTTTGTAAACAAGATATATTAAAATGTAAATACGATATCTATTTTTAAATTAAAAAATGTAGTTACTCATATAGTACTTTGAAAATTCAATTATACGTAGAAAAAGCCTTTGAAACGAAATTTTTATAATTTAATAATCTCGTAAAAACGGTTTCTTTACGAGTATATTTGCCGTTTCTATCAAATTAAATAGTGATTCTGAAATTCTGGTGAAAATATCCCAGAATTTGCAATAAGCATAATTGAGTTTTCGAAAACCTTACATACAGGTACATAATATGAAAGTCTTGACTTAATCAGTATTTATATTTGTTTATTTGGAAGATATAATTTTTTTACAATGATAGTAGCACTGAAAAATATTTTTGGATGGATGAACTCATAGAAATAAGGTAAACTTTGTAGAACATATTTCAGGAGATCGTTAAATACAAAGTGAAAAGATTCAGAGCTACAAAAAAAAAAAACGCTACACACTCAAAGACCCACACTAAGGTTTTCCCTTGTGTCGTGGGTCCCTTGGAACACACATAAAGACAAACACAAACACCCATGACCCGAGAACAAACATCTGCTTTTTACACAAATGTTTGCCCCGGCCGGGGATCGAACCCAGGACCCGCCGATCAAGAGGCAGCGTCACTACCACTCGACCAAACCGGCCGAAAACCGGCTTTCTCTTTATTTTTAGATTTCTTTTTACTATGGTTTATAATCTCTTACGAAAAAATATGATTTGAGGAGAGTGATGTCACGATAAGGTTCTCATTGTCTCTACATTCGCAGCGCGGGCTGTTAGAATGCGGGAGGCCTGCCAAGGCACGGCGCTGAAGGCTCGGGACATCCTTCCCCATCGCAGTGAACAGGTTAACTAGCAGTAGAAAACTATATTTTTTTATATGTCTTGTAAGTTTACAAATGTTGGCCGACTATCTAATTTAATTTTAATTTAATTTTTGCAAATTGAAAACCATACGGTATTGGAATCACACTGCACACTAGAAGTATAAAGGCGAGAGTTTCTGGGTGTGTTCACGCTTAAACGGCTGGACCAATTTTGATTTTTGGTATACAGGTAGTTAACACCCTGGAATAACACACATGGCTACATCACTTTCCCGAATTCCCACAGGAACGAGTCCCGGGCGGAAAGCTAGTGATTATCTATATCAGAGAGAATAACATGATCTAGATTGTCAATTTATCACAGAAGCCAACAAAATTTCCGCTACTAATCTAGTTTATACATTAGTGTCTTATTTAAATAAAAAAATCAAAGATGAAATTATAATCCGGCAGCGGCAACGATGCCAGCGAGGTTTTTAACCCCCGACAAAAAAGAGGGGTGTTACAAGATTAACGTACATACCTGTGTGTGTGTGTGTGTATGTGTGTGTGTGTGTGTATGTGTGTGTGTAATTGTGTATCTGTGTCTCTGTGTGTGGCATTGTAGCTCCAAAACGAATGGACCTGCAGCTCTAGCACGATAACGACAAACTCGCGCTCGGCTCACGCTGAAACTTCACTTTGATTGCGCGAGGGTCCCGCGCAAAGGCTTGCTCGCTCAATGGCGTTGTCAATATTGACATTTTGACATAGGGCCGCGGTGTTGTCGCGGCGCTGTCACTTTCGTACTCGGCCTGTTGACGTATAAGAGCTGAAAGCTGACTTAATCGAGAAGGTTCTTAGCTACGTTTGATCCAAATTGGTTCAGTGGTTTAAGAGAAACGATGAAATGTTAGGGGTGATACATTGACCTACAACTTTTACTGTATAATGAATGGGGTGACACAAAATTTTAATTTTATAGTTATAATTCAGTGCATTTAGACATAGCCGAGGTCGTCATTAAGCAAACTTGAAACAAGTATCTGAAACCAATCATTAGGTCAAAGGGCATAGGAGTTAGAAGTTCGAGCAGTTCACACTTTGTCAACCACGTCGCGGCTTACTTAAATTAGTTTTATCATATATCTACATTCTACATAGTACCTACTAGTCGCTTTCTCGGTGGAGGCGGTGGGACAGGTGCTATAACACTTGACATCAGTCTACCTAATATAACATCTACACTACACTAATATTATAAAAAGAAAATATTTGTATTTGTGTATGTTTGTAACAACAATTATTTTCCCAAATTCTCAAGGGAACGAAAACTTAGAATTTTCAGCTGTCCACTCTTCCCAGGCATACTGTGAAAGGCTGTAAGGGGATGTGAGGGTTTCGTTGTATTATGGGCGAAGGCTGAGAACTTAAAATTCTCACCATATACAGCATATTTCATCTGATAACCCTCACAATTTGTGTCAAACGTGGCACCAAGTGGTTCGCTACAACCACTGATGCTCTGCATACCCTTTAGGGATTACTGGCGTGAGCGTATGTACCGGGTCAACAGCACATCATGCTATCCAAAACTATCAAATTTTGCCAATCGATTTTCAATTATATCTCTAAGCATTGGAGTTTACTATCTATTGGGGATATTTGACAGTTTGTGGTAACCTGATGTGCCGTTGACTGTACGTTTGTTCGAAGTTTCGAACGAAACGCTAGTAAAATATATATATTAATATTCCTACTGCTTTTCCATGTGTGTGCGTGGTCTCTCGGATGCAGGCCGCTAAATGCTCAGTTACGTGCTTCGCGAAATATCTCGCCGTGCAGCTGACGTGAATTGCACTCTCCGCGTTCATTCCCTAGAAATTATTTATATACGAGGCTTAGTTCACATAATTATCGCTTTATTCAAATCAGATTGCTTAAATTTTTATCGCTTTATTCAAATCAGATTGCTTAAATTAAATGGGCACGAATTTATATAAAAAAACTGTAACATTTAAATAATAAGGTATATTAAAAATACATTCCATTCATTTTATTTCAATACTAAGGACTAATGAGTTAATTTAAACATTTGCGAATTACAGTTTTGAAATCTGTTACCTCTACATACAAGACTTTATGAGGGTACGTTATGAGTTCAATTGATGTGCAAGAAGGTGCATTTTTTGCATACGAGCGAAAAATTAAAATCTAGCAGGTACAATGTAAAGTAGCTAAATAACTTGTGTTATATAAAAGTGAATCTGTTATTATAAAATCATATTAGGAATTTTAATAATCATATTGAACTTATTTAAAATGAAAAAGCGTGACGTCACTACAAACGAGCAGTAAGTGAACAGCCGCCTTTTTGTACATTCTTCTCGCTTAATTACTTATGTTTATGCACTTTTTGTTTATTTCTAGTGAGCAGTAAAGTATAGTTCTTTCATTCATTATATTGAAACTTAACATGCGTCTCATAAAGTCAAGACTCAAGGATAATGTAGAAAATCACATATAATTAATTGTATTTATTGTCCTTTTTATTGTATTTTATTTAAGCCTTTCTAGGCTTTTATCATGTTTCTTGGAACTCCGTTTAGATTCAAAGATCCTTTGTATAATAAGGCATTTTATTCGGTTTGTATTGTTTGCAGAATATTTTGGAATGACGTATTGTGCAATGAATGAAATACCTTCGGCAGAAAATTTTAATATCGCGTGTGTTAGAACGGACCGGTTCAACGCTGGGAATTTTTAATGGCAGGTGGACGACGTATTTCAGTCATTTCTAATCATTTTTTGTTTACAATATAATATCATTGAAATATTTACGTAAAAATACCTAATTGAAATTAAGGATGGCTTATAGACTCGTACAAAACCCGGTCTTATTTCTTAATATATCGACTCTCTGTTCTTAATAATTGTCATAGTTATTTAGCGCTACCTATCTGTATTTTAAAACAAATAATTTTCCACGTTAAAAACGTAAGAGTAACCGATTTCAATCCCAACAATAGTTTTCGCGGACTAGAATGCCTATAAGCATATAACCACAAACGAAAACGTCAATTTAGTTTTAGTCTGTAAGTACAGTTTGTTCGCTCAATTAGTGTGCATGGGTAGCTGTCAGCTGTCATCTCGAAATGTATGGCGGTACAGGGAGCAAGAAAACTTGAATGGTAATTCATATCTTCTATCTCTTTCTACTAGTTATAATACGAAAATAATAATATTTTGTGGTCTCTGTAAATATTTACATGGATTAGTATAGCTATTTTTTGAAAGAAAAATATTCGTACCTATTTGAAAATAAAATTACTTAACTGTAAATAAATTATTGTATGTGTTCATTGACACTATCGTTAACATTTACAAAATAATAATAACGTATATTTCCAAAAAGAAGTACTTAAGGAAGTTAGTTCTGCTAACTTATAAATTACAAAGGAGGGTTCAGATAATTCGTCCTGTAGGTATTACTTGCATTACAAATACCCAGTTGCAGTAACGGTCATTAGAATAAAAGCTTTTCGGTCATTATGTGATATTCATAGATTAATTTATTTATAGATAGATATGAGTTTCGACATTTATTATTTGAATTTCTTTCAAATACTGACATTGGCAAAATCACTATGCGGAGGCCATATTTAAAAGAATAGGCATAAGTTCAATAATAAATTTTGCTATTTTATTTATTGGAGTTGAGAAAGGGCATTATTAATTATAGTTGAGAATGTTGGAGGAGACTGGCAATGACACTGCGAATAATGACAACAGCGGTGGTACGTCTCAAGACGATAACGATCCAATTAAAAAAAGGAAGACGCTTTGTAAAAACTGCAAAGAAATAATTTTGAATGTTCATCAATACTGCGTCAACACAATGCCGCCTGATAATGATAAAGAGATGGAATTTAAAAATTATCCAATTATTGGGACAGTTTCGAAAATGGTTAATGTGCATCGAAACACTGTCGCCAAAATTATAAAATCAGGACCAGTTTCTCCCTTAAAGAGAGGAAGTCAGACGAAAAAATTCTCAAAGATAGATGATTTTGAATGCGATTTAGTTCGACGCACAGTATATAGATTCTATACAGATAAGAAACTTCCAACACTCGATATGATATTGCAAGATTTAAAGACAAATACGGACTTCCCATATCAACGTACTACGTTGTATGAGCTTTTACGTAAACTTGGATTCAACTATAAAAAAGTGAATAAACGCAGTGTGTTGCTTGAGACGCCGCGATTCCAAGTCTGGCGTTATAAATATATAACAAAGCCCAGAGAAGCACGTCAAGAGGGGCGAAATATAATCTACCTGGACGAAACGTGGTATGACACACATGATACCGTCAAAAAAAGTTGGACTGATTGTAGTTGTCACTGCATTTCAGATTTGCCTTCCACTCGTGGGAAACGCATTATCATATCGCATGCTGGATCCAAAGACGGTTGGGTCGAAAATGGACTGCTTCTATCTGCGAAACAGATTAGCGATGCGAGCGCTGATTACCACTGCGACATGAACTCAGTGCTCTTTGAAAAGTGGTTTCAGGAGCAATTATTGCCAAACATAACACCAAATAGCCTAATAGTAATGGATAACGCTCCTTACCACTCGCGACTATCCGTCAGAATTCCAAACACCACAACCAGAAAAGGGGAGATCCTTGATTTTATGAGACAGTACAAAATTTCCATTCCAGAGCCAACCCCAACCATTCCAGTGCTGCTGGATATTGTGAAAAAGGCGGGCATAGAAAAAATATATGTCATTGATGAAATAGCAAAAATGAATGGTTGTGAGGTGGTGCGTCTTCCACCATACCACTGCATTTTTAATCCGATAGAACAAGTGTGGTCTAAAATTAAACATGACCTTAGAGCCAACAATTGCGACCCCAAAAACAGCAGTGCCGTATGTCAATTGATCAGGCAGGTCATGTTGAACGTAACATCTGACTTGTGGGGTAAATATATTGCCCACGCAATCAAAGAAGAGAATAAGTACTTTAATGTAGACCAGCATGTTGATGTTAACGGAGACACTTTCATAATAAACACACAAAGTGATACAGATGACTCTGATTCGGAATAGCTAGATTGATTTTTTATACTTATGCTACAAAAATAGCATATATGTTTAAGTTGTAAGATGGCTATTTAATTTTAATTTTTATTAAAAAATTTGCATTTGTGGACGAGTCACATTTAAGTTAAAGAATGGTCCCAATATACCGTGCGCCTGTACTGCACACTAATTGCCCGAACGAACTGTACTTATGTATTTTTTTGGTTTTGTTGATTTTTTTAAAAGCGCTAAATCATTTTAGATAAAATTTATATGGGACCACATCAAAAGTAATCTCCATCGAAAAAAAAAGAATTTTGAAAATCGACCAACAGTTACGTAGTTATCGCGTAACAAACATACAAAAAAAACATACTGTCGAACTGTGAATGCCTCCTTTTTGAAGTCGGTTGAAAATGTGAGTAGGAATATCGCACCTTAATATAGTCGCACACGTCACAAATTTTTCTTGATGCGCTTTTTGTGGGGAATAGGAGGCAGTCCTTGTGAAAATGCGATGCGAAGTCACGCTTGCCCTGCATCACGGCCCCTCGAGCTCAGAGCACTTGGAGCGTGCCATCTCCCACCCGACACGCGCTTATTATGTGAACTTCATTTCTAGGGCTGTACCGAGTCTCGTTTTACGCGTGGACGTCCTATATATCAGACTAGCTTTCCGCCCGGGACTTCGTTCCCGTGGGAATTTGGGAAAATTATGTAGACTATGTGTTAATCCAGGGTGTCAGCTACCTCCATACCAAATTCTATCAAAATTAGTCCGGCCGTTTGAGCGTGAAAGAGTAACAAACATCCATACATACAAACTTTAGTGTTTATAATATTACTTAGTAAGGTTATAAGTCGCGACCCTCGATTGTATAGATCGCTTAATTTTTACCATTCTTCTTCCTGTTACCCTTTAGATAATTATATCGTGTTAATTATAACTTAGTGGCAAACTTGACTAAACCTCGCATTCGCCAAAAACCACCAAATAGCCCGTTGTGGTTTAACATCTGTAGTCAATCGACAACACTAATCACTAAGACCTGAGACTTTTTGTCGAGAGAATTTCAAAATATCCAGAAAATGGATAGTAAAGGAAACGTCAGCAAAATTTTAGCTTTCTATTTCCGAGAGTTTCGATTTAGAATCAATGATTTCACTAGATTTTTCCTATAATTTTCTACTCAAAAATTGAAAGTATATATGTATGTATGTGCCTAATGTTTGAAATAACACACAAAACAGAATATGTGAAAAATCCATAGAGGGTTTGTCCTAAAAGCAATCGGTCTGCTAAGTGTATTTTTATCGTATGTGTAAATGTTTCTGATTCGAACATTTATCCCTCCGTCTCGAAATTTGCCAAAGCTCAGCACTATTAAGAACGCAGTGCACATTGTAACCAGCACCCTCGGACGTGATGTGCCGATCGCTGTAGCTTTGCTGTTCACTGCCGGAAATCATAGAGGAAATAGTTTCGCGTGCAGGATACGAACCCTTTCAATCCACCTGGAAAAAGCATTCCGATTACACGATTTTGTAACAGATTTCAAAGCACATTTTCATGTCAGTACTTCCTTTTTTACTTCAGATCAGCCTGTGATTTTTATGGAAATTTTTCTCATTATAATCTTCCATTCCATTCTCTGATGCAGGGGTCGTATATCAAGTGCTCATTAAATTGAAGGCAGTATAGAGAGGAATTTGCAATCGCAGTTTACAATAGGTATATAAATATTAGAACAACATGGCTACGTCAACATAAACAAATAATAAAGAGAGATATCTCCATGTGTCGTCTAGTTATCTTAATGGAGCAATAAATCCTCCAAGGCAGCTGCTAGCAGAGCTAAGGCGCAGGAAATCTATTAAAAACGAGGCATAGAAGCATAGATATAAATATGTGTATAAAAATAGTCACTGTTTTAATAGGGATAGGTTACTACAAACCTGACTACGCGCGTGATTCAGAAGCAGACGAGCTGTAAATAAAGCCGGAACCTACAAATAAAGCCGGAACACATGCACAGCGCACTATCGCGGCGGCAGTCCGGTAGTGTCGTTTTTGCGCCGGAACTGTGTATGAGTTAGTGGACCTGTTTCGTCCGGCTGCATAGTACATGACTCTCGCACAAGGAGCGCAGTAAAAACTATGCGCGACACTGTCATACCACCGTAAATTATTACTCTACCTACTACTGAAACACAAAATATCAAAATAACAATAGCTCCAATATTCCCGAACACAAACAGAAAGGGTAAACTTAAGCAAGTTCGCGAAAAAGGTTTCGCAAACTTTTAGGTTTTATACCCTCGAGAGGAGAGGAAAACTAGAACACGAGTAACGTCGGCGGCGTTTCGCAATCTAAATTGACAGCAACTTGGGAAATTAGCGCAGCTCGCAAACTCTCACAATGAAATTCAAAATATCCAAAAATTTGCGAGTTGTCTTTCTGCGCGAGGTCTGGATCAACAGCGACTTTACGTGTAGGCTGAAAATAAACAAAGAGCGTGGTACCAGTGTAACAGCTGGGATATAAAATTCAGAGAAACAAAGGGATAATCAAGTTAGAAGGCCTTTCATGCGTCGCAGATTTATGAGAGAGATCTTTATTGACCCGGTAAATACATCGCAGTACAATTAGCAGAACAAACAGATGCGAACAAAGACGCTGGGAACGAAGCGAGAGTAATTCAGTCTTATTTCGATGTACTCGGTTAAGCCTTTCGGTTCAGCTGAAGGATTTATCAGTTAGAAATATTTAGCCTGTTGTTTTACACTTCCAAAATAACACTCGAAATATTATCCAATTTAGGAGGAAGTTAGACGATAATTGTCAATATTATTCTTATTTAAAAATTAAAAAGGGCGCAAGACTACACAATCATCTTTTGTACTAAATCATCAAAAACACACGATTGTAATAAATAATCAATTTTAATTCTCACTCACAGATTTTAATTGATATAATACGTGCTAGTGACTAGGCATAAATGAAGGGTATATTTTTTATTTGATGAATTTCCATTTTCATAGCCTATCGAATGGACATTTCGTATTAGATGAAGGTAATGGTTCGGACTCTGTCAAAGGAATTTAAAGCTTTTGGAGCCTTGTTCACGACGAAAACCTAATGTTATGCTTGGGAATTCAGAGCAATAAAATAAATTAATTTAAAAAATAAACAACCCGACTGCGTGATAAAAACTGAAAAGAAAAAACAAGTGAGTCCAGTGGTCGAGACTTTTGTTATTAAAAATTATTGAATAACATAACGATTTTAACAGTCGGGACCCATCAAAAATCCGGCTTCCTAATAATGGGTCCCGATTGTTAAAATAGTTATGTTATTCAATAATATTTAATAACAAAAGTCTCGACTACTGGACTTACTTGTTTTTTTCTTTTCAGTTTTTACTACGCAGTCGGTTTTTTAAAATGTTTTAAATTAATTTATTTTGTTAGTAGATCTAACTGAAGCGTGATTATAGTACTAGGGTACATAATTTTTACATATATTAAAATTTCAATTGCATCTTGCAATACCTGAGACCTGTGCCTTTGAAATAGATAAAAGAATGCCCGGGACCTCGTTTCCGTGGGAATTTCGTAAAATCCTTCCTTATTCCTGGCTTACGTTATAAAAGGAACCTTTTGCCAAATTTCAGATTTCAGTGAGTCAGGACTTTCAATTTTATGTACATAGATTTATTAATTTATTTGATTAGTGACTCTGAAGTGACCTAACTTAAGCATCACCACTATCAAAAAGGAAAGTAAAGGAAGCATGCAAGCAAGCTCAAGTACCTTATCTAGTAAGAACCTTATCTGATCTCATCAATTGTATCTATAGTTATAAATGCGAAAATATGTTTCTTAGTTTGTAATGCTTTCACGCCTCAACAGCTGAGTGGATTTGAATGATTTTGGTGGGTAGATGGATTAAAGCACTGGACTGACACGAAGCTAATACGAAGACTTTTTTCATTCCGATGTCGCGCAGACAAGGCCGCAGTTAATAACTAGTATATCTACTTAGTACCGTAACATAAGACTGCGAATGGGTACATGCGCACTGTTTGCATCACAGAAACGCGTGTCAAAACAATCCCCAATCCAACGAGAATAATATACACGAAATATGAATGCGAGAGTCTAAATTAATGTGTAAATATCGTATTTAATAGGGATCTATGGCTCTGTCTATTCTAGAAACTAAACTAGACCGGTAAATATTGAACAACACTTTTAGAGAGTATCATGAATTAAATGTGAATTATGTACATGCAAAACTCAATTTTTATGTAAGTAAATAAAAATGCAGGGTAGTTAAACAATGCCTATGAGCCTTTTTATAATTCGAACGGCACAGTACTGTACGTCATATTTTGAATTATCATTGCCCCTTAAGTTCCGAACTACAAAAATCCCTTGTATGTAGGAGGCAATGGTAATACAATTTTGCCGTGCCGTTTTCGAATTATAAAAAGGCCCAATATGTACACGTTTTATTACAGAGCTTTGTAGAGCTCGTTGACCCGTTACTCAAACGTAGCAATAGAATTTCCATTTTTGAATAAATATTCCGGATAAAGTTGATATATAAAATAGTGCAGCATTTTTAAAAACGCTCAAGTGACAAGATCCTTTTATTGAAACAGGAGAAAAACGCGGGGCGTGTAAATAACGTGAGTGCGAGTTTGAATGTTCAGCTTAACTTTTTCTATGTAACCGAGATCCCAGATGAGTTAGTTTGAACCACAGCGCACAGTATGTTGTGAAACACACTTTAAACTTTTTTCGTGTCTCTGAAAAAGTGTAGTGTGTTTTTACAAAAACATGTGCCATGTAGGATAACTAGTACCTAATTAAGAGTAGAGAGGAGTAAATTTTTACTCTCTCCGAGGGGCGTTTGTTCAGTGTATTCATCACTCTAATGTTAATTTTGTGTTATATTATAGATTATGGAAGAACCAATACCTAACTGTGGAACATATTTTTAGAATAAAAATTGCATACTGATGTAAATAAACGTGAGCGGCTCGCAATTTCCCTTTCTTGCTGAAGTTTTTGTTAAAATGCGCAAGTAACAATTATCTAAAGAATATCTTAATTAAGTATTAAAAAGCTTAGGTCTCTCGAAGGGTAAAACGTGCCTCCGTAGAGGTCCTTCGCGACGCCGCCGCCGCCGGCCATTTGTATAAATATCTGGCGGAAAAAGTCGTAGCCGGATTAAGTTGCGCGTCGTACATTATGAGAACATCCGCATTATATTACACTGAGTGGCATGAATTATGTGCCGCTGGACCGCAGTGTAAAGTTACTTTGAATCAGGCGATGTAAAATTCCGTTTCTAGACGCGCCATTATTCACAAACCATAATTAAAAAGGCATGACTGAATTCATTTTCTTGAAAATGCAGTCTGGGTCTCGCTTTTATTACAAGTTTTTCTTAATTATTATTCTTAAGATGTTTGCTTTGTAATTTAATGAGGTTGTTTTTGTTTGTTCAATGAAAAGTTAAAGTTTTCTTGGCAGAATAAACAAAGAATTTATAGTATGAAAATAGCGTAAAAATAAATGAAAAATGGCGGAGCTGTTGTGGCCAATACTCTATAAATCGTAGTACAGGCAACGTATATCGTATGTGGGTACAGAGAGCTCATAGTTCTAGTTGATAAAACAGGAGAGTGGGGTGAGTAATCCCGGCGTAGAGTTGGGACAAGCTCATTTCGTCCAAACCAGTGCACTCGTGTTCTCGATTGCAACAATCGCATTTCCTCGTTCTGGCGAACAGCCAATTGTTGATATTTTCCGAACCTGCTGATAAGTTAATATCATTGCAATCCGCCCTTTGTTAACAACAAAATACGACAAAGTAATGGGGATTATATTTGTCATGTAAGCTCGTTGGTACAGCGGTTTTGTTGTTAATAAATTAATTTACGAACAGAATCCACTGCATGGATTCGTTTTGTCGAAATAAGTACGTTTTTATAGCTGTACAAAGTAAAATTGAAATCGTAAATACGAATTTTCGAATCAAGCGTTGGCAATTTTAAAACTGGAGCTTTAAGTGAACAGAGTGCACTGCACATATAGGTACTCACAACATCAAAGTGAGTAATATACGTACATTTCCCGGTAAGTGATCCATATTCCCCACTCTCGTAACAGTGAGAATTTGTTTAGCAACTTAATTATAGTTATTTAGGCAGTTGCGAGTGGCCGTGCCGAGCCGGCATAAAGGGGCTTAGTCAGAGACGGCAGCGGCGGCGTCAACGATACAATCTGGTAGTACCTACGCCATCATTTAACTAAGAATATATCCAGGGCAGAACTTGGGGTAAACATTTTAGGGCTATGTATAAAAATAAGATTAGGTTGAATAAAACGGCAACAAGTTATAGTCTAAGATCCGAATTAGAAGCGATCTTCACCCATCTGTTTATCGGATGAAAAGTAATATATATCAAATTTAGTAGATTAAAAAATGTATTGGCAGTGGGTTGCCTAATTCCTGGCCAGACTATGATTAATTAAAAATTTAAAACTAAAACTTTTAGAGAACACTTTATTCATTTGTTTATCGAATAAAATTAATACCATCCGAAAGAATGAAGCCTATAGAATATAAAAACTTTGGGTTGTCTTTTTCAAACCAAAACATCATCTAAATAAATAATGACATTTTCGTTTGTGGTTATCTGATAATAGGTATTGTAAATTTCAGTTGTATGAGTCAAATAGTTTTTGAGGTACAGACGACTTACTTGCCTTCAATCTTTATTAGTCAAGTAGATTTTGATATTTCGTAATAAACGTTTGTTTTTATGTTAATGACACAAATGTGAACGTTGTTTTTCAGGGCCGCGATTCTGTAACTTCAGTTGTGTGTCGATGGAACGGTCGCTATTTATCCGTTCAGGTGGCAAAATTAAGAACTATCAAAATTTCATACATCTAATGATGGTTACTTTGATTGGTGGTGCCACCACCAACTGAATTTTCAGTTGCGAGGTAGTTTACAACTTTACGTTCGGTTGACATTGGCGCTGCTGGTCGAGGTGGCTGTCAGCAAGTATTTTAATTTTCATATACTTGCTGACAGCTGCTGGTAGGAGTGGTTGTCAGCAAGTATATGAAAATTAAACAGTTCTTAATTTCGCTACTTGAACAGATAAAATGGCCTCCATTCCATCGACACACAACTGAAGTTACAGAATCGGGGCCCAGGTATTATGTCCGTAAAAGTTCAACAAAAAAAGGGAATGATCATTAAAGGCCTGAGTTTACCTCGTTGAAAAGGTAAGTAAAGATTATGTGTTATTAATGTTATATATATATATATATATATAAATATGTTATTGTTTTGTTTGTTTGATTGTACCTTGTCGAAATTCCTCGGATCCGTAATGAGCGCTTCTCTTCATCTTATATTGCGTACTGCTAAGGAATCATGGAATTCTCTGCCTGCGTTCCTATATCGGGGCATTTATAACGAATCCCTTTAAAGTCCGAGTGAATTGAAAAGACATTTTCTGGGTGAGCTTGCTACATCCTCGACGACTTCTTCGCCACTGGGCTAGATTGTAGTCACGAGCTAACCCATTCCCAATAAAAAAATAAAAAAAGAATATGAACTTTTGCTTGAGTGAAGAGAAAATAGTGTATGCAACTGTATGTATTATGGCACTATAACGCTCGCGTGTTGTTATCATATTTTGCTTCGTATAGTTTGATAAACTCACACTCGTATTATAGTAACCCTCAATACATGACAGTTGCAAAAACTACTATTATAGAGTAAATCTTCCGAAATTCTGAGACTGAATTAGAACGAATCTCAGTCGCGTAGACTACACGCCGTAGTCCCGTAGATGAGTGTAGCCGGGCCGTAGTGCCGTAGCTACTTTGAGGCGCTACTTCTGTTTTGGTATCCCATGTACGGGCACATGTGCCATTAAAAGTGGTATTATTTATATGTAAACGGAAAATTGTTTGTATAATGGCGACGTACGTATCAGAATGCTTGCAACATAACGTTTATTGTATGACATAAAGTCTGACATTCGATCTTTCGTTCGTTTTAGATCTTTTACCCCTATTGTGTTATTGTATTTCATATAGATATTTGAATGAGTTAGTGTAGTTATTTTTCTGGTTATTTAGAGTTGTTTTATCAAATATGCACTTTTGTCCCGCGTTTTTAAAACAATATTTCTTACTGCACCAGGCTGGCTGGAAGAGATCACTATTAGTGATAAGTCCGCCTTTGTAAACTTTTTTCTTTTATTTTGTATCCTATGTTATCTAAGTGCAATAAAGAATATATAAAAAATAAAGCACGTGCCTAAGTACGTTTCTGGAAGATTACCAGACTCTATTCCTTGCAGATAAGGATTCAGAATTATTTAATTTAGTAATGTAGCCTCGAGAGATCTTTATGGCTAAGGTAGGCATTGTTACAGATCTCTTTGATGATTTAATCGGCGAAAATGTTTGTTGAAAAATCTTTGCCGGTGGAAATTCTTAAACTGTTTCTTAACTTTAAGTAGCCATGAAAGTTAAAGACATGTTGTTCACACTTGTAATCATGCTTTAAAATATTGTGGATTTATTTTTCCGAAAGAATAAAATTTTGTATTAATTTTCTGTTTCAAATTACGTTTTCAAGTGTACATATAGGTATATTAGGAATTTTTAATTTTTATATCAAAATATTATGTTTGTGGGCAAGAGGCTTATTAAATTAAAATTTCTTTATGCGTAAATAACTAATTTTAGACAATTCAAATTAAATTTAACAAGCTTTTTGCGTAATTAATAATTAATTTTATTTTGTCGCAAAACAAGGCTTGGTTACTGGAAATTTTTGTCTAGGCACTTAGGATTTTCTATTGTTCTAATTCAATATTGCGAGCCTTATTTCACATTAGGTGGCTTGTAATTCAGCGAGGATATCGTTTGATTTCTACGTAAACTGACGAGCTCTAGCTAGAACCACCCTTCAATTGAAATATCTGTCTTCAGTAAAGCATACTTCTCTTATTTACCTGCAAAGATGTATAGATGGCTAGATCGGGAACAATTTTCTCATATTAACACATCATTGATCACAACAAATAAAATAGCGACTCGTATGAAAAACAGCGCTAGTTAACTTTTAGCTGGCAAATGCTGAACCAAGTCCTTTTGACACTATATTTAATAAAATTAGGTTACCTACCATAAGTGGTAGATTTTGTTCAAAATCTCGTAGAAACTAAAATAATATTGTCGTCAATTCTAATAATTTGAAAACGTAACGGCATTGACATTTCCATTGCGTCGTACCTATCAAAATATTATGTCGAAATTTAATCAAAAACAGATTTCTCTTTAATTTCGGATTATTTCAGCATGACTGATCGAATCACTTGACTCAAATTAATCGGCCTCACGGCGCCTCTGTCGGATAGACTGTATTTATGTAGCGAGGTAGACGTTTATGTGCGGAAAATCAGTACATTTAATAAAAGTACACTAATGTGCTGCTCCAGCTAGCACATGCACTAATAAAAATTGTAATAGTACGGAAGGGACTTAAACACGGGACGGTGGCGGGCTAAAAGTAATTCTATTTTTTTTTAACTTCTACTTCGACTCCTGGCTTTTAATTAATTATATAAAATCACCGTTGACGACAAAACATAACTAGAAATTGCATAACAATTCTAGTTAGAGAGTCTGAAGAGGCACTGCATGTTTAAAAAATAAGTACTTGGTCAAATACCCCGGGTAATTTATTATTTCAAAGTAGGTGTTATAAGTCGGTACCATGATTTCTGTTTACTATAATTAGGAAATAGAAATAGAAAAAATGTTTATTTCCACACCACAAAAAAATTAGGTTACACAAGAGATATTAAATCAGTTAACATAGTCTGTTACATTGTTTCTTTAAATCTTATTTAGCAGTTAACAAAAACTTTACATTATTTGTGAGGGCTGGTGCCTAAACTAGGTAATTACACCTGTACTATAGGTCACCAGGCCTGAATCAAATCGTTTTTAATTAACTGGGTAGATAAGTGCAAGAACTTTTATTATTTTTTATGTGTAATAATTTCAACATGTATGTGCACTAATAACAACATGTATTTGTTTCTAATAAGAAACATGTTTTACATGTTGTCACTAATACACATAGAATCGTCGTACACCGAACAAGCGACTTATTAAACATACACAGTAACAAACCGTCTATTGATTTTTTAAGTCTTTGAAAACAAAAGAATCGCTCTTGAGTTTTGACTCGGTTTTAAGTTGGTTCTATTACATCGTAAGCCCCTACTTTTCCCGGCTTTACAAACAGACTTTCCTCGCGATCTAAATAATACATGTCTCTATACGTACTTGGAATAACAAAAAAGGAATTTCTATTTTTTGAAAGCAACTCCTCAGACGGCAATCTCAGCTGGGCGATTCTACCAACATTTATTGCCTGTTTGCGACAAACCCCCGCAATTGCAACGAAGGTTTTAGGGTTTTATACAATGGATTCTTCAGGCCAGGGATGGAGCTAGAGAATGCTTAAATATCTTAGCTTAATATTAGCACAGAGAAACTAATTAACCTACTCACAGTATGGAGTCGGCATCGGGGTAGAGTCGGTCAGTCTGTTTAGTATATGACCGAAGGAGTCCGATCTATTATTATGGGTATTTCACAACTAACAGTAGTAAGAAGTTTCTTCATAGGTACTATGTATTGTCAGTGACTTAGAAAGTTACTGTAGGTATCAATTATCAAATTCATCCATACAATGAGTAGTAAGATAATATTGAACTTCTCTCTCCAATGGATGAGTTGTGTTGTTATTTTCTTTTCGCGTCATCTAAAGAAACTACATATTTTGTTTTATTAGAGCAGTCATTGTAAAAATCTTCAAGAAACAACCTTTCATAGTATAGATACACGTATAACCTAAACTAATGCAATATAAAAATTATAAACAAAAAAGCCAAATACGATACTGTTTATACCCATGTTTTTACCTTACCAGCACAAACGCGGCAAAGAGAGGGAATAGATAATGTTATGTAAACAGTAATATAAAATGTAGATAAACCGACTAGTGAAATATAGTCAGTAGAAAGGGTTGGATTGAGTATTGTTCCTGCTGTATCGAGACTCCCAGGAGATGAATGTTGTAAACAGACGAGAGCTTCAAAAACCACAACTATTTTTGTTGTTTTATTACTAGTGACTCTGTGAGTTGTAGACCTTGCGAGTATTTTTTTCAAAATGGCTGAAATTTTATTTTTTTACACGTTTGCGATCCCCATGGCTCCGCCGTGTTCACACACGTGAATCGGCTAAGAAATGCGACCTGTAGAGAATAACAGCTGGACATCACCGGACAGACATACAGAAATAGTCCAAGCTGAAATGGAGACACTACACTCGCACTTCGCCCTCGCTCGGTCAAAAATATACACCGTAAAAGCTTCCGTTATTTCTTATTGAGACGAAGGTTGCCTGTACAGTGTCCTAATGTATAGTGATTAACATTTTCGGTGATTTCAAATTATTATTAGCCAAGATTCAGGACATGAATAAGCCCAATAAATCCATATGACTTCTATGCAATTCATGCAATTTTTGGAAAAAAAAACAATAAAATAAAAATAATTCTTCTACTCGACACAAGATGGCGCAAACCCGAGCTCTCGGTCGCTCAGGTACCTCTACATAAATATGTGAGTACACAGAGGAATACAATGCGTGTGTTTTTGCTCTGAGTTGTACACGTGGCCCTTGACTTGATTCATGTATGCTCACGGAAAATTATGTTGGAAGAAAACAATTCGATAATATGACGTTGTTTACAGGCAAACGTGTAACCCCCTGGGATCACGGAGCTTGCTCGGATAATTAGGAGCACGCTAAAGACGACGTTAATAGATCTACAAGATTGATGGAGGGAGCACAAAGAAAAACACAAACTCATGCATCAATCTGACATTCACGGGTTCTTAGAAATTTGTAGACACAGTCAAAAGCACATCAAGCTTGACAATGACCATCTTGTTCCATTCTAATAAGAGCCATTTCATAGCTGTAATGTAAATTGTTAAGAAAAATTCGAGGGCAGCGTCGCGAAAGGATTTCAATGGTAAAGAAAGTTATTGGCAAAACATTTATCCGTGTTTGCATGTTTCAGAATGTTCAGTTTGTTGAAATTGGTTAAAAGTTATCTATACGAACAAAACTGTAACGGCGCAGGTTTTCTTTCAATTTGTTTTGTAGGGAAAACATTTTTCGTTCGTGATTTCGTGGTCCGGGGAATCGCTCTATAAATTATTTCACTTGTTTTTATATTTTCGCGTATAAAGAAACGAACAAACGAAAATTTTAAAATGCGCATTCTGTCTCAAAACAT
This sequence comes from Aproaerema taeniolella, assembly GCA_949987775.1. Classification (NCBI taxonomy): domain Eukaryota; kingdom Metazoa; phylum Arthropoda; class Insecta; order Lepidoptera; family Gelechiidae; genus Aproaerema; species Aproaerema taeniolella. Next base: position 13,217,709 of record OX465250.1, read on the forward strand.
TGTCTGCCTCGGTACAACGACACGAGAAGTTGATGGTTTTCTATCACTGAATGCATCTTATTAAATGTATGATATGAATCTGTAACTGCATAATAATGTTTAAGTAACGATAATTATAAGTAGGTATTAAGACTGAAATGAGCTTACATTATATAAATATCAGCTTTATAACACAAAATCTATGATACATTTGTGAAGACAAGAGAGAAAATAGCAAATTAACTTATTTACGTAAAAGCTTATTTCAAAACAAAGGTGAATTAATTTATTTCGTTTCAATTTTCATTCTACGCTAGCAGCAGCAGCAGCAAGTGTGTCTTTGACGCCGTAATATGTTCCTGAAAATGTATATTAATTTAAAATTTAATAAAGAAAATTAATTACAAATCGTTGGCATGTGAATGACAGCAACGAGATTAGAATTAGGGTCGCGTATTATCAATCAGTTGAAACGCCTATCGAATCGAGGAAGTATCGTGGACATTAATTGAGATGAAGATGATTTATTTGCGGGTCATAAAAACTGTTCCAATCAATCATAGCCCGCGCTCTCTCTCATTGTCTATTTTGCGGAATGGGAAACGCGCTCGGAAAGAGTGAGTCAATTAAATGAAGATACGATTTCACTTCATATCATACCGAGAAATAAAACTATTGTGCGTCAATTCTGATAGTGAAATTAAAATAGGTCAATTGGTTGCTTAACAAAGCATTGATTGTTATTAAAATTCATTATGAAAACAATACATTACTTTTCCAAATGAAGGAAAGAATCTTTTCATTTTCAGATATGTAAAAATATTGTTTTTACTTCACGTCATACACATTTTTGCTCGTCGAAAGCACTGAAAGTAATTAATTTTGTGCACATATCTCTATACGTATCCAGTGAGTGAAGGGATTTAGTCTCGCGAAGAGATAACTGAATTAAAGTGATAAAAGTTCATCCGTGCGGGGCTTATTTCGGGACTTGTTGTATTGAAACGGTAAACAAAGTCCCTAATTAATGGAATGACAAGGTAAATAAAATACGTGCCTGTTTTCGTTAAAGACGAGTAATCAATATTTACGTACTGTGTTCGTTGCTGAGGCACGATAAAATAGCCTGCCGTGTACTCGTTAAATTATATATTATGATTTTTATGTCATCGTGAAAGTTGATGTGAAAACGATAGAAATATGGAATAGATCCATTCCATATTTCTATTGTGTTCACATCAGACAAGTCAAATAACAATCGCACGAGCCTACAAGTCTACTATTAGTAGACAGAGACACTTGCAGACGAGTGAACTTAGTTGGATAGGATGTTGGATAAATAGAAACTTTTGTTGTTATCTACATCTACACTAATGTTATAAAGAGGAAAGATTTGTATTTTTATATTTTTATTTAAAAACTACTGGACCGATATCAAATTTTTTTTCACCATTAAGATGCTACATTATCCCTGAGTAACATAAGCTGCATAATTTTCCCGAATTCCCACGGGAACGAAGTCCCGAGAGGAATGCTAATATTTTATAAAATCAATGAAGATTAAAGAAATGCTTATTAATTTTTAGTGTTTTGTAAGCACATTGGGACTTTGTTAGGTACTTATCCAAGTTTGTTTTAATTTCATAATATTATTCAAATTTTGTTAATTTGATTTTTCCTGAGCACTAGCCAGATTTACTAAGTTTCACTAAAATTTAATGTCGCACTTGATCAATTTTAAGTAGGTGGAGTAGATATTTTAAAGAAGTATTTTTAACCGACTTCAAAAAAAGGAGGAGGTTCTCAATTCGACTGTATTTTTTTTTGTATATTTGTTACGCGATTACTCCGGCAATTATAAACCGATTTGAATAATTCTTTTTTTATTTGGTAGATCATACGTCAGAGGTGGTCCTATTGTCACCAGGTCAGGATCTGATGATGGGATCCTGGGGAAATCGAGGGAAACCCTCAAATTTTGTAGGCATATACACTGTTTATCAGAAATTATCTTAATCTATGTAGATTTTTGCATCTAATGGTCACCATCTGATGTTGCTGAGCTGATGATGAATGGTTTAGGAGTATGGGATCTCTGTAACAAAATTATTTGGGATTGAAGTCGGTGACTCTTACGTTTTTGACGTGGAAAATTATGTATTATCAAATGAAGTTCAGGCGAAAGATAGTATTTAATATTTCTTAATGCACACATATTAAACACAAAAAAAAAATCCGGATAAAAACAGGCTATGTGACAGATTTACTGCTAAGAAACAATTTTTTATTTTATTTTATTTTATTTATTTGAGGTACATACAACAGATTACAACTAATATTACAAATAACCTTTCAGGAATACTTATATAAATCTAAGTTGAAATCCTTACGAGTACATACACAGCATGCAAACTATATATGTTCCTCTAGGACGTGCGTAAACTTTTAATAACAATAACAATAAAAAAGAAAAACAGGAAAACAAAAATACAAACAATTTAAAAGGAGTAAAAGGTGCACAAAAAATCAGTTCATTTGACGACAACTGTTACTAACTTTTTAAATCTGCGAGGTTTATTGTCATAAAGATCAAGAATAGCGCTGCTCTCAGAAGGCAATTCGTTGAATGATCTGCACATTCGGACTATGGGATTATAATACGAAGTATCGTTTTTGTAAGTACGCAATACGAAAGTTTTCGGGTCACGAAATCTTGAATTGATATTAAAATTTAACGATGCTAAAAGTGGGGTAGAGTCAAGGATGGAGTTGACTATTTTATGCAAGTAAATTAAATCTTGATGTTGACGTCTAATATAAAGTGGTCTCAAGGAAAAAACAGAAAGTCTGTTATTATAGGATGATAGTGTTCGACCTAGTCCAAGCCTGAAACTTAATATCTTGGTGAACTTTCTTTGCACCCGTTCAATTCTATCAGAGTGTACTTTATAATGTGGAGACCAAACCACAGAACCATATGCAACTATACTACGCACAAGACAATTGAACAATGAAAGGTAGGTCTTAGGTTTTTTAAAGTCTTTGGTCACTCTAGTTACGAACCCCAGTATCAGAAAGGCTCTGTCTTGTCTACTATATGATCATAGTAATGGCGAAATGATAAACTTTCATCAAAATAAATACCCAGATCCTTGACTGCAGCCTTACGATCAAGAACATAGCCATCTAGACAATAATCAAAAGATAGTTTATTCCGTTTATTAGAGAAACTAATTACAAAGCACGTACTAAAATTCAAGAGCATTCGATTATCCGAGCACCACTCAGTCAAAAAGGCGAGATCTTTTTGCAACCTGACACAATCACTGGTATCTTTAACAGTAGTGAAAATCTTAAGATCGTCGGCATACAGTAAGTGGGAACAAGACAAGCCGTGAGTTAGGTCGTTAATAAATGCGATAAAAAATAAAGGACCCAGGTGCGATCCATGAGGAACGCCGGAATATATACTTGCTGGTGCTGAGGAGTATCCCTTTAAAGCAACTAGCTGGCTTCGCTTACTTAAGTACGACTCAATCCATCTCAGCAGACTTCCATGTATCCCCAAGCCTTCTAATTTGCTACAAAGAATATAATGGTCAACCTTGTCAAACGCTTTCTGGAAATCAGTGTATATTGCGTCTACTTGTCCACACTGTGCAAAAACGCTACACAAATAATTTTTATATTCTAAGAGATTACTAACAGTGCTCTTACCCTTCACAAATCCATGCTGATTCATAGATATTGCAGGTTTCATGTGAAAATAAAAGTGATCATAAACTACAGACTCAAAAAGCTTGGCAACACAAGATAGGATACTGATTGGGCGGTAGTTCACACAATCCGACCTGTCCCCGTTTTTAAAAATAGGAACCACGAACGCTGATTTAAAAGAAGTCGGGAAAGTTCCTGATGACAATGATTTATTAAATAGGATTTTTAATGGCAAGGTTAGTTCTATTTTACATATTTTTATGAATTTGGGTGGTATGCCATCTGGACCAGAGCCTTTGTTCCAATCGAGTTTATTTATCTTTTGAAAGATTTCATTTTCTTCAATAACCACACATGATAAAGTATTATTTGACGACGTGTTATAAGTGGAATAAACAAAAGGCTGTGTGTTACGGTCTACAGGTTGTTGGTAAACTGAACAAAAATAGCTAGAGAACATCTCACAGATTTCCAGGCTGTTAATACAAATACAATTTCTACAAGGCAACCAGAACATTGATGTTCTGCCTTTGCTACTGAAATCTTAAAACTTTCTAAGTCTCCAAACTTCATCTCACTAATCATTAACGTCACTCACTGTTGAGTCAGCAATTACCTTACACTCGTCGACTGCGATTGTTGTGACGTCATAAATCCCCACAGATCCATTACACGCTTCGTTATTCTCCCAAATGAGAACTATCTCATGTTTCTATTGTCGAGGTCATTAGTAACGTTCTGTCATACGTGAACGGGATTATTTTCACGTAATGCTATACTATAAACGTGTTTTGTGCTAACAATGAAATGAATTGGCTCACAACGCTGTAAGAAAACAAAGAGAAATTATTGTTTAAAGTGAGTTTCGTTAACAAATAGGTTTTTGTTTGTTATTTTATTAGGTTAGCGAAAAAATCAACATACATTTTAGTTTTCAGGTTCGATATAATTTGCATGAAATAGGTACTGACAAACATCCACTCTTCTTTTATTTGAAGTTCAAAAATATCAAGTAAGTTATAATATAAATAGTTCAGTTTAAAGCCAGCTACGTCAAATTAACCGATTTCATGTTTCGAAATAGGTTTGTCGTTAGTCACTTTAAAATCACTATCCTGCGATATCATTAAACGTGGGCTTAACTTTTATTTAACTTCCAATAAATAGAAGTTTTTTTCGTATTTCGGCATTTGTTCTTAGGGAAAGTTGTTCAGTTTCATAGGCTGATTCACCACCCGAGAGGATAAGATCGAATTACTTAACACCCTGTATAATCTAGAAAACATGCTACATTGATAGGGTTATTTAATTTAGGTTAATAAAATTATAACAATTACTGCAATAACAAAGTACCATGCCATGTACTCGTATGTATATTACATATGTATCTGTAACATTTGAAATGATTATGCCGTTCTTACGGTGTTTATTCATACTTATACATACGGGTATTTTTCTCAAAGATTATTTTTTCTCTTAAGCCACACTAAATTTCTTAAAGATAAAATGTTTAAAACATTCTAGACTGTTCCATTTTTTTTTCAAAGTTACAAAGAACCTCTTGAGAAATTTATCAAAATTTGTCTGCTTAATAAATTTTGCGGCTCGCCAATTATTTATATCGTGACAGGTAACTGAGACTACTCCCAGTACGTCTTAATTTATGGACATTTTCCTTCCAGGAAGTGGTAAATCTTTAAAAATGATTTCCGCACTAACATCAGGCGATTCTTTTAATTCCTGGAAAATTCCGAATTAAATCAATACAGCACTTCTAAATCCACAACATGATGAACTCGTCAGCGAATACTCCTGATGAGGAAATATTATCCGCGTATTTCGGTAATGACGTTATAGAAAAAGATTACTATAGCACGCTTTGCCAACGATTTTTCTTTTAATGTGTTGTGAGGTGAAATAGTTCTAATGGCCTTTTTGCCGTTTTAGTTCAGGTGGTTCTTTCCATTGTTTTGTGGAGAAAAACCGGCAGTTTGAGTTGAGGGGCATGCGGGTAATCATTACAGTGAATCACCACTGCAAAGGGCGCTCGCTGCCTGCCCATGCGGTACTTCATCCTGAAATTATGACTTTGGTACGTGCCCGATATTCGGGACGAGATAAGAATACCGTTTTATGTGTATTCGCGTCACAAGAAACGAAATTACTGCAAATTTACTCTTCTACCAACCTTCTTGGGATCGAATCTGAAGGATCGGTTGGGATCTGTTTATTTTACTGTGGCTCTGAGTATAATCATGTAAATAGGATATTTTTTTAGATTGTCTTCACAAAGTCTATAATATGTTCTTTGTTATGTTATGAACTCACAAACAAATTAAAATATTATAAAGAGTTTTCTAAAGCAGACCTTAGACTTCTCTGTGCCACAAGTTCATTTCTTTGTGCTGTTGTAAGTATACTTATTTGGAATGTTCTCATATTCAGCAAATCTTAAAGATGTGCTAATGACCCAAGAGCAAGAAATTCACTTAGTTTTAGTGCAAACGCTCATGTCTTCATTATTGTACAAATTGTTGTATCTATCTCTGTCATGTAATGTTCTTGCAAACTTTGTACTGTTATTGTTCCTAGAGCAATTAGGGAAACGGAACTCAAGGAATCAACACAACTTAACAATCCAAATTAGTTCTAAGTGGTACCGTGAAATGTATTAATTTTAAATGGAATTCTCTGAATTATATACAAGGTGCCCCAAAAATCGTGGATCAAACTGCTATGGGAGGTAGCTTGACTAATGTCCTATATATAAAAAATGTGAAAAAAATAAAACGCACATGACCATAAAAAAATAATATCCGAAAAACGGGAAAATCCTCAAATTTTATTAAGTTTCCAGCTCTAACTATTGCGTTTTGTGTTTATTTTTAGAAAATGTAAAAAGAAACCCAAAACGCAATAATTAGAGCTGGAAACTTAATAAAATTTGAGGATTTTCCCGTTTTTCAGATTTTTTTTTCATGGTCATGTGCGTTTTTTTTCTTCATATTTTTTATGTATAGGACATAAGTCAAGCTACCTCCCATAGCAGTTTGATCCACGACTTTTGGGACGTATATGCTTAGAATAATTTAACAAAAAAAGTACCAAAACTTGCACTTTCGGTTGACAGAATGACTGATATCGCCATGGTCAAAGTAGTGAGGCAGTAGATAATTAATTTTTTTTTACCATGCCACGTTACAACAAACCACACACAAGAAATAGATATCTTTATGAGGCAGAACAAAACTAAAATTAAAGATGTAAGTAATTTAAGTACAGTGAGCCTCGATAGGCGCGAGGGTTTTTCCTCTCCTTAAACAAGGATAGCCTAGAAGAGATAGTGCTTAAGGATAAGGCCGCCTTTGCGCATTAAGTGAAGTATCTTTCAAAGGGCAATGGAAAAGTGCATATATGAAATGTCTCTGAAATTAGAAACGACGAAATCAAAATAAACAGGGTACAAAAACACAAACCAACTGTATACTTAGATAGGTACTGTACTCATCAATCAAGTAGAATTTTCAGAAAATCAGATGGCTGTGTTAAGCAAACTTCGTAGCAAAATAAAGACACAATTAAATTTTCTCATTTTAGGCGAAACACAAACCAACAGGTACGAGTAGGTAAAACGAAAGTAGGTTTGAGTTTCGTACTTCAGAATTTGAATATTTAATTTACATTGGACTTAAAATTCGTTCTCGCGATATAAAATTGTGTTTCGTTGGGAATTGGGAATGATTCTACGGATTGTTTCGTTGTTTAGTTAGCCACGTGAATAAGTTAGATGATGGGGAGTTGGAAAAAGGGCGTTTCGGGAGCGACCTTATCTTATAAGTACTAGTCATTTTTGAAAATGTTAAATCATAAGTAAATGTTAGTATTGGACAAAATCTTTCCCTATAACTCTAAAATTTTTGTATAGTTCTCAACATTTATCGCTTAAACAACTGAACCAACTTTGATCAAATATATCTAAGAACCATCTCGATCATGTCAGTTTTCAAACTAAAAAATAACCGCATCGAAATCGGTTCATTCGATGCCACAGACACACACAAATACAAACGTCAAAGTTATAACACCCCGCTTTTATTATCGGGAGTTAAAAGGCGTGGGAGGAACTGCCGAGATCACAAAGCTGGCAGGTGAGTTAAAGAACGGAGTGCGATGTGATGGAAAAATACTGGGAAGATTGTACGATACGCCTTGAAATTTCAATTAGATATTTGATTTTAGAATGTCTACCTATCATCAGCCCTCTAAACTCTAAAATAAAACAAAAAAAAGCTGTATCATCCCTGGCATTCATAGCTTATTATTTTTAAAATTTTAACCATCTCAATCACATCAGCTTTCAAACAAAAATAAATGAACCGCATCAAAATCGGTTTATTCGTTTAGGTGCTACAATGATACAGACAGACACATAGATACATAAATATACAGATACACAGTAAAAACTTATCGGCACTGAAACGTGGTCGCTTAAATTGGGTCTCATAAGAAGGCTCATGGTCACTAAAAGAGCGATGGAAAGGGCTATGCTCGGAGTTTCTCTGCGCGATCGAATCAGGAATGAGGAAATCCGCAGGAGGACCAAGGTCACCGACATAGCCCCAAGAATTGCTAACCTTAAGTTGTAGTGGGCACGGCACATTGCTCGAGGACTGATGGCCGCTGGGGCAGAAAAGTCCTCGAGTGGTGACCACGTACCGGAAGGTACAGCGTAGGAAGGGCTCCCACAGGTGGACCGACGACCATCTGGTAAAGATTGCGGGAAGCCGCTGGATGCGGGTGGCGCAGAACCGATCGAGGTGGAGATCCCTGGGGGAAGCCTATGTCCAGCATTGGACGTCTTGCGCCTGACATGATGATGATAACACGAAAAACTTATAACACCCCTCTTTTTTATCGAGTGATAAAAAGTGCAAGTTTCAATAAGGGTCTATATGAAACTAAAAAAAATATAAAAATCATCCGGAAAATTGGTCTGTTGAGACATTTGTTGTATATCCTTAGGTATCTAGTAACTGTTATGTATATTTAAAAAAAACCTATTAACCTTAACCAAGAGAAAACGCCCGGGCCCTAATTCCGTATCTAAAAATCGTTTATGTTGTGTCTCAATAGCCTCCTTAAAATGACATAAAATTGCTTATTGCATGCATTCGGAAATACCTTTGCGTGCCACATCAAAGAAGATTTTGCTTTCTTTATTTAAATCCAAATTCCCCTTAGTACTAGCTTGATTCAGCTTAGTTCTAGGTAAGTGCCAGCTCCTAGTTCAATGAACTGACGATGCTGTAAACAAGTGGATTTAATGGCTATGAAGCAGCCGGCAACGCAAAGTGAAAATGAACGTGATTCCCCAGAGCCCGTTAACTCCTTGGAATTATGACGAGGATTCTTTAACGCTCACGTGTCTCCCGTTTGTGCCCTGAATGTACGCCTTTATGGTATTATTATGTTTATTGCCTTCTACATTACGGGAATGGACGGTATCGGACTGGTATGTCCTTGATCCAGTTATATTTTATTGCTTCGTGTGTTCTCTGTGTAGACGGGTGAATATCACCTCATCAGTCTCATTACGCATGCGCTAGAGACTTAGATAGTTATTTTTATTTTAGGCATATTTGACCATGAGAAAATTCAGTTGCAACACACTTCTAAAGATTTGCTGCCTGATTACCGGTTTTCATTTAATCGACTTTTAGGAAATTAACAAATGGGATAGGTTGGTCTTAGGCGTGACCAAAACGACATGTTATACAAATATGTATAATATAACCCATCATCGTACTCGCAATGGGAATAGGAGATTCCAATGGAATAGGGTGATATTATAATGACAAAATTATTCAAAGTAGGAACAATGTCCGTAATGTGCCATTCTTTTTGATTGCATTAAGTAGGTCAACACAAATTTCTCTGTAAGTTTTCTAATAAAATATCAATTCTAAAAGCACCTGAGGCATGTCACATTTTTCCATTTGCGTGTTTAAAGTTTACAGGATACCACAAAGCACATGCAGTAATAGTATTTGCGAACACAGATTGTTGCAAATAACTCCCAGGGGTTGGCTTGAGCGCGAGTCTGCTTTCCTTGACATTATGTAAGTGGTCTCGATTTGAAAATCATTGCTTTGAAAATAACCTCTACAATGTTTTCTTACTAAGAGAAACATTGTACAGCTGTATGGTGATCGGTTCAGAATGACACCACTCCATCTCTTTCCGTGGGTGTCGTAAGAGGCGACTAAGGAAACACAAATGAGACCTGCCTCCTAGTAATCCATCCCAGGCAACGACACTTCATTTTTTTTCGGAATCTGAGGTGTCGTCTTATGGTCTCATGCGGTGTGGTAGGCTCTGTAAAGGGCCGTGTGGTTCGCGACCACCCTCCTACCAAAGCCCGACGCCAAACAGCTTGCTGTGTTCCGTCGGTTCGTGGGAGTACCAGTGCCTTTATAGGCATTTTCTGGGTTAACTCGCTCCATCGTCGACCTCATCTTTGACCTTTATGGTCAAGATTGAGGTCAAGAGTTAACCCATAATAAAAAAGAAACTCTATTCAAAGAATATCTTTCCTCTCTAATACTAGTCGAACTAAATATTAGAATAGAATACATAAGTAAATTCAGTAACAATTCACCAAATATACAAATGGAACTTACCTATGCTTATGCCTATCTTGGTGTAATGCACCAAAATGATATTCCTGTACAAGATATTGATATGCATTTACCTACTATTATAATATACGTTACACGATAAGAATAAGAAGAAGATTCGTTTTATTTCATTAATACCCACTCAACAGTTACGAGTAACTACGTTAAGTACAATCAAGTCAACGGCACATCAGGTTACCACAAACTGTCAAATTTCCCCAATGGATAGTAAACTCTAATGCTTGGAGATAAAATTGAGAATTGATTGAAGAAATTTTATAGTTTTGGATAGCATGATGTGCTGTTGTCCCTGTGCTATTATTAAATACAGACTCGTGTTGACGGTTTTCAAATATGCTCATCGATATTCATGATCACCTCTATGTCGGAATGTCGATTATGATTCCGAAGTAGATGGATAGGGAATGGTCTGTGTATTTGCATAAACATGCAATTAATCGAAGGGAGACATTCGCTCTTCACAGCAGTCGATATTCGATATCCTATCATTCTTGGAATACAGGAGTATTACAGAGGGACCCACATTGACATCAAGAATACACATACCAAGCATAAAAGCTTATTTATTTCGAGGAAAAGCCTATGCAATTTCCAGCCCTGCTATGATAATTGTCCAAAAAACTACCTAAAAGTCTATCTATTATTACGTTTCCACTTGAAGGAAGGACAAACAATCCAACACACTTTCACATTTTTTATTAGTATGGACTTTAATTATCAGTCCCACTTCAGAGAAAAGTCATGCCCTCTCTTTTATTTGTTACATCCCACGAATTCTCTATATTAACAAATTTATCAAGAACGTCTTGCCATCGTGTGAGTGTGATCTACCTCAAAGCGTCCATCAAGTCATTGGTACTATTTAGAAAATATAGATACTTGATGTGTAAAGCCTTAAAAACAGTAAATACTTTAGGCCAAAAAATAAAGAATTCAAGTCAAGAGATCGGATACAACGTGGAGTCATTTTCTAGACCTATAGTAAACTCCCTCCATCGTCTAATCCAGGGGTTCCCAACCTTTTTTGTCTACTGCCCACTTTAAGAATAAATTATTTTTTAACGCCCCCCTTTTTAAACATACTTAAAAACCGCTAAGTACTTATAACTGATTATTGAAACGCAACTTTATAGTATTCGGACAGAGTATCTTTTATTGAAAATAAAACAAACATAATCAATTCTTATATAAAAACTAATGTGAAGGTTGAATCTGATGCTGTTCAATAAGTTTGTTGATATCAGGTTCCAATTTACTCAAAAACAGCCGCAAGTCGCCACGTTCGGTAACACGCAAACGATTTCTCTTTTTAGTAAGCAGCGTTGCCACAGCACTAAATCCACGTTCACACAAATATGACGATGGGAATGCTATCAAGAATCGTTGAACAATTGACCACAATCCAGGGTACAATTGCAGGATCGGTTTTTGTAGCCAAAATTCTTGATATCCATTTTTGAACTTGATTTTTATTTCTTCGTTTGTTGTCAATTCTATAAGTTCTTCTTCCAGCTGAGGTGACATTGCTATGTTGACATTTGAAAATGGATCCAACACCCAGTCTGGTATTTCCAAGTTTAAAATGTCCTGGTATCGTTCGGTGAAGTCAATGTGGAGGTTTTCCAAATGTTGGCAGTAGGCAAACAAGTCGTCGTTACTGCAGGATACTGATAAATTCGGAAAATTGTGAAACTCACGTCTGCCCATATTTTTTTTGTGCAGAAGCAGTTTGGCTGCGAAAGCAGCAACGACATTTTTTGTTTTAATTAAATTTAGTTCATCGCCTTGCAGTTGGAGGTTCACGTCGTTGAACAATTTATACAGGTCTGTCATGTAAGCTATATCATTCTTTGATGTTATGAGCTTGTTGCGCAGTTCTGTATCTTTAGTTTCCAAGAACTCTATCACAGAGTCAAACAGGTTATAAAATCGAATCAGACAATTGCCTCTTGACAGCCAACGAACTTCAGTATGAAGCAACAAACGGTTGAAATCTTCGTCATTAGTAACACAAAGCTGATGAAATAATCTATCATTCAAAGAGCTGCTACGGATTTTATTGAATGCTTTGATGACATATTGCAGTGATTGAAATAGTCGTTCACTTAAGTTTCTAGCAACCAAATGTTGTCTATGAATAACGCAATGTATAGCAAGGACATCTGGAATTTTATTTTTTAGGTACGCTATGAAGCCTTTATGGCGCCCTGTCATAGCCGGAGCGCCATCCGTAGCAACTTGTATAATATTTTTCAAAGGAATCTCTTTCTCTTCACAAAACTTTTCCAATGTATTGAATATGGTTTCGCCTTTTGTATCTGTCTCCAAATTTCTGGCAAACAATAGTTCTTCACGTATTTTCTCATCTTTAATAAACCTCACGTAAGATAGCAACAACGCTTCATTAGTTGGTAAAGTGGACTCATCGAGCTGAATTGAGAATTGACTAGTCCTCAGATGATTGCACAATGATTCTTCAATGTTTTCAGCCATTTCATCAATTCGTCTTTGCACAGAATTATTACTCAAAGGAATTTTTTGGATAATATCTGCGGCCGGTTTATGAAGCACAGTAGTTATTACTTCCTTTATTGCTGGCAAAATTAACTCTTCTCCGATGTTGTGTGGTTTGCCTTTTTGAGCAATTAACAAAGGGATATTGTACGAAGCTCGAAGTCCGTCGTCATCTTGCTTAGCAGCCGCCGAAAATAGTTTTGATACACTTGGCTGAGTATTATGCTTCTTCTCTAGGTCTTGAAAATATGCTACATTCTTGTCTTTCTTATCTGGATGCAGTTTATTCAAATGACCTTGCAGTCTTGAAGGCTTCATTGCTTCGTTCGAAAATGTTTTTAGACATAGAAGACACAAAGGCGACGACGGGTTTGTGGGATTTTCAATAAATCCGAATTTAATATATTCCGCAGAGTATTGCCGTCTCTTCTTTTTTACTTCCGACATTGTTTTGTTTTGAGAAATACGTAAGTGGTATAATGAAGTACTGCTTATCTATTATGCGCGAAACCGCAAATGAAAATAAAATAAATTTACGTCGTAATGAAAATAAAATAGGATTGCATAAGCAGCACGCACCAACAGGAATAAGACAAACGTGCATAAACTCGTTTATCTCATTCGACGCCCAATCGTACTCGACAAGCAAGAACAAGTATTATAGAACCAGCCGATTGATACAGGAATGTACAAATCGGATTATTTAACAAAAACTTGTTAAAACATGATTGCCCACGGTCTATTATATCGAACCGAGTTTGAGCTATATCTTAATTAATATTAGTTGATGTTCACAAGATGTAGTCGAGAGTCGAGAGCTCAGTCGGTATCTAAGAGTCTTCCTAGCTAGGTAGATGAAATTATAAATCGACCCCAAAGCCCTACACAACGCCCCCTTTTTTTTCTGGGTCTCTTACCGCCCCCCTTTAGGCCTGCAGCGCCCACAAGGGGGCGTTATCGCCCACGTTGGGAAAGACTGGTCTAATCTAACATGTTACCCATGCGTGCACTCTGTTGCGATAAGAACGGTTTTTCAATGAATTGGGGTAACCTGATGTGCTGGCCTCTGCACAATGATTATACAGAGGATAACAATTTTACAGTAATATAAAGTTTACAAAGGCGGACTATCCCACAAGGGGATTTCTCCCAGTCAGCCTAGTGTTTTTTAATATGAGATGAGCTAACTCTGGACTTAACCAAAAGACGTAGATATTATCACAGAGGCCAGCACATCAGGTTACCCCAATTCATTGAAAAACCGTTCTTATCGCAACAGAGTGCACGCATGGAATCTTGGTGTGCGGCCCTCTGTACTGTACAGTAAATAATAAATACATCCATACAAAAACTACGCGTAATTCAAAATAATATTTAAGCCTTGCTTAGTAAGCAAAACGCTGTGATGAAATACTTGTAAAGAATAATTTTATTTGTCTAGTGCATTATACGCAAATCGAGTCAAGAATGGAAAGCATTTAAAAAGAAAACACTCGAGAAAGGAAAAGTATTTTTTTCTTATTTCGGAAAAACATTTTTCTTGTCTGAAGATCACGATCTGAAATGTATTATTCCAGATTCTAAATTAAATTCATTGGTCCCGGGAGCTCTGGCTGAATAGTGTTTACCTTATAATCGCATTGAAGGGTATTCGAAGAACGTTTTAGTACGTCTCTATAGGGTATCGTGGGGTAAGGCTCTAGGACAAACTTTAAGTGCGTCTCAAGTTAGTTTAATAAACGTGGAAAGTACTTGGACATTATACCTAATCTTTAAAGTTTGACATTGAAAGTTATTCGTAATTTACAACACTGCTCATTGCTTATTCAAAATTTACTTGCCGTGTGGTGATCGGTTGAGAATAACACCACCCCATCTCTTTCCGTGGGTGTCGTAAGAGGCGACTAAGGAAACACAAATGAGACCTGCCTCCTAGTAATCCATCCCAGGCAACGACACTTCTTTTTTTTCTGAATCTGAGGTGTGTTCCGTCGTCTCATGCGGTGTGGTAGGTGGTAGGCTCTGTAAAGGGCCGTCTGGTTCGCGACCACCCTCCTACCGAAGTCCGACGCCAAACAGCTTGCTGTGTTCCGTCGGTGCGTCGGAGTACCAGTGCCTTCATAGGCATTTTCTGGGTCAACTCGCTCCATCGTCGACCTCATCTTTGACCTTTATGGTCAAGATTGAGGTCAAGAGTTAACCCATCTTATAATAAAAATAAAAAATACTATTATCAAGTAGAAAAGCTGACTTCAAAAAAAGAAGGATTTTTTGTATTTTTAACCGATTTTTTTTATGTTTGTTACCTCAAAACTCCGTCATTTGTAGACCGATTTCAAAATTTTTTTATTAGTTCGGTAGCATCTACTTCCAGATTGGTCCCATAATTTTTTTATCGAAATCGCTATATGTGGATGATAATAGGTCATCAATGTAAAACGAAGCAAAAGCGAAGTTGTTCCCTGAGACTTTTAAGTTATTTTTTAGGGCTCCTTTGTGTCCTGGGGCTACTACTCTACCGCTCACCGTTTAGTGACCGATATACTCTATTACCATCACACATCTTTCCTGCCGTCTGGTGATCGGTTGATAATATCACCCCATATCTTTCATGCCATCTGGCGATCGGTTTGAGAATTGTACTACCCCGTATCTTTCTTGCCATGTTGCGACTGGTTATGAATATTACCACCTCATATCTTTCCGTGGGGTGAAAGTAATTGATCACTATATCGCTCTTTAATCTCGAGTGATTTATAATAAATCTACGAGGGAGTTATATGAATGACTAGCATTCCGCTCGGGACTTCGTTCCCGTGGGATTTCGTGAAAATTATGTAGCCTATGTTACTCAGAGATTGTGTAGCATCCTAATGGTGAAATAATTTTTCAAATCGATCCAGTAGTTTAGGAGCCTATTCGTTACATACAAAAATACAAATCTTTTTTCTTTATAACATTAATATAGATAAATGATAACCTTTAAAAAGAATAAAATAAAATATTTTTAACAAGAAATTGACCCGCCTTCAAAACGGGTGAAATAATTTTTTAAAGCTTTGTTCACGAGTAAGTAGTGGTTACGGGTAAAACAGCAAATAAGTGAATTCATAGCGGAATATGGTAAATAGAGAGGAATGTTTTTTTGACGTCGGCCCGGTTTGAACAGGACCAAGTTTAATGAAATAAGTATTCACACAAGCTTATTTTGGCAGTATAAATACTAAGATAATTATGCCATGCGAGTAATTGTTCGGCGCCGACGTCAAAAAAAACATTCTTCTCTATTTACCATATTCCGTTATGAATTCACCTATTTGCTGTTTTACCCGTAACCACTAACTTACTCGTGAATATAGATTTAAAATATTATTTCACCCTTTTTGAAGGCGGGTCAATTTTTTGATCCTTTTTTGTTCGAAATACTAGGTATACAGGCCGAGTACGATAGTGTCAGCGCCGCGACAACAACGCGGTTCTATGTCAAAATGTCAACATTGACAACGCCATAGGGCGAGCAAGTCTTTGCGCGGGACCCTTGCGCAATCAAAGTGTAGTTTCAGCGTGAGCCGAGCGCGAGTTTGTCGTTATCATGCTAGAGCTGCTGAGGTGGTCTCATATAAATTTTATCGAAAAGCGCTTTTTAAAAAAGCAGCAAAAAAATACTTACAAACTAAAACGTAATGCAGATAAATTAGATATCTAAGTTTTGGTTTGTGATTATTTGCTAACAGGAAAATTGTGGAAACATACCATGTAGTTTCAAAAGTGAAAAATCTATAAAAATATGAAAGCGAAAGGTCACTTGCTAATCAATCATACACAAAATCTCATAACTACTTGACTTATAAAGCTAAAATTAGTAGGTAGATAGATATGAGATCTTCAGAAGACTTACTCCTACACAATCCTCAAACTTTTGGAATTACATAAATTAATTCTATACTTCTATACTATCTACCTTGCCCGAACTATTTTTGGGATTGAAGTCGGTGATTCATACATTTTTTAACGTGTTCAGTTGTTTCGTTAATTTATTGATACTAAATATAAAACCTACATTAAGTGTGGGCTTCAAGTTCTGTAGTTAAATATTTGATGTTGAGATTGCATCTAAACAATACATCCTGGGTAGTGATGAATTATTAAACATTGCTTCTAAGAAATTGCAGACAAATAACAACATCGTAGTGATCGTCTTGATGACATCCGGTTAACTGTGTCATCTATGCGTCATCATCAGTCCATTATAATACATAAAGTAGAGCTTAAGAAGATTCCAAGAAAATTGGCATTTATATTTAGTAGTAAGTACGAAATGGAGCATAATCCCAGTATAAGAGAGTTACCGTTATTGCCGCTTGCACTGAATTTTTGCTATAGAAGTCACAGTTTAGCCAGCTCCGTTCTGAGTTGTAGAGGTTTTTACCTGTGTTAATATAGTTCCGTGTGGTATCCGGCAGAAAAAAGTAGCTCATTCTTACCAAGGACAAGTTTATAGGAAAACTTTGCAAGTCGTACAAAAAACCCTCACCAACCCCTCTACCTAGAGTGGCGACTATCGCATTTTACCCTTCATAATTGGAAGAGACCTATGTCAATTCAGCGAATCTATACTACTATGCTAATATTATAAAGAGGAAAGATTTGTATTTTGGTATGTTTGTAACGAATAAACTCAAAAACTCCTGGTCCGATTCCAAAAATTCTTTCACCATTGAAATACTAAATTATCCCTCAAGAACTTAAGCTACATAAATTTCCCGAATTCCCACGGAAACGAAGTGCCAGACGAAAAGCTGATAGCTAAATATAATATTAGTATTTATTACTCGGTACTGTATAGATTCTATTACCTCTACGTTTACCATAGATAGATGGATAGATAAAAAGTTTATTTGCCTGCACAGTCACACACATGCACAATTATTCCAAGTGCAAATTAACAAAAGTGTATATAAACTTAATGCAAGTTATTATACATTAGAGAGGAAAAATAAAATAAAAGTTAAATGTGTGTGCTGTAGCAGCGCAAACAGGCCATAGCTCAGCCATCTTCCAAACCATCTTCTTGTAAAGCCTTTAGCCAATGGTTCCAACAAGTAATTCGGATCATTTGGCGCCTTTTATATATGAATCGACACAATCCCTTCCGTGGCTCCGGCCATGCAAGTAAGGATTCTAAATAATAAACCTCATAAAGAGATTATCCGACTTTTCCTGCTATTTTTCACCTCGACCCGGTCACCAGCTCACTCAGAGCTAAGCCACAGTACCTAATACCCTGTCGTTGTTTAGCGGTGGATGTTTTCCGGTCGATATGATAAAAAGAAGCCAAGCCTATCTATGAAAAACTAAAAATGGGTGTTATGATATATTGAAGCTCATGTTTTCAGTGAGTTCAGAATAATTTTCGGCGTGTAATCGAATTTATGGGCGAAAAAGTCCTGCTTTAACATAGACACTTCCTTAACCTTTTTAGCCTTAAGTGAAGTAGCAACTATACTTACTTAAGAGGAGTTTAATTAGCTTACTTCCTATAGGCAAGGGCAACTTTAAGACTCGGGCCTGTAACTTTTATGACGGGTCGTGTTACCGAGGTCGTTGCCGCTTGGCTGATTTTTCAATAAACACGCGACAGGGTAGTCTGTCCGGCCCTTTTCAAACTGTGTCGGCTCAACATCTGCGCAACTAGCGCTTTTATTGTACAGCCTTTTCAAGCTTTTCGTTAATAGTTTTGAAAAATAGGCATGTTATATACTCCACAAAAAAAATACAACAAACGAATTCCACTACGACATTTATTATATTGTATGTACTTACACTAAAATTATAAAAAAGAAAGATTTATATTTTTGAATGTGTGTAACGAATAGACTCAAAAACTACTGGACGAAAAGAGAAATGAGTCAAAATTGTGAGTTCTTTCGCAAATACTCCGTGGATGATTGATTACTAAACCTGTCACAAGTGAATACAATCACAACTCCCATAGGTGACTTTGATTTCATAGCGGTCGCACGCCGCGCCGTCGTAAATGAAGTCATAGTGCCTTTGACGTCACTCACACCACACCTTCTAGAGGGAATTCCTGGATATAAAGTAGCCTCGGTCCAGCTTGAAAGCTTACATCCAAACATACAAAAAAGAGACGCAATGCTGTGTGAATTTGCTACTTCATATGACCTCAAGATGGAGACTATAACAGTTTCCTTAACCATGGAACTTTCTCCGCGATTGTGTCCTAAACAAACGTAAATAACTCGACCTCCGCTAATTACCCTGAACAAAGCCATGCTTTTTAAATGTTTTATTTCCGCGTTAATTTAATATATTATGAAGCGCTAAATCGTCGCAAATGATTTCCTTTTCGTTTTACGGCACTGAGCTAATTACTCGAGGTTAAATGTTTCCTCGTTAACATTTTGCAATTTTCTGGCAATTATCTGAACTTGATTGTATTTTTTTATTGTTTTCTATTGTTTAAATAACGAACATTGAAAGAAATTTATGATACAGCTCCAAAAATATATACAAGCCATTAGTCCTATGGTCTTATGCGGCGGTTGCGTACAATTTATTCATGGGAGGTTGCATTTCATGGTCCTATTGCAGATATAAATAAAGTATTACGGGTCATTAGAAGTCACGAGAGATCGCCGCAGGCTACCGATACCCCCCCTGGGGGCTGTGGATCTTTACATTTTATTTAACTAGAGCGGGTAGTCTGATAACTTACTTCGTTTAAAACTCTCATTAAACGGAGTACAAAGAAAAAAATATTCATGAAAGTCGTGCACCTAGTCTGTTTGTTGTTCCGAGCTCGGAGCGAGCGGAGCATCGCGCTGATATTGCAATACCCTTCAGGGCGTCCTTACACAGTGTCAATATTGCATATTACCTTTTGTTGGAGCCACCCGAGTCTGTTTAGCAGGTCGACGACGTAACTGAAATTAAATTAGAGCTTAATATCAACCTCGAAAAACAGCAATGCTCTAAACTGCTGATTCTTTAATATTCTTGTTAGTCTTCAAATAATTTACTTTGTTTGGCTTCAGCACGGTGTCTTCTTTGCTTTTAAAAATTAAATGTAAATTCATAACATAACTCCATAAGAAAAATTCGGTTATGAATACCTACTGAAATATTAATGACTTACTGCCTTATAGGAGAGCATTTAAAAGTCAAAAGATTTAAAATGCTTATTTATTCATTTACTTCTAGAACATTATTAACTTAATCTGATGTTTTGCGGAAACAGCAAGTGATATTTTAAATAAAGGTCAGCACAGACTCAAGTTCTACAGCTTTGCTTTATCTCGGATTTGTAACATGCATCTGAATCGGAAAATGTTTTCCACATTGAACAAAGCTTTGCGAGATGCGGGGTTTCCACAAAATAGAAACTGTTGAAGTAAATCCCTCTTTGCAATAGGTACGCGAATTAAAAAGAGAAATAACTTTGAAGAAATCCGAAGTGAGTGTGGAATTTCGCCGGAAAGCCGGAAGCGGGGCCGCAATCGAGGGTAAAAGTAGCTTGCTCCGCGGGAGCTTTGACTGGTCACTCGTGCGACTGCCGTTCCCGCAGATTTTCTGTTTAAAACTTTTTTGATCTCAAGACCTCCGACATTGTACATACAGCCACTCAAAGTATAGCTTCTTGACTAACGAACGGCAAATGAACAGACTTTTTATAATGGAAACGGTCCACGATTTTTTTGCTTTTTTGTACTTGTTCGTTTCAATTGAGGTTCTCCTTGAATTGGTAGAAGGCTATCAATAATTTCTCAATAAATGATAAGTGCTAAGTATTTGATTTATTTCGGTCATAGTCTGCTTTCAATTTCCTTTCCTTCCAACAAACAAAATATTCAGAGACTCCAACCTACAAAATAAATAAAATACCTACACTCCGACATCACAGCCTTAAAAGGTTTGTTGTGTTATCGAAGACAGATTTTATTTTAAAGGTATTGGTTAATGGTACTTCTTGACACCGATTACTTTAAAATAAGCTTTTGACGTTATCTCCAAAATAATCCAATTAAGTACGTGTTTGAAGATTTGGAGGTAAGAATTTATATTAAAATATTCTGTTACAATTCATTAGGTAGACTAATTCAAAATAAAAAATAAATTGCTGTAAGTAATTTATATGAGAAAAAAGTACATTTGAGATGATGGGTAAAAAGCTGCGTACTAACACTTAATTGGGGATCATATACATACTACTTGGCACAGTTAACTTTGTTTTATGAAATCACATAGGTAATTCAAAGCTGTGATCCAGTAGTAGAGCTATTATTTATTAATTTATAATATTTCTTAACAATAACATATTTAACAATAGGTAAGATTAAAAAAAAATTAAGAAAAACTCTTTCTGAGGTACTCCCAGCTCGACGCGTTTAAAATGTAGGCAATGTCGCTTTGAGAAAATCTGATGAGTTTCGGTAAGGGTAGCTCTACCTCATCATCATTATTTCAGCATTATCCCGCCCCTAAGTATTGCATGGGTTTCGTTGCCTAACTTAGAATGTTGCGTGGGATAACACGGATTTGCATACGTTTCAGAGAATGGCAACGTTCATCTTGAACCCTCGTGTTGACTTTGGAGAATTTTCAGAAGATGTAAAAAGTAAATTTTTTGCTATGCAAGGCTTGTGAAAAATTTACTTTGCAATCAAAATCGGTCAAAATATCTGCAAATAAATAGCATTTCAGAAAGTTTGCACAACCAATTTGTTTTTACGGTTAGTTTGCAACTCAACTCTGTAAGCAAAATATATAATAGTTTAATTTCCAGAATTATTTTATGCTAAATTTTCCACGTTATAAACGTATGAGTCACTGACTTCAATCCCAACAACAGTTCGCACAAAGTAGATAACTAGTATTTTTTGCAGACTATAATGCCTATTAGCAGATAACCAAAAACGAAAATGTCATTCATTTATTTAGATGATGTTCTGGTTTGTAGTATTTATTTGTTTATTTCTATAAAATTTATATGGGACCACCTTTGAAGTATATTATTTCGAACAAAAAATTAATTTTGAACATCGGTCGATAATTGGCGGAGAAATCAGTGAACATACATAAAAAACAAAAAATACAATACAGTCGAACATAGCACTCCTCCTTTTTTGAAGTCGGTAAAAAGATAGTTTGCAGTGAAATATGGCATTTTATTAGTTTAGATTCTGATTTGAAAGGTTTATTGTGATTTGTGTGTAACAATATCTATCGCTTTCTGCGTTAGATAAATGAATATAATACATAGAATAGGTCATGGGTTCGAAATATTCAAAACACAACACCTTGTTAATACAATTTGAAAACTTATACATATTTTAAACAATTGCTACCATGTAAGGATTATTTTCTGTTATTTTATGTGTTCCAAAGAAGTAAATATTTTTTTAGTGGGATTAACATGGGCATGTTGTGATTGTGATGAAGATGTTGACGGATTTGATGGCGAAGGCGCCGGATTGTGCGGATTCCAATCTAGCGAGTAGTCACACGGAACGAGACTTACCTCGGTAGGGTTGTAGAGCAAATTAATAAAAATATTTCAGGCATTATTTGGTGAAAGATTAAAAGAAAAACAAAAGCGTTAACCGCGCCATCGCTTTGATATTAAAATTTATCCTGAGGTATTATATATCATAGATATGTTTAAGAACTAGTAAATATTTAATTCACCTGTATTTGTTGATCAAGGCTTTTTTTTATTATGAGGCTTTTGAAGGCTCAAACATCTTTTTTGTGCCTAAGTATTTAAATATGTTAATAGAGTTTCGATAAAAATTGTATCTTAACATTTTATTAAAATAACTCTATTCATTTGCATATTTCCAGGCAAATTAATAAAATAGAGTATGAAATTACATTGTTATAATTTCCCGCGTGAGGGTTATTGTTTTCCCTAGGCGGGGCAAGCGTGTATCTGACAGCCCTGAGGCCCACCTGCCATCCCGCCGCCGCCGTCCCCGGCATCGTCCCAACTGGGCCCCGATTCTGTAACTTAAGTTGTGTGTCGATGGAATGGTCGCTATTTTATCAGTTCAGGTGTCGAAATTGAGAACTATCCAAATTTCATACATCTAATCTTGTTAAAGACGCCCATAAGATCGTATTATTTGCAGATGACACATCACTCATAATTAAAGTTAAGAGGTACGACACCGATTATGACGATGTGAATACTGCGATCTCAAAGGTAGTTGAATGGTTTACTGTAAATAACCTTCTTTTGAACGAGAAAAAAACCAAATGTGTTAAATTTACCTTGCCCAATGTTAAACAGGTTAATACCAATGTACAGGTTAGGAATGAAAACCTGGACAGTGTGGAATCTACTGTATTCTAAGGGATAACTCTTGATGAAAAGCTTCAATGGGGTCCTCATATTGATAAGTTAGCGAGCAGACTCAGTTCAGCAGCCTACGCAGTTAAAAAAAATCCGTCAATTATTGGACGTTGAAACCGCGAGAACCGTATATTTCAGTTACTTCCACAGCCTAATGTCATATGGCATTTTACTGTGGGGTAACGCTGCGGATATCAATAAGATCTTTGTTCTGCAGAAAAGGGCTGTTCGCGCGATTTATCAAATGAGACCTAGAATGTCTCTTAGACAAATATTCAAAGAAATAGATATTTTGACTTTTGCATCCCAATACATATGTGACAATCTTTTATATGTGAAGAAAAATGCACATTTGTTTAAGAAAAATAGCGATGGTGTAAATACTAGGACCAAGCATAAACTGGATGTACTTGACAGTCGTCTCCACAAGGTCACGAACTCTTTTATGGGTCAATGTATACGGTTCTATAATAAGATTCCCATGTGTATTCAAAATTTACCTTTGGACAAATTTAAGACAGTAATTAAACAAAAACTTTGCAAAAAGGGCTATTACAAAATTTCTGATTATCTATATCAGACGGCAGCCATGGGAATGAACTGCTCAGCTCTAGAGTTATTTCAGATTTAGTTAAAATTAGTAAATAAGAAAATTTGTAATGCGATTTAAAAGAGCAACCTCAGAGTTTCTTGCCTGTTTTTCTCTGAGGAAGACTGCACCTTTGCGAATAGGCGTAAAGTCAGTAGGGTCAAAAGAACGAATGCGTATGTATGTATTTAAATCGTTTAATGTATGTTTGTATGTATTTAATTGTAATCTTGACTTGTTTTAAGTGACATCCTGAATGTCCTATAAAATAAAGATTTTTCCATTCTATTCTATTCTAATGACGGCTGCTTTGACTGGTGGCGCCACCGAGAACTGAATTTTCAGTTGCTAGGAAGATTGCAACTTTAAGTTCGGTTGTCGGTGGGGCTGCTGGTAGGAGTGGTTGTCAGCAAGTATATGAAAATTAAATAGTTCTCAATTTCGCCACCTGAACAGATAAAATGGCCTCCATTCCATCGACACCCAACTTAAGTCACAGAATTGGGGCCCTGGTCCCGTCGGTTCATTATGCAGCCGCCCTCGGCATGCGCCAATCACATAGCACTGCGTTATTGCCGAGCGCTAGAGATGTCAATCATCTTGTCGACAGCCACGCTGCATTCGCAACATACTTTGGAGCATACATAAATGATGGGACACGACAAATGTGGTCCTTTGCCGTGCTTGTTACCATAATTTCGCATGTTACAGAGGTTTAAAAAAAAGTTTTGGTTGTAGTGTCAGTACAGTTGTGCCATGTATCATGTATTGTATACCGCTCCCAGTCTGACCTCAGAATCTTGTTAGGGCACTATAAAAAAACAATAGAAGTAAGTAACTTTGTATTTCATATAAAATTAGAAATGTTACACATTTAAAATAAGAACAACTTGAAACGTTGTACTTATTTTAAAATCGAGAAAGCGATTGAATATATATGAATAACTAGCTTTTCGCCCGAGACTTCGTTCCCGTGGGAATTTTTCCCTAAATTTGTCAATGTTTTAATATATATTCTGCTATTTGGGACGGAGATAAATACAATAAATCAAAAACTATGAAAATCGGTCTAGCCGTGTTCGTGTTCGAACAAACCCGACTTTGTTCTAATACAAGATAACGTACGAGTTTCGTTTAATAGTCTAGGATAGGACTTTAAGTATGGACATCTAGCAATCCAGGTAACGACAAATAGATAAATAATACCAGTGAAGAACCAAATTGGAAGCCGCCGTTAATGAGTAAAGTTTAGAAATACTTATACTAAAACTATACGTACCTAACTAACATCAAAAAGTTATGAATTGTGGTTAGGATATAAAATTTTACGAGTAGGCAAGTTAGAAAATGTCTGTGGATTATTATCAAAGAGTTATCTAACTTCAAAAGCTATAAACCAAGACATTTTCAAGTCCAACAGCGTTACTTAGCTAGACTAACATTCTACAAAATGTTTTCGAATACAAGAATCTTAATTAAAACACAGAATCATACAACTTTTCAATGGTGGTGGGCTAGTTCAACGTTCATCCCATTTCTCATCTTATATTTTATTTGGTATAGATATATCGCTCCATCGTCGACCTCATTTATGACCTTGGTCATGATTGGGGTCAAGAGTTAACCCATCTCATAATAAAAAAAATAAAAAAAATGTAAAACGAGTTTAAAAAAATAAAGAAAATGGTACACTCACTAGGCAGTAAAAGTATCTTTCAAGAAAATACATATATACCTACACTCACGCAAATACATTCTGTTCGGGTGGGCAGAGCATCATGTATACAGTAACAATGGCAAAACAGAATAGATAAAGAGGGCGGTCTACTGCGATAGTATTTTGCTAATTATCTCGAAATACATGGACCATTCCAAACATCGTAGTCGACTGATCATTATATAGATTAGATGTGAAAAAAGTAGAGTCAATACTAGTTTACAGGTAACATTATAAAAGGTCTTTACCTATGAAATTGCCGATTTTTCTCAAGCTTTATTTAATTCATAATTTATTTGATTGAACAGCTATTACTCAAATTGTTTTTTATTTAAAACCTTGGCCATATAGCGGAGATATTGAGTCAAATTAATACATATTTACTTTAGATTTATTTGCTGAAAAAGAAGCTCAAATATAGCTCGTTTCATCCGTTGCCCGTTTCATTGCTTATTTTTGCTGTGCCGTTGTTACAGTTACAACTTTCAATAAAGTAAGTATGATGAAAATTAACTTAATGTTGTCCAAACCTTCCCACAAAATTTTGCTAAATTTTGATTTTGCGTTCCCGAGAAAAATCCAAAAACGTTAGTATGGAAAATTCAGTTTTCCAAAAATGTTGTATGAAAAACGGCAATTTCATAGGTAAAGACCCAATATTATATTTAGATCATTGTCGATAAAATATAATGTGCTAGTTACATCACTGATAATATGACCTGTCTGGAACATTCCCTGGCTGTCATTGTGTTGCGCGGGCGACACTACTATCGAGACGTCTCACTACGATTCATATCATGCATGATCGAGTTTCTATGAATGATATCTCTACGATAGAACTTATATTAAAAATCTAATCACATGATCACATCACACTTACCAGTATTATAAAAGCAAAAGTAAGTTTGTGATTTTTTGCTCCGCCCACTCCTGAATAACTGGATTTGAATGGATGGATAGATAGATCAGGCACTGAGCTAACACTTTATTTTTCTATGCAAAAGTAGTTGCAGCGGCAAGTTGCAGACGCAAATGTGTCATTTTCTCACGATTTCGCCAGAAATAAAAACTTAAAAATCTTAATATCCAGACTGAAAAGTAGCACAGTAGGTTTCTACGGAACTTCATTTACATTTCCCGTTTCAATGATAAAAGCTGCTCCTAATTAGTAGAAAGCAAAAGTATGATGGAAATTATAATATTTTAATTACCATAGCAAGTAAATTTTTTTTGAAGTCGTAATTATGAAAATACCTGTAATACCTGTAATACCTGTAATACCTGTTTTGTAAACAAAGCAAAATAAATAATATACTTACGTAACAAGGCAATTAAATTTTCATTATTAAATTTAATTATAGAGTTAACTTGTATGAGTGATTTTTTATGATAGTTTGGGTATACGTTGTTTTTACTCAAAAGTTTGAACGTTTTCTGTTTGTAATGGGGTTTACTATATAAAACAAAGCATTTTAATTACGAATTTGGTAAAGATTTTTATTATTATTATTATAGAGGAGAACCGGGATTTCGTTCCTGTGGGAATTTTGTGAAATCCTTCCTTATTCCTTGCCAAAATTATAAAAGGAACCTTTGGGCTCAATTTCAACTATAGATTTGGGCTGGGCGTTGATGAGTCAGTGATTCAGGGCCGTCAATATTAAGAAAACAATTCTGACAAACGTTTTGTACGTTTTATAGAAGACGTCTCAATATTTTATTTTTACTATAAAATAGAGCTCGTCAGTGTGCTCCGTGTCACGTAAGGGTAAGGTATACAAATGCTTGGCGGTGCCTCTCCCCGTGTCTGATAAGTTATTTCCTTCTCAGTTGGGTTTGCGCACAGGAAGCAAGCACCAATTTGATTACAGAACGCATATCATGTAGGTATTTAGATAAAGTTTTGTAAAATAACAACACTTATACAATATTTACCTACTAAGTATACGAAAGAACATATAAAAGTTAACAGTTTCATAAAAATCAAGTAAGTTTGAAACCACATGTCAATTACAAATAATTTTGATTATTTTGACAGATTTTATAGCTTTGTTACTTAGTTGAGATAATTTTATGATAATTAGGTTTTGATGATAGTCGTCCTAATCAAGTTAGCGTTTACGGATGCGAATCAGCCCACTAAACTGGACAAATTTCTCCACGGACCATGTTTTTTCATAAAACCTGTGAGATTAGTAGATTATTTACTGTAACAGGGCTAAATGGAAAAAAAAGTTTTTGGACAGTTTACCATCCGAAGATTGGCCTAACTTTGAAAGTAACTCTGAGATAATTGACTAAAGGTAGGTAGTTTGTACTAATTAACACAAATGTAAGAGATTTACTTCTTCAAAAAATGTGTTTAAGTAGTATATACTAGTTTGGGGTTAGTTTTGCTTAGTTTGGGGTTAGATCGCGATGTGGGAATTGTCCAGGAATATTAATTAATTAATTTTTTTAACTTGTAAATAATATAAATTGTAGCTAGTGCGAAAACATGTAACATTTTAGGTTAACTGTACCGCTTGCAATTTACTAGACGCTTATTATTAAAGTTCATTATTTGGCTAAAGTTCAGTTCAGACTAACCACTGGTTGAACGAAGAATGCATTAAATGAATAAGTTTTGTTATCCTAAAGCTAAGTACGAGGTCCTCCATAAATTACGTCACACATATTTCATTGTTTATTGACCCCACCTCCAGTATCACAGGTTGTCACATTTGTTTGCACTCGTTCTATAACCTAGTGATGCAACAAAAGTCAAAGTTATTTGAATAAAATAAAATAAAAATTATATAAATTATTATTGTAGGTTTCTACAAAGTTATATTAGGACTATAAGAGATCTTATGCAATAAAGATTGAGATTAAAATAAATGAAACCACTGATGCTCTGCTTACCCAGTAAGAGATTATAGGCGTGAGCGTACGTATGTATGTATGTATGTATGTATGTATGTCTAAATCGTTCTTTTGAAATGTGAATGAATGAATAAAACTTTATTTGGGAGACACAGGATTTTTTCTTAAATCTAACTTACAATTAAACCCAACAATCTTAACAGTGCCACCCAAAAAGGCGCTGGCTCAGCATTCGCTACAGCGGCGAGGCTGTAGCGCTGATATTCTGTCAGTACCAGAAATAAAAAATAATAATGTCAGAAACAGAAGTTGTTTAAATCAAAGGTCAAACTAGAATCCTCATTTAACTGGGTGTCCACATAATACGGGGTGCTTGTCCTGACCGAGGCGAGTGGGAGGCTCTCCCCGCGCCGCGCCGGGCATTCCACACCCGTCCAGACACCATTTCCCTTTTAACTCCGACTCTTTGCGGCTCGCCCACAATCCTCCCAACACCAATTCAAATCCAACACATTTCAAACTCTACACTTAGGAATACAGCGCTGTGTTACCACGAGGCTAAGCTCCAAATCGTCTCAGCAAACAATCTTTGTGCACTAAACCATAGAGAACTTTATTCGAATCTTGTAGAGACAGTTGTTTCAAGATTACTTATCAAGAATTATCAATGGAACGATCTCACGGTCCGCTCGAAGTTGTTTATTTATCCTTATTTAGAAGTTGACCGTTTTTGGTGCTTCTAACTTCCTTTTCGATTTGGATAAGTAAGTACTGTGGTATTCTTTTTGTTACAAAGATGTTAGGTTACTCTTTTAATTCAAAAAGAGAAAAAGTACCGAAATAACTTTAAAAAGTAAGGCAGGGTTTAATTTTAATGTACACTATTTCGTGAACAGGAAAGAGTTTAAAAGTAGTGCAGTTATTAACACTTACAGAAGTTAACTAGAGTATTACGGCCATGGAAATAATAAGCACAGAAGCTTTTTCTGCATCACTTTTTAAAACTTTATCAGGAAAACCTATTTGAAGCACTTTAAGCAAAAGAATAGTTTAAGTTAGCTGGTTCGTGTATAACTTCAAGCGAACTAATGTCGCGGAATAGATATTATTTGTTTAATGAGCGTGCTGATAGGTTAAGTTATCGGAATGCGCCCAAGTAGAGGTGGTCTCTACTTTACGTCGATAGTTAGAGCTAGGTACTGTATCAAAAAGTATCATATGTTGTTTCCTATGTAGAGCATGCTAATTTATCAAAGGTGGGCTGTGTGTTACATTCACGGGCGAGTGAGCACGACACACATAGACACGCTATAAGGCCTTATCGTCGTAGTGTGTGAGACACATCCTGTTTTGTCTCACTGCCTACGAGTGGGTGGAATATAAACTTTAAGCATTCCATTCTATGGATATGCCGACGGCGACAGAATGTACTTGCCAGGATATTCAATACATTCAGCATTAAACGATCTATGCACAACATGATGCAATATTTAATTTTATTAGGCAAAATTCAAATATTTGATAAAGATTTCGAAAGAAGACATTTCTAATTTTTTGTAAGTGCATGTTGACTTTTCGTATTGTAAGGATAGTTAGAGTAACTTATCCTACATGTTGTAGTTTACAAATACATGTCAATGCCCAGTCTTAGCCAGACTAAGAAAAATTATATATATAGATATCGGCTGAGGATGGTTTTATTGGATACTGAGAGCATAAGGTATTTCATTCAGTGAATGTAATTATATGTATAAACAAACAGCTGTTTCGGCGTATTGAGGCATTCAATGTTTAAATACGTTAGTGCAACTGTGTTTCTTTGTCTGACACATTCGGTGTCAAGACTTGTATCAACCTGTCGATTCACCTTGTCCCTTTGTCACCCGACCATCGAGCCGAGCAGGTTTATCGCTATGCAAACGAGCTTTTGTGGCGATATCACTGACTC
Organism: Aproaerema taeniolella; assembly: GCA_949987775.1. Taxonomy (NCBI): domain Eukaryota; kingdom Metazoa; phylum Arthropoda; class Insecta; order Lepidoptera; family Gelechiidae; genus Aproaerema; species Aproaerema taeniolella. The sequence continues at coordinate 13,248,111 of OX465250.1, forward strand.
AGCCTATGTAAATAGAACGCGTTTTAAATGTTTTACAATATCCATTCAAAGCATAGATATAAGTAATGTAATGTATGCTTCTTTTCCTCTCTGTGAGTCCAGGTGGTAAGCAAATATTTAAGTGCAGATCAAGCTTGACAATTTATTTCATCCTTTAAAAAACCCACTCCTGTTCTTCACGTATTGGTCTTTTTGTAACTTTAAAATTATTTTGGGCATAATTCTTTTTGTAGATAATGTAAATGGAAAGGTTGATAGGTAGGTACTTATAAACTATCACTTGGTAGGTACTATAGTCATGCTTCGTGTCCTGTGAAGTCAAACGGTTCACCGGCCACTTGATGCTCTGCTACCCCGCTAGGAAGAAATGTGTTATTTAACTTAACGAACAAAGTACTTATGACTAAAACCAATAAGTACCTACCTACCGATCTTCACTGCCAAAGACATGTACAGTGCTGTTTCTCGATAAGCAGTGTCTCGTTCTTATAATTTGGAAATCAACTTACATATTTACTTACCTACTTATTCGATTTGTCGAACCACAATAAGAATAACCTTCCTTTTTGCTTTGTTATAGTCGGGTAAAAAAGAAGCACTGTAAGTACCCATTGTAGGTTGGTACTTAATGTCCGTTTTTAAAATTGTATTCTAGGAATGTTGTACAGTCAACAGCACATCAGGTTACCACAAACTGTCAAATTTCCCTAATGGATAGTAAACTCTAATACTTACATGGAGATAAAATTAAAAATCGATTGAAGAAATTTGTCAGTTTTCAAAAGCATGATGTGCTGTTCACCCTGTACATACTTACCACGTAGGTAGGTATTCTAGGAATGTTGTATATACTTACCACTAAAATAATAAGCTGATAACTGATAACAAATGTTTCCTCATAATGATGTACCTACCTACCTAAGTAGAGACGTTGTAAAGGACACAATACAGACTTGTCTGAACCTGTTCAAACAAAGTCAATCTCGTCGCGTTAATAACACCAGTAGAGAGCTCGCTGGCATGAGTTTGCTTGAACAAACAATACATAATCTGTATTTACGCCTTTGATAAGTTTACTTTGTCGTTAAACAAACATCACCTGAGGGAACAATCGAAAGCTGTTCGAAACGTGTTGTTGGACTTTAAACTGTAACCTCAATAATGCAGGGTGTTTATTGCTTTGACAGCAACGGCTAGGAGTTGGGAGAGCGGTAAGTATTCTCATTGAGTCGCGATATCAATCCCGACACAAGCTCCTGCAGACTAATTTACGAGAGAGGCTAGCCACCACCCCTCCGTATAAACTTGCCGAGTAAGACGCATTACGAATTTAATTTGATTGACCCATGGCGTGAGAATTAGGTATTAGCACGACGGCGAAAATGAAAATTGATTCTAGTGAGGAAAACTTTAAACAACTTCAATTTTGTTTCAAAAGGTTAGCTGTATTTCTCAGATCTTTTGAAATTGGAGCATGTGGATATTTTAATGATAAAGCATCACGCTCTACAGTAAATTACACACAAATATTCAACCTGATCATTTCTATGGATACCTAAATAAACAGAGTTGAGTTATTTGACTAAAACCAGGGAAACGTTGTTCCCCTCGTCTTGCCAGCTGAGTTCGCAAAATAGATTAAAAAGCGTTCCTACCTTGAAAGTATTTAGATGAAGTGGATAAATTCGTAGGATGGATGCGAGAGCCGCAGTAGGCGCCACTAAAAATGTTTCCTCGTAGGAATGCGCCGAGGTATGCCCGTCACATTATTAGATAGAGCACTCGGGAACTTCGCCGGCGCGAAATTTGTGAACTATTCTACTGGCCACGTGTCAAGTATTCCTGCAAAATTAAATGCACTACCTATAGAAAATAAACCGCTGGTTTGAAATTGAGGTTTATTGTGTCTGAATTTTGGTTAATTCCCTGAACGTTTCATCCAGAAGCACTCAATAACATTTTAATTATTCAGCAAATTTAAATAGACCACAGGCATCACATTATTTAAAATTCATAAGTAAGTACATGGATTTAAAAATAAATAAGACATTTTTGTATTGCCGTGTATTGAACTTTATTAATTGTCATGAGTGCATTTCTCAACCATTACTACCGGCACTGCAATTTTTTTTATTTGCTGGATATTTCGTAAGATATCCTAAAAGAAGAAAGTGTACTTTTATGATATGATAAGTAATTGTTTCATTGTAGTACAAGTAGTGTTCCAAAATTATACATTTTCCATAGGTATGTTGCCAATTTTATGAGTTTCATTTATTTCTAACATAAATGAAACTTGACGCCATTTCCGTCGGATGACTTAAAAGCCGCCAGTCTTATAGTAAAGAGCGAATTCCTTTTATGTAGATCCGCAGGCAGCAACAAAAAGCCGGAAGCTGGTGGATTAAAGTACGTGACGTAGGTAGGACGACGCTGCGTGGTCTGTCGGCTTTGTTCCACTTCATACTCGCCAAACTCCCCATTATGCTCGGACTGTACAGTGCAAACAGAAGGATAAAGCTCTACATTTTAGCATGGATTGTTTTTTTCGATACAGCGCTACATTTTAGTAGAAATGCGGATTTTTTTTCTCACATGTTGATGGATTGTTACAGTGCGATACGACGTACCTACATTAATGTGGTTCTATGAAGGATACAAAATTAGCTGCTACGTATTTATTGAAGTGCTGGTTAGTAATATAACCTCAATGACTGTAGGAACACAGAAAATACTGAACTAAGATTACAAAGTTTTGCTATTAGACTAACTCTATTAACTTACAAAATAGCAGTTCTTTCAGAGTTTAATTCAATGCTGGCCTTTAGACTACAATATGAATTAAAGAAGTAGCTGATATTTTTTAAATTACGGAGTTATCTACTACTAACTCTTATACTACTACTAAAAGACCTGGAAATCCCCAAAAAAGGTTTTTATTTATTCAGGATCCAGGGCAGAAAATGATCGTCATCTACTTACGATCATTTGGAGAACGTTGTTATGTTCAATTTAGTGAACTAATTCAAGACCAAAAATTTTGCTAAATGTGACCTGCAAGGAAGTTTTTTTTCGTGCAGTATAATCAATTTACTTGAGCTAGTTCATCTACGATAATTAAGTATACTATTTAATAGACTTAATTCAACTGTTTCTTATTTAATTATATTTTTATTTACATTTAATTAACATGAAACAGGAGAGTGAGTTTTTGTCATACTTAATTTATTTTTGGAATAGTATTTTTATTATTGGCTCAGCTTATCAAAAAGCCGGAAGCTGGAGGATTAAAGCTGTGAGGAAAATGTGTGTGTGGGCTTCCACGCGGTCCGGCTTTCATATTCGTCAATCTTGCCATTATATTTTTATATTTTGATATAAATTTATCTCCAACAGTGCACACGTTGTTAAATAACACATTTCAAAAATTCGTAGCTAAAACTATTGGTAACAAACCTATTTATGAAGAGAATATAACCAAAATAGCAATTTTAAAAAGATTAAAAAGAAAAACTAAGCAGTCGGGCTTTTTTATTTTTTAAATTAATTTATTTTATTTTACACTTTTCAGTTAGGGTTAGATATTTATATCTATTTATTGATTTTCTCATTGGCCGTATACAGGGCTTTAGGTATCTCTCTTTCAACCTCTCGAGTTGACCACGAAACCATGAAACTGAACAACTTCCCCAAGGAGCATAAGTCAAAATAGGAAAAAAAAATTGATCTCCCATACAAAATGCGCAATATAATGCTGATGAAGTTTGTATGGGAACTCAAAATTTTGTTTTCGTATTTTGACCTATGTTCCTTGGGAAAGTTGTTCAGTTTCATGGTCTGATTAACCACCCGAGAGGTTGAAAGAGAGGTACCTAGTGTTAGATATATATCTAACTTGCATAAAAATTTAACAATTTCCGAATTAAAACCCTATATTTAAGTGAAAATCGTTACTAACCAACTTTAAATAGTTATAGATCCTTAACGGTAATTTTGATTGAAAAACGATATAAGAAAATTAAAACAAACCGGCCAAGAGCGTGTCGAGCCACGCGCATTGTAGGGTTCCGTAGCAGCATGGTTCAAATATATTCTTATTAATCCCAACAGTGTTTGGCACTTGGTCGACTATTACTCGCAAACTTGAAGGACCAACTTATGTGTGATAGTTTTCCTTTAAATTTCGTTGTATATTCTACCAACGTGAATTTTTTCACATTTTTAGAAACAACCGTTTAGCAGGCATATGGGGGGACACTTGTGTTTGACAAAAATTTTCACTTTAAAAATATATTTTTTCGCAAACGGAGTGCTGAATCGAAAAACGTTCTTAGTAAACCCCTTCTATCTTTTAAAATGCTATCCTATGACACCCCATTCAATGATATCGGCGAGAAAAAAAAAATTCATCGCCCTTTCACGTCTATGGGAGACACCCGAAAAATTTTTTTTTTTCAAAATTTTACTCTACAGTTCTGTCGGCGAGATTCATATGTATAATCATGCTTAGTTTCAGCTCTGTAGTATCAAGGGTTTCTTAGGAAACCTGCGGACAGACGGACAGACGGACAGACGAACAGACGGACATGGCGAAACTATAAGGGTTCGTAGATTACTACGGAACCCTAAAAACGATTTTTTCATTACTCATACTCGGAAAGTAGGTCTGAAGTTGCCTACGGAGCGGCTTGAAAGTAGGTAATACTTTTCAACCCTAGTGAGAATCGCTTTCAATTGACAGCTGTCAAATTAAGTACTAAAAAAACATGTTCCAACTTCCTATACAGCCACTCTATTACAGGGTGATGTAAAATTGAAATAACAAAAGTTAAGCACATATATTGGTAAATATTGGTATATGGGCTGGTAAAAAAAAAGCACGCATACATTAAATAATACTTTTTTTAGTGACTCTATAACAATTTACTTTTAGCTATTTCTTTAAAATAACATAGATTTGGGTAAAAAATTTGCCATTTTTTTAATGATGAAAATATAAAATTATGCTTGAATAGCTGGCCTGCCACAGAAAAAAAAACGAAAAAGCGGGAAAGTGGCAATCCGATCTTCATTTGTGTTTTCGAGTTGTAGAGTTTTATGAGTTCAGCTTATTGATGTTTTTATTTTCCTTGTATTCGTAATGAAAAGCACAGTGTTCACCTCGGGTCAAAGACTTATTTAGCCCCAAGAACTATTGGCTCCTTTGCTACGCTCGGTCGCCAAACCCCGTTTCGGGACTTAAATAAGTTACTTTCACCCCTAAAGTAACAATGTACTATTAAATAACTATTCAACGATAACCCACTTGACATAGTTCATCGATTTTCATTTTTTTCTTTTTCACATTATGGCGTCCAAAATCGGCCATTTTGATTTTTTAAATGTTCATACTTTCTGTGACATTCGCGCAGTCCGTCATGACGAATACAACGACGTATCAATTATCAAAATCGGTGACCATAACCCCAGAAGTCTCATGACGGAATTGAACGTTTTTACATATGCCAATAAATAGTTCCGGAAATAGTGATAAATAGTACTACAATGAAATAATTAGTACCTCAATACTTTTCCAGTTATAGACAGGTGTCGGTTAGGCTGCTGGGATGACGTCACTCCAGAATCCTCACCAAAAACGGCTGAAGCTAGCGACATGCTGTTGATCTAAAAAAATAGTTCTGAAATAGTTCTCCCCCTGTGCCAAATCTCAATAATAATACTTCAGGGAAACCAGAGATATGAGGGTATCTCGGTGAGTACGCTGGGCTGACGTCATCCCAGCATACTCATCACAAAATCTCGATACATATAATACATATAATATATCAAAAATGACAGTCAAAGTTCTACATACATTTTTGTTGTGGTACAGTCGCGTATAGAAATGACCATCGGCGCACATATCTAGTATTTATTAGGTATGTTTATAAGAACTCTAAAGTAAAAAAAAAAATACTATTCAGTCATGATTTGAGTTTATAATTGTATTTACTTTGAAAATGTAGGAAATTTAATAAAGACTACAGAAACAAACTATTTATATTAAAAAAGTTGGTATTATATCAAACACAAAAATTTTACGTGAATGAGAGTTTTATACCTAAGTACTAACTAATTATTCTGAAATACCGTAAGTACCTAGATAAAAATAAGTTTTTTAAGAATAACAAAAATGGGTAAGAAACAGTGACGAACGAACGCGCACTGTCTGTTAATTGATATCTGTCCTTGTCTCCCTTTACTTAAAATAAAAGAGGTTTTATGATTTCGATATGGGTGATGAGGCTTCTGGGGTTATGGTCACGTGAATCGGCCCACCACGCGTTTGGTCTAAATAGTGCCACAAAGGTTCAAACATACATACATAGCCTGATAAACACATTACCCTCCTTTGCGTCGCGCAGTTGGGTAAAAAGAAAATACTTTGGGCCCTGTTTAATAAAACTTAAAATTTTATTGTGAAAATAATTTAATAAAAAAAACCCGATTAAGTCCAGCAGTCGACACTTTTGTAATTGAATATTATTGAATTACAAAATTTTGGTGGGTCCCGAGTCGGGTTTTTTTATTTTTTATTTAATGTCCGAATTAAAAGCCTATATTTAAGTGAAAATCGTTACTAACCAACTTTAAAGCGTTATAGATCGTACACGGTAATTTCGATTGAAAAATTATATGAGAAACCTAACAATTATTTTGAAATACCTATTCAACGATACCCCACTTGACATAGTTCGTGGATTTTAATTTTTTTCTTTTTCACATTATGGCGTCCAAAATCGACCATTTTGATTTTTCCCAATTTTTATACTTTCTATGACATTCGCGTTGTCATGACGAGACCAACGACGTATCATTTATCAAAATCGGCTCCCCCGTTTGGTCTAAATAGTGCCACAAAGGTAAAAACCCACACATATACAGTAGGCTGATAAACATATTACCCTTTGCGTCGCGCAGTCGGGTAAAAAATACAATGACAATTCGTTAACCATTGCTAAAACTATATTATTCTAACTCATAATGACTACGCAATGTATACCGAATTGTAATTATATTTTACAATCGTAAGTTTTTATTAAACAGGGTCCTGGCGTTGTCAATGTTGACATTTTGACATAGGACCGCGGCGCATTCCACGCGCGATCACATCGTGCTCGAGCTGCAGTAATGTAATAATTTGATTAGTATGTATGGAAGCTTATTCATACATAGAATTTAAAAATGTATGATTTACGTATCCTTTCAATACACGAAATCCGCAGTTGAAATAGTTCTTAATCATTCGAGCGGTTTGTAATTTAACACACAAGCGATGTGATCTGAAACTGATTGTAAAAAAATAAAAAATAATAATGAAATTACACTCTAAAATGCTTTGAAATCGATAATTTTGATGGAAGCGTTGTTAATTACGACAATGGATAATTAATGGATAATTACGACAATAAATGAATTAAATTAGCAAAAATTAAAGATGTGAATCAGAAACAACTTTCTCCCAGGAATATCCTTTGGTCGAAAATATTTGAAAAAATATATTTTCCCCTCTCCATATAACTTAGTTAATTTTCTTTTGAGAATTTCATGTGGATATGAGGAAATCGCTCCCTAAAGTTTCTCGAAATAATTTAAAATCACCACATAAACTGTACGTACCCAAAGATCGGTGTCATTATTTTTAAGGGGTTGGGGCACCAAGTGTCATAGAAAGGGAATTAACAATATTGATAATACAGGGAATACGAATCAGCTACTAACACTTTTCAAAGCCGACGACGCTACGTCGTCGCGTTGTTGGTCGAAAATACTTATAACCCAACCTGAGTTAATCCGCAATACCTTATATTATGAATTAAGATTAACACACAAAAATTATTATTGGTACAGAGATGTCTAAATTATGAATTACTGGGGTTTATCAAAGGTTTTAAGCAACAGATGATTCAAACGAGTAACTTTAGAAAGCTCAGTTGAATTGTTTAGGCCAAGCTACTTAGTCAGACATTCATTGCTTCTCAGTCATGTTATTAACGTGGTCACTCTGTGGCGACGTTACGGGCTGCGTGTTTCGAAAGTTATTTGCGGTACTACGACATACATATCAAATGTCTTTATTGTTTTCGTATGTTATGTACTTAAGTAAACTTAAGACACCCTGTACAGGGTAAGCAGAGCATCAGTGGTTTTAAAACACTGGATGCCACGTTTGACATACGATGGTTAGGATACATGTATCAAAGCAATAGGTTTGATTCTACCAACTTACATACATGTACTTCGAGTTCAAGCTTTCGAACGTATGAGGTAGTGAAAAAGTTTTTCGCAACAGCGTGCATCGCACAAGAACGATATTCGAAACTACAAATGGAACCCTAATGAACTCATTTCAATTGAATCGGTCGTGTTGTGTAAATGAAAACATACTTTATCAAACGATAACGGCCGGAAGTTATGCTTATATGATGAGATCTATAATGTTATTTTATAATATGTTATGATTATAATAATATTAGAGTGCGGATGCACAAGCACATGTGAAAATGTTATCTCGGGCATTTTTGAGCATCCGTCCGGGTTTTGTTTAAATTGCAAATTGTAAAAGCTTCTAGACGATATGAGAAAAGGATAAAGATCTGTTCAGACATTTGAAGATAATCATTCCTCATTTTCTGGTTGCAGCATCAAGTACATACATACTATAAAGGATATTCGACTGCTCAGCAATACAGCAAATAATTATAGCGTCGGAGGAAGCGTTGGCGGGATGAGCTAGACACCTTTGAGAAAGAGTGGGCAAACAACGCACACCACTGTTACGCCTGGAGGTAACAAGGAGAGGCCTTTGCCCTGCAGTGGAATAGCAAACAAAAGTATAGCGTGTATGGTCCTTGAACTTCACTTTCGTCCCTTGAACTTCACTTTCGTCCCGCAAATATAAAAGTGGGGATAATTAAGCAATGTGGCATCAAGTTTTAATTCTCTGCCTATGGGCATATGAGCGTTAGTGAGAGCGTGAGCATGAGCGTGAGCGTTCAAGTAAATGGTCCGATTGAGAACGGTTTTCCTATGCTGTAAAAGGAAAAAATAAATTAGGTAAGTAAGTCTACTATGACCTACATTGACCTACTTACTTGAAAAATAAGAAAATTGTTTCCTGGAATATTAGTATGCTGTCTAAAAACCAGGTTAAAAAACAAGTTGTCAAGTTCTATATCTGTTCTACTTTTCAAAGGTCAAGATAGTAAGTAGGACTCTTTCGCAGTTGGTTTGATACGTAGAATGCTAGGAGGCAGTACAAGGCTGACATTTGCAAGGTAGGTAATGCAATTGTGGAACACAGCAATATACACAACCGGCTCTTTACAAAAGCTTCTTCCGAGCTTGTTTACTTAAGAATAGTTTGGTTTGTCGTTTGAATTCTGTCTATCAGATTTGTTGCTTCATCGCCAGAAATGGTTTGGAAATATCTTAGAAAACTATAATTATTTCTAAAAATAAGGAGTAACGTTACTTACTGTACGAAAAACTGTGTGATAAACAGAGTTAGTATTTAACATTTTATACAGTAATTCTCCATTTTGAAGAATATTTTCGAGATAAAAAATTGGGTTAAAGGCTGAGTTAAAGAAACTATTTTTTTTCAAAGTATCACCACTTTCATTATTTTAATTCTCAATCTATCCGTTCATTTGGCTGCATAAAAAATCTTGCTAATGAAATGCCGAAGAAAATCGTCTAATGTATGATTTTGAAGTCAATATACAGGGCTTTAGGTAAATCTGTTTCAACCTCTCGGGTGGTTAATCAGTCCATGAAACTGAACAACTTTCTCAAGGAACATAGGTCAAAATACGAAAAAAAAATTTGAGTTCCCATACAAACTTCATCAGCATATAGCGCATTTTGTATGGGAGATCAAATTTTTTTTTCGTATTTTGACCTATGTTCCTTGGGGAAGTTGTTCAGTTTCATGGACTGATTTAGCACCCGAGAGGTTGAAAGAGATTTACCTAAAGCCCTGTATAAATATTTGGGTTGCTTTTGTTTTAAAAATAGATTTTTTATTTCTCTTATAAAATAAAGACTTGTTTGTTAGACAAACATTAATAGGTGTCCAATGAGATAAAAGTACTTATGTAGTACTGCAGCAATAAAAAATATTTAATATATAAGTTTAACACATCCACTCTCACATTCTCACGACCAGAGAGACAATAAAGCTCTACAATTTACCATTAGTGGTATAAAACAACACAATAATTTGGCAAATGTAGCATTTACGACTGCTTACGTAACAGAAAAGGCCGGACATACACTAACAAATTAAAAATACCACCCTAGATGGTAAACATACAATCCCTGAGTAAGGTCTGAATGTTTAAAAGACCTACATTACATTTTCAGTAAAAGGGTAAACCCTGAAATGATACATCTAAAGACGTTATATACGTTTAATACATATAGGTGAAGTGATACATCCAGCGGTATTGTTAGTCTTAGCGTAGGTACTCGTAGATGTCAGATAAAATGTAAACATAAACATTTTCTATTGTATCACGAGATGTTATTAGAATGCCATGCCGGTGGCTGAGCACGGTCGCCGAGTATGAGTCAAAGTCTACCACTATGACCGAAATCAGATGAATAAAACTAATCATCATCAAGAATTTAATACAATACAATACAAAATATTGCACACATAGGAAAATGCAAATAATTTTAACAGTAATTTTGATACAATGCATACAAATAGGCGACCTTATTGCAATTTTTTTTTTGAAGTGAAAACTTCTTTAGCGGCGTTGTGCACTTTGAAGTATGTATATGGGTAAAAAATTTGAAATTTGCGTTAGGACACGTGACCTGATCGGAAATTCGTAAGACGGAGGGAGTAAGACTCTTGTGTCGTGGGTCCCCTGGAACACTCAGCATGACCCGAGAACAAACATCTGCTTTTTAATCTCTGACGAGTCCTGGGGATCAAACCCAGGACCCGACGATCAAGAGGCAGCATCACTACCACTCGACCAAGCCGGCCGTCATGATGGTAGTCTATATCTATATCTATCTATCTATCTATCTATACTAATATTATAAAGAGGAAAGATTTGATTGTTTGTTTGTTTGTTTGCATTGAATAGGCTCTGAAACTACTGGACCAATTTGAAAAATTCTTTCACCATTAGAAAGCTACATTATGTCCGATGGACATAGGCTACATAATTTTCCTGAATTCCCACGGGAACGAAGTCCCGGGCGGATTGCTTGTATGTAATATAATATGACCGGTCGCATCTGTAAAACAATGAAAAAAGCTTGTCATATCATATTATTATGGTGCTTTGTTTAAGATAATTTGGCTTCCACAATTCTGTAGTAAGTATCACACTAAATATACTTATACTATAAGGACTACTTTATAATTATAACACGCTTCTTGAATACTTTACGGTGACAGTGCAGCATCAGATTCTTATTACCTCACAATCCTTAGGTACATATCCCTAAAGCGTGTCAAGCGTGAAGTTAACCAATTTGAATAATAAGTATTAAGGAATAGGAAAAAGACCAGTGTCTTTGACAAACAGCTGACCAAACTGAACAAACAAAATTTAACAATTTTCCTCATTTAACGAACATCGAAAAAAAAATGCGCTCAAAATAAGAGATCCAGAAGACGTATACCGTTTAAATACCAAAGCGCGTACATATTTTACAAGAAAGTAAACAGTAAGAAAGGTACTACTTAGGGAATAAAATTTGGCTGTAACATAAATCGATTGAAACAGCCACTTTAACTTATAAGTCGTAACTATAAATGAGGTAACCGAAACGTTTTAGCACAGGGAATATGCAAATGGGGCGACAGAATTCGGTGGGTGAGGGTGAAGTTGGACCGTGCTTTTTAATTTACCGAGTGGCACCATTACCGACCTTATCGGGCCGGTTACCCTCAGATCTGAAATAGGGCAGCTCTAAAATTGCCTCCTTATTCAGTTTATCCAGAGAATGCCGCCCCGATGTTGGAATTTAAAACGGTGCGCATGGAATGCTGGTTATTGAGCCCAAATTGGGTCGGACCTTAGTCTATCAGCCGTTGTTCCCTCGCTCGATATGCTTATAAAAACAATGAAAATGAATGTGTTCATAATTCATCAGGCCTCTAATAAAATATTACCCGCCGAACCATCCCTGTTTCTGATGTTCATGTATTAGAAGCAAATTTTTGAATTTTTAATGCTGACTCTGTTGTTAAGGAAATTGGATCCTAATTCACCTTGCCGTAGAGTACATGATTGTAAATTCTCAGATTTTAAAAACTAAGCAAATGTATGGTTCTCGTAAAATTATTAACTAACTTCCTCCGTACTAAAACTTTGCGGGTTTGAACTTTAGCGTTTCTTTATTTTTATTTGTTTAAATACAATAGTGGTGTTAATTTAGAGCGATACCACAGTACGGCAAATCAAAACTGAAGTGAATTACTAAAGTGTAAATAACACTGACGGTTAATGTGTAGAGTAGGTACAAATTCATCTTTCAAGAATTTGCTAAATTGAAGTTTTGCGCACGAGTGGGCTCGCGGCCGCTGACCGCCGGAACTAGTTCATAACATTAAATTGGGCTCGCTACGCTCTTAATTATCACCAACAGTAATTAAGAACCATGAAAAAATTGTACCGATGGGAACACAGCGCGATATTAACGCGTCTCTAAAGCTATTTAACTTATCTGCTCGCTAAAAACAAAGTTGTGCGAGCTTCGTTAACCATGCTTTTTGCTCCATTGAAATTTATTTATTGCTTCATTGTGTGTATTTTGTTTTTCTATCCGGCTGTGGTGGAAGTGAGGTAATAAAGTGTTTATGTAAAATGTAGATGTGTGATATTAAATGTGTAAGATATTGGTCAGGCTCATGATTGAAGTCGTTGGTTTATAATTTTTTTATACTTACCATTGTCATTCAACCACCAGTAATTAGACGGACAGCCGCCCTGGTATAAAAACTTGTCAGGCAAATAAACAAGATCGTAATTTTTTTATTGAAATATTTGTTTTTATTTATTTTTCTTTATTAAGGAAAACATACAGCTACTTATTTTACACAAAATACTTATACTTATTCTAAATTTCACACAGTGTTCCTATAGATCAGTTAAATGACTGTCAAGATGAGAAGATATGTTTTAAGATGGATCGGTTTACATTAAATGCACTTCCGTTCACTTTACCATTCAATTAATGTTATCGAAACTTTCAAAACAATTTTGAGATAATCCAAATGATCAATGAATATTTTGAAAGATGGGTCTGGTTTCGTTGCCGTCAGTATTATTTATTTTCATCTCTTTCGAATGGAAAAGTTTATTTAAAAAAGAAATCTGTTTGTTTATCCTTGTTTGTTTACCTTTTATACAAATTTCAAGTTGTTTAGATTCAAAAATTCTTTATCTCGTAATCTGTTATTCTAAAGTTTCAAATTGTATCTTGGTGTGTTTATTGTATTAGAAAGTTCTCTAAAACATTTATGGTCTTGGATAACATTCAGGTGTTAATTGTACGTTTCCGCTTGAAAAGTAAGAATATGTTTTTTATTTACCACTAGCATTGCGCCTGCAACTTTGTTTGTGTAGAAAATTAAACTATGTTATTCTCGGGCTTCCAACTATCCACATATAGTCATGCCGTCATGCCTTATTTCACTCTCAGGGTAGGCAGTACATCATGTATCGTACAAGAGAAATTCTGTGAACTGTGGCGGACTCGATAGGTTGTCAGCCTTTCGCCCACAATACAACAATAACCTAACAATAACATCCAGGACATAAAGAATGCCTGAGAAGAGTTGGCAGCTGGAAAATCATCACTCAACTATCTCCGTGCAAAAAATCTGATCAGGGGCACTATATTTGGATCGCTCGCTTCGTGTCTATTGATTTTCGTACTATTTTTTTTTACTACTAAAATCGAAGGTGCTTAGACCCTTTCGCTGAAAACTGGTGATTAAAAAGTTCGAAAATCAATAGAATCTGCGCAAATATATAAAAAATATCGTTCGAGATGAGGCGAGTGATTCAAAAATAGTGCCCCGGAACGGATTGCTCTCTGTTATGTGACGTGCCAACAATCACACTTTCACATTGCAAGATCAAACAAAAGTCCACGATAAGTTAATTTCTTTGATTAGTTTCTTCGCGTGAAAAAGTAGCCTATGTTACAATAGGGGCCTCCTTATATTAATGTGTAAAAAATAAAATCACTTTAAATTTGCGAATATTACCGGATGTGAATCAACCCACTAAACTGAACAACTTCAAGGAACATAGTTCGAAAATGAAAAAAAAATATCGACTCTCCATAATGTACGGTCAGCCTTAGAAGTCGACATTTTTTTTCAGAATTTCGAATGTGTTCCTTGGAGAAATGTTACATAGGAAGAACAACATCTTAAAGTTTCGCTGAAGTCACCTACTGTATTAATTTGTACATCGTGTTCCTGAGAATTTTTGTAGTTTATTTTGCAAAATACTTCTATAGCTTTTTAAAAATGTCTTACAAATGATTATTTATTTCCAAAAACACTTTTTTGCAATACATATTGTATATTGTAATAGGAATAGGGAACTCCTAGTAGGCAATTATTTGCCTGTAATGACGATAAGGATAGGAAGTATCACAGTTAAGTGATAACATGATCAAGTAACAATATTATAGCTAAAGTCTGCTTTTAGCTAATAAAGGAAATTAACTTATCGTAGGCTTTTCACACCTGCAAGGGGCTTCTTGTCATGTGCTTTCAAGCGTTAATTTTATTATAAAGCTTTGGAAGCCTTATTAGTGTAGGAGACAGGCGGCGCCTTGCACGCGTCAGGGTGTGGGTAGGGACAGCCGGCGTCGGTGGAGGCTGGCAACCCAGGTGCGGACGCAGCTGACTCACCGCTCTTGACACATGGTGCATGGCGTTATGGAGCGTGGCAGCCGCGTGCCAAACATATTATTACACACAGTTTTTATATCCTTCCTACTCTTACAGCTGATTCAGAATTTATCAATCACAAATGTTTATGTTCGTTCGTAAAATCAATTAATATTTTGTTAAGTAATTTAATACATTAAATATGTCAAATTATCGTTGGAGTACCTGATTTTTGATTTATTCCTACAAATTAAAAACTAAGATGTCAAAGCGTGATATGGTAGAATTTACCTTTAATTATACATTCATCCTCAAACATGTTTGGTTGAATTGGTTGTTTAGGTTTTCTACGAACTCTACGGTCAGTTAAAACATCAATTACGTGTTCTATTCATTCAGTAGACTTGTGAATGAAACTGTCGTGTTCTTTGTAAAACATATCCTGTGTTATTGTTGCCGTATACCTGCCTTCCTTCGATCTGCTATTTATAATTAGTCCCCCTACCTGACGGCGGGACCCAACGTGATCGCAATAAAAAGATACTTACGTATTGTGAAAGGACGACAGCGGTTAGTGTGCCGCATGGTGGCTCGGATGTGTATTGTTGCATCTCAGCGCATTCAAGCTGTCCCTACGTGCCGCAGCCGCAGCCGGCTCAGGTATTTATGAATGAACGTGACGGGCCGGTGAGCGCGGGGCCACGGATGCGGCCACAAGCCAGGTACAAAATTACACTTTTGGAATTCTTTCAACAGTTCACGTCGAGTAGGGCTACTCAACTCGGCCGCGAGGAGAAGCCGCAAAGCGGGGCGAGGGGAGCCGCTAGCGCGCATGCGTCGAGCTCTTTTCACCGAGACGATCCCTCCCTCTCAGTTGATTTACAGCCGTCGCGGGTGCGCTACGTGCCGTCATGTATCGTTTGCCAACTTTCTCGAGTAGTGATGTGATACGGTATACTATAATAAGAACTCTACATATTTGACTTTTAAATTTAAAATATTGCTAATGGATTTGTGAACTAAAATATTGTGGGTATTGAACTGTGAGAAATGAATTGTGACGAAAGTTATAATTATAAATAAACAAAATAGGATTGGAATCAAAATGAGGTGGTTAATAGTGACAGTGAGTGTGATGGCGTGGGAAACGATTTTTGCCGGTGTAGCGCCAGCCGGGTCATGCCCGGCGGTGTGTGCGTGTAAGTGGAAAGGTGGCAAGCAGACCGTGGAGTGCGTGGACCGCGCGCTCATCACCGTGCCGGAGCCCGTGGACCCGGCCACGCAGGTGCTGGACCTCTCGGGGAACAACCTGCAGATCCTACCGCAGGAGGCCTTCGCCAGGACGGGCCTCGTCAACCTCCAGCGGGTGTATCTACGAAAATGCAATATTGGCCAAATACATGACCGTGCCTTTAAAGGCCTCACTAATTTAGTCGAGTTAGATCTTTCACACAATTTACTAACTCAAATACCTTCCAATAGCTTCAAAGATGCTCCGTTTCTTCGAGATCTTACACTGTCGCAAAATCCTATATTAAAAGTACATTCAGACGCCTTAAATAATCTCGGAAGCATAGTAAAACTTGACTTATCCAAATGCGACATTAGAGAAATAGCAGCTGATGCATTCAGAAATCTAAGATCATTAGAGTCGCTAAAGTTAAGTCGGAATAAACTGCGCGACTTGCCGTTAAGTTCATTAGAGAGATTAGATAAGCTGAGAGCAATAGATTTGTCTGAGAATCCGTGGACTTGCGACTGCCGGCTTCGGGATTTAAAGTTGTGGTTGGAAAAACATAAGCTGTTGTCAACTCCGGCATGCTCCGCTCCCACACGACTTGCCAATCGACCGTTCGTAGAATTACACATTGAAGAATTTGCTTGCAAACCTGAAATATTACCAATAAGCAGACACATAGAAGCCGCAGTAGGCGAAAACAGTACCGTAACATGCCGGACGGAAGCGATACCTAGTGCAAACATTAGTTGGTATTGGAACGGGCGCTTGCTTCAAAATGGAAGTAATTTCAATACCCATCAGAAAATTTACATAGTTGAAGAAGGTGACACGAAAAAGAAATCGTCATTAACATTTATCAATATGCAAGAAACAGATTCAATCGAAATTTATTGCGTGGCTGACAACAAAGCTGGAAATGCTGAAGCAAATTTCACGGTACACATTACACAGATGACTGTGGGAATGGCGTCTCTGGGGAGTGCGCAAATAGCGAGTTTAGGAGCCGCTTTGTTCTTAGTTATTGTTGTCATTTCCTTGGCTTTACTCATCACGTTCGTCCGGTTTCGAACCACGCCGACGTGCGAAAGCAAGACGCCCAACACGATAGACAGAGTGGTATCCGGAAATGAAGTTCATCCAGCGACGACAGACAGACCTCATGTAGCAGTTATGGCAAACAGACAAGAGGCACCTAGCTACAACGACGCCAAATGTAATCCAGTATTGAAACCGCCTAGAGTTAATGAAATCCCTTACACCACAAATCATTATGAAGGTAGAGGCAGCGTGGTGACGGCTGGCGGGCCGGTGGTGGTATCGCCGACAGTGTCCACCGGCATCGACCCGGACCTCATCAACGACACGAGGCCCGAGAGCGTCGTTCGCCCCGGGAGCGGTGAGTACGCCCGTGAGGCTTCCGACTCATTATATCCCTCCGGTCTCTGGGACCAGATGAAAATGAATCAGGCAAGCAATTTAGCTCGAGCGGTCAGTTCAGCGATACCAGCGTATTATAATGACCGGACGCCAATAATTGAGAACTGCAGCGTGAATGGGTCTCAGGAGGAGCTGGGGTACATGAGCCGGACGTTCCCGCGGTCGCACGCGGTGGCGGCGGCGCCTACGACGACGACGACGGCGGGCGACGCGCCCTACCCGCCCGACTACGGGCTGCCGGTGGGCGGCGCGCGGACGCTGCGAGTGTGGCAGCGCGCGCCGCCCGTGCTGCCACCCGTCGCCGCGCTCAAACGAGTGCTCACCATCACCAGGCCCTCCGCCGAGGAGGGCTACCATGACGGCTGTGCAACTGACGTGTAAACTACTCTGTTACATATCTGGAATAATTGTCAAATTGTAAATATATCTATCGTGAACTAGGATTCATCGATATACGTATGATACGTGTAATCTAATACCTTCCCAGGTTGTTAGTCTAATATTTTTTGTATCATATAATTTATATAGTGATAAGGGAAAGTAAATTGGATCCGAGTGTGATGGGTCCACGACTGACTAGTTGAAGGAAGTAATTGTAAAATAATACGTGATATGGAATGGTATTGTCTATGATCGCCAAATAATAAATATGAATATTATGTATATTACATTGATTGTTGATCAGTTAAGATGTTACAGGACTATACATTTAGTAAATATTGCCTTCGTGTAACAGACACGACCTAAGTATCCAAAGATGTGCAACTTCCCCTACAGAGTATAATATTAATTAAGACTTATCATATCGAAGGGGCAGTCGGCAACGCGGTTATGCTTAATACAATTGAAACAAGCTTGTACAAACAAAGTATATATTGTTTAATTCATCATAAGCTAATCAAGCGAGACAATGATCATACAAATATTTGTTGAACTAGTTCTCAAAATATGTGCGTAGTCCGTCTTTGTTTAATCTGTTTGACCGTTGGCTGCTGTGTTGCAGACTGATCTTGACATGAATCACCGTGAATGTTATACATTGTATGTTAATGTATGTGTATAAATTTATGTTGACGAAAAATAAGAGTTACTTATAGAGTAAAATGGAAAGTAATAAACCAGGCGATTATAAAAAAAAATATTTTTTGTTTCATTTCTTACGCATAGCATACTCCGTTTGGAAACATAACTCGTTCTTTGAACTCGGTGGAGATATATCCTATAGTCTCTATTTACTTTTTTTGGAAAGTTAAATAATGAGAGTTAGCCGAAAAACATATTTTGCATTACAATACATGAATATCTAGGTAATCTGGATACATGTTAAGGAAACTAGACACATACTTAGCACAGGCGAGAAAAAAGCCCATTGTTTTCTAAAGCACGATTTTCGACAGTAGTTGACCAAATTAAGTACTGATTTAAAAAAAAGGTCTACTTAATTGAATTTATTAGATGTTTTTAAATACTTTTTAGAAATATAGCAAGCAATAGTAAATATACCCTACATTAATTTTGACATTTTAAATGCATTTCAGACGCGTACAGTAGCGTAGTCACGAATTACATTGATTAAAGCATCGTACATCCCTAACCATCGTTGCGTAATATTGTTCACTAGGTATGAAATAAATATGTATGTATGTACATATTTGAATTTCATTCGTAAATAAGCTTTAAGTAAACCTCTGACTCTACTTTCCGTTTCGTTTTTAGAATAAGTAAGCAGTATTCAGTACGTATTTGAGACGTTTTATTATTCAAAAGAATTTTCTAAAGGGTAAAGGTAGGTATTATTACTTGATATGCTGCGTGTGTATTCATATAATGCATATATTTATTACCTGGTTTGAACGGACAGGTACAGAGGAATGTCATTTTGGTTACCAACAATACATTATGAATAAGAGTGGTCCTAATCCATTGTGTGAGAGAGGCAACGGCTTTAGCGACACAAAAAAGCCGGGCTCGTCCCAACGCGTCGAAGAAAACCGGTTAGCGTTATTTCATTTCCGTTCAATTCTGTTTTTTATTGAAGTTGATTCTCAAACGAGTTTAATGGGTAGTATTTTGAAGTGCTCTCAACGTTCATGCTGAATAAAAAGCTAAGACTTTAAACATGAAAAGAGAAATTTGTCGCGTAAGAAAATTATAAGAAAATTAAACATTTTCATTAAACTGAAGAAATTTAATTCATCATTCATTTTCTCAAGTATGAGAAAGTTTTTCAACACGAATTAAAATGAGAAACATTAGAATTCTCTCACAGAAATTGAATGATAAGTCCATCTCAGAATTGCGTAGGAAAGCTTTAGGTTTGGAGTGACTTTTGTTATGATTATGATCGATGACATTGTATTTTGGTGACCGGTTTGGTTAGGGCTAGTGAAAATGCCTCCTTATCTTATGAACTAGGATGAATTTCCCATTGGTGGAGATAAATGTTTGTGTAATATTTCCATGCATTTATTTTTTGGAAAAATGTCGTTTAGTTTTAGAGGAAGATTCACTAAAATCAAGTATAAAATACCATGTAGGTAGAGTGGGGGTCAAAGTTAATTATAACTTTATTTTAGTCTGAAAATGCCATGGCCCCCATTATTTGGCTTCAGCATAAGAAATTATTCACGATAAGACTTCCGCTCGCGGCTATGTTCAAGGAATTTCAATCGTATGGTAAGAAAGAAACGGAGGGTCGTTTTACGTCCCATTATTTGAAAGGAATGTAAGGCTATAACGTGTATGTATTTTTATAAAGATAATGAAACAAGTGGGTGAGCAACCGATGTGACGCATCCGTTTTACTAATTCTGCCTGATGTTGCGTTAAATTTAATATTAGAGTTTTTTATTTCTATCTTAATGAATATTCCACTCTGTCATACCTAATTCTGAAGTAAAAATCTGAAGTTAAGGCCGGCAACAAGAATTAAATCTGCTAGTTTTCGGATTAATTGAGAACTTAAATATCTACCTGATTTTCTTTGTGTTTTAAGCATTTTATTTAAGCATGACAGCATTTTTGAAAGTTTTGAATAAGATTATATTCTTATTCAGAATCCAATCACGTAAAATGTTGGTAACTACAGAGCGGGCGGCCGCTGAATAGAAGTTACATTAAAGTCGTGTGTAGCAGTGGGAAAGTTTCAGCGAGCTGCTAACTACATATACAGTGATAGCGAGGACTACCAGAATGCGGAACGTTTTTGTATTGCGTAACTCCTGATGTCGAGAAAAGGAAATATTTTCTAAACCTCATAATAATTCGAGTATGTAGTAAGAAATAAAGTATTTCTATATGGGGTGACTTTAAATTAGTAAGCGAAACTTTAGCCCACGAACCTGAACAACTTTCCCCAAGGAACTTATATACGACTTCCCATATACAAAGGTGAATCAGCTGATCGCATAACTTGTATGGAGAGGAAATTTGTTCAGATTCGTGGTCTGATTCACATCCTTAATTTTCGCTAACTAATTTAGAGTAACCTAATATATCTAGGCCTGTGATAGCCCAGTTGGTAATGAGCCAAACTTGTAATCAGAAGGTTACGGGTTCAAATCCTGGTAGTGATTTCTAATTATCACTTGCTGAACGGTGAAGGAAAACATCGTGATGATGACACCCACCCGTCCAAGAAAATTCATTTTCGAAAGACGAGCAGTCCACCAACCCGCATTGGGCCAGCAGCGTGGTGGACTATGGCCTAAATCCCCTTCGTGTTTCGAAGGGAGGCCCATGCTCCTCGGTGGGGTGGTAAAAAAAATATATATATACATATATCTAGGAGCAGACGGGCTGTCTGTCTGGCTTTTTCTTTATCCGTGTGTCTAGATGTTCAAGGACGACGGACCTGTCTTAATGTGAGTACAGTTTATTTTATTATGTTAAAAAGTGAATGTTATTTCTTCATTTTCCTAATTCCTCAACTGATCCATGGAAAAAATAAAAAAAAACTTACCACAAAAAATAAGCCAAGTTCAGAGGCGGTTCGTGTTCGTGAGTGTTGCAACATTTTAAAAATGAAGAACTAGACACGTTTCACGAGTTTTTTGCGTTTTGCGTTCAATATTACTTAGTTAGAGTTTATACAAACAATATATGTATATGTCACCGTAACATTGTCAAACTTGTAATATTGTAGACAGAGATCCCAGACCTTACTTATTTTCTCATTTACCAAATGTGTGGGAAATAGTACATAAACTGTGTTTTTTACATAAACTGGAATAGTACATAGACTTCAAGACAAATGAGAAATTTTTGGAAGTACCTTCAGAACCTGGTAGATGAAAATTGGCCGTCGGTCCAGGTTAGCAGGTATTCATACGTTACTAGTACGTACTAGTACTACTATTTCCCACACATTCGGTTAATGAGAAAATAAGTAAGGTCTGGCGGTTCTGGGATCTCAGTCTATTGTAACATTATAATCTCTTGGTACTTAGTGAACTACCTCCATTTTTTTCACATTGACGGACTTTTTTGTAATACTAATACAACCTGACCTAACCTAACTATTAAAAGTTTAACTTAACGTAACATAATCTAAGTTATCCTAATTTCAAGCAGGCGACTCTTAATGTTTCTTGGAATTGTAATTTTACTAGGAAAATTGTAATGTCGCGGGAGATTGTTATATTACGGTTTTTACAATTTTCCAGGTGACATATACTTGTCTGGGCCCTGATTCTGTAACTTCAGTTGTGTGTCGATGGAATGGAGGCCGTTTTATCTGTTCAAGTGGCCAAATTGAGAACTATTTAATTTCCATGTACTTGCTGACAACCACCCCGACCAGCAGCGCCACCGCCAGCCGAACGTAAAGTTGCAAACTACCTAGCAACTGAAAATTCAGTTGGCGGTGGTGCCACTAGTCAAAGCAGCCGTCAGTAGATGTATGAAATTTGGATAGTTTCCAATTTCGCCACCTATACGGATAAAATGGCGATCTTTCCACACAACTGAAGTTACAGAATCAGGGCACTGATTTGTTAATTGGACAAAAAACTTTACTTTCTCTATCACTTAGTAGAATTTAATCTAGATAATCCTTTAAGATAACGAGCTTTAAAATGAAATTTATAAATTTACGCAGCCGTATCCCAATTAAACTTAGGTATCTGGGTGTATTGTTACGCCTACTAGACTGACTGGTGATTGATAGAGTTTGATGACCTTACTTGAAAGTCAGTGAGGACGTCTCTAGCGATGTTGATTTTTCATCTGCGAATGCTGATTTTTCATCGGATGAATTAAAAAAAAATATAGAAATCCATTTGGGATTCGATTTTCTAAAAATAAATCTTATTTTCATGTCGAAACTAGTTTTTTCTATGCGGCAAGGGAATTGAATTGAGACAGAATTAAGATTTGATGAGGCAAGTTAATAATTCGTAGATAAATTAATAATATTATAAGCTTTGATACAGTGACCTCAATAAGCCGTCTCATTATTCTAACTTTGTTTTCCTTTTTAATGAATGACATACAATAGGAAATACGTTAATTAATTATTAAAATTTAATCAAAGTTTTGAGTAGGAGACTAACTTGACGAGCGTCAAACAATGAGAGACCCTGACAAACTCACTGTCAGTAAGTAAGGCTGCTTTCACATAGGACTTGTATCATAAGTTGGTATTTCTACACCAGTATCATAAAGATAAAATATTTGTGAATTTGTGCGTTTGTTTGTAATAAATAGGCTCAAAAGCTGCTGGACAGATTTTATTTAAATGTTTCACCAATAAAAACCTCTGTTTTTAGCGACTAATAAAGGCTACATTATTTTTACAAATTTCAAGAGGAAGGAAAACCCGGTAAAGCCAGTAATTAACATGCTTTATTAAGGCGACTACAGCACCTAAATTACGATTTTATGATGCGTAGATAAGCATGACGCACTGCATTAAATCGAAGAAAAAAATATTACGGTAATATTCAGGACATAAACTAGATAAGTAGTTTGCTGAAAACATGATTCAGCACTTTTGGTTCGATAGAAAAAGCTCACAAATTCACCTCTAAATACCAATATTGTGTATCTTTTAAGCTGTAAAAACGATAGTAAAATGCACACAGGAACTTGAATTTGCTATCAAAATGTTCGTGATTGAACACTCTCGATAAGTAGTTAACGCATTTTTCGATTTAAGCTGTTATGTTACCTATCCCTAAATCTCATTTTTCTAACTTTCGAACATGTTTTTACGCACGCACGCTTTCATAGTTCGTAAACTTCGTGTATCGACACTGTTCGCACTGCCGGCCCAGGCCTGTTGAGAGACGGAGATGGCACTATTCCTATTTGTGCTGCCTTTATCGGGTGCTGTAGTCGCCTTAAGCGTTGCATTGCATTATCAATTTATCATATAAAAATATCATGAACACACTTGTTACTAAATTAAATAATGTACACACGGCAACACATCAGGCTATAGGTAAATGGTGACCTTGACGTCGCTCTTATCTCGCTCGTAATAGCGCCGGCTTTCGTAGTGTGGTAACCCGACCTGCTGCCGTCAGTACCTTTGTGACATAATGCTTTGCTGGGTAATAATAAGATGAATAAAATAATTTAAAACGTTTAATAGCACTTTATCAAAGTTACCTTCTATAAGAACCTCTATAATCGTATATTAGTAGCAAATTAAAGTTTTTCATCTAAAAGCCCTTATTGTGGATAATAACTTTTTGAAGGGTAGGGCATCGTCTCAATGATAATTTGAATTTCAATGTTAATTCTTGAATAAAAATGATATCCTTTGTCGATCGCTGGTTAAAGATTTCGCTAAAAGACCTTTCTTTTTAGGTTTTTTGTGAATTTTGACCAACCGGTCAAGAAACTATATTATTATGAAAAAAAAAATAAAGTCCGTAAAGTACACCCTTAAATAGAGTAAGCAAAGCTACGGATAATAATTAATTATTTACTTTTGGTGTACCCCTTTAATAAAATAAAAATAATAATAAGTCGTCTTTACTGAATATGGAACATATGGGTTGTCGATAATTAATATCAGTGCAGTGACAGATTTCACAGACAGATAGTTTGCAGTCAGCAAATTAAAAATACTTCATTAAACGTCAAACTGGTTTACGGTGTCGAAACGTGAGGCTCTTTTAATTAACACTGCAGTGAAACACCTCTGCGATAATTACTAAAGGCTTTAATTGTTTAACATAATTCACGTGATTGCAGAAAAGTGAATGTACAATAAATAATCATTTTGAATTCACAAGAACTCTGACGAAAATTTTATAGCTTATAAAAAGAGCTTCAACAGCTGAAATGTATTAAATGTCAAAAATTTTAATAGATATAACAAGGTCATTTCTTCCTTATCTTGTTGGTATAATAAAGTATGTGGGGAACTCGACTAACCCCGATGTCAGAGTTTTTAAACCGTCAAATGACCTCTGACTTAGTTTAACGACTGTAGTGTCAATCGAAAACAGCCCAGACCGATGGCTTAACGTGCCCTATGAAGCACCGAAACGCTCACGATAAATTGCTATTTTTGTCACCTATCAGGTTCCCTGCTTCTGTGTACATACTTTGCTTAACCTCACGGACGGATCAAATCAGCTAGCGCCACTAGGCTACGGGCGCTTCAATAGATAAATAAAAATCAAAGCATGATTAAAACTAACAGGATACTAATAATTTTTTCACTAGCTAGTGAACTGGAAGTCATTAAGGAATACGAAACGTAATGTTGTGTGTATATACACGTAACATTTGCAATGGTCTAACACAAAAACGAAAATACATAATAAACTTCTGTCTGTACAGGAAATTGAGATATTAGCATTAATGTCGGCTATCCACAGGAAATCCAGCTTGTAAGTCTAACTGTAAACTCTAAACAAAAAGTTATACTCGCAGCCTGTAAATATGAAAAGAGATGAATGGCTTTGATCGTAAAAACCATCTCATCTGTCGAAAAAGTTGATCTTATCAATGGGTCTTTTATAATTCGAAAAAGGCACGGCAAAGTATTACCATTGCCTCCTTTGTAATAGTCATACTAGAAGCCTCCTATGTGATAGTAATACTAGAACATAAGGGGCAATGGTAATTCAAATTTTGAAGAGCCGTGCCCTGCCGTTCCAAATATAAAAAGGCCCAATAGCGAATTTATTTTACAAGCTTTTCTTCTTTAATAACTTGGAATGTATGTATGTATGTTTGTTCGGGTCAAATCTTGCAACTGAATTCTAATGCAGTTACTTTCAACCGATTGGGCTGAGATTTTTTGCATGCATGTTTAGTTAAGTTTAGATGACAATCACCCAGTTGCAGAAACGTCCGTCAGTGTTAATGCGACTTTAAATATCCGTCTTGTTGTAAACATTACTTTAACTTTAATGAACGTTATTGCAACTGAGTGATAGCTTGGTTAGATAAGTGATAAGTAACGTTATTTTAAATCAATTATGACAGACCCCCCCAAGATGGTGGACTAGTTATTTTATTTTGCACTATACTGGTATCAATTGAAAGGGTTGGCCGAGAAGAATACGAAAGTAACATAATTATGTATTTATTTTGTATAAACAAACAGACAAAATATTTTTTTTTAAACAGTTTTTTTAACAGTTAACTTATTCCAAGTCAACGATCGACATAATTACGACCGATACTTTTCTTTACCTGTCGACGATAAGAATCCTAAAAATCTCGGAAACTAAAGATGCTAGCTTAATAAATAAATTGTGTTTAATAGACCATTTAATACTCCTCCAATGAAGGTATTAAAACTTTATACTTATTGTAAAATTATGTCAAAAAAAAAACAAATTTGAAAAAGGGAGACTTTCGAAGATAGAACTTTCAAAATTTCTGCATTTACTTTTACTTTTGTTTCTAATCTGTCATACCATGTTGATAGTGTTCAATATTTATTATTCAAGCTGTAATCATGTCTCTTTCACCTGAAAAATGCACCAGAATTCTCACAATGCTGGAAACTGGCCGGAGTCAGCGCGTGCCCCGTTATCCGTGATGAACTTAGGGTACATGATTTTCCCGAATTCCCACGGGCGGAAAGCTAGTAAGTTATAAGTTGGCTACATTTAAGTTACGTTTCTTGTAAAGTAATAATTCTTAGATGACATTTTCCAGAAAACAGAGCGTATAGTGTGAAAGTGACTTTACATTTATCAAACAACAAATGGCTTTGCGCTTTCTTCTCGTAAACGGAGACTTTCGCGGACCATAATAAAATGTTTTGGCGCACAATGAGAAGACGGGACGAACGATCTTGATTGTTCGACTAAATTTTCAACCGCTTTTCAGTCCCAAGCTGTGCTCAGTGTCATAATATTTTTCATCATTACGTTGTTAGTATTTCTTTTTTAATGTTTTCGTGGGACTGCTGTTTTTGTGTGGTAAGTAAATGTTTTATTAAATTAAGAGTAGAGCGCTGGGAAATTCATTTTGATGTGGCTTGCCGCGATAATGCTGATGGGCGGTAATAGTGCTGTCACAAGTCGGCTGGTCTAACATGTACCTATTTATTGTGACGTTTAGTCGTTTGGTTTTTGTTATTAGCCGCTGTATCGGTTATGATTGTTATGAATCATGAATAAAAATGTCGACCATAAGGTACTTTACTTAACAACAGAAGACCAACAGCAGCGACTCGGCGAGCGTCTGTATAAATATTTTATAACCACGCTGCGATTGCCAACCCGTCGTCGCGTCAGCAACGAATATCTAATACAAATGACTTTTATCAGCCAAACATGGTGAAAGCGGTAGTCAGCATTTCATTTGAGAGAGGCCTGCTCAGTAATGGGACCTTTCAACAAATAAAATATTTTTAAGAAAAAATTTACCCGCCTTCAAAAAAGGTGAAATAATTTTTAAAGCTATGGTCACGAGTAAGTAGTAGTTACGGGCAAAACAGTAAATAGGTGAATTCATAGCGGAATATGGTAAATAGAGAGGATTTTTTTTTTGACGTCATCGTCGACCTCATCTATGACATTGGTCAAGATTGGGGTCAAGAGTTAACCCATCTCATAATTAAAAAAAAAAAAAACGGAGACGCTTCGCTCGCGTTTTGCACTCGCTCGGTCAATAATGCATTTATAAATATGAAAATTCTCTTATACATTAAATAAAATAGTCTAGTTTTTATCCCTAACAAAGTCAAGGGCGGATTGCTAAATTAAACGATCACGTTATACTTATCTAAGAATGAAAGAAGACATAAAAATACATAAAGACATAATTTTAGAAAGTTTGGAAAGAAGACATAAAAATGACAAAGACAGTTTTTGTAAAGGGTCAGATGGTTATTAATTCACAGTTTCAATACATAATTACGTTTCAGTAATGTTTTGTGTAAGCTTTTTAAAACAAAGTCCCATCTGTTATTAATTTAAGATATAATTTTAATAAAAATATAAAAAAAATAAAAAATAAAATGTAACGGTAATGTTGCTTTTTAATATTATTTAAATAATTTTCCACGTTAAAAACGTATGAGTCACCGACTTCAATCCCAACAACAGTTCGCACAAAGTAGATATCTAGTTTTTTGCGGACTACAATGCCTATTAGCAAATAACTACAAACAGAAATGTCATTCATTTATTTAGATGATGTTCTAGTTTGTAGTATATTTTGTTTTTGTTGATTTTTTTAAAAGCGCTAAATAATTTTCGATAAAATTTATATGGGATCTCTTCAGGAGTATACTCTTTAGAACAAATAAAGAATTTTGAAAATCGGACAACAGTTGCCGGAGTAATCGCGTAACAAATATACAAAAAAAAAATACAGTCGAATTGAGAACCTCCTCCTTTTTTGAAGTCGGTTGAAAATACGATTATATGTAGATTATACATAAATACTACACCAACCTGCCCCGGTTTCATCTTTTCAAAATGATTGTTACTATTAATTTAAAAAAAGTAAAAATACTTTCATTAATTATAGGTAAAGCTACGCTAATTGAGGCTGCCCTAAATCTTGCACATACGGGTGTGCAAGAATCGCGCGAGGGTTTAAGGTAAACAATCGCGAGCGTTTTTGGGCTTCGTAGGGCACGTTTTGTCGTGCTCCATAGGGTTTTTTTGTCGTGTGAAGCCAAGTCAGAGGTTATATTGGGAAGTTACTTGGGCAAGTAAAGGTGGCCACATAGTTGACTATTTCTACAAAGTAGGTAAGAAGTTTGTAAAGAAAGTACGCTCATCTTTCGTTATTATTGTATATTCCCATCGCACACGTGAAAAACATCAGGAAACGTGTATAGAGAGGCAAGAATTGTTTACATTAAGAAATCATAATGATCTATTGAAATCCACAACACAAACGTAAATACCCACATTCCAGAGTACTTACTATATGTAAACTGACTACATATACATTTCTATATGTTACCTATTCTTATATAATACAAAGGAAGAGAAGAGAGGTCATTCATTTATAAAATAAATAATACTTAATAACTTACTAAAACGAGATAGATAGAGTATTATGCAACATAGTTGTTAGTGATTGTATTTCGTTTTTGAGGAAAATTTTGTAATTATTAACGTTACGTTTATAACCCTTCTCGACACCACGGACTGACCTGATGTTTATTTAGACTTCAGAGGTGGTTCGTTTTCGTATAAAAAAATGAATTCGCTCTTGACCATAATAGTACTAGCACAGCAGAATGTGTCCGAGAATGTAAAGAACTTACAGAAGAAGTTTGTTCACTTGAACTTTAGAGAACTGTAAAGAGGCAGTGTAACTATAAATGACTAACATTATTATTTTCCTTCCGTGACAGGGATTATAGGCGTTTTGTTAATGTATGTGTGGGAGTGAGAAACAGATAGACCCAGCAGGTCCAAATTATTTGGTTTTGTAATAAAGTAAAAGTCAATAGAAATTTCACAAGTGGGCGTGCCTAACAAAGACCTACAAATGGAAATTGTTTTAATTGTTCAAGTCGGGATCCTGAAAAGGTCTGTTCACAAAATAGTCTTAAGGGGGCGTCCATTAATTACGTGAGGCGTTTTGGGGGGGAGGGAGTCGGGCCGGATCTCACTCAATCTCACGTGGGGGAGAGGGGTGGTCTCTACAACAAATATCACGTAATATTTTCCCCCAAAAGAAATAGTGTTAAATTGTGGGAAAGCTAAGTTAAACCAACTAAACCATGTTGTTCCAGTAGCCACTCTGGGTACCCGTGGACTGAATTAGAACAATCTTTTTTTTTTAAATTTAATTTGGTAAATGCTATGGTTTTTATTGTTCGATTATTAAAAGTTTTAAAATAATTAGGCAAATAATGTAAGTTTTCTAAATAAATTACCAATTAACGTATTTACACTAAAACATTTTCATAAAACTCACGTGAGATAAAAGGGGGAGGGGGAGTGTCGAGCCAAATCTCACGACATCTCACCAGAGGGGGTGGGGGGGTCGAAAAATCGCCAAAAATACCTCACGTAATTAATGGACGCCCCCTAACTAGGATTTTATAAGGCTCCATAGATTTCAATACAAGATCGGTAATCCTATTTCTTGTTTTAAAAAAAAGGAACTTTTCATGTTTGTTTTACCTCAATTTCTGGCTTCTAAAGATCTTAGGTATGGCAAACTAAGTTGATTGAAAATGGTTTACAAAAAACTGAGATAGCTAGATTAGTCTGGAAAATAATTTCCTGAATATATAACCTAATTTGCCTTATGATAGACGTTGATTATCGAATATATTCCGACAAAAGATTCATCAATTGTGGGAAGTACTTGTGGGATATAAATGGAATGATGTGGCTATTGTCGAATGTGTGATTGATAATTGTATTAACGGTTTTTCCGACCGATGTGAAGTAATTTGCCAAATCGACCGCCGGCCTAAACTGATGAGCGTTTTGTGCACTCATATATTTCGCTTTGTGTCGGGGAAACCAGCGGCTCGTGTAATCTGGTTGCACACATGCAATAACTGCCTGCGATGGGAACCAATTAGTCGTGTGCGAGGTTCAGATGGAATCACCTGCTCTGAATATTGACGATGTTAAGCATTCACAAGCTGTCGGGGTAGAGTTAGTAGAGTATGAGTATACAGCTAATAACTGGAAGGATACGTTCAACATATTGTAATTTTACTTACTTAGTGTTATTTTACATAATCTCTCGGTAGTTTGTGAATTGCGTCAATTATTTTCACGGAGTATGCAACCTTACACAACCTAACTTATCTTAATTTTATGCAGGCGGCCCTCTGTCAAAGTTGCGTGAAATTGTAATTTTTTAGGGCAAAATGTAATGTCACGATAGTTTATAATTTCAGTGATAAAATTGTGATATTACGGTTTTTAATATTTTCCGGTGACTTAAATAATACATTGTTACTTTAGGGGTGAAAGCAACTTATTTATGTCCCGAGTCGGGATTTGGCGACCGAGCGTAGTGAGGGACTAAATAAGTCTTTCACCCGAGGTGAACACTGTGGTTTTCATTACGAATACAAAGAAAGTAAAAATAAAAACATGAATAAGCTGAACGCATTGCTGCTATGCGAAAGTTACAGAACTCTACAACACGAAAAAACAAATGAAGATCGGAATGCCATTTTCCCGCCTATTATGTTTTTTTTTCTGTGGCTGGCCAGCTATTCAGCAATTATTTTTCATTTTCATCATTGAAAAAAATTGTAAAATATTTT
The DNA here is from genome assembly GCA_949987775.1 of Aproaerema taeniolella. Lineage (NCBI taxonomy): Eukaryota > Metazoa > Arthropoda > Insecta > Lepidoptera > Gelechiidae > Aproaerema > Aproaerema taeniolella. Next base: position 13,279,389 of record OX465250.1, read on the forward strand.
GCCAAAATCTATGTTATTATAAAGAAATAGTTAAAAGTCATTATACAAGTATTCTTTAATGAATACTTAACTTTTGTTATTTCAATTTTACATCGCGCTGTAATAGAGTGGCTGTATAGGGTGGTATAGGAAGTTGGAACATATTTTTAATACTTAATTTGACAGTTGTCAGTTGAAAACGATTCTCCCTAGACCTACTTTCTGAGTATGAGTGATGAAAAATAACATTTTTATTACTCATACTCTGAAAGTAGGTCTGAAGTTGCCTACGGAGCGGCTTGAAAGTAATACTTTTCAAGCCTAGGGAGAATCGCTTTCAACTGACAGCTGTCAAATTAAGTATTAAAAAAAACATGTATACAGCCAGTTTATTACAGCGCGATGTAAAATTTAAATAACAAAAGTTAAGTATTCATTAAATAATATTTTTTTAAGACTTTATAATAATTTTATAAAAAAAAACATAATAAGCGGGAAAGTGGCATTCCGATCTTCATTTGTTTTTTTCGAATTGTAGAGTTTTGTAACTTTCGCATAGCAGCAATGAATTCAGCTTAATCATGTTTTTATTTTTACTTTATTTGTATTCGTCTCGGGACTTAAATAAGTTGCTTTCACCCCTAAAGTAACAATGTACTATTCATTACTGTTAGGCTTAGAATACAGAGTAAGTACTTAATATTTTAAAAATTACTAACACATTCAGTGTAAATTCCGGTCGAGCTGCAATTTTAACGACAAACCCTGATGCGGAATTTGAAGTTTAGTTACTGTAATATTCAACTTCTTTAGTATTTTCTTGATTTTGGTAAAACTTGTAGATATTTGTGCAGGCACGATTCCAAACATTGTATAATTAAATGACATTTGAATTTCTCTGTTAGAAATAAGGGTTATGTTGGCGTCCAATTTATCCGATGAATGTGGCTTGGTGTGACGGCATTATCGGGGGTCCGGCAGCGCTGTGCTTACCACTAAGTCCGGGATTCCGGCAAACACCTTCAGATTAATACCGGACTCCTTATCCACAGCCCGCGGTCGACTCGCAGCGCACTTCACTTCAATTAACACTGTGTTTTGCTTCCTCTCTTGATTCTGATGTTAATCCTTTGTATAGGTACCTATATAATGGCTGTATAAAAGCCTTCACTTAATTTATACGAAGAAATTAGGATTATTGAAAAGCACGAGTTTTTTCTTATGACTAAAATAAGGTAGTATCACACAAGTAAGCACTAGAGTACTAAGTTAAATAACCGTAAGTTAGATACTATTAGAAAGTTGGCATGATAAGCCGTACTTGGGTAAAATGTTACTATCTTTCGAAATGTTACCTACATTATCGAGTCATTATGTTTAAATACACACGGCAGCACATGAGGCTATGATGTTGAGTCGCCCTTATCTCACTTGTAAAAGCGCCATATTTCGTGGTATAAATGGGTAACATGACATGCTGGTGTCCGTACATTGTCACTGAACGTAATCGTTTAAAAGACAAAAGAGAGCATTAATGTAGAAAAGTACTGTATAAAATGTATGTATTTAAGTATTCACTGTTTCTAATTTTTAGGGTTCCGTAGTAATCTACGAACCCTTATAGTTTCGCCATGTCCGTCTGTCCGTCTGACCGCAGGTTTCCTAAGAAACCCTTGGTACTACAGAGCTGAAACTAAGCATGATTATACATATGAATCACGCCAACAGAACTGTAGAGTAAAATCTTGGAAAAAAATTTTTTTTCGGGTGTCTCCCATAGACGTGAAAGGGCGATGATTTTTTTTTTCTCGCCAATATCATTGAGTGGGGTGTCATAGGATAGCATTTTAAAAGATAGAAGGGGTTTACTAAGAACGTTTTTCGATTCAGCACTCCGTTTGCGAAATATAAATTTTTAAAGTGAAAATTTTTGTCAAATACAAGTGTCCCCCCCCTATACCTGCTAAACGGTTGTTTCTAAAAATGTGAAAAAAATTTACGTTGGTAGAATATACAACGAAATTTAAAGGAAAACTATCACACATAAGTTGGTCCTTCAAGTTTGCGAGTAATAGTCGACCAAGTGCCAAACACTGTTGGGATTAATAAGAATGTATTTGAACCATGCTGCTACGGAACCCTACAATGCGCGTGGCTCGACACGCTCTTGGCCGGTTTTTAGATGTTATACGCTGTCGCAAGAACCCAAAATCTTTGCAGCAAAATAAGGTAATACAGACTAATAGGAATGATGCTGGGAATATGAGGCGATACGTCGGAAAGGGCGCCGTATCTCACGTAACATCAGGTACATTTCGAACATAACTCACGCAGCTACAATATCCGACAATTTGGTCGGTAAACACGTCGCTTGCCTTCTTATCCTGTGGTATATGATTTTGCAAGAGAAGCCAAATGGTTATGTTGCTGTTTTTTATTATTATTTCGTACTATCATCATCAGCACTTGCGAATTGTTAGAGAAGTCCCCGAAAATAACCTGATTTAGATTTTGCAGACATTTGTAAGATCATAAGAACTTTTTTATCTTTCGTACAGTATTTTTGTATTAATTTGATAACAGTATTCTGTTTTAATTAAATTAAATTGTTGGACAATTGTAAGCCTATTGGAAAATAGGGTTCACAATCGTAATTTTTCCAATGTCCAAGTATGTAATACCTCAGAGCGTCGTCCGTTAATCAGGAGGGTGCACCACTAGCAATTGTTGATAACGATTTTGGAGTACTAAGATGTTGTGACCCAACACACCTTTATTCTGTTTTAATTATAAAAGTAAGTCAATGACGCACGCACATAGTACTCGATACATATTTAATTTATTTACCCCAAAAAATAAAACACCACTTAGACAATGTCTAAGACCAGCTTATGTATTTTTTTCCATTAACAAAATAACATAAGACGGTTTTAGACTTTGTCTAAGTTTAAGTCTTATTTTTTGTGGTAAGGTTCAAAATGGCTAACGTCAGCCTAACCGAGTGCTCGATAAAAGCAGTTGTAATATGCGTAAGTGGTAATTAGTGTTTGATTTTTAAGTGAAAAGTAATAAAAACGATGAATATTAAATTAGATGAATATAAAACTCCGATTTAAATTCTTAGACTGTCCGTCTGTCTCTCACATTTATGTAAAAAGGCAGATGATTGTTTCTGGTGTCTTTGTGTCATAAGGGATTGACAACACAAGGGAAACCTTAGTGTTTTGAGTATGTGGTGTTATATTTATGTTTATTTAATGTACAGCCAAGGTGGTAGAACCATTAGGTAATAGATAAATGTACTAGTAGCATACTAGTAGATAGAATGATAAAATCATATTAAACAGTTTCATACAAGTACTCAAAATAGTACCACATACGAAGCAGGGAATTAATGGAATTATAATAAGCCTAGAGCAAAATAAGACGTTCAAGTTACCGTTTTTCTAACCTTTATTTACTAACAAAATCTAGTAATTTTGCGGAGCTTTTGTTCACTTGTTTCACAGCTGTCTAACCCTATCTATCAAATCTCGTAATTGAATTTTCCTCCACTTTCCGATAACCGATTTTGTTGAAATTTTGCGAACGTGTGTAGTTCCAGTGACAATACAATATCACGGTAGCGTGGAGCTGATCTCATGAACTGATCATGTTGCTGAATTGATATGGTGGTAAAAGGTGGTGGGGGGATTTCTTAGGAAAGTTAGGTCGATGAAAGACTAAATAGAAGGTGGTTACAAATCCACTATTTGAGAAGTTTCCTTTGTACGTTATGTATCTTTTGAGACATTTAAACTTCACGTACATCTATATGTGAACCAGATATCAAGAACATTACATTTGTTCTGAGAAAACAAATCAAACAAAAAAAATGTATTTCAATCTCTAACAATTTAATTCACTCCGTGTTATTTAGGTAAAATTTTTTAATTATTCCTGTTCAGATTTGTGAGGGATCGATAACCTACTTACGTCGATACGCACAACAGAAGCGTTGCGTAGCCCAAGCTCCAAACACTCGATAATTACTACGTATGGCAAACAACCTAAACAAACAAAACATGTAACGCGTCTTTACAAAAAAGTAGCTCTTTAGTTGATTTTTCACACGTATAGACCGTGCTAGAACTGTCGGCCGTGGACATTGAATTTACGAAAAAGGTTTGCCATTGTGATATGTTATTTATTAGTGACAATACAAAATACTCAAATTAGTCTTAAAATCTAAAGCATCTACAGAAACGGTCTTAAATAAGTAGAAACAGAGGACATCCTAACAGCTGTGTATTAATTTGAAACGGTAACTCAAACATTTTTTTAAATCCAAAATTGTTTGACTTCAGCTGGTCTTTCCATTACCATTATCTGTCGTAATCGAACAAATCTTTATAAACGATAATAACATTGTTACATCGGCAAACAGTCACCTTTCTCGTAATTTAAATGTGCACGGCCGACGGTACTATATAGTACTAGCATGGAGTATCTTGTTTCGTTACGAAGCCATATTCGAATTTAACTGATAAGCTTGAGGTGCTTTTGACTACTACATCTTTCAAGCTTATTGTTTACATTCGTTCCCGATTTTGTGATGCAAAAGAAATCTTATCCCAACTATATAAAACGTGCATTGTTGACGTTGATGTGCCATCGACCGCAGCTTTTTCATGGCATCAGTTGTGGAATATATTTTTTTGTCTGATGAAAACCCGTCTAATAACATTTTTAAAGTGCTATATGCTGCTTTGATTTCTTTTCGTAAAGTAAGAAAATTTGTGAAGTTGACTGAGTTGTTACATTGATCACCGTGATCTTTGATAAATGATAATTCTATTTTGCTTTTTATAATTCGAAAACGGCTCGGCAAATTTGTATTACCCTTGTCTCCTATGTACTAGTGATACAAGAAGCTGGGAACATAGGAGGCAATGGAAATACAAATTCTGCCTTGCCGTGCCGTGCCGTTCGAATTATAAAAAGGCCCATGGTATGGTAGTCCAAACAAATATAGAAAATTAGGGGCAATAAATTACGTATAACACTTTAAACTTTCGCGATTTGAAAACATAATTAAATTCTAAAACGGGTCTAAATTCGCGTAAGTATGTATATATATTTATTTACCTTTTCCCGACGTTTCGACGTGGTTGCACGCCCCGTGCTCACAGGTAGACTGTTGTTGTCTCAGCAAGAAAAAAAAAACAAAATTGTGTAGTTTCAAAATTTACAGGATTATGTCAGGGTTGGGATATGAATACCTATCGCTTAATTAAGTACAAGTAAAAAAATGTGTATCATAATAACAGCGGTCACGTTGTGCATTGACCTCCGTGCTATAAATACCCTGTATTATGGTTTTTCAGATTTATGTATTTTGGAGTCTCCTTTCGGTATTCAATAATAATAACACAGCCACTGAGCTACGAACTTAAAAAAAAGTAAACGATTGGTAGGTACATAAGAATGAATGAATGAATGAATAAATAAGACCTTTGGCACACGGCGTATTTTAAACGCGCCGACGACGCGCGTTTTCAGCGCCGTCGATGCCGATGCCGATTTTCCGTTTTCATAGATTTAAACGCGCGTTTCTTCAGGCGTGTGAAGCGCGTTCGAAACTCGTTTGTATCGCTGTATCTGCGCATATAAGCGCTGTAAACGCGCTATGAACGCACGTTTCACGATGGCCTGTGTGCTGAGGTTACGGTTGCGTTCCAATCGCGTTTGAAGCGCGTATCCGCGCGTGAAATGCGCGTCGTCGGCGCGTTTTAAATACGTCAAGGGGCATGATGCAAACGTTTATAGTTTTGTTTATTTACCTATATTATTGTCGCTGTCTAAAGTAAAATAGACACACTTCAGAACACATACTACAATAACATACTTTCAGAATTTTTCAGTTGACCTACATTTCAACAAAACCATTATAACGGATTAAGGTTATGCTGTAGGTATATAGGTAATGGTTTGTTGAGAATTGTAGGGATTTAACGTCGGGAATATAGAAAATATTTTATAACACATTTGCTCGTAAAGGGTCTCTTATTTCACCAATTTTAATATTGTATTGTATCACATTATTACGCACTTGTGCGTTATTGTAATGAAAATGCACAAGTTATTTTTTTACAAAGTAAAACGCACGGTTTATCAAGATGGTCCGTCTAAAATCGAACGATACTTTTTAAAATTTTAGCAGAGTTTTTATGTCAGAAAAGTGGTCAATATTTTATGAATAAAATTAACTTTGGCAGATAAAATATAATAAATAAACGTTTAATTATTTAATTTAATTTATTTTGACAATAAATTTCAACCAATCTGTAACAAAAAAACAAAAATATCAATTTATTAGTAATACTGGTACCACGTTAATTAAAAACACCACGTTTTACACCTTTGGGAAACTCGCCTACAGACTTCATGAATATCCATACGAATCGCTAATGGTCCAAGTTGCTGCCTTTCACTAAATTGTTTCCGATTCCACAAATTTAAATTGAACAATAATGTAATTAGTAGATATTCGATGGCAGCAATTCGCATAGAGCCGATTCCCCAGTGACAATTGTGAATGCAGTCCCACCACGGAAGAGAATGCATACCACCTAGCATCAACTATCGTTGTACTATCGATGCTTGTTGATGTAAATACTCTCGATATTGCCACTATTGCTACTAGACAGCTACCGAATTTCTTTGATGTCGAGTCAAAGCTGTCAATTTCGATTGCCATTTGATTCACGAACTCAGTACCTACTTACGCGAGTTTCAATTTTCCCTAAACCACTGCCACTTACCTATTTCCCTGTTTCTTTTGATTTGCAGGTAAGGTTGCCTCCTTCTTGTGAAATATGCACAAATTCAGAGAATGTTGCCCTCAATTGTCGACGTATTGATCGATTGTCGAGTACGTATTTTTAGCTTACTGGCACAACTCGTAAGTTCACAATATAGGGTATTTTGTTCAACTAGACAAATACGGAGGTTTATTATCACTCATCACGTAAACTAACCGCTCTGGACTCAGTGGGCCGTAGAGCCAGAAGACTTATCGGTGATAAAAAGCTGGTTAAAAATAAACTACAAAGCCTAGCTCATAGACGCAAAATAGCTTGCCTATGTGTTTTTTACAAGATGTACTTCGGAGAGTGTGCACAGGAGCTGCGTAAGCTCATTCCGCCTGCCCCTTTCTTCCATCGGACATCCAGACGCTCTGCGGGGTACCACCCTTACCTCGTCAAGATCCCTCGGATCCGCACTGAGCGCTTTTCATCATCTTTTATATTGTGCGCTGCCGAGGAATGGAACTCCCTGCCTGCGTCTATATTTCCGAGCTCATATAACCCGGACTTCTTTAAAGTTCGAGTGAATAGGCAGGCGTTTTATGGGTGAGCTCGCTTCATCCTCGACCGCATCTTCACCCTTGTGCTAGATTGTGGTCAAGAGCAATCCCATTATTATCCTAACCTAAAGGTTGCCTGGAAGAGACTGCTACCTTAGCAACAAGGCCGCCTTTTTGTACATTCTACTTCCTTGATTATCATGTTCATTTACTTTGTCCATGGTGTGCAATAAAGAATATTTCATTCATTCATTCATTCATTAATTTAAAAAAAAAACCTTCACTAATTTTCTTTCTGAACCTGAAGCTATTTTGAAGTAAGTAGCTGTGTTATGGGATAAATGAGGCTAAAAAGGAATGTTATTTTCAAAGTCATAATAGAACATTCAGGATGCTGCTTAAAATAAGTCAAAGTAATGAAGTAATAAAGGATTTAAATACGAACATACATTCGTTCTATTGACTCTACTGACTCTAAGCCTATTCGCAAAAGATATGAATCTAAGAATATCTAAGAATCTTCTAAGAATATGAATCTGTATGAATGGTATGGATTGCGCATTTGTTTTTTCGTGGTATGATCCATTCCAAACCAACTTTCTCACGATACCAATAATGCTCTTGAAAAAATTTATTTACCATCTTTTTCCATAGAAAAACATTCATATTAACTGTCATAACAAGATTGTAAAACCAACTTGTTTTAGCGTCTCGTTCAATGCAAATCAATGTAAAAATGTATGTGGAAGTAATTTCGTGTCCGCGAAATAGCCTTGTATTCGTTGGATAGTTGGTTTATAGTGGATGTTAAAACATGACTTTGCTTCAGAAAGTAAACTTATTTGTTATTCTGAATTTTCTTTCGAAAAAACTGCGACGTGTGTGACTCAGACTTTTTAAATAGAAATTGTTAAATAACTATATTGTGATAATTCTCAACATAATTATGATGAAGCAAGAAGAAATTTCAATTGAAAAAGACCTAATTATCTATTTACTCCATTGAAGCTAACGTTGAAAGTCATCATCATTCGCCTACACTAAGCCTTCTTATCTATAACTACCTCGTTCCAAAATTTCTTTGACTAATATCGAATTACTTCAGTGGATTTGTGACCTATTAATAGGTCACGCTAAATCAAAATTGTCACCCAAAAATAAAGAAATACATCCCTACCAGTTCAGAGACTAGGCAAGTTTGTGTTTTACTTAAGCACTCATGTAGTCAAAATGGATCATAAAATCAGACCAAGTGTGAATTTGATTACGCGTCGCTACACGTACACGTAGGTTGGGTATGTAGTTAACAATAACAAACGACTTGAATAATGAGCAATGAGAGGGTATTTATGAGTCACAAGGGCAATTATACATGCTAACGACTCTCCACACGCTAACTTAGGAACCTAAAATTTTTAAATATTGACTTAAGCCAGAAATAAACGCGATAAATCTAAGTTAACTTTTGTATTATACATGTGTTATATAATACTTATATTAGTCGTTTTCACATCGAGTAACATGGACTTAATACATGACGTATACTTTGTTCGTATCGACATCTTAGAAGCTTCGAGTAGGTAATATAGTACTTATGACAACGGAGGATGACGGTATTCTGACGGTATTCGGATGTATACAGAGCAAAGGTAAATGAAGTTAGAAAAATGTCGAGCTTTAATAAGAATATTAGGGGTAATATTTTATAGTCCACCAACCCGCATCGGGCCAGCGTGGTGGACTATGGCCTAAATCCCCTTCGTGTTTCGAAGGGAGGCCCGTGCCCCTCGGTGGGGACGTATATGGGCTGGTAAAAAAATAAATAAATTATAAAGTACTTATTTAAATAATAATGAGTTTCGTTTCAATGTACGAAACTTTAAAAGTTAAGCAGAATTACGAAATGAAAGAACTACCAATAAGAGCAATAAAATAAAAGCCGAAAGCACAAAAACAAACTGTCGCCGAGTAAATGTTTGCAGGTGTAAAGTAATAACAAAATGAGCTAATTTAATCTTTATTGCTTTAGTTTGTGTGTAGGCTAGCCAACTTTTATTGTACAAGTTCGATATCCAAGAAAAGCTTACATACGGCGCAAACAAATTAAATAATCCACAACAACCTTATTTTCATAGGCTAGGCCCGCTCTGAAATTAATACTTTTTGCTTTTACTTGAAGCGTAACATGAGTCTAAATAACAAACGAAAATAAAAGCTCATGAACAACTCATGAAAGTATAATTGTTGTTTGTGTGGTAAGGAACCAATTTATTTTAGATGTTATTTCAATTCAAACGTCGTTTTTATTCATTTTTGTTTATGTACGGAACCGTGTTGTACTTTTCAAGTAAACCCGAGCCATCAGGGCCAGAATCGTACTTTCGATTTCGGAGTTTGATTTTATTTGTTAGAAATGAGATCACCATCGGCGTGGTCAAAAAGTCGTTACTGGTTAAGACATATAGAAGACCCTGTTTCAAATATATTGATTTTATAACAAAAACGAGGGGTCGGTTGCAAACGGGGTGAATGCCCTTGTCATTGCAGATTCGCCCCGCCATATTGGTTGGGGTTCCGCGTCACTAATGGAGTAGCGGTATAGCATCGGGTAAAATATGAGCCCATTCTCCTCTCCATACGTTGAAAAACAGCCGGATCTCCAGAAATCATTCCCAAAGTTAAATCTAGCGTACACTTTCGATGTGAAGCACCGTACTGTAGAAGTGATCTATGTTTGAAGGTAACGGCGATATGACGTTGATATAATTATATAACAGTGTGATAGGTTACTACTATATACTCGTATCTACATATATAATTAAGTTTCCCTCAGCAACAATCTATTGGCTACGTAATGATACTGATTTTGATGACAACATTTTTAATTCAAAATATTTTTCACTGAGGGCTAGATTGAAAACTTATAAAATATAATCAACTGAAATATCCATAGAAGTTATCTTAATTGATTGAGAATGTTTAAGTAGGAAATTACTGGGGTTGGAGTTGCTGTAGTTCTTTGTTTATGTTGAAATAATGATGGAGCATACAGTTTTAGTCACGTTTGATAAATGAATAATGTATTTTTTGGATGATTGAAATCACTTTATTTATATTACTCAACATCCCTATATATATCCGCCTGTATTAAATTAGAAAAGGCCAATAATACATGAGACTGACAATAATACAATGTATATTCGTTTTGCGATGCCGAATAAGGATGGCTACATCGGATAAGAGTACAAGTCGAGTGCAAGCATTCAGTGAAACGTTTCACATGTAAATGGCCCAGTAATCTGTAGAGCTTGGAGCTCGAGGCATCGATCCTGGATGGATCTGCCGGCTCAAACTTTCCCCTTGTAATACGAATACTTCGCTCCGTAAACAACAAAGCAGAAACTGCGAACTTGCATATACATTTTTTGTTTTCAAGTTTTGCTCGTCTAGTATTAGATTTCTCGTTTGTTTACCGATTTTCATTGGAAACTTGAGAATACTTCCTTATTTTAAATGTAATTATGACGCTTACGTCTAAGGGACAGCTTAGTAAATACTTAAATGGTGAAATCTATCATTATTATCAACTGCAACTAATTATTATTTACCGGAAACGCCAAGTTATTAAATAGTTTTCATTATTAACACACTTGGCGCTACGTAATGTACCACGAAAACACGACCCCCCGCGCCGCGCGCCGAGCCGCTCTTCTATCAGTGTGCGATGTACAATTGTACATAGTTTACAGGACTTTCGGACGTTCGTCTTTAGTTTTGTGTCGATATTCATCTTGTAGTCTTTAATCGATTTTCGAGTTGCTTCATCTAAATAACGTTCGATAATTATCGAACCACTTGTAAATATGATCGAAAAAGTAGTAGTTTTCTTTCATCCGTCAGGATAGGCAAACAAAGTTTAACTGACAAAAGATTTATCAAATCAAAAAGATCCGAATTTAGTTAATTGTAGAATTGAGTAATTGGAACATGAACTACGATACTCCGAACATCGTGTTCATTTTATAAATAGTGAAAAGTATGTGTTAAAAATAGACGATATTTAGTGAGGAAATGTCAAGTTATATAAATGTAATCGACCCGTGTCCAAACATCCTTAATGTTGTTGACCGTCATTGTCTTTTATCAACGTTACAATCGAAAAACTGACGAACGGAACGATAAATCTACCAAAGCTTTTCTGATTATTTATTTACTTTAAATATGAAACATAACTATTAATACTGTGGTCAATGAGTGCTCCAAGGGGCATGTGGATGGAAAAGACGAAAGCAGAAAGTTTGACTTAGGCAGTTCGTTTGGACTAGTTAGGAGATAAAAATACTAAAAGTCCTTACCCCTATGAGGTGAGCCCGAGGGGGAGGGCACAAAGAAGGTCCCGTTTTCTAGTTTTTTGCTTATATATCGAAAACGGTGCGTCATACGAAATTTTGTAGTACTATATAATAAAAGCTGATAAAATTTTCTACTACTATCTATTATCTATCTCCAATCTTTGCCTAGCTATGAGCTTCGAAAAATTGTCAATTACCAAAAATTTGCCTACACTCCCTGTCATACTCGTAATCTTAGTACATGAAACAATGTCAGGTTTGTTCGAACACTTATAACTCAAGAAAAGCTGGACCGATTTTAATAAAACTTGGTGTGAAGGTAGCTTAAACCCTGAATTAACACATAGGCTACATAATTTTTACAAATACTCACGGGAACGAAGTCCCGGGTGGAAATAAGCTAATTGCTTCACTCAGCTGCGACCGTAGATTTCAGGATACATATCGAATTAAAAAAAAAACACTTTTAACAGTGTGGGTGATCAATAAGAAATGATTTTGTCAAATTCGTATTGCTATTTTGTGCTATAGAGAATTTAACACATTTTTGAAAATCGACCGTTTTTTGAAGCTCATGGCTAGGCAAATATTGGAGATAAAAAAAAAATGTGAAAGCCAAAGTTGTAGAGAATTTTATCAGCTTTCATTATGTTGTAGGTACAACAAAATTTCGAACGACGCACTGTTTTCGAGTTGTGAGCCAAAAACTAAAAGACGGGACCTTCTTTGTGCCCTCCTCCCTCGGGCTCACCTCGGAGGGGTAAGGACTTTTAGTATGTTTATCTCCTAACAAACCTAAATAAAGTTCTTAAGTCGAACTTTCTGCTTTTGGCTTTTCTACCCACAGTTCTTCGTTGCCTAAGCTATAAATTTACTTGTGTTGTAGTTGTTCTAGTTTAATAGCCCAATCAACGGAAACCAACTACTGCCAAATAGGGGAAATAATTCGTGTAAAAGCGATTTTTGGCATAGTTGTAGGAAATAGTTGGATAGGGGTGGAGCTAACGGGTAGGGGGGGGGGGAGTGTAAAGGTAAATTTTTTAAAATAATTCGTAAACGGTGGCTCATAGCAAAAAAAATTCTTTTACTCAAGTAATTTACATGAAATTCTCTACAAAAAGGTTTTTGACACTTTTTCGCTCGGATAAATATTTACCGAGATATTAAAAGAAAAACGTTAATTATGATCAATTCTCGCGTTTTAACGTCTTGTCTTAAACTGCTGACGCACACGGCGCATTCCTGTTTGTAAAATCGTCTTACAAACCTTTTGATGCATTACATATTAATTAATTTAGTGTTCAAAGAAGACGGTAGCCGATAATGTCTCTTGCTGCAGGTGGAACAATATAATGATTGTAGTTTGTTATTGTAATACAAAAAGAAACACTGTTGCATGGGCAGAATCCAGAATACTTAAATTAAATTCCATAACCATAGTGTGTTTTTGGCTTTGGAGGAGGGTCGGGTTCTAACAGAAGCGTCGGTGGTCTAAGCGAGGGCTACTGGGTCGATCTCTAGTGCTGCCATGAACCAGTAATTCGTTTACTGAGCTATATACTTTAGTTGCACAGAAACCGATGCTGTTACGGCGAGGGAATAAATACATCGTAAGGAAACCTGAATATTCAGGAGACTGAAGGTCTAACCATAATCCAATCCGGCCAGGTTTCCCTCTTAACGGGTCACGGAGGTCAGATGGCAAGCTTTGGATCAAGGACAAGTGTAACCCGAATAAGAAACGGGACTAAGCGCTAGGAAGAAGATGGCGTGGCTTAATTTATTTATTTCTAGCTTTCCGCCCGACACTTCGGTCGCTTGAAGAAGTAGGGATCGGCCTGCAAAAATTACAAACGCACTTTCAATCTTACAAGAGAAATCCCGCCCTGGATTTCGTTCTCGTGGGAATTTTGGGAATCAATCATACACTTAAACCTACTTCTTGATTCACCCAGTCCATTTGTGAAAACCGTATGAAAATCCGTTTTTGAGAGACAGACAGACGCGGCGAGGAGTTTGATTTTTAATAAATTATAATTGTAAAGGATTGTATATTATATTTAGGCCGGTAAAGTTAAACGGTGAAACACGAATTGTTTGCGATGTGAATTTTATCAGTATACGTCACCATCGTTTGATTTTTATAGAGGCCTTGTTGTTCCCAATCGCCGACGAGTCTGCTGATAAATAACGTTTGGAACGTGCGACCTGTCTAGACTGATATTCATTGCTCTTCACGTTGAGTTGCGACGTTTTTCCGGCCGCAACCATTTATTTTTGTTCATAACAGAGCCTATCTCCAGTGATGGACTGCGGCCGCAGCCTAAAAACTAAAATTGGATTAGGTAGGTATAGAAGGGGAGGGAACGCCATACTTTATTTTGAAAAGAGGGAATCGACAAAGAACTTTACTCAAGGAAAATAGGTCGAAATATACGAATAAACTTTTGCACCTCTATGCCACTTGCGCGACCAGCTAATCTAGCTTCGTAAGGGATGTCGAAGTTTTTTTTTTTTCAGAATTTCTTATAGGTTCTTTGGAGAAAGTTGTTTAATTTCTTGGGGAGATTCACCCCCTAAAGTTTCATTATTAATTTAAAGTCACTCATGTATACAGGGCTTTAGGTAAATCTCTTTTAACCTCTCGGATGGTTAATCAGTCCATGAAACTGAACGCAACTTCCCCAAGGATCATAGGTCAAAATACGAAAAAAATTTCAGTTCCCATACAAACTTCATCAGCATACCTATAGCGCATTTTGTATGGGAGATCAATATTTTTTTTCATATTTTGACCTATGTTCCTTGGGGAAGTTGTTCAGTTTCATGGACTGGTTTAGCACCCGAGAGGTTGAAAGAGATTTACCAAAAGCCCTGTATATATCAGTCTTGAATCTAGAGGTTCTAGTAAGGTAAGAAACAATAATACTTGGTTGTAATCTTGTATGTTGTATTTCCCCGCTAGACTGAGAGTTCTTCCACGCTGGGCTGCGACTGAAAGAAAACATAGAATGAACTATGCTTCCAAGTTTTCACAGGCATACTGTAAAAGCCAGTGAGTGGGACGTGAGGGTTTTGCTGTATCAGCGGCGAAAGGCTGACAACCTATATTTATTTTATTTTATTATAAGATGGGTTAACTCTTGACCTCATATCTACTATACTCATGTTTCATTTTTTTTAAATACTTTATTTCAAATAAAGATTACAATGTTTAACTTAAAACTAAAGTCGCCAAACTACAAGAGTAGTTTGTAGGCGTAGCGCTCTTCCTATGTAGTAATCTTGAAACTTACTTAACTAATAAACTTAACTTTAAATGTATTATTTATTACATGATATAGTTTGCACGATAAGAAGAAGAAGATAACATTTTATTTCTAATTTTCCTTTTTAATTCACCTAACCCTTTTATTTAATATGCGTCCTTCTGAATGTAGTATGTCAAACGTGGCGTCATGTGAACCAAATGATGCTCTGCCTACCCCGTCAGGAATTACAGGCGTGAGTGTATGAGTGGAGTGGATAGACGATCGCTAGTATTTTGTAAAAGATCACATTAGAGATATATCTATAAATATACATGCATGAAATATCCAACACTACTGTCCACTGTTACTAAATATGTGACCAATAATTTACACAAAGGATAATATAGGTACTGTTCAATACTTCAATGGTTAAAGGTGAAAATTTGGCACTTTAGTTTACACAGCCATATTAAGGCAGGTGTTGTTTTATCAGTGCTGGGAACGTTGCCCTTACTTCCGCCCTTATCGCTGCGCGCGCGCATGGGAACCGCACGGGTATCTCAGCTGCGTTATCCGTTCTACTTGCACCAAAACACGCAATATTTACACAATTTTTGTCGTACATTACCTTTGCCTTCTTCCTGTCAACGGCTGGGTTATTCTGAAACCTTCTTCATTAAGATTCGATCATAATAATTTATAAATGATTTTTATTATTAGGTGTCCTTGAATGTTCAATTCATCAGTGAAAATTGCTATAAGGTGGAATCTACCACCACTAATCAAAAGTGCTAATGTAATTCACTATTTTGATGATGTAAATATATTGCTGTATTGACATGTTCAAGAAACATTTCATATGTTCAATGAAATAAACACTTATGAGTTTGAGTTTGACTATTGTCATACGGGTTGAGAACATTTTCGCATGCGTCACAAAAAAAGTTGAAAAAGTCAAACCTTCAAATGAATTCAGTAACGCGAATACTACCTAATTTAATTACACTCACTTCTTAGTCAAATTAGGTTAGATAGGTAGTTGAAATAAAAAGAAATATCATTTTGCTTAGATCTAATTTGGAATAAATTATTATAATTATTTTTTAGACGTCTGAAGGTAAAATTCGTGCTACAAGTAAATCAGAACCTTTAGACAAAGTTTTCTTCTAAAAGAAATTTAATACGCCCTAAAACTTCATTCTTATTAACGCGTTAAAACAAATTGGTTGTTTAAAATTCATTTTATTATAACAAATGGCAAATAGTTAATTTTGAAGAGCTAGTAAACATATTAGCTGATTAAAACGGTTGTGTTTTAGAATCCATCTATCCATTCAACCATACACTCACGTCTATAATCCCATTCGGGGTAGGCAGAATGTCATGTAGTTCTAGAACTACATTACGCCTTATTCATTCTGAGGATTATTAGATGGAACATGAGTATAGTGGTGATAGGTTGTCAGTCTTTCACCCACCATACAGACAAACATTCGCGTCCCACTTACTGGATTCGACAGTATGCCTTGGAAGAGTTGGCAGCTGGGGTACATTCTAAGTTTTTCTTTCACTCCCAGTCCAGAATGGAAGCGATAATCGATATTCTGGTTGAATTTAATTTTTTTGACCAGAGTACTTCAGAGATTTAAATAAACTGAGTATCCTTCAGTATTGATTAAACAGTTTTTTTAATGAGGTACTTACTATAATATGTCGAGTCGATTTAAATGGTAGATTAGCTGTAGTTACTTCGTAATTAGTTGAAACTCAAGTCAAATTATCAATTCAAGTAAAAATAAAGATTTGATGTGTGTAAGTCACATTTTAACGTAAATGTTGCCATGTGAGTGGTGCGGGGATGGAGTAAAATCCCTGGGATCGGCTATTGATGTCGCCGGCCCGGAAAACCGTCCAAATGCGTTCATCCCGCCACTTTGCATACAATCTACTGCCATCCCTTTGGCTTCAGATAAGTATCCATTATTGGATCATTTACCTTGGTAGCTATCCGATTTCACGTAGTACAAAGAACACAGTTATAAATATCAGTCCAACTATTACGTTTTTAAAAATGAGTGTCTTATAAATGTATCTTAGGCAAGGACACAATATAACATATTTCTTCTGGTAAAAAGAAGGAAGCTTCGACGAAATGGTAAGGTAAATTGGTATTTGATTTTTTTAAAATATAATAAATGGCTTCGCTGTTGACCACAACATAAACCAAAGATGTAGACGAGGATGAAGCAAGCTCACCTAGAAGTTAGGTAAAGTTAACGTTTAATTCATTGGTTAAGGAATTATGTTTCTGCCTCGTCACACATAGTATTTTCATCCTAAATTTAGACTAAATTCTAAAAAAAAATCATTCCAAATCCATACATTTCTTTATGTACTTAAGTATTACAAAATAGCGTTCTTAATAATAAAGTTATATATAACATAAAATCCAGACAATCAAGTTAATCACATAGAAGCTAAGCTGGTATAAGTAAGTCACAAACTTTTTAAGTGAATCAAAAAGTACGAGGAAGAAATTGTGATTCTTATTTTGAAGTTTTCCGAAATACCGTTGGGAATAACCCTATTCCTAGAATCGGGGCGGACGACCGAGGCGTGGACCGACACCCGATAAAAATGACTGTTTCTTACCCACTCGATACGAATCCCTTCATCTGCATGGTAATGGCAACAGATCCACTACACTTCACGACACCGTACATCATTCCGAGTAGGCACATTTTTGTACCAGACCTGCGAACGCGATAAAAAACGAATAAACTTTCGTACGGTATCTCATTCTGTGGAATATTGCAGAGTTACTAAGTCGGGTCTCAGAAACAGTCCTCGCCGTACTTCTACGTCATAATTCATAAAACTTATTGATAAAGTTAAAGTTTTCTTACACAAATGCTGTTATGAAAACTTCTATTTAACTTAGAATAGTCGTGTATAACATCAAACTTTATAATTGGATACATCACAGAAAATTAAATTTTTATTGTTTTATTCAGAAAGCAGAGGGTAAGCCCGGGTAAACAGGAAATGCCGCCGGCCTCTAAACAAAAGAAACTTTTACAGCTCCGAATACAGGAAGGATTTCTAATTTATCGAACAACAAAAGCAATTTTGCAACAGTTGTAACGACGACGGCGATTGTGACTGAACGCGGCGCGGGCGTTCGTGTAGATGTCTAATCTTCAACCAACTTGCCTATAAAACTAAGTTTAACCCAGTTCGGCAGGCTGCCTTTTGAGCATTGCTTCAACAAAATCCTGCATAAAACTAGTTGCTTCGACCATCCGCTTTTCCCGCCAAACAGCGAGTGGTGATAGACGAGATTAGCTATTGGCCAGCCGAGTAAAAAGACGATATTATCGTCGACTATTGAACGGAAATGGGTCAGTGATGGATTTATGTACAATTGATGCACATCGTAAACCGCGGGCACTTCGCGCCGTGTTACGTACTAGCGTCGTCGGCGGGGGCCACTGATGTAGATTTATGAGGTGCGAGATAAACTATTAGATATTGAACGCGATCACTCAATATGAATTGTAAAGGAAACGTAGTCAAATCGACACCGGCGCGGTACACAGCTCGCCGGGATTCGCACGATTTATGAGGCAATATGTTTAACGTCTAGTACGGAACCCTCTTGGAACATAACGGGGCTGTTACGTAAACAGATTGCTCGCGAGTGGTGGGCCGGCGCTCCAGATACCGGCCTACGAACAAGCTTCCTCGCAACTTTTCTACCAAATCGACGGCGACGTTTCGCTCTTTGTAAAGCTTCGGATACAATAGATACGAAGACAATTTTATTGTAAGACGATGCCTGAATGTACACTCAGAATCATAAATAGCGCGAATTTTAATAAGTACTACTTAATACCATAACATAAAACATGGTTAAAAATCCCTTTCAAAAACGTTTTCTGAAATTAAGGTACGGAATATATGTCCAGTACAACTATATTTACTATGGAATATCGCCGGGTTCCTAAAGTTCCTATACTAAAATCACTCTCCACGGGAGTGTTTGTGTACAAAATCAACGAAATTACGTTAGAGAAACTCGGTTCCTGCCCCAGTGTAATGAGTTACACGCACACAAGTTGGATAGTTAGGTAATTGATCGCCCTAATAGGATTGTGCGCAAAATTATTTCACAGTGAAATGATCAAAGTCGTAACTTCTTTGAGAATGTTTTGCCTACAAACATTTAGAAAATGTTCTAGAATCTCTGAGGTAAGATTCTATGAAGAATTCTTTTCTTGTCTAGAAACTGTATGCTTTGGCGGGAAGTCTGCATCGCATTTCAAAATTCATCAATATTTTTTACTGACTTCAAAAACGGAGGAGGTTCTATGTTCGACTATATGTATTTTTTTTTATGTATGTTCACCGATTTGTCCGCCAATCGGTCATTTGCAAAATTCTTTTTTTGTTCGAAAGAGTATACTCCAGAGGTGGTTCCATATAAGATTTATCGAAAACAAAAAATACTACAAACCAGAACATCATCTAAATAAATGAGTGACATTTTCGTTTGTGGTTATCTGCTAATAGGCATTGTAATCTGCAAAAAATATTAGTTAACTACGAGTACTTTGTGCGAACTGTTGTTGGGGTTGAAGTCGGTGACTCATACGTTTTTAACGTAGAAAATTATTTTATTCATTGTGAATAATAAAGGCATGAAGACGTGTATGAGAAACTTCACACAATAACGAATTTATTCAGAAGAAAGGGCAGGGAACCATTCCTCGCCAGGCGATGAACGTTTCATCATTGTATGCAAATTTCAAACAAAAATATTGCTTTAATAATATCTTGCATCTTTTTTTTTCAAGAACTTAAAAGGTGCAATTATAAATACCTACACCGAAAAAACATTTTGGCTTTTACTTCCATTGAAATACATTTCTAGTTAACATGTTTTGGTATTATAATGATCCATATCTTTAGTTTTAATTTTCTAATAATAAACGACACACATTCCCACTCCCATTGTGATTGGCCAGTTTTGTGTAAGGTCAATTCAAAAGTGTATTTATTTTAGAGAACGTTAAATATTGCTTAAGAACATTTCTTTTTTTAACCCTATGTCTGTTCGGAAAGGTTTTTTAACCCTATGTCTGTTGCTGATATAATCCAAAGTTCCTTTTCGTAGATGTTTGAAATATTTTTTTTTCTAATGCCGTACATTCAAAAGTTAAAATTTTAACCTAAATACCCTAACAGAAAACAAATATCTGCTTATCAAAAAAGATATGTCACGACCAGGATCGAACTCAGAACCGTCAATTAGAAGGCATTCTCACTACCACTTAACCAAACCTTGATATATGTATTTATATATATATATATATATATATATATATATATATATATATATATATGTACTACCACATAACTAAACCTCGTTGTTATATTGATATATGTATTTATTATTTTTGTAGTATAAGTTTAAATATAGTATAGTTTATGTAGGTATAGGTATACGTACTTTGTACGCTCTATCTGCCTTTCAGATCAACTTTCCGTGGCTCGGGTTTGCTGGAAGAAATTTCTTTTTAGAGATAAGTGAACTGTCGTATTTCTGTTTTGTCATGTGTGCAAAGAACTATAAATAAATACACCTTAAACCATATTTCAGCATAGACCATTTCAGAATGATTATGCTACGTTCAAATTTCAGTTATCTCCATCAAACCATGAGAACTTGTGTAATCAAGAAAGTGAAGTGTTATTGAAGTCGAGTCACTATTGCAAGTAACATTTGGGTTATGCATAAGTAACAGTTATCGATCGCAAAACCTTTGAGCACTGGTTAGAAGGAGCGAGTTCTATTGTGAGAGTGGCGAAGAGCGCAACTCTAGCTCGTAAAGTCAAGAAAACATTAAACTTAACAGTTTCGCTCTTACCATAACGGATCAAGACAGATTTTCCCAGTTTAATACTTGACTGTACGGTATGGGAAAACTCGCAACGGGGAAAAGGTCTCGAAACAACTATTGTGACTCGAATGGTGCAAAGTAGTACTCAAACTTCCCTGAACCATCCATTTTTCAGGGAAGTGAACCATCCATTTTGTGTATTGAACACAAAGGTGAATAGATTGTTATGCTGAAATCGTATTTATAATAAATGTCACTTAGATGTATTTTCTTGTGGAGGTTGTTCCGACAACAGTAATGTTAAGAAAAGGTGATTTTGGATTTTTTTCAATATGAGATAAGGACAAAATTAAAATCACTTCGAAGCTTGGACTCCAAACAGACCGTGAGGGTTAATGCCTAATATTGCATTAATTATCGTTTACAAATGGCGCCATTATTATGTTAGCCGAAGGCAAAATAAATTATTACATGGTAGGTCGAGTTAAGTTTGCACATCGCGCGATTTACATTTAGCTTAAGTATGGTACGCAAAAAAGCGATCACCCGGACTTATAAACAGTATGTGTTGTTGAAAAGGTTTTTAATAATTAAGATCTTAACTGAACTTAAACTTAACCAAATATGTCTAACAATGGGTTTAAGTATTTATATTTACGATTCTTAATCTGTGTTCAATTCAATTATAGTTCTGAATAGTGCCAATGGTTTATTTTACAAAACGATTCCAAAAATTAAATTATATAATTAAAAAATATCCGATGATGGATGGAACCACAAGGGACCCAAGCTAATGCCGCGGACAATGCTACCGAAAAAGTGAAGAACCGATTGTGCCAAGGCTTGAGTTTGTGTAAACGGCTTGAAAATATGAAGTAAAACCTTAAAATCTCAGATCAACGATCAAATTAAAAAGCCGATTTTTTTTTTATCAGGGGGTTGGTTAAGCATTGAAGGCGAGCGGTTAAGCGGCCGCGGTCGCGTGACGGTGGGAGATCTTTAGCTTTGATTAGAGAGTTGCGTGGCCTCTGCGCCTACGATGCCATTCATCAAATACCTACTGTTGATGTTTATATTACTCTTTCCGTTACCTACTTTGTAAGCATTTACGTCTATTAAGCCTTTGCAAATAATGGAATTATCAGGTTTTTTATTTTAAAAAATCTATCAATTTTTTTTAACAATCATCCAATCGAGTTTAGCGGCCAAATATTATTATTCTATATTCTGTGACCAGGCATCTATGGAACTTTATTTTTAGCTTCCTACGATTTAGTTCGGAAATCCCGTAAGGGCGTAGAGGTGCCAACTAGGTAGCATATCTGTCAGTAACAGCCATCTTGGGACTAGCTCCAGACATAAAGATTCAAAAACGCTTGTAAACATTTCCACAAACGTCTTTTAGAACGTGCAAAACGAGTGAAATCCCATGCTGAAGACTAGTGTGTTAGAAACTAGTTCTTATGAGAGACTAGAGGATGCCCGGGCCTTCGTTCCCCTGGGAATTTCGCTGAAACCTTTCTTTTTCGTTGCCTACGTTATAAAAGGAACCCTTGTGCCTTTCAGCTTTTTAGGTTCAAGGGTTAGGGCTGGGCGTTGATGAATCAGTGAGTAAGTCAGAATCCTGCAATTTTATATATTAAGATTGTTTACTTGTAGTAAGTACCTAGTATAAACAATGGTACTGTGACGTCATTGTGGCTCATATTCTTATTAATGAACTTCCATTACTTGAGATCCATATACTCACGCCAATAATCCCTGAAAAATATTTAATGTTGTTATAAATACATTTCAGGACTGACCATTGAACTTGGCACCCATTTAGATCTCACTTTTTTTGTCGTTGAAATCAACAACCAAGGCATATATCATAATATTGAACTTGGATCTCATTTCACATTTATGTTTTTGATGGGATCGATTTTACATTAGCCATTTAAAGATAGAAATAATCTTAGTTACGACCGGTTTCGTACAACAACGTGGAACTAGCTAGTATTCATATAGTGACAGAAAGACATACAAAGAATTTATTTATTCATTGCATAGTGGTGTTTCTATTAATAACACAGTTCCATGTAGAGAATCAATACACAAAGTAAAACAATGTTTTACTTTAAATATAATCTTTTAACCTATAGTTTTCTGCTTACATTATATTTGTTTTCAGATGAAATACCTACCTACTCGTGCTTATAATAAACGAGGAGGATGAAGCAATTGAAAATGTATTTATTTCGCTGTTAATAATCTAATTTATTTCCAGTAAACATTTTTCTGATGTATATCTTAAATTCTGAAGTTGGATTCGTAAATTAGTTACAATGTTAAAAAAATATTTTTAAAAACAAGCTTTTATTTAAATATTTATTTTTCGTATTCTTTGCAACAAACCCTTTCTTTTGATATCCACATCATGTGAGTACAAAACGGAACTAAAAAAATAAAATGTAATAAGACAAGTGCACGGACATTAAGTAACTAGAGGTCCGCGATATTTTATTGGATTTAGAATGACGTCACATAGCTAGCCATGTTGTTTTCCAGATCAATTTGTATGGACGATGGTAAATATTCAACAAAATAAGAAAGGAGCCAGCGGCGATCAGATCAAATAAATGTGTCTGCATTCAGCTCAATCAGTTGAAGGAAAAAAAAATGCATTAAAACTCAGTTATTGTAGTCGAACCATTTGAATCATGACCCACTTTGACAATTATTCCTATAAATTCAAAATTGTTGTAGGGTTTTCTTCGTTGTCGCGCATGTCGCACATAGTACGTTTTAAATATGGATAAAAATGTGTCATTACGGATCAAAGATCTATGCAATTTTAGCCTTTGTTATCATTGTATTAGATAGGTTTTAGATAAAGCAGCCTCGGTTTGAAATCAGATTGTTACCATTGCAATCCTAATAAATTATAATCCAAACTCTTTTTGCTACAGAGAACAAAAAAAAAATAGTCAGATGTCTAACGTGTCAGATGTCAAGTTGTTTTTGAGTTGTATTGAGTCTGAAAAAAATTTAAATAAAAATTTAAGACAGTTAATCTTGAATAAATCGTGTAATGGCCAATCTGGCAGAGCAAAGAGCTCGCATAATACTACTCAGTGAACAAGGCTTCGGCATCCGTGAAATATCGCGAGACTTAAATATAAGTCGGAATACAGTCCGAACCTGGATTAGGAGGTACGCTGAAGAGGGTACCCTGGAAGACAGACGACAACATAATCATGGAGTTCGTCGAATCACCTACCAACAGAGAACGGAAATGCAACAACATTACGAGGAACATCCGTTTACTCCAACCCGATATTTTGCGGCACAATACGACGTTTGTCTACAAACCATAAGAAACAATTTGCACCACACCGGGTTGCATTATAGACATTATGTTAAAAAAGCTCAGCTAACGGATTCACACAAAACTGCGAGATTAAATTTCGCACGTAATTATTTAGACTTTGATTGGTCAAAAACCATTTTTACTGACGAAAAATCGTTTTGCTCTTCTCAACATGGTCGCCTAACTTTGTGGCGTTACGACAACACGCGGTACACCGAGGATCACGTAGTGCCCAACCAAATATCAGGCCGAATTTCTGCTAATATGTGGGCCTGGATGGATGCAGGAAGTGTAGGCGAGCTGGTCCAGATTTCTCCTCGACAAAATGCCGTAAACTATGCCAGTTTGTTGGAAGAAACTATGTTACCGACTTTCCGAACAGTTTACCCGCGAGAAGAAGTGCCAATATTCTCATTTGTTCAAGATAATTGTCGAGTGCATACAGCCAGAATTGTCTCGAATTGGTTTGCCCAGCATCAAAATGAAATCACTGTCATTCCATGGCCGTCTCGGTCCCCAGATCTTAACCCCATAGAAAATTTGTGGGGTTTGATGGTTCAAATGTGGGATAACAGGAACGAGAGGACTAAAGAAGCAATTGAGCTGCATTGTAACGAAATTTGGGATTACATGAGGGGAACTGACATTTGTAGTCGTCTAGTCGGGTCTATGCGTACCGACTGCTAGACGTTATTGAAAGCAATTAAATAGGGTAATTTTTTTTTCGGTTTTTTAAGTGATAGCCATTATTTTTATTTATTTAACAAAATAAAGTTTATAATTTCTTCTACATTATTGTTTTATTTTAAAAATATTCTAGCAAATATAGGCAAACGAATACTGGAATAAGAAAACATCCTTTTAATCAGCCATTGCTCAATTTTCCATATTTTTCAGAACCGGGTTGGTTTCAACTGTATTCAACTGAGAACTGGTTCCCAAAAATATGGAACCGTAAACGGCTCCGCATGCCCTAGCTACTAGAAATGAAAGTCTCTTCGATTTTCATTCAAACTTTTTAGGGTTCCGTACCCAAAGGCTGAAAACAGGACTATTACTAAGACTTCACCGTCCGTCTGTCACCAGTCTGTATCTCATGAACAGTGCTGACCGCTAGAGAGTTGAAATTTTCACAGATGATGTTTCTGTTGCGGCTATAACAATAATTATTAAATACTTTTAAAAAACCGGCCTGATTCTTTTTGCCGTTTTTGCTCGATATAATAGATAATGGTTCGGAACCCTTCATACGTGAGTTTGACTCGCACTTAGCCAATTTTCGCTCGATATTATAGACAATGGTACGGAACCCTTCATGCGCGATTCTGACCACCAATTGGCCGGTTTTTTTCGTGGTATACCATGGCTCACTATTATTGAGGAGGGAAACGAGCGAAATGAAAGATGGTTTTGGCAATACTCAATTAACTCCGATTTGAGTAGTGATGTCAACAGTCAGTGTCAAAATAAAGTGATGGCATTTTTGCATCATTTTTGTGACACGTATGTTCAAACGAATTTCAACCTAATTGTTTATATTTGCTGTAGGAAAATGACCTTAAGGTGGGTCATGATTCAAATGGTTCGACTGTACATATATAGCAAGTTAGTTACAAAGTTTGTAAAAAAATGAAATGTTTGCAATATTTTCTTTCAATGTGCCGTTTCTTAGTTTGTAGTTTGTACACATATTTTAAGATACAGTTAGAATGAGTCGTTATACGATAAAATTTTTTTTCATAAAATGTCATTTAAACAGTCAAACAGAACCGTAAAATTAACGCGGAATTTTATGAACTACCTATTTTTCTTATCTGCCGCTATAAAAATAATGACCACGTTTTCAGCGCCGAGGTTCAGTGACTGAGCGTTTTACCTCAAATATGCATCGATTAAGCTCAAGCGATACAAGGCGGCAAGCCAAAATGACCGTTAACAATGTGGCTGTAATGTTGAACTTCCCTAGGACAGTTGACTCTATTACCGACTAGAATAAATAGTCATAATAAAAAGTCATGTCGCTTATGGTTGCGACATGAGTATGCCATTTCCTCGGGAAGGAGGATAGTGACTGTAGCTTAGCTAGCACTAAGCGTGCTTAGATAACATTGTATTGAATAATGGTTTTTCGTGGAACTAATTTATGAGGAGTATATTTTATAGATAAGCATTATTATATTAATCATAGGTTGGATTATAAGGCAGATATTTTTGAAATAAATTGTATTAACTTATACTTATAACAAACACAACTTCATACCGGTGGGCTAGTCGGTACGAAATACAATTATAATGATAATACATTATTAAGGTCAACTTCTAGTTAAAGTTTTGTTTGTTTACCTTTTGCTTTACGTGCATATACAGTGTATATCCGATTTGGCTTCTGCGGTAACAATTTGCAAACTTCTATTTTTTAAAACGAAACAGCTGCCTGTTTTGTGTTTCAGAGTATATTCATTATTCATGCTCGAAACTTCCTCGTTATGAAGCCGAAAAAAGGGAAAATTCTATCAACGCGTTTGAGGTTGCAGAGCGTTTGGAAAATATTCATTAGAGCAATATTGGCTACAATTTATGAAAATAATTGTTAGAAAATAAAATATGGGTTTTAATACCTTCAGTTGTTGTGAAATGTAAAGTAGGTAGGCAGCCTTTGACATGGAAATCTTCTGCAGGCTTTCATTTAATTTCATTATGGAATGCTATTCAGTATACCGTGAAATCTTGCATTTGAATTTGCACCTATATTTACAAATTGGGTTGAAATTGGATACATAATATTAGCCACGGAAAATATTAATGTACTAGCTTTCCGCCCGTGGCTCCGCCCGCGTGGACTACAGGTTTATATCGTGCCCAACGATGGGATAAAATGTAACCTATGTCCTTTCCCAGGCTATGATCTATCTCTGTACCAAATTTCATCAAAATCAGTTCAGTAGTATAGGCGTGAAAGACGGACAGATAGACAGACAGACAGAGTTACTTTCGCATTTATGTGATCTTACACCGGTAACAAGACTTGTGTTTTGGTAAAAAATATTTGATTTGGCTTACGATAGCAATGAACAAAAAAAACCTCGCCTAAAAGTTATTTGTTCACATGCAAACTTATATGTCTGTAATAATGAAACAGTGTCCTAGCAACTTTTTTAGCAAATTGGATGAAAATTTTTCTAAATTTTCTTTTTTCTAATATTACTGTGTACATTTTCATTTGACATTCTTGAAGCACTTATAATACCTGTACTTTAAATTGGCATAGAAACATACTTAACAAATAAGTTATTCTAGTAGCTTTATTAAAAATGCAAAAGCACAAAGGGAATTTTTTATATTATGAAATATGAAGTTAGTTTAGTTCTTAAGTATTTTCTTTGGTTATTATAAATAATTTTTTTAGGCCAATTTTTGGTGATACCTACAGCTAGTAGCCGCATCTTTACGCACAGCTCGCGGGAAAACCATAAAGAGGGTAGTTAGATAAATAGATTGCTAGGCGTTAGGAGGGCGGACGCCTCTAAACTACCGTTTAATAGAGAAAGATGTTCTCAGGAATCAACAGTTACTTTTATAGGCGTCGCCGTGACTGGGTTACCAAATAAAAAATGTGTCAAGTTCTGTCTTTGATAGAAATGGGTTCTACTAATGCTTTCTTATGGAAGTAAAAAAAGTTGGAAGAAAATTGTTTCTATAAATTGTTTTTTTAACTGTTAAAGATAAAAATTAACTATTTAGCACAGCAATAAAAAAAACATTTACGAGAAAAAGGTATTTTTTAAATATTTTTACTATTATTTTTGTAATAAGAAAAATAAACTTTTGTTGTATCTCGACAACCATCGATTTTCTGAATGCTTACGAACTCTTATACAAATATCTGTGAATTTTAGATTTATTATCTACAGTGATTTGAATTCAGAACTAGGTACTTTATTGTTGTTTCGTTATAATTATGTAAACACGAAGTTTGTTAAGAGACATTACAAAAATGGATTTATCTGCCAGGTTTCTAAATACGCTTATTACAGTTACCACAATTAAACGGAGGCTTAAAACATAACACCCTCTCAAGATACATTGATTTGGAAAACAACCGGCCTCATTTAGTAATTAAATACTTGAGTATATGTTTGTGTTATAATTAGTATATGTTTAGTTACTTTGGTTATACTATATTTCGATACTTACATTTAAGTACTATGTGTTGCTAGCTCGTTTGTGGTTCCTTTCATCTACATACAATGGTGGTTTATTTTCTTTCACCTAATGTCGCTTCATGCTCTACTTTTTCTTTTCTTTTTAATCAGTCTCCGCTTTCTTTACATTCAAGGGGAATGTTTCTGTTTTAGTAAGAGGTAATGTGACTTATTATTTTGATAACTTATCATATTATGATACTTTAAATATTAAACATAGTCCCCCGCCGCGTCTGTTTGTCTGTCTGAATACGATAAACTCAAAATCTACTAAACAGATTTTCGTACAGTTTTCAGTAATAGACGGAGTGATTCAAGAAGAAGTTTTATCTGTACCATTCATTATCGAAATTTACATGGAAACAAAGTCCCGACCGGGTACCTAGAGTATTAGGTATTAAGTAGATTAGAAGTTTCATTTCACTTGGCTAAAGCTTTTTGATATGAAAGCGTTGCTAAAAGCTCGGTCTTGGATAGTCTCGTTTGACTTTTTCTGTGAGATTCGTCGGCTTCGTTACGGTAAATCCGACTAGCCGACCGAGACGTAAATTCGGTTCACATATTTTTTTCCGTCGAGATGGTGAGTTACCCGCCGCGCCTCAACCAAGGCGTGTGATTTTCTCATTCCGTCATATCGTCGTTCATTATCGAAATACGGCGACGAACGCGCTCATCCATGCCGCCATTACAATCGTATTCCCCTTGACGACTCGTGATTCACGATCAAATCCCATTGCGCATAATTCGATAATACTACCCTTTATGACTCCAAGATAGAACCAAATATCACACAGATAGGCAATCTTGCAAAGTTTTGGGTAGCTACCGTTGTGAATTTGGCGCAAACTTGAGTGTTGACAACGGCGATATTATTCAACTTACTCGTAGTTAAGAAAATCTCAGAGGTATGACGGCGAGCGCAGCTTAACCACAGTCCGAAAGTCCAATAAAACTTGTGAGAACTTTATACAAAATTAATTCGTATCTAGTAGGTCCCGACCAGACGGTACGATAAATTAATATATTAAAGTGTGAGCACATCTGCAAATCAAGCATTCCAGCCACTCCGCACAAGTGGTGCGGGGTGGTAGGATTGACAGGTGATTGATTGTGTGCGTAACGTGTGGGAAGGTGGTTTGAGAGTGTAGCGTATGATTTAACATATTTACAGATAAAGCAAAGGCGTGTATTTAGGTAACGGATGATGGTTACGGTTCTAAAGTTCACGGGTGAGAGCGCCGATATTACCAGGTGCTACGGCGCGGCGGCGGTACGGCACGTCACGTGACTCGAGTGACATCGCACTCGCGAGCTCACGTAAATCACTCATTAGACCCCATAGTTAATGGCGCATCGACTGACTGCCTTTCTAATGATAATTTAATACCGTTCATCGCATAATTTCGCCAAGTAATCAAACTTTCAAGCAACGCGGCTGTAAGGTAAGCTGAGGATAATAGACAGCACCTTTAAGGATCCGAATACATTAAGCCGGTGTTGCTTAGTCATTTATTATTTAGCCATTTGAGTGGATGGCGTGTTGATGGGACTATAATTATGATTTTGTACAATAACCGTTTAGTTGTATAACTTAGTGGGTTATTTACTTAGTTTTAGATTTATGTTTAGCGTTATTTGAAGTTTTCAAGGATTTTTGATTTTTATTCTTATAAAAACTATAAAAGGGTGTAGTAGCTAAGCAAAACTAAAATCCTGAATTCAGGCCATCGCTCTGGATGGTTTTCCATTGGAATTTTACACGAAAACATTTTCACAACTTTTTATTTTGTATTATTTTCTGTAGTGTGATTAAATAATTTATTCGAAAACAGACTCAGACTCCGGACCCAAGTCGGCTCACTCTTAAGGATAACTTGTGCGGATGGGGTTTTATGTATGTAAACTCTTTAATGAAAATTGTTACAGACATAAAGGAAACATAGCTGTATGCAAAGGCGGATTTCTCCCTGAAGGGATCTCTTCCAGTCTACCTTAGAGATGGTAAGAGAGAAACAGATTAAGAGAATAATTATCATTTAAGATAATGATAATTTTCAACCTTCCTTTCATCAATGAAAGGTTTTGCGGGACTTTCAAATTTTGCCTATGAAACTGTACACTTTTTAAACGAAAAAGTTTTCGACTTTCTACCCTGGCAATCAGCTGTCTTTCAATGTATTGTTCACATTAAGGGGCTGATTAACATCCATAATTTTCGGTAATTTAACATAACATATAATATACATTCATAATAGGTCTTTACCTATGAAATTGCCGATTTTTTCCTCAAGCTTTGTTTTATTCATAATTTATTTGATTGAACAGCTATAACTAAAATTGATTTTTATTTAAAACCTTGGCCATATAACGGAGATATTGAGTCAAATTAATACATATTTACTTGAGATTTATTTGCTGAAAAAGAAGCTCAAATATAGCTCGTTTCATCTGTTGTTCATCATTGCTTATTTTGCTGTACCGTTGTTACAGTTACAACTTTTAATAAAGTAAATATGATGAAAATTAACTAAATGTGGTCCAAACCTTCTCACAAAACTAAATTTGGATTTCGCGTTCCCGAGAAAAATCCAAAAACGTTAGTATGGAAAATTCAGTTTTCCAAAAATATTGTATGAAAAACGGCAATTTCATATAG
The DNA here is from genome assembly GCA_949987775.1 of Aproaerema taeniolella. Taxonomy (NCBI): domain Eukaryota; kingdom Metazoa; phylum Arthropoda; class Insecta; order Lepidoptera; family Gelechiidae; genus Aproaerema; species Aproaerema taeniolella. The sequence goes on from OX465250.1 coordinate 13,310,432, forward strand.
ACCTATTATATTACCATAATGCTACACGCATTTCAACTTTTATTATTCATCCAGTTTGGGGGGCACCTGTCTATGCAGTCAAAGCAGCACACGCAAACCACTCGGCTTGAAATGCCACGGTAATTACAACATCTGGTAGCCAACCACCCGCCACCCGTCAGCCGTCAGTCCGGTCCTCGTATTAAAGGTGAACACCATTACCATTATTACCGACCTATATTTTTAGACATTGAGCCAATACCGCATTTGTGTCTATTCTCCTTGATTCAACTTTAAAATTCAGTTTGAAACTTTATTCTACAACTTTTCCTGACTTAACAACATAAGATTTATTACTAAACACTGAAATTTATTTATACTTTACAACGTACCGTTAAGTCTGGCGTTTACTTATTTACTTCCTGATAAAAGGCTCTGGACTTCATAAAGTGGAGCATAAAGTCTTGCCATGTTTTTTTACAGTACACTAAACCCTGACTTGAACTCATTCGTACACCTAAACAGCACGAGCTCTCTGCCCATGTTTTTTATATTATTTTTTCTTTTTTGTATCGTTATGTACACAGACCGTGATAAATGCCTTACACTTCACTGAATACAGCAGCGAAAATGGTTAAATGGCTCCTGAATTTATCGAATTCAGAATATATGTAGGTACCTATAGGTATTTACGGCTCAGTGGCGCCGGCGGGCGTAGTATGTAGGTAAAACAAAATTTTTGATAACGAGGTGAGGCTGACACGGGCGTGGAAACACGCTGTCATAATGTGTTCTTTATTGAAAATAGGTATAATGGGCTTCCTTCATATATGAAAATATGTGTGTTAAAAATAAATTCTGTTTTCCGGCTCACAAGACAGCGAATAAAGAGTCGGATCTTTTGATCTTTAAGATACCAAAGACTTAAAGCCTCTTTAGTATCATAAATATGTAATTCAGTTTTTTTAAATCAAATTTTGGATATATATAAATAAAATAGCATCTCGGGAAAAGGTGAATTAAATAATTACTTAAAGACGGGCAATAGTAGCATTATTATCAGTATTTTACCACCGCAATGCCATGACCAAATCATCTGCGAAACGAGGCGTTTACAGCATGACCTCTCAAATCAAATCGAGTTTTTGCCCAATAGTGGAATCGCATAGACTACACTGGGCGTCAAAAATAAGTAGTACAGTTTTAAAATTGCGATTTCTCCCAAACTATAAAACTTAGACCTTTGAAACAAAAAAGGTTAAAAAGAAAATTTAATCTTATTCAATAAAAACTTCATGCATTATAAGAACTTATAATGCTTGACTTTAAAAAAAACGAATAAATAAAAACACTTTTTTTAAACTGTTGAAAGGTGTTGTCTTACTTAGGATTTTTGTGTTTGACACATTCGCTGCTGATAAAGCAATTGTAATTGAAAAGCATAGGTATCTTCAGAGAGTAAATTTGACTAATCATGCCTCTTTCACCAGAAGAATGTGCAAGAATCTTAGCTTTTCTCGAAGTGGGCATCAGTATGCGTCGTACTGCAAGGAGGGTGGGTGTAACTTTAAGAACGGTTCAGCGAGTAAAGCAAAGGTACGAAGAGACTGGAAACCATCTAAGGAGACGAGGTAATGGCAGACCCAGGTGCACAAGTACCCGAGAAGATCGCTTTATTGTTTCCACTGTGTTAAGAAATCGACACCTTAATGCAGTTGAGGTTCAGCAACAGCTTCTTCGGACCCGAACAGACTACATCAGTGAGAGTACAGTGAGAAGAAGACTTGCTGAAGCTAACCTGAAGCCTCTAAGACCAGCAAATGGCCCCAAACTTGAGACAGAGCATCGCGTAGCAAGACTACGCTACGCCCGTCAACACGTACAATGGGGCGAAGAAGAATGGGCTAGAGTTTTATTCACAGATGAGTCTCGATTCTCTTTATACACTTCAGATGGACGGCGGAGAGTCTACAGACGACCCGGTGAGCGATACATTCAAGTTTGTATCTCGGAAAGAGTCCAATATGGCGGGGGCTCTGTACACGTATGGGCTGGTATCTCTTCAGAGAGTCGCACAGAGCTTGTGGTAATAGAAAATGGGACTTTGACTGGTGAAAGATATGCCTCGGAGATCCTCAACGAGTATGCAGGGCCATATTTAATAAATATGGGTGATGGAGCCATCCTAATGCATGATAACGCCCGGCCACACACTGCTCACCACGTACAAGAGTACATTCAGGAGGTTGGCATCAACTTGATGGCTTGGCCATCGAGAAGCCCAGATCTCAACCCGATTGAACACGCCTGGGATGAGCTTGGGAGGCTAGTCAGAAGGCGCAGTCCACCTCCTGCCACACTCAGGGCTCTAAAACATGCGCTGATAGAAGAATGGGAAAATATTCCCCAACACCGCCTCCGAAACTTAGTGTTCAGCATGCCAAACCGGATCCAAGCTGTAATTAGAGCCCGAGGCGGCAACACAAGTTATTAAATTGTGAAAAAGTTCCAAAACGTGAAAATTAAGTGGTTGACATATCGTTAAAAATTGATACTTTTTAGTATTTATCTTAATTTTAAGTTTGAAACTTTATTCATGCCAAATAAAATATAACTTTAATAAACTTCGTTAAGTTTACTATAAACTGCTTTTTATTTCATAAGTGTAACTACTATAGTTTAGGAGTAATTGCAATTTGAAAAGTGTACTACTTATTTTTGACGCCCAGTGTATAATAACAGCTAGACACGTTCCGGAAATAAAGAATAATGCATCCCTTAATCTGCAACATCTTCGTACTTATTCAATGCAGTCAAAGCAAACATACCGCTAAATCTAAACTCTTTAACTAAATTGATTTCACAAAGTTTGATCTAAGTATATTGAACGCCAAAGTTTGCAGTTTATCGGACTTGCAACTTCAACAGACTCGAGTTCGTGTAAACAACGACCATAGGGCTTCTACTAGTAAAATTCTAGACCAAGAATGGTTACGCTTCTCATTTTTTAAATAAGTTTTTTCGATTACATCGATACTTTATAAATATAACTATACTTTTACGTATTAAATGTAAACGGTAATTTCGGAAATACTATGTAGTTTATATTTAGTATTAGTTTATAGAAGAGTAGTATCATTTTATAAATATATCTTAAATATACATGACTTTAGGTAAATCTCTTTTAACCTCTCGGGTGGTAAATCAGTCCATAAAACTGAACAACTTCCCCACATACAAAATGCGCTATATTATGGTGTACATTTGGCGCGCGAAGGCTAGTGAACATTTCAGTTGTTTGATAAACAATATAAGTAATATAGTAAATCGATATTGAACGCATAATGTTGATGACTTTTGTTCGTCATTTCAAAGTTTGCTTAATTTTAAATGGTATTTGTAATCATTTGTAGTTGAGCGTCGTCTCAAGAATCTTGTAGGTAATCGTTATCAGAAGGTTACAAGATTGGAATAACACACACAAAATAAAAAGAAACTTTGCAGTGGTTACAGTTCTTGTTGTTAGTAATCTGAAATTATTTGCAGCTATACTCGTATCACATTTACACAGAATAATTAGCTTAAAGTTAAATGTTAAACATATTTTGGTAGTTTTATTTTTAACTAGCATTCCGCCCGGGACTTCGTTCCCGAGGAAATTCGGGAAAATTATGTAGCCTATGTCCATCGAGGATAATGTAGCTTTATAATGGTGAAATAGAATTTTTCAAATCGTTCCAGTATTTTCGGAGCCTATTCAATACAAACAAACAAACAATAAAATTTATCCTCTTTATAATATTAGTATAGAAGTATAGACAGATGCATGTGTTATAAATCTACAATGCGTCTAGTCATAATAAGTTTCAGCACCTCGCTGTCCAAAATAATTAAATTCCACAACAAGGACAATATATGCATTCATGTACCTACACTCTGATCTGAACTATCGGCCCCTTTTGTCTTTAGCACAGAAATTAATTTTCATTAAGTAAAACTTGATATCTTTTGTTCGCTTTCACCCTGGCTCAAACTTTCTTCGTGCTCACACTGATTATTTATAAGCTACAGTTTCCCAACCTTTCCTAATTCACGCGTCGTATCCTCTTTAAAGTTACCTGCCCAAAATTTTTTCGTTGGTCTTTTCAGTACCTTTCTAGCTCTAAATTTAGATTACCTATATCATTGTGTTGGTTAATCATTATCTTCTATGTAAAGAAATTCACCTATTCATTCGCTAAATATCTGGGTATCTACCACGATCGTTTAAAAGCACTTCTGTTTAGGATCCAACTTTGAACTGCTTCGCAATTGGAATGTTTTTTAAAATGGTACCATGATGGCGCTGCTTTTGAACTGCTCGGTTGTCTATGGTCAATTTTTTTTCTTGGTTTCTCCAATTTGGATAGGCAAAGGTCTTCAGATATTAAAGAAATTGAATCGCTTATAAGCCATCATGGTACGAATAAGCGTTGCAGACTTGTTTAGGTCCTAAATTGGATCGCGCAAAGCGATCATGGTAAAACGCCTCCAGGAGGTATGGGAACTCAAAATTTATGCTATACTATACAAAATGCGCTATATGCTGATGAAGTTTGTATGGGAACTCAATTTTTTTTATCGTATTTTGACCTATGTTCCTTGGGAAAGTTGTCAGTTTCATGGACTGATTAACCACCCGAGAGGTTGAAAGAGAGTTACCAAAAGCCCTGAATATGTTAGTCTTGAATCTAGAGGTTCTAGTAAGGTAAGAAACACTAATACTTGGTTTAACTGTAAACTTTTATGGGGTATTTCCCCGCTGACTGAGAGTTCTTCCACGCTGGGCTGCGACTGAAAGAAAATATAGAATGAACTAGCTTCCAATTTTTGACAGGCATACTGGAAAAGCCAGTAAGTGTAAGGGTTTTGCTGTATCAACGGCGAAAGGCTAACAACCTATCTCTACAATATTCATGCTTCATTTATATATCCTTCATAATATAACCTGACTCACTGACTCATCAACGTCCAGCCCAAACCCTAGGAAGCTGAAATTAGGCACAAAGGTTCCTATTATAGCGCAGGCAAAGAATAAGGAAGGATTTTACGAAATTTCCATGGGAAGGAAGACCCGGGCATCCTCTAGTTATATTTAAAAGAGTTGAGTTACACTACAAAAAACAGACTACAACTACTACTTGTACTATAAATACTAGTTTTCCGAGCATGTATGAGTTGTCAGGTGTTTTTAAAAGCACAGTTCACCCTTCTATTGAAAATAATTACAAAAACTAGAGTGAATTAAATGACAGTATAAGTAAGCGCAGATATAGTTTCAAGAAGGTACCTATTAGTATATTTCGCTAGATTGAGAACCTTCAAAACAGCGAATGGAACCCACTGAATTAATGTTAATTGAAGTCCATTGTTTATCATGGCGTGACAGAGCCGCCTTTAAACACATCTTGCAAAATTGAATTATCTTCTCTTACTCAGACCCTTTTAATGTTGTTTACGTGCTCTTTAATTTAAACAATATCAGACCGAAAATATCCTCAGGGAGTAATCGAAGTAGAATGCTCAAAGTTTTGAACAAACTAACTCTGAAAATATGCAACAAGCTTATTTAGCCTTCAAGTGGTACAATTTTGTGTTATATTGATCATAAATATTCGAATATAAGACTTCTACTTTTGTAACAAATGTAACAATCTTGGAATTGTTTACGTGATACTGTTTTGAACTTACGAGTGAATAAGTACAGTTCTGTTTGAATAGGTTTTATTTATACTTTATCGAGAACAAAGAATTCAAAAGTTTCTTTGAAGATTACTTCACATGACACACCTATTGTTTCCTTACTTCTTGTTCACTACTCACACACTGTATTTCGTATATAGAGTTTTATTTTTCAGTTTTTGAATTTTTAAAAAGCTTCTAATTTTTTTTATTAAAGAATGAAAAATACTCAATCTTTAATAGCAGTGATAGCAGTGATAAAGCAGTGATAGCCCAGTTGGTAATGAGCCAGACTTGTAATCGGAAGGTCGCGGGTTCAAATCCTGGTGCGGGCCTGTACCACTAAATTCGTCTTTTCGGATTTATGTACTGATTTCTAATTATCACTTGCTTAACGGTGAAGGAAAACATCGTGATGAAACCAGCCCGTCCAAGAAAATTCATTTTCGAAAGACACCACCAACCCGCATTAGGGCAGCGTGGTGGACTATGGCTTAAATCCCCTTCGTGTTTCGCAGGGTGGCCCGTGCCCCTCGGTGGGGACGTATATGGGCTGATAAAGAAAGAAGAACAAAGAATATCATTTGAAGCGCTTGTAGCCCAGTGGCTCTCGCTGATCTCACTCAACCGATCAGTGAGGTTAAGCAACGTACACAGAGGCAGGGAACCTGATGGGTGACCAAAGTGGCAATTTATCACGAGCGTCAATTCCGTGCTTCGGAGGGCACATTAAGCTGTCGGTCCCGGCTGTTTTCGATTGACTACAGTCGTTAAAACCAAGTCAGAGGCCATTGTGCGGTTTGAAAACTCTGACACCAGGGTTAGCCAAGTTCACCACATACCTACAAGATAAGAAGAAGAAGAATTGGAAATACTAAGATAATGGGTCTTGACACGATCGGTTACAGATAATTTTCATATTTGGCCCAATACGGTTGAATTGCTTACTTTGGTCGAAAGCATCACACAGTACCACAGGCCTATTGATAATCCCATTGCGACGGGTAAAGGTGCCTTTGCCTTTAAGGCGACTACAGCACCCGATAAAGGCAGCACACATAGGAATAGTGCCATCTCCGTCTCTCAACAGGCCTGGGCCGGCAGTGCGAACAGTGTCGATACACGAAGTTTACGGACTATGAAAGCGTGCGTGCGTAAAACCATGTTCGAAAGTTAGAAAAATGAGATTTATGGAAAGGTAACAGCTTAAATCGAAAAATGCGTTAACTACTTATCAAAAGTGTTCAATCACGAACATTTTGATAGCAAATTCAAGTTCCTGTGTGCATTTTACTATCGTTTTTACAGCTTAAAAGATACACAATATTGGTATTTAGAGGTGACTTTGTGAGCTTTTTCTGTCGAACCAAAAGTGCTGAATCATGTTTTCAGCAAACTACTTAATTAGTTTATGTCCTGAATATTACCGTAGTATTTTTTTCTCCGATTTAATGCAGTGCATGACTTATCTACGCATCATAAAATCGTAATTTAGGTGCTGTAGTCGCCTTAAAGGAAAGTTCTTAGAGTAGCCCAAGAATCTGGATGTATGCGATTTTTTGGGTATTTATTGACAACGACCCTTTTTCTCTTTGCTAAAAGTTATTAAGTGAGTGAAAACAAGACCATATATTTTTAAAGGGAAAATACAAATATTTTAAAACTGTCACCTCTTCCACGCAATGTTACCATCACCACGTTTGAACTACCAACATCTAATTCCGTTCGTGTCTATGATTAGATTACAATAAGAATACGAAAGTAGTTTTGTTCTCACCGGCAAGATGCGCTGCGTGATTAATCAGAAACAATGGGACGCGGCGGCGGCGCGGGCGCGGCAGGGCACTGCCCGGCTATTGTCGCAGAGCAGCGGCGTGGAGCGATCAGCGGACCACGAAATCGCTGTTGAACCACCATGAGCTATAAACTATCTAACCATCAGTGTATTAGATTAGGTACTTTATATCTATAATCTAGGCATAGCAACACACAGTAAACATTTTCTAATTGTATAGAATAAATGTCACTGTGTTTGGTAAAAAGTAACTACTTCGGGGGTGTTGTTAAAGATGAGTATATGTACTGTTTTATTAAAGCTTTGGTAACGAGGCCATCAGCTTAAAAAACACAAAATTAGAAGTAAAATAAAAACTTTATAAAAAGAACAAGACTATGAACTATGACCACTAAAGACGTTCTTGTGTGCATACAAAGTATGTATTGTATTGTAAACTAAAAAAAAGCTATTTTTCGTTTTATTTTCGTTTAATCAATGAAGGGATTCTTTGAAATGTTTTTTTTTCTCTCTTTTGTTCGAAAAAAGTTCATTTCAGGTCTAAATTTCTGAAAAACCCTACCCGCAGAATTTTCTTCAATACATTCTTAAGAATCTATTGCGGTAGGCAGAGGCTAAATATACAAAAAAATTGTATGATATAATTTGTCTTCTTCCATATTATTCTTCTCACATATATCTTCTTTACATCGAGACACTTATGAAAATAGCGAGGTTCCCATTTTCTGATTCCAATTGTTAAATTTTTTCAGTTAATTTTTTTTCTGATTCTTTCAAACCTCATGGTAGAGATGTGTCGCCGACTCCGAGTAAGTAAAGCCTCGGCACTCTTACAGAAATAAATTGAGCTTTATTTACAGCACTCTCTCGCGTTGCGTTCCTTGAAAACCTCGCTCAACTCAATGGTCGACGATCTTTGCGAAATTGAACGAAAACAATCTTTATAAACTTGACTGCAATTTTGCTGCTTGTTGCATTAACTAATACTACTTGAGGTCTCCTCAATACCGTATAGATTGAATTTAAATTTACGATTTTTATATCATAACAATATTCATTAAATACAATATTATAAGAATAGTATCCGGATGTTCAACCAAGATAAACAGAAATAACGGGAGACTCCTGTGTATGTTTCCGATTTAGGCTGTATTTGAAATTATACGGAGAGATTAGGAACCGAAATAATATTGTAACACACACGTGTGTAAGGTTTTCCCTACTTTATTTAAAATTATATACAGAACTTTTGTTTTGGGGTAAAATGAATTGAGAATTGGCAACACTACACGAAACGTCAAACGGTAATGGACGGGGGGAAAGTTGATAAAAGGCGGGGACTTGGCTGGTTTTATTCACTTTTTCTTGGCGTGTGGTAGCGGCTATACTCCAGGAACTTTAGCATTTGACTTTGGAAAAATTACAACCAAGCTGAAAATTTGACAACAAATTTAATTTGTTTACATATACCTTTTAGCTTCCTGAATAACCTCTGAAAAGTCCCACGAGTCCCACGTTTTTTGGTGGGCATAATTTTTGACAGCTAAAAAACGATGAGAAAAATTATACTTTTTCGGTTTTCTCCTAATATCTTCGTTCCTGTTTATCTTACCACTATGAGGTGTATAGTAATAAAAGAAAGAATGAAAAATTATCTACAAAAACGGTTATGAAAGTTAATCGATAAAATCAGTCATTTCCACGGAAAAAGGTGCGTGGAATTTCCACGGAAAAAGGTGCGTGGAAATGACTGATTTTAAAAAGATGCGAAACATCGGATTTAATTTCAACACGTTACGTTTACAGAATCACGCCCCTGATTACTTATTTTTGACCTTAATAACCTTATAATTGTTTATCTTTTAGGCAATTTGTGATAAATATTATCAATGCGAAAGTTTATGAGGATGTATGGATGGTGGATGTAGGATGTTTGTTACTCTTTCACGCTCAAACGGCTGGACCACTTTTGAAAGTAGCTGACACCCTGAATTAACACATAAGCTACATAATTTTCCCAAATACTTACGGGAACGAAGTCCCAGGCGGAAAGCTACTTTGTGATAATTCTAGCAGTACTTGGATTTACTACTTATCAACTCTATAAAAAGTTTTAAAGTCAGTAGATTTAATGTTTTGAATAACCTTTTTACTGTTTTCTGCTGTTTTGTTGTTTGTTGGGGTGATCATGAAATACACTAAAATATCCATAGAAAATGTTTACGGGAGTTGAAATGCCCTATTACGTAAAAACTATTTGTATTATCAATAAACTTTGTAAGCCGTTTTTGTAGAAAATTTTCCATTCTTTATTTCATAAACACACCCCATAGCGGTAAGATCGACAGGAACGAAGATATGGGCAAAAAACCGAAAAAAGTAAAAAATTTGTTTTTTGGCTGTCAAAAGTTATGCCCACCCCTGAACTCGTGGGACTTTTCAGAGGTTATTTGGGGAGCTAAAAGGTACATGTAAACTTTTCAGCTTGGTTGAAATTTTTCTGAAATGTTTCCCATTTTTCTTCTGAAGTTCCTGATCTACTACTCGTAGTACTGTAATATAGATATTGTAAAAATTGCAAGTGATTTTGAAATATAAAAATTCGAAAGTTTAAATTCGTATTATCTTCGAAGTAATCTACCTTAGTAGTAGAGTCATTAAGCAGATTCACATTTTTCTACTGGATTAAAGCAAGCGACTTGGTATGATTGTTCCTTAGGTTAAAATAAGCCGATAAAGATCGGTAGCCCTCGAAAATATCCCCTCTGAACCGGGAGGGGGAGGGTCAAAGAGGTGCTCCGCCCGGCGTTACTTCAAAAAATATTACCACTCATTTGTAGCTACCAGGTTGAGTTTGGTATGGTTTTCGTAAAATCAATAACGAGGAATTCATTTCTGGTATTTATTTTACACATATGTGCAATGGTTTTTTAAATAATCGCAAAAATATAAAATTCTAATCACAAAAAAAAACCTTTCGCAACCTATATTTTTTTATTTAAGAGACATATAAGTGTTAAAAAAATATCCAAAATGTAGCCTGTTTAATGAAAATTTATAAAAATATAACTTAAGTAGGGGTTTTTTATATAGAATTATGACACGAAAAAATGTAGAATCCGACGCGGCGGACGGATTATTTGAAAGAAGGAAACTTTTTTTATTTGAATCATATAATAATTTTATGATCTGGTCCTTTTTATGATACCGAAGCGTTTATTTGCTTTTTAATATATTTTTTAATTATGATATTTTGTGTTTTTTTTTTTAAATTCAGTGGGTAAAAAATGTGATTTTTAAAGATTTCCACGCAAAATCTAAACTATTTAAGCTATTAGTTTAAAATTTTGCATAGATGATCTTCAGATGTTTTGGAAACTTACCTAAATGAGGTGACACGAGTTCTCACGGGAAAGAATTATAGGGCGTCCATTTAATTGATATGTACATTTGGTGTTTCAGTCGCAGCCCTCTATCTTTCAAACTATTATAGACAGCGTGTCCAAATTTTCAGGAAATACGTATTTTAATAGTAACTATCGTAAAATATGATAAATAAAATTAAAAACCTAAACTAAAGTGGGGTTCCCATACGACAAACGTCCAAAATATCGTATTTTCGAAAAAATAATTGTTACTGATCTATTTCAAAAACCATACAATGTATATCCTTAAAAATTAGTACACATTGAAAACATACCTTACATTAATTAAAAAATATATTAAAACTGGCCAGCTATGAGCCAAACTCAAGCAATAAAATTTTAAAGTCAATGTAAATAAAAAACAGTTTTTTTCGCGGTTTTTGGTTGTTTACTATGGAATGGGCGTTTATAGTATGATGTGAGGCAAAAATGTTTAATAAAACGAAGACACATACATCAAAGGCACGGATATTAAAGTTTCCGAGTCATAATATAAATAATAACAGTAATTCCATCAAAAATAACCAGGTAAATGTCACAAATACAGTTCGAGTGAGAGTTTGTTTAAATATATTTAGCTTGAGTCCGATTCACTCTTGACTGTTATTCATATATTTTTTTAACTAATGTAAAGTATGTTTTAAATGTGAACGAGGTTTAAGGTGTATGCATTACATCGTTTTTGAAATAGAGCAGTAACAAAAGTTGTAAAGGAAATGCGAAATTTTGGACGTTTGTCGTATAGGAACTCCATTGTAATTTCGGTTTTTAATGTTATTTATTATATTTTACGACAGTTACTATCAAAATACGTATTTCCTGAAAATTTGGACATACTGTCTATAATAGTTTGAAAGATAGAAGACTGCGACTGAAACACCAAACGTACATATCAATTAGCGGACGCTCTACAATTCGTTCCCATGGGAACTCCGTATAACCTCATTTAGGTAAGTTTTCACAATATCTGAACATCATTTATGCAAAATTTCAAACTTACAGCATCAATAGTTTTGATTTTGTATGGAAATCTTTGAAAATCTGATTTTTTTACCTACCGAAAAAAATCTTCTTTTGGATTGGGAATTCCTCCATACCAGATAAAAATCAGATCGGCAAAATTTGAGGGTTAAACTTTTTTATTTATACCTCAAACAATGTAATAAAAAATGTTTTACGAAAACCCTTTCAATAAAACCGGGTTCCGAGGCTTTGACATTTTTTGGTCTTACGGCACTCCACTACTGGTCTTTGACATTGGAAAAACACAAAAAAATAAAATTAATAAATTGATCATAAAGCAAGTAAACGCTTCGATATCATAAAAAGGACCAGATTATAAAATTATTATATGATTCAAATTAAAAAAAGGTTATTTCTCTCAAATAATCCGTCCGCCGCATCGGATCCTAATTTTTTTTGTGTCATAATTCTGTATGAAAACCCCTACTTAAGTTATATTTTTATAAATTTACATTAAACAGGCTACATTTGGATATTTTTTTAACATTTATATGTCTCTTAAATAAAAAAAAATAAAGGCTGCGAAAGGTTTATTTTTGGGATTACAATTTTATATTTTTGCGATTATTTAAAAAACCATTGCACATATGTGTAAAATAAATGCCAGAAATGAATTCCTCGTTATTGATTTATACGAAAACCATACCAAACTCAACCTGGTAGCTACAAATGAGTGGTAATATTTTTTGAAGTAACGCCGGGCGGAGCACCTTTTTGACCCTCCCCCTCCCGGTTCAGAGGGGATATTTTCGAGGGCTACCGATCTTTATCGGCTTATTTTAACCTAAGGAACAATCATACCAAGTGGTTTGCTTTAATCCAATTTCCGAAAGTCAACTCATTTTTTCCCGCTTACTGACTCTACTATAGTAAAGTAACCTGGTTGGAGCTGTCCTTACACGTGTTAAGAATTGAAAAGAAGTTTTAGCTCAGAATTTTTAAAAGTAAAACCGAGTCATGCTTCTAATTTGTTAGCTAATCCTTACTAATATTATAAATTCGAAAGTAACTCTGTCTGTCTGTCTGTCTGTCCGTCTTTCACGCCTAAACTACTGAACCGATTTTGATGAAATTTGGTACAGAGATAGATTAGAGCCTGGGAAAGGACATAGGCTACATTTTGTCCCACAGTTCGGCACGATATAACCTGAAGTCCACGCGGGCGGAGCCGCCGGCGGAAAGCTAGTAAGTATTATAAAGTAGAAAATTGCAAAGGCTAAGCAAAGTCGCTGGCGGAAAGTAGTAAAAATAAGTGAATTGTAGGTATGATATTTCATAAATAAAAAACTTAAAACCTAAACTTAAAAACTTTTATTTTTTATTTAAGAAATAAGATGACTTTTACAGATAATATGTAGTCGGAGAGCTTGAAAGGGCTATTTCGGGACAGAGAAGTCACAAGCTTATTTACACTTAGTTAAGTATAGTGAGAGTAAAATTAAAATAATTATATTCCATAAACAAACTTAAAAAAATATTTGAATACCTATCAGAAAAAGAAGCCAAATAAATTGAGATCCTTGTATTTTTTTGAATTTTAGAAAAAAATACACAAGTGCCTTACATAACTTCGAAAAGGGACGATTTATTGAAGCGTTCATTCTCGGATCATCCTATTATTACTCGTTCTGAGAACCTTCTGTAAAAAGTAAAAGGGATCGTATTGGAATATATTTTATATTAAGTTATGTAGAACTTATTTTATCGCCAGTAACTTGTGAGGTGATCGGAAACCTGGGGGCGAAGTTAAATTATTGTCAAGGATGACCATCAAACAAGTACTGTGAGCCACGTCAGGCCTTGTAGCATAAAATAAGTTTTATGGACCGATAAAGAGAATTTTTATAAGTTCTGCAGTAGAAGCGCCAAGTACTTTCGTTTAGTGCTTCACAAATGACTCTAAAATCTGATGACGTCATTCTCCCCGATCTACCTAATGGTCTGGATATTTGTTCAAAATGGAGTACATGTTTAATATAGGATAACTTTCATTTAGTTTGTAAAACTTTAAGGAGTGATCCTACTTATGAAACTGAACAACTTTTCCCAAGAAAATGTATATTAAGAAATCAAGAAAACTTTAACAAATTCGTGGCAGAACCACTGAGATTATAAATTAGGTTATATTACATATTATTTATTGGCCTGGAAGCGTAAGAAAACTTAAAATGTTCCACCTGATGACTATATTAACCTACAAAATATTTAATATCTGAGGTTGAAAGTGGCGTTCCATCCATCTGAATAGGGAATTACATATTATACAGATGACATTCAGTGTATTGATCAACGAACAAGTGCCTGACCTAAGTATATCCATTTTGCTTTTGTAGCGCGATTGCTATTTAGCTTTAACAGGCGCTTTTGTTAATCACCGCCCCATCGCGACTCAGTGCATAGTCACACAGTACAGCAGGAATTTTAATTAAGGCTTAATCCGTCGTAATCGCATTGTCTCTACAACTGAGAACCAATGAATTAAGTGCTTTGTAGAGTTTCAAATACAATTTCGGAGAGTATTAAAGCGTGGGTAATTTTAAATGAGTCTCCTCGTCTTTGTTCGAGCCCGCGGTGTCAGAAGTACCATCGTTTTGTACCATTGATGGTACTACTGACCTAGACTTATGTCGCTAGTACCATTAATGGTACTACTGACCTATATTACCACTGATGGTACTAGCGACTACTAGTGACCTATATTACTACTGATGGTACTAGCGACTTTTACACAATGACAGGCGCCCAAACATTTATTTTACTTATATGTAGTAACTTACTGGCCACCTGATTAATTAAACCTCGTTTTATTAATACCATGACGTTTAATGGCTTAATTATTAATTTTATTAGAAAATTCTACCAGTCAAAGACCTTAAGCATCTTTAATTTCGTGAGTTTTATTACAGTGTTTGATTTTATGAATTATTGTATGTGAAACAAAAAATATTGCTAGAAATATATTAAAATCTGAAAACAGCAATAAAATCGGTTTATAAATGAACAAGTTTTTAGCATTTATATTAACGTAAAGACTAGCTTTTTCGTTTTGTGGGGAGAGCTAGCTATCTCGTTTTTACCTACGCAAACAAATGGCGGTGACGTCACAAAAAAGAAGTGCATCTCTTTTTCGTTGCTTGACAGAGTCCCCCTCTATTGAAATTTAAAAGCTTGTAACTTTTTTATTTCTCAATAGTTTTCAAAAATTATTTCGGTTTTGGGTTTTGGATTCAGTTATTTTTTTAGATAAACATAAAAAAAAGTCAACATCCCTAAAAACGTGGTCGTGGAAAAGTGTTATTACACAATGGTAATCAATATTACTTTCATGTCCGTTTTAAAGATAAAAGTACCTTTTGGAGATGCAAGAATTACAAAACTTCAAATTGTACCGGAACAATTACAAAAAAATGTGGTGCATCGAACTGTAAATATTTCTGAAGCATGCAATGGACAATTTAATCAGCGTTTCAAGGGAAAACCTAAAACGACCTTCGGTTTTCTTAAAATTCTGAAAGACAGATGGAGCTGGTGAATAACATTGTTAATGTGCCATTATTTTTGGAAAAGTTTCATCGATAAAAATACAAAATAGTAGTAAAGTAGTTAAATTAAATTTCAAATATTTAGTTTTTTTTTGTTATGTCACTTACGCCAATAATGGCGGAATTGCTGCGTAGTTGGAAGAAAATATTTTTTTTTTAAATTTTATGTGAAAGCAAACTCATGTGCCAAATCTAGTGTTGTATTTAATGGTACTAGCGACATAAGTCTAGGTCAGTAGTACCATCAATGGTACAAAACGATGGTACTTCTGACACCGCGGGTGTTCGAGATCGATTTCTTTATTACAGTCTTAATATTTAGTTATTTATGGAAATATTTTTCAGGAAACTTTAAAACTAGTGAAAATACCGAACTTCAGTGTTTTTGTTACATTGTACTTATTGTTTTGCGTAGGAAAAGTCCCGCTTTTTAGCGAAAAAGTAAGTGCCGCGAGTAAAAGCTAGTATAATGTAACAATGGACATTTAACATTACGAAAATCTAGATCTAAAATGTTTTAATTGAAATTGCTGTATGGATCACGTTTACCCTTATCAATAGTAATAAAGAATTAAAATATATTAATGAGAACCGCAATATAGCCGCATCACTGCATTTCCTACCGAATTGAGACCTAACTGCAGGTAGGATATGAATTTGTATTTTGTTAATTTTTTTTCTGGGTTAATCACAATTAAAAGTATGATATATAAATAGGATCTTATCGCGACTATTTTTTTACTATTTATTTCTGTAAATATCGATTTTCATTTAGCTCTTCTTGAACGGGTCATTAAGGCAATGTGTTTATGAGTGAAAGCGTTGACGGGCAAAAGCAATATTGTGCTTTGTGCTACCCTGACAATAATAGGGTGATTAATGGCCCGGCAGCCGATATACGGCGCAAGTTCTTTGTTGTTTGGCAAATATTTGATCCGGCGGCGCCGACATGGCAATCCTTTCCATTGATATCGCTGTCGTGGGATACTTTCTGATGTATGGTATGGAACTGGATAGATATCATATTATGTATTTATACCAAAGCTACTTATATAGCAGTAGAAGCTGAACTAGGACTGAAAGAAAAACTTAGAATGTACCAACTCTTCCCAGACTTACTGTAAAGCCAGTTAGGGGCCGTCCATTAATCACGTGAGGCTCGAAAGGGGGGGAGGGGGTTTAGCAAAAATCACGAAATATCACAAGGGTGGACAGGGGGTGTAGTAAGATATCACGTGTGTTTAGTTTTTCGTCAAACGCGCGATTTCTAAATCCAAAAGCGGCGTGTGGTGTGGCTTGATGAAACCGACGTTGATCTTCAACAAAGCACAGTGCCAACAACTGACTTGCAAGATGCTTATCCAGTTGTTAGTGTTGAAGAAAGTCTTGCTAATACGTGGTCCGAGGTCAATGTACATTAAATATGTTTATGTACTAGTACAATATATGTTTTTCGCATGATTACACCATTCCTTTAATATTATTTTTATTCCAGTCAAAAACAACCTGCAAAATTTCTGTCTGGACATTTTTATCATGGTCCTTTATGTCAGAATAAAATTATATTATACTTTGTAACTGTATTTAAAGATGATATTCTTAAAATTTGAAGATTCTTTGTAGGTACTAAAAATACACGTGATGTTAGGTGGGGGAGGGGGGGTTAGTCTTAAACCTCACCACGTATCACCAAAGGGGAGGGGGGGTTAGAAAATGCTAAAAAAAACATCACGTGATTAATGGACGGACCCTTAGTGGAACGTAAGGGTCTTGCTATATATTCGGCGCAGGGCTGACCACCACCACTAAACTCATGTTTCATGTAATAACTCCTAGAACCTGCCAAATGTGGTGTCAAGTGGTCCAGAAGTACATGAAGCTCTGCTCACTTTGTCATGGATTTTATATTAGGGGTGAGTGTATGGATGAAAAAGGGCTACCTAAGAAATATTTTCCACGTTATAAAAACGAATGAGTCACCGACTTCAATCCCAACAATCTGCCTATTAGCAGATAACCACAAACGAAAATGTCACTCATTTATTTAGATGATGTTCTAGTTTGTAGTATTTTTTTGCTTTTGTTGATTTTTTAAAAAGCGCTGAATCATTTTCGATAAAATTTACATGGGACCACTTCTGGAGTATACTCTTTCGAACAAAAAAAGAATTTTGAAAATCGGTCCATAATTGGCGGAGAAATCGGTGAACATACATTAAAAAAAATATATACATACAGTCGAACGTAGAACCTCCTCCTTTTTTGAAGTCAGTAAAATCGAGAAGGCAGTCTACCGTCATACGTAAGCTTTTTTGTCCAGTTTAAGTTAAAAAAATCGTCACTCACTTTGAGCTATTAAGTATTCTTGACTATGATCTAGCTCAAGTATTGAGTGGAGCTCTGCCGCACTAACTATAATGACCGTAACTAACAATTTTTCTCAAAATCACTTTTTGCCATATTCGAGGTCAGGGAAACGAGATCTATATGTAGCTCTCGCCCAAATTTTGATATGTCTTATAATATCAAAAATAAATTAAGCTTAACCACGGTAAGTGATTTGTAATTGTTATGCTTTCCAGTCATTAGAGCTCTATGTGCCATTACTGTCTTTATGGTAAGGAGCATGCTCAGAGCTAACTAGTCAATCCTAGGCATAACCGCCGTAAATGTGAATATTGTTGTAATACTTTGAATGTTCTTACCGGTGTAATATGGGAATACTATTCATTTTAACCGTAACTACCATTTACTGTGCTTATGAGTAATAAATTTAAAATAAAAAAATAATGAATACTAGTGATAAACACAGCAAGAGCTTAAACGGTGTTTATTTATAGGATCTCATTTGTTTGCATTTATCGGTGCACTACGCATTACCACCGTAACTACCACTTACGGTGTTTATAACTAGTATTTGATAGAAATTTGTTGAAGAGTACACTACTAATAAACATATTATTGACGCATACTGTGTTAATAACAAGTGAATATCATTTCTTATTTGAAGTATCCACTAAAAATAAAGCAAATAAGTCGTGTAGATACAGTGTATATAACTAGCGAATACAAGTGCGTGCGCCGCGATATTTTTGCGGGGTGAGGTGTTCGGTCGGGGGTGTTCGGTCGCTCGCATGGCACGCCACGCCAGTTGACCTTCGGCAAGCCGCGCAGCGTCGTGTGTGCGCGGTGTTTTGGAGTACCTCATAAATCCAAGGTGAGTATTTTTCTTATGAAATTGATGTTATCTTTTTGCTGTTATTAGAAAATACTAATCACCAATTTAGTTTGTCTTTTTGTTGATGTCTTAAAACAGTCTCAAGTTTACTTCCCGCGTATTACGAAACGGTTTCTTGGGTAGAGTCCAGGTTTTGCTTTTAACGAAAATATTTTAAATCAAAATCTATATGTGTGTCATTTGTAGATATATTTACCTGTCTTGCGAATATGGGATGGGTTACTAGTTGCCATTAGTTTACCTATTACAAAACTGGTGATAGCTGTTAAAGGTTAATGACTTTACGTGATTTTGTATCCGAATACATTGATAAGATAAATGTTAACTTTTCGTGTTGTGAGTTTTTTTCAATGTAACTTTGTTATTTGACTTTACCTAAGAGCTTTATTATAGAAAAAAATACCAGCCAAGTGCGTGTCGGGATACGCGCAATATAGGGTTCCGTAGTTGCTTGTCACAATATTCATTTTAAGTATATGAAATTTTTAATTTTTACTGACGGAATAAGTTGATCGGTTATTTTATTATTTATTAACCTTCTATAGCTACGATATTTTTTTGTCTAGCAAGCATCATCCATTTAGCTGGTGGCGGGGATAATTGACTCTAAAAAAAACTTGCAATTTGAATAGCTTAATATTTCACAATTAAACAGGTTCCTTGTTTTTTTTTCTACGAAACCCTAAAAAGGAGCGGGCTTACCAAAATTTCCCAACGCAATCTTATCGTCAAGCCGGAACACGTTGTTTTTAGCATTCATGTTTGGCGGCAAGACTTGATAAGATGGTAGTAGCTAGCCAGGCGGGCTTTGAATGCCCTACCACCAACCAAACCGAGTCTTAATAAGTTGACCCCGCCGGGAATCGAAACCGCGACCTCCTGAATTGATATGAAGCTAATGGATCAACCATTACGCCACGGAGACGGTTAAAAGTTGTAGCGTGATTTGAGTTCTTAAGCCAAGAGATACAAATCCCTACGTGTATGCACTTGACTGTATTTTTATTTGTTTTGTATTTTAATTTAAGTGTTTTTTCTGTAACTTGTATTATATAGGAAGAATTTAAATTAGTTCTTTATAATAAAAAGTGTGCTTAAACTCATGATAAAAAACAACTTTGCCAAAGAAACATAGGTCGAAAAAAAAACTTACTCTTATTATCTCTTTACTAACTAAGTCGCAGCTGATTGCATTTACACATTTATTTTTTAATTTTTCGACCTATATTTATTTTTTTCAAAAAGTTGTTTGTTATCATAAGTATATGCACCCTTTTTAGTATCCAGAACTAATTTATAGTCAACCTATATGTTTAAATAATCGATATACTATAATATTCTCGCTATTATTCACCTACTTATCTACTTCAGTATCTGGCCTTACTTCAGTAATTTATTATTGTTGCAGCATAATGTCGAATGCAGCAGCAAAAGCTAGACGTAACAAAATTTTGAAGATAGCGGAAGTTGAAAATTCAGAAGAAAAAAAGACTGATTCAACGCAAAGGACCATTATTGATACTGAAAAAGATGGAAATTCAGAAGATAAAAAGACTGATTCAACGCAAAAGACCATTATTAATACTGAAAAAGATGAAGAATTTAGATTAGACCCTAATTTTAATGTCATTGATGTGTTTGATGAAAATTATTTTGACGAAAATTCTTTATTTTGTCACGAAATATTAAATGATTCTGACAATGAACAAAGCGACAACAAATCTAAATCTAACAAATTCGATCTGTCACTTCTTAATTCCGATGATAGTAGAGATGAGGATTACATACCCGATTCTTGCGAAAACAGTACTGATGATGAAAATTTAACAACTGAAATTGATTCGAACACACGTCATGATAAAAACAGAGCTGAAAAAAGAAAGAAAAATACGCTAAACACAAAAGATACTTCCAAAAAGTTCAAAGCGGAACCATATCTACTATTAAGACGTGGAAAAGATTTGACTAAAGTTGGTAAGTTAAGGAAAAAAAGGAAGTTTGAAGAAGGACTGACTCAACTACCCAGAAGAAAAGTTAATGTGTTGTCTAATACCAAAGCTACTATTATCCCTACCCAAGATACAATTTCAAAGACAAGAAAAGATAAAGAATCAACGAAGCGAAAAGAAAATATACTTATTAATATCGATCTCAAGCCACCAACAAATAAAAAAGTAAAAAAAAATCAGATATTTCAAGAAATTACTCAACCAGAAAACAATTTAGTTCAAAATAGAGATCAACCGACTCAACTAAAAGAAAACATTCAGAGAAACATAAACAATGAACGGGTACGACTACCAGACAGTTTACAGGAAAGTAAAGATACTGGAAAACCAATACCACAAAAAAGAGAAAATATAATAAACAAAAATAACACTTTCGAAGAAGAAAGTGTACAGGAAAATAGAGATACTAAAATACCAACATTACAAAAAGAAGATATATACAATACACAACGAAAAGAAAAACTCGATGATCCTAAAAAGACTGGACTGCTGCATAATATAAATAATTTAAAAAAGACTATTGAACAGTTAGAAAAAGAAAATTCAGAAAAGTCGAATGATGATCCACCTATAGCACAAGAAGAAGAAATGGTGAAAAATATAGACACCGAGACATCAATAAATTCAGACAACTCATTACCTGATCCAGAAAAATTAAACTGCCCCAATAATGAACAACCAATACCACAGGAAGAACAAATAGTCAGTAACGTAGAAGTTCAACAGCCAGAGGTTACACCTGATTTGGCGAATAATCAACAAAGAGAAACTGGATTGCTGCAGAATATAAATATTGTAAAAAAGACTATAGATATTGAACAGTTGGAAAAGGAAAATTTAGAAAAGTCGAATGATGATACACAAGAAGAAGAAATATTGAAAAATATAGCCACCGAGTCACCAATAAATTTAGACAACTCATTACCTGATCCGGAAAAATTAAACTGCCCCAATAATGAACAACCAATACCACAGGAAGAACAAATAGTCAGTAACGTAGAAGTTCAACAGCCAGAGGTTACACCTGATTTGGCGAATAATCAACAAAGAGAAACTGGATTGCTGCAGAATATAAATATTGTAAAAAAGACTATAGATATTGAACAGTTGGAAAAGGAAAATTTAGAAAAGTCGAATGATGATACACAAGAAGAAGAAATATTGAAAAATATAGCCACCGAGTCACCAATAAATTTAGACAACTCATTACCTGATCCGGAAAAATTAAACTGCCCCAATAATGAAATACCAATACCACAGGAAGAAGAAATAGTCAGTAACGTAGAAGTTCAACAGCCAGAGGTTACATCTGATTTAGCGAATAATCAACAAAGAGAAACTGGATTGCTGCAGAATATAAATATTGTAAAAAAGACTATAGATATTGAACAGTTGGAAAAGGAAAATTTAGAAAAGTCGAATGATGATACACAAGAAGAAGAAATATTGAAAAATATAGCCACCGAGTCACCAATAAATTTAGACAACTCATTACCTGATCCGGAAAAATTAAACTGCCCCAATAATGAAATACCAATACCACAGGAAGAAGAAATAGTCAGTAACGTAGAAGTTCAACAGCCAGAGGTTACATCTGATTTAGCGAATAATCAACAAAGAGAAACTGGATTGCTGCAGAATATAAATATTGTAAAAAAGACTATAGATATTGAACAGTTGGAAAAGGAAAATTTAGAAAAGTCGAATGATGATACACAAGAAGAAGAAATATTGAAAAATATAGCCACCGAGTCACCAATAAATTTAGACAACTCATTACCTGATCCGGAAAAATTAAACTGCCCCAATAATGAAATACCAATACCACAGGAAGAAGAAATAGTCAGTAACGTAGAAGTTCAACAGCCAGAGGTTACATCTGATTTAGCGAATAACCAACAAAGAGGACAACAAGGTGAAGAAGACATGGAGACCGTAGGATTGGGTTTAACAAAAGCTGGAAAACCGAGAAAGAGGAGAAAGTTTGATAAGTCAGTGGAAGAAAGAACGGCTGAAAAGAAACAAGAATATGAAGAGAAACATTCCATAAAAAGTCCTTGTGATGTAAGATCTTGCAGGAAGAAGTGTACTTCTAATATAACAGAAGAACAAAGAAAAGAAATACATGCCAAATATACAAATCTAGATTGGGAAGCTCAGGGATTATTTATGAAATGCTTAGTAGAAGAAAAACTAGTCGCACGAAGGATTCAATCTAGCAAGGAAGGTGACCCAAGGCGCACGATTACTTACAAATATTTTCTAAAATCTACTAATCTTCCACGGACTGAAGTTTGTAAGACTTTTTTTCTAACTACTCTCGGTTATAAAGCAAATAACGATACTAGACTTATGACAGCGTTAAAAAAACCAGTTGATAAACAAACCTATGAACGGGGAAGGTACAAGAGGACAAATAAAATAGATAAAGAAGTTGTAGTAAAACATATAATGAATTATAGCCCATGCATTTCACATTACAGACGTGAGCACGCCCCAAAGAAACTTTACCTACCAAGTGACTTAACTATAACCTTGATGCACAAACAATTTCTAGAACAATATCCAGCCCTATCGGTCTCGTTCGAATATTATAGAAAGGTAGTCACGGAAGACTTAAATATATCATTTGCTCAGTTAGGTAACGAAGAGTGCGAGCAGTGTGCCTATTATAAAATGCATGATACAATTCACATTGATAATCCAGATGAAACCTGTGAGATATGTGTGAATTACTTGTCTCATAAAGTACGCTATAGACAAACTCGCGCCGCGTATAAAATTGACGTTGAGATAGCAACTGAAGATGAAACAAGTACATATTACTCAGTCGACTTGCAGAAAGTCGTCATGTTGCCACGCATAGACCAATATAAAGCAGCAATATTCTGCCCACGGATAATTGCTTTTAATGAAAGCTTTGTACCTTTGGGTTCAAAAGTTAACCGTAATGTACCGTACGCAGCAGTATGGAATGAAACTACATCTGGAAGATGCCAGGAAGATATAATATCAGCATTTCGAGCTTTCCTAATCTATAAAAGAGATATTGAAAATATAGTCTTGTGGCTGGATAATTGTGCAGCGCAAAATAAAAATTGGGCTTTGCTGTCATTTTTAGTGAACATTATCAACAGTAATATGATTTCGGCAAAGACAGTAACAATAAAGTATTTTGAACCCGGACATACTTTCATGTCAGCAGATTCCTTCCACCATCAAGTGGAATTATCGCTGAAAAGGAAGGACAAAGTGTATGACTTTGAAGATTTTGTAGAATGTGTCCGAATGAGCAATTCCAAAAAAAATTTTGTAAAGAACATGGAAGTGTCTGACTTTTTCAGTTATCAAGATTTTTCGTCTCAGCATAAATTGAAAAAGAGATCAC
Organism: Aproaerema taeniolella; assembly: GCA_949987775.1. Lineage (NCBI taxonomy): Eukaryota > Metazoa > Arthropoda > Insecta > Lepidoptera > Gelechiidae > Aproaerema > Aproaerema taeniolella. The sequence continues at coordinate 13,334,552 of OX465250.1, forward strand.
CTCGGGTTTACTTAAAAGATATAATGTGTGTAAAAGTTGAGAGGGGATTATATGGCTTAAAATATAAAAATAATCACAGCGATGACTATTACAACACCCTGGATTTCCTTCAAGCAAAAATTATTAAGAACCAACAGTTTCCAGACACCACTCCAAAAACGGGACCAAGAGGCACGACAGAAGAAAGGAAAAGAGAAATTATTGCCAAGCTGGTACCACTTATGCCAGAAAATCGAAGGCAATTTTGGCGTGATTTGCCCACTTCCACTTCTAGCGCAGATATTAGCCAGGAATAATAACTTTTTAATGTTTTATATTTTATGTTTTTTATTTTTTATATTCAAGGAGAATGTTTTGTTTTATTTTATTTTTATTCACATGTTCCTACTACCTAATGATTAAGTAGTTTTAAAATGCAACAATGCAACCCTTAGCTTAAGTTTTCCTGAGTATTATGTTAATTTTTGCCAAAGCAACGTAATTATAATTACTTACTAAAATGTGATCTCATAAAGTGCATAAAAGTACTGTACTTAAGTATCTTTAATAATTCTTAGAAATTTTAAGTATTTTTAAAAAATAAAATATATATTTCTTACATTTTATTTTAGTTCTGATATAACCCTTTACCTACCCTTAACTCTTTTTCTTTTAGGTAGATAAAGTTCCTGCTTTTTTAAAAATAATCTTTATTTGTATGCCAGGCCGTAAGTTAATTATACCCTAGACTTTCACAGTTTATTCCTAGTCATAAGAAGCGTATGTGCTGTAGTTGCTGTTGTTACGCCTAGTGCATTTATAATTATAAACATACCTGGATACTACAGATAAGCATGTTAACTACAATTACTAAACATAAGGACCGTAACTACTGCACTTGCGGTTCTTATGCTTAGGAAACGTAGTGCAAATCTGATAAATGTTACTAAAGACAACTACTTTTTTCGTAAATTTAAATAGAAAACATTACATTTTTACGTAATAAAGTATACACGTGAATAGACCAGTACAATGGCTATCACGAGATGTAACTCTAAATTTCCAATTTCCAATAGTTTTCGAATGACAACAAAAAAACAATATAAAACTTTACGCGCCTTTTTCTCGGTTTTGAGCGCGATGAAGTTACGGTCATTATAGTTAGTGCGGCAGAGCTATCTGCGAGTTTGAGAAAAAAAAAAGTGATACGAAGACGTTCGTAAATAATTATTGAGTAGCGAAGCTATCTGAAACAATATCATAAACAACTGAACCCTAAAAAAATCCATGAAAAACTTTTGATCCGCATAGTGACTCACATCATAAATGATTGCTTGTTTTGCTTGTAACAATGTTATCAGTATTATTACTCTAGCTATTGTGACGGCTTGGTATAACTAAACCAACAAATCGTTCACTGACTAAATTACCTCATGGCAACTTTTTTAGACAAAGCGTTTGCCTACGTACACCAACAGGACAGAGCGGTCCTCGTTATAAGTTCTTCCTTTACAAAAGTATAAAACCCGGTTCGTTTTGAAATATCAGTTTGAAATTTTTACGTAACAGATTTTATATCCACTCTGAAACTTTATTTCTGTTCTCTCTCGAAAATGCTTTATCCCTTCTTTATTCGAGGAAAGATTGACCAAAATATGTGCTTGTAAATATGTTTATCGTTCGACTTTTGTAACAAGAGTTTGACTTGTGTATCTGTATTTCTGTGTGTCTGTCTGTGACATTATAGCTTCTAAACGAATGGGCCGATTTTGATGTTTTTTGTTTTAAAGCCGACGTAATCGAGAAGGTTCTCAGCTATATTTGATCAAAATGAATTCAGCTATCTAGTAGTTATGAGCGATGAATGTCGGAAGTGATACAATTTTTTAAAATTTTATAGTTATTTTTTACGCGAAGTCGACCACTAAAGTAAGTCCATAAGGTAAAGATACGGTTACACTGCGACGCCGTGTGCGGAAGGTCTAGGCTAGGTGTTAGAGTTTTCAAATCGTTTCGACTACATTCTACTTATTTTTATCGTGTAGGTATAGACAAGTGTGTGGCTATCTTGGCTGACCCTGATGTCAAAGTTTTAAAACCGCACAATGGCCTCTGACTTGGTATTAACGACTGTAGTCAATCGACAACGACCGGGACCGACAGCTTATCGTGTCCTCCGAAGCACGGAAACGCTCGTAATAAATTAACACACTACAATTAACATCACTGATTAGTGTTAAACACTTAATTAAAAGTCTATTACTTTTATAAAAAATCAATACTTAGATGTAGAAAGTGCGTGATTATGGGCTGTTGTATCCGTATGACCACTTGCATACATTGTTTAGTAATTCATTATCGAGGTGGAAGGTATTCAGAACTAAAACTCGAGGTTCTGAGTTAATAATAAATTTACCCAATACTTCAACTTCGATTGGATAAGCTTCATACTTGTATTGATTTTTTATTCATTTATTTTTTACTACATGTTACACACACATTAACATTATGAGATTTTAACACACATGCAAACATGTTGCGTAAAAAAACTTACATTATAAATTATAATACAGTTGGCAATCATCTTTTAGATCACTTATTTTATCTCAATCTCAATATAATGTACTTACACCACTCTGATGACGGTTTGTCGGTTCCTGCGCGGTCAATCGGATTGTCCAGATTTGGTTTCTTCGGCATGTCGGTTATATGTTCCGAATAGCTATTTACGCGCACGTCGTCACCGCTTACTAGCCGTTCCTACCTCTAGCTAGAGCATCCCATCACAGTCACTCGCCGATCACCCACCCTCTCACGCTACTAAATGCACTCTTGGCAGAAGCACAAAGCCTCGATATTTTTGCAGATAACTGGTCAGTATTAGTAGCAACGTTTTGCTCTTCTCAGAGCATTGTAAAATTTTATCTGCTTTTATGTATATTTTATGAATTTGTTTTTGTTTGTATAATTATGTTCCATGAATGTTTTAAAATTATAATGACCGTTTTATATTTCTCACACAGGTCTTAGATATAAATCTGTAATACTGTGTAGATATTAAGTAAATAAATAAATAAATAACGTCTGCTTCAAATTGTAAGCGTTTTTATTTTCAAAAGTCATTACTTAAGCTTAAATACTTTTATCCCCTCGATTTTGTACATTAAGAACAAAATTATGATTTAAAAAAAATCAGCGACTGATCAAGAGTTCTCACCGCCCTAGGCTAATTATGAGGACGCGCCCCCGCCAGGTGTGTTCCGGACGGCCTAAAAAGAAGTAAGTGAGTAAGAGTAGTAGTGTGAAAATTTTAACATGGTTCATACTACCTTTAACAGTTTTCAGATCGAACTGCACGCGAAACTAACGTTGTCCTTTAATCTGCGTGACATTCAACCTTAGGGTGGCCAACCATTTTTTAAGCTGACCGTACATAAAGGCAAAGTACCTCACGCAATATAAGACCAAAATCATGACAAGTGACTGCAGGCTACCAAGTAGAAAACCAAATCCATGTCGTGTTTGGCCGTATGACTTGTATTAGTTTCTACAGACAACTTAGTTGCCATTGCCATTGACCATGAGCATTGGTCATCTAGGTGTAAAGTTGCTTCGACTTGAGTATTTTTTAAATATTTACAGTTATGTTATAGTTAAAAAAAAAGGAGAGGTATCATACAAGTGAAACATTTTTGCAACTGATTGATAATTTATTAAAAAAATTATAGTAATTAAGTAATTAATATTAGATTATACAAAAGTCCTTTTTCGTGCTTTAGCGTCTGCAAATCTTTCCACAATTTTTCAAAATGTAATAGTTTGCAAAAAATCACTTTCTATGTACATTAGGGAGAGCACTGCAAGTTTTTGCTGGCGGAGTGTGGAGCGCAAGTAATTTTTTACTCTTTTAAGTGCTGAAAAAGACCTTTCACCGCTGCAGTTTGTAACACTCATCGTTAAAAAAAATCTTAATATTATCTCCACATTCGGGAACATGCATGAAATATTAAAACTTTTTATTAACTGCAACAAACCCTTTGGGGTTCTGGCAAAAATACAGTGCTCGGCCTCGGTGTCAGATTTTAAAAACTGCGCCAAATGGACGCATTCTTCTGCAAAAGTTTCTTCTAAATCAGTGGCATATAGTTGTTTTAACTTCTTTGCTTTTCTTCTTATAAATGCACTGTCGTCTAGTTCATGCAGTTTCCATAAGAAACCAAACCTTGTGTTTACTATGTTATAAATAAATAATTTGCCGGTTTTTTTCGCACTTCAAAGCAATCAGTGGCTACATAATAATTATCAACGACGAAAGATGGTCTCCCTTGTAACTCAATGTGCCCCGTTTTAACTTCATCAAAATGAAATTTTGATTTCTTTCTTCTTCTTTCATCTTTTTTTTATGTGGTCACTTCGCATCTCTTGATTGCCTCTGATTCAAAATTTTCAAACTCTTTTTCGTCACGCAACGTATCAAGATAAGCATCTAATGTCTCATAAAGAGTAACAACGTTAGATAAATCAACAGAACCTGCTTGTATAGCTGTGCAATAACGATGTCAGCCGTGTGGTGATCGGTTGAGAATAACACCACCCCATCTCTATCCGTGGGTGTCGTAAGAGGCGACTAAGGAAACACAAATGAGACCTGCCTCCTAGTAATCCATCCCAGGCAACGACACTTCATTTTTTTCTGAATCTGAGGTGTCGTCCTATGGTCTCATGCGGTGTGGTAGGCTCTGTAAAGGGCCGTCTGGTTCGCGACCACCCTCCTAACGAAGTCCGACGCCAAACAGCTTGCTGTGTTCCGTCGGTGCGTGGGAGTACCAGTGCCTTTATAGGCATTTTCTGGGTTAACTCGCTCCATCTTCGACCTCATCTTTGACCTTATGGTCAAGATTGAGGTCAAGAGTTAACCCATCTTATAATAAAAAAAAAGAAATAAAAAAGATTTGAAACTTTACGAGCACAGAGTTCCAAAAGAGTTTTAATTTTTCTAATATTCCTTCTGCTTCTATTTTGGTTTCGTTACTTTGATTTTCATCTTCGCAAATGGAGTTTAATGTTTCCAGAAGTTGTTTGTATTAACTGTATAATACAGGGTGTAAAAGACAGGTTAGCAAATACTTTAATTTTTTTATCTTTTATTATGAGATGGGTTAACTCTTGACCCCAATCTTGACCAAGGTCATAGATGAGGTCGACGATGGAGCGAGTTAACCCACAAAATGCCAATTAAGGCCCTGGTACTCCCACGCACCGACGGGACACAGCAAGCTGTTTGGCGTCAGACTTCGGTAGATCTGGTTAATGGTGGAATCTACCCATAACTATCATCAGCTACAAGTAATTATTTTTTCCCGGAAACGTCATGTTAACGAGTTTTCATTATTTACCTACTTTGGCGCCACGCAACGTATCGAGATACCGCGTCCCGCGCGCGATCCCCCCGCGCCGCGCTGCTATCGGAGTGCGATGTATATTGCTGGTTTTCGTGTTTTATGTTATGATTGTTTTTTATTGAAAAATGGAGTGTATTCGGTTAAATAATAAAAAAATGTAAGCAGAAAATATTAAAAAACATGGAAGAAAATTGAAAATTTTCCGGAGAAAAATTCCACTGGAAAATCATTCAGAATGATTGTCTGAGTCCAAGGTTTCAGTTTTTGCTAAGCTGTCTTTTACACCCTGTATAAGGCTTTGCTTGCATCTGCTTGCGCACTCCATCGAGTTTTCGATAGATTTTTAGTAACGTCAATTTTTCATCCAATTTGGATAACAAAATTTGTCATCTGCTTGTAGATCCAGAAAAATTTTTTTATAGTTGTTGTTCCAGTGTAAGAAAAGCAGCTGACTCGTCACTACTTTCTGCGGCAGCGGATCCCACGAGTTGTAGAGGATGGGCTGCACAAAGAACAAAAGTATCCAATGGATTTACAGCTTTAATTCTTGACTGAAGATCTTTGTATTGAACAGACATATTGCTAGCATTATCATAACTTTGGCCATAACATGTCTTTAATATCAAGTTTTAGTTTTATCAGTTGTCGCAAGAACAGCCTTGCAAGAACGTAATTGGGTAAAAATGTGACAAAACGTTCGACAGGTTCTCCGTCAGGCAAACTATAACGAATTATAAACGTCAATTGATCGGTGTGTGAAATATCTGATGTAGAATCGATGCTAATCGAATAATATTTTGCTTTTTTTATTTCTCCTATAATTGAAAGTCGAACTTCGTCAGCGAGAAGTAAAATAAATTCATTGATTATAGAGGATGACAAGTACGATGGAGAACCTCTGCCTTTTTGACAAATCTCACCAAATGTTCAGCCATGAAAGGATCAAATATAGATATAAGCTCAATACAGGCCAAGAAAATTTCCGTTTAGTGCAGATCTGATCATTTCATTTTGACCGTGAAATGGAAGCCCACGAGAAGCTAAAAACTTAATTGTTTCTATTACCCGTAGTATAGTAATACATTTCGCCAATAAGTTATTTCTTCATTATATTGTTTGACTATTTGGGTATCCAGTCGTTGTAAAAGTTTACCTCTATATACATATTGCCCCATACGTTTACGATGATCCGGAGAATTGTCATGATCAGTTATAAAGTTAGAATTTTTTCAGTCATTAAATCCGCTTTTGGCAATTACGTATGTTCCTCCAAATAATTTGCAAGGACCACAAAACAAGTGACTTGTGGATTCTGAGTATTCTAACCAGCTTCTCTTCAAATTTTCGCCATCAACAAGCTTTTTCTCAAACATATTTTTAAAAGAAATCTTTTTTGATTTTTATACTGCCTTTCTGATCTGGACAAATCTAATTCTTGGTTTTGTTGCAGTCCATTTTTAAACGGTTGTATTTAGCTTGCCCTGTTCCTGTTGTAGATCCTAGGTACTAGTCATCACACCACTCTCCTCATCAATCTAGGGCATTGATCAGACAAAAAAAAATTAAATCGTTGGGTGTGTGAAATTTCTATCAAGTCAAACTATTTATTACATACTAGCATTCCGCCCGGGACTTTGTTTCCGTGGGAATTCGGGAAAATTATGTAGCCAATGTCTATCGGGGATAATGTAGCTTTGTAATTGTGAATGAATTTTTCACAAATCTGTAGTTTCGGAGCCTGTTCAATGCAAACAAACAAACAATCAAATCTTTCCTCTTTATAATACGAGTATGTATAGATAGATTACGCGGGTTCCGCGCGCCCAACGATTATATTTTTTTGTCTGATCTATGCCCTAGATTGGTGAGGAGAGTGGTGTGATGACTGGTACCTAGGATCAACCGAATTATTTTTTAGATTTTAGTACACTCTTAGAAGATAACCCCGCACACAGCCCCCGGCCGGGCACCTCCAGGCAGTGACGTCAGCTGTATGGAAGGGAGAACGGCTGCTTGGCGGAGCGGCGAGTCGGGCGCTCACTTTCGCTCGCGCGCTCGGACGAGACGGACGTCTTTTAGTGCACAAATTGTTTCCATATTTTTGTTAAAGTTTTTTTGATTAAATTTCAATTAGGTAAAATCGTAGTCTCTTTTTTTAAAAAATTCCCATTTATTCTGATCCTTAAGATCAGAAGTGGGATCGTCAACGCGCCGCGCTTATTCGCCATCGGTTTACTTTAAATTTTAGTGTAAAATAGCCGTGACTTGCATAAAATTTTACATAGTGGGTAGATTGTTTGCGCTAGTTTCGTAGACCGTTAAGAATTGTGTTGTCATGTCGGGACGTGCTTCTAGATCTACTCAGCGCGAATCCTCGCATATTAGACGACGTAAAAGACATCATTCTCGCGAACGTCGTAGTAGTTCAAGCAGTTATGACGATACTCAATCGAAACGTCGTAAAATAGTACGTGAGGATCGCCGACGGTCTCCTAGACGCCGCGATAGATCACGTAGTCCGACTGATATACGTAGGCGCCGTGACGGCTCTTACGGGCGCCGCTATAGCCGGCGCCATGATACTCTTAGTCAGGTATTGCTTAAACTGAGTGCACTAGAAGATCGACTACCTAAATCGTCCTCGACGCCCGTGCCGCATCTCTGTGACCAGAGCTACACGCCGCCGCCGCCAGCGTCGCGGCCCGTTTCTGCGGCTACTGAGATACCGGCGGCTACGTCGGGTATTGAGACGCGTTCTGTTGAGAGCGCGACCGCCACGGACAGGATTGTTGGAGCGCTTTCTTCACTATTTCAAGTAAGATCTAAGCTTTACTATATTTCGAATTTCGACCCTAGTATACACGATTTCGATGTTTGGTGCGCCGAAGTTGATCGCGGGCGCGAATTAAATCACTGGGACGATCATGAGTGCCTCGGTCGCATTGGTAGTTGTTTGCGGGGTGATGCGAAAACGTGGTTAAATGATTGGGTGACAAATGACCGTACGTGGTCAAATTTTAAAACTGAATTTCGTTCGTTGTGTCCACGGGATGTTGATATGGCTACTGTGCTGTACGATGTTATGAGCACTAATTCCAATAAATTTACCACGTATGCGGAGTACGCCCGTAAATCTCTGTTGCGATTAAACATTGTTAAGGGGTTGTCAGACGAGTTAAAGACTGCCATTGTTATCCGAGGTATTACTGATCCCCAAGTCAAGGCCGCGACAACTAACGCTAAGCTTCAAACGAAAGATTTAGTTGAATTTCTTTCCGTGTATCTTAAACCAAAAAGTGCTTCTACCGCGCCTGCCAACAATCCTGCTCAATCTCAAAAACCCGGTTCGTCTAATTCGCGTAAACGCGATGCATCTAGGTACGACCGTTTAGCGTGTTATTTGTGTGGTGAAATAGGTCACAAAAAGATTCACTGTCCAAACCAACAAAAAGCGAACGAGAGTAGTTCGAGCGCTAAATCAGATCTCAAACCACCCGCGAAACCTGCTTCTGTGCCTGCAAATAACAAGCCAGTTAAGAGCTGTACTTATTGTAAAAAGAGCGGACATCTCGTCGACCAATGTTTCTTAAAACAACGCGTGGAGTCTAAATCTGTTTCTAAAAATACAAGCAATGTAAATTTTTGCTCCGAGGAGACTACGGTCGAAACAACGTGATGTCCGCCTTAATACAAAAACTACCCGTCGACGTGTTAATAGATTCTGGGTCTGATATATCGCTGATTTCTGAGTCTGTTTTAAAACATCTTGATTTAAATAAACGTCCTACCTACCGTCGAATGCGTGGTATAGGCAGTCAAGACATAGAATCAACGTCATATGTTAATACGATCTTAGAGTTCCCTGAAATATCTTTGGAGGTAGATTTATACGTTGTACCGTCAGAATGCATTCAAACTCCTGTACTGATAGGTACGGATATTTTAAATCGAAGCGGAGTTACTTATATTCGAACTAATGACTGTCAGCGTTTTATTCGAGTTGATCATGTGAATAACCTGTCGACTGTGGAGGTCGATGTGGTAAAAACGCCTTTGGTTGGTGAGGAGAAAGAAAGACTTCTGTCTCTAATAAATGAGTTTTCTGATACTTTTACCACTGGAACAGCGACCTCTACAGTCACCACTGGTAGCATGGAAATAAAACTTAACAGTGACGTGCCCGTGCATTACAGGCCATATAAGCTTTCCGCCGACGAGAAATCCCGGGTTCGCGAGATAGTAAATGATTTGTTAAGCAAAGGAATAATTCGTGAGTCGCAGTCGGACTACGCGAGTCCTATCATCCTTGTTAAGAAAAAGAACGGGGAGGATAGGATGTGCGTTGACTATCGCGCGTTGAACGCCGTCACTGTTAAGGAACGTTTTCCATTACCCCTTATCGACGATCACATAGATAGACTAGGGAGTTATAGGTTTTTCACTAGCTTAGACATGGCGTCTGGTTTTCACCAAGTGCCCATGAAGGACGACGAATCTATTAGCAAAACTGGGTTCGTAACGCCCGAAGGGCACTACGAGTACTTAAAAATGCCATATGGTCTCGCTAATGCTCCCATTGTATATCAAAAAATTATTTCAAAGACCCTAAAGCGGTTTATTGACAGCGGCAAGGTTTTGACTTACATCGATGATGTACTAATTATGTCCAATTCTGTCGAGGAAGGTTTCGAAACACTCCGTGATGTATTAAAAACTCTTTCCGATGCCGGATTTTCTATTAATTTAAGAAAATGTACCTTCCTTGATACAGAGTTAGAATACTTGGGCAGATTGATTGGACATGGTCAGGTAAGGCCGAGTCCGAGTAAAACTGATGCACTGATTAAGTCCCCGAAACCAACCAATGTAAGGGAGGTTCGTCAGTTCCTTGGGCTAGCTGGTTATTTCCGTAGATACATCGCTGGTTATGCGTCAAAGACTGCTTGTATCGCTAAGTTGCTAAGGAAAGGCGAACCTTTCATCTGGGGCCCTGATCAGGATGCCGCCCGCGATTATATTATTAAGCGTTTGACAGAGGAACCGGTTTTAGCAATTTTTGACCCCAAATTACCCACTGAATTACATACCGACGCTAGCGCAATAGGTTTCGGTGCTATCTTGATTCAAGAACACGAAGGGAAGCGGAAGCGCGTTGTCGGCTACTATAGTAAGTCCACCCAAGGTGCAGAGGCCCGTTATCATAGCTATGAACTCGAAACCTTAGCTATTGTGCGTGCCTTACAGCATTTCCGTCATTATTTAATTGGAATTAAATTTAAAATTGTAACGGACTGTAATTCGTTAAAATTGACTGAGCGTAAAAGGGACCTATTGCCTCGTGTTGCGCGCTGGTGGGTCTACATGCAAGATTTCGAGTTCACGTTAGAATATCGTAAAGGTTGCCTTATGCAACATGCAGATTTTTTAAGCCGACAGCCTGCTAACGTGTTCCAAATCCGAAATCCGCGAAATTGGGCAAAAATTGCTCAGACAGCTGACTCTGAGACTCAAGACCTAATACAGAAACTGAGAGAAGGCCAATTAGATAGTACTCGATTTATAGTTAAGAATGAGTTGTTGTACTATAAGTATACGCCAATTGGTGAAGATTCCCGTCTCCTCTGCTTTATTCCAAAAGGACAAAGACTCAGTTTGTTGAGGGTCTTCCATGATGATCACGATCACATCGGTATAGACAAAACTACTGACCTAATACTGCGTCACTTTTGGTTTCCTGGGTTGAGGCCCTTTATCAAGAAGTATATCGGTCACTGCATAGTATGCCTTGCTCATAAAAAGGTGCCTCGAGCGCCTAGTCAACCAATCGAATCATGGACGAAACCCGATACTCCCTTTTCGGTGATTCACACTGATGTACTCGGACCTTTAACCGACTCTAATGGCTTCAAGTATATTCTTATTGTCGTTGATTCTTTTTCCAAGTTTTGCCTATTGTACGCACTATACAGGCAAGATACTGACGAACTGAAACGAGTGTTTTCTAACGCGGTTTCTTTGTTTGGCACACCCTCCACCATTGTCTGTGACCGTGGTAGAATGTTTGAAAGTATGTCATTTCAAAGCTGGGTGACAGAATTAGGATGCTCCATTCATTTCATCACACCCGAAATGCACCGGGAAAATGGACAAGTTGAGCGCTATTGTCGCACTGTACTCAATATGCTCCGTATCGAAGTCAACAACAAGGGGGCTTCCTGGTCCAATGTCCTTTGGAAAGTACAACTAACTTTAAATATTACAAAACATGCAACGACACAAACTTCAGCCTTACAGCTGCTCACTGGAGTTGAAGGCACTACCCCGGTCCTGAGATCTCTGGTGCGTGACGTCGCGCTAGATACGTCTGCCCCAAATCGTGAGGCCTTGCTCACACTGAGGAGGCAGCGAGCATCAGAACTCCTCGTTGCTAATCAGCACCGTCAAGATGCTTATGTCAATGAGGGTCGTCGACCCCCACGCACCTTCGCTGTCGGAGATTTTGTCTTCGTTAGCAAGAACGCCCAAAGTACCGGGAAGCTGGACTCCGGCATGCGCGGGCCCTACAAGGTCCTGCGAGCGCTACCACATCACCGCTACGAACTCGAATTGTTGGCGGGGTCGTTTGGTAAAAAGACTCAGACTGCCGCGGAACATATGGTTCAGTGGCGTGGTGAGTGGACCCCAGACGCGTGCGAAGTGTTCTTTGGAAATGGTGAGTTGTTTCTTTGTAAGGTATTGAGAAATGACTCTAATCTGTTGCTACAAGTTCAATTGCGTTTAGTTGATATCCGATAAGTGATTGAGTCATAGTTCACACATGCTTAACATAGCCCCGACATTGTGGCTACACTATGCATTTCAAAACTGTTATTACTGGAGTCCCGACCAGTGACTGCCAGGAGCCCCGACCAGTGGCTACTAACCTAGTCTTGGAGCCCCGACCAGTGGCTGCCAATAAGTCCTGGAGCCCCGACCAGTGGTTGCCAGATGATGTTATTTTGTCTTTGCTGTTGCTAGTGAGTTGCCTACTGTGGCTGCCTGTATGGATGTGATCACTTGAGTGCACGCTTGTGATTATGTTACTATGGGTAGCTATGGTACTATGGTACGGTCGAAAATTCATAGTCTCACATTGTGTTTTGATTTCTTGTAGATGGTGAACCACCATGTGAAGTACAGCCGGAAGGGTGTGAGATGCCAGTAAGCAGTGACCATGATGATCAGGTGGCTGACGAAGCTGATCAGGTGGCTGATGAAGCCGATCAGGTAGCTGACGAGGCCGATCAGCTGTCAGGAACGGCCGTCTTAGAAGATAACCCCGCACACAGCCCCCGGCCGGGCACCTCCAGGCAGTGACGTCAGCTGTATGGAAGGGAGAACGGCTGCTTGGCGGAGCGGCGAGTCGGGCGCTCACTTTCGCTCGCGCGCTCGGACGAGACGGACGTCTTTTAGTGCACAAATTGTTTCCATATTTTTGTTAAAGTTTTTTTGATTAAATTTCAATTAGGTAAAATCGTAGTCTCTTTTTTTAAAAAATTCCCATTTATTCTGATCCTTAAGAACACTTTATTTTCAATAAAATCATTTAACTTAAAAAAAAATATCAATTTTTTATTAACAATATAATCTCGAAATTCACCATTTACTTGCCCCAGTGCAGGGTCACTAGACGGAATAGACGACTTTTCTTCTATTAGAATTTCGTCTTCATTGTACGAGTAGATCGTCGGCGTCGTTGCTACTATAGGGCTAGTGTTGGACGGAGAAACGTAACTGTCCGCGGTAGAGGAACCAGAGCAAGAAATCGCTGGCGATAATGCGGCATTCGTCACCGTTTCGTTCCTTTCTGCAGTGTTCGTAAGAAAAAATCTAGTTTACGAGTTACGAGTATGTTTTAAAATGTTTTCTATTTTCTTCTCCTTTTCTTTTGCCTTTTTTCTGTATTCTGCTCCACTTGGCTTTTTTTCTATCGAACTACTCTCATTACCACTCATAGCCTTAAAAAAACACGGAAACACTAAGGAAAGGAAAACAAGTATCAATCACCAAAAACGAATATACGCGAGCGCGTGATATGACGGACAAATGACGATTTCGAAAGAGATAAGACAAATTAATGAAGCGAGGCAAAGTATACTAACTATTAACCACACCGGGGAGTTAGGGTTGCCAACCCTACTATATAATATAGTATCCTTCTATATTAAGGCATCAAATACTATATTTCTATAAAAAATATATAGTAGGCGAAACTACTATATTTTGCGTAAACTGGAACGCAGCCTTAACTAAAGCCCGCCCTCTCTCTACTCTACGTCTACCGCGAACGCGAATATTACGCGCGCAATCGCTACGATAGAAGAGCTGTTGTCATCGCATCGTACATGCATCGTACGTTTCAAAGGGCCTTTTCTGCTCTGTCTGTTGTTTTCTGCTAAATCAACTGTTGAAAAATGGCAAGAAGTTTTTCTTTTAAATGATTCAGAAATGCCTAACATTTTAAAAATTGTATCTTTCCTCTTTTCAATACCAGCCACATCAGCGTTTACAGAACGCATATTTTCTGTGATGAAAACTAAATGGCGAGACGAGCGTAACAGGGTCTTTTTAAATTGAATAAAATGCGAATTAATGGTGTTTTTCAACCTAAAAATTGATTGTAATGAAGCATATGAACACTTTAAAAAAAATAAAAATGTAATTATTAAGAGGAGCGTCTCAGTTTGGACTAGCGTCTCAGTTGTTTTTCATGCTGTCTCGATGTCGACCATCCGCCTCAGACTTGTGTGAATAGGACAATTGCAGCTTTCCGGTGAAATGCCGAGTTTTATTTCCAAAATTATGAGTTTAGGCGTCAATGAATTCCTACCCCAAAAAATTAATGAAATCGTACGTTTTTGGTATCTATCGATTTGTAAGCGTATAAACGAGGTTCGTGCGTTTTTTTTTCTAAAATTGTTCTTAGTTTTTCAACAGTCACCTCTTAAATATTGAGAATTCTTTTTGCGAAAAATGCTGATTTTTAGTCTCAAATATCTTTTTGTCTACTAAAAATATCACAAAAATCAAAACGTACGGACCTAGTTTTTGGTGTTTCTGATACTATACCAAAAATTTCCAGGGATCCGTTGACGTTTAGGGGATGAAATCCATTGACGCCGTTTGTATGGGAAAAAACACCGAGACGACCCTCTTAAGGCGCAAAGCAGTAAGAAATATTCATTTATAAAATAAAGTCACATTTTAACCACATACTATATTTTTATTCTTTTTTTTTGCCATCTACTATATTTTTAAGGAAATAACTTCAAAAATACTATATTTGATAGAAAAAAAGTTGGTAACCCTACGGGGAGTCCCCGCACATCGGTGTTTCATTGCGCTCGGCAAGCTGCGCTGATAGTGCGAGTTTTGTTTAATTCGCCTCGCAGAAACGCGCGTACAGGTGAAGATTATTTTGTATGGGAATTTAAACAGTGCAACCTAGACGATAAAGAATAGAATACGATACAATCGATACAGAGTCATCTATCGGCAAACGCAAGAAATAGGTTGCACTGTTTAAATTCCGAATTTCCCGTACAAAATGAAGTTAAAATTTACGCTCGTTATTGCGAAAACTCTCACTTAGGCATTCTGTTGCCAGCTCACCCACTCGCTCGACCACCGACCGATTCGAGCAACGAGTCAGTTTTTGTTTTACGTGCACTTTTTAAAATTTCAAAATTTATTGTTATAATCAGGGACTCTCAAGCGCATTTAGTTTTAGTGTTTTGTCTCGGTCTAGGGTTGCAATGATGCTAGATTAGTGCATGCGAAGACACTATTTTAGCGCGCCCCCCTTCGCGTCTTAGGCTGCAGCCTAATTAGCCTAAGGGTTAATCAGGGCCTGATCGTTTTTAGTCCGTCGCCCAAATTTTGTTTATAAATATGTATAAGAAAAGGTTACTCAAAAACACGTATCAAAGGAGTTCTTATTGCGTTTAGGATAAATCTCCACCTACTTTCCCCTAAAATATAGATCATAAAAGATATATACTTTCATAATAACAGTAACGGGTAGACGGACCTCTCTCATGGTTTCCGTAGTGACGATTTATGGCAACAACTTATTTTTGGAGGGAACTTATGACCCTTGGCATTTCTTGTACCATCGTAGGGTATATGTTCTGACAGGTTCGCTCAGTCGTGTGGTTTATTTTTAACCACCGAAAAAAAAGATCTGTGTTATAAGTTGTCGTTTATCTAAGTCTGTATGTCTGTCTGTAGCATTGGAGCCCCTAAAATAATGGACCGATTTCGATTGATATTTTTTTGAAAGTGACGCTCTTTTTAAACAATGTCAAAAGTTTAATTTTAATTTTTTGTGGGAAGGCCCTATGATTTTTTAAAAATTTTAGAGTTATTCACTGATACCATCCGATAAGGTAACGAATTTTTGCAGATCCGATTTTTTTTGCGCATATTTTTTGTCTATCCATCCATCGAAACACTCACGCCCTATAATCCTAGAACCACTCTAGACGCTAGATTTGACATCTATTCTGAGGGTTATTAGATGGAACATGAGTATAGTGGTGATAGGTCGTCAGCCTCTCGCCCACGATGCAGCAAAAACCTCACGTGCCATTTACTGTCTTCTACAGTACGCCTGGGAAGAGTTGGCAGCTGGCACATTCTAAGTTTTTCTTTCACTCCCAGTCCAGCGTGAAACGTTTACATTGAAACTTAGGTGAGGTAATTATCAAAAAACCTAGCAACGAACATCATGAGTTGCCTCCTACTAAACACAAACAAGAATATGTGTATCCTTATGTATATGCTGTTCAGTCGAGCGTTCTGCTCTGGCGACACTGTGTTACTTTTATCCCCCGGGCGCACTAGGGGTTAAACCCTTCCTTCAAATATCTCACGTAAATTGGCATCCGTAAAACTGCATTATACGGTTAAAACAGTTTACCCTAAACTATCCCCGGCCTAAATTAACAAAAGTCGAATAACACGTACCTATAACAAATTAAAGTTATAATTCTTATTAGAGCCTCATTGATGTAATTAACATTACAGGCACCCTATACATCATGTTTATTAAAATACTTGCAAGTTTGTCCAGAATCCTTGTTTGCTAGTTTGTTGGGATAGATCATTATCTATCTTAATTTAGGTACCAAACACTTGTGCATGTTTGAGGTACAAACTTTGAAATACTTTATTATATTTTTATTAATAGAGATGTAACACTTTATGACAAGATATTATTAGGAGGTCATTTATGTAGAAGGTTTATTATTTGCGTATCCTAAAGAGTTTTTAATAATATTTAAATCACTTGTGTTCAAAACTGTCCAAAAACAATGTTTTGAAACAATAAGTGCGTAATACTTAAAACTTCGACGGTTCAATACCAGATTTCAATTAATTTATTCAAAAATGTTTATATAACGAAGAATTAAAATATAACGCCTGAACAATTTTGCCTAGTTAAAGTACCTAGTTCAAACATCGCATGCAACTGTCGGTAGAGTGGGTCATAGCAGCATGTTTGCAAATTAGAACACTAAAAACTGAAATAGTGATTTGAAAGTTTTAATTGTTTTCCTAGTATCCATTAGCGCAGTACGGGATATTGAATTGTGGTCATAAGTTAAGCCCATTAACCTGATTTATCTGGCTCGAGTTGGAGACCGCTATTAGCCGGAGCCAGGACCTGTGTAATGGGCCGTGAGTCGACCTTGCTCAAAACTTTTAAATGCAGATACTATTAAACTAAGGTGCTTTTGACAACTTCTCACGCGCTTTGTTTACAGTCACAACTTCCAGTAATGCATAATATAATATCTGTATGATTACGAGTAGGTCAGTCTGAAGAACGAATGAATCTGAAGAGTGAATGGTCTTCTTATCTTATCTAGCCAATGTCGTCATGCTGGGCAAAGGCATCTCTACTTTTCCTCCAAGACTCTCTCTACAGTATTTTCCCCTATCTAATTTGTGTAATTCATCTTGCCATCGCCGTCTAGTTCTGGTATGTGGCCATCTGTTATGGGGTGCCCACTATTGGAAGTTTCCCTTCATATAAGACGCCCGGTTTGATCGAGTGGTAGTGACGCTGCCTCTTGATCAACGGGTCATGGTTTCGATTCCCAGTCGGGGTAAATATTTGTGTAAAAAGCAGATATTTTTTCTTGAGTCATGGGTATTTGTGTCTGTCTTTATGTATGTTACAAGGGACCCACGACACAAGGGGAAAACCTTAGTGTGGGCCTTTGAGTCTGTAACTTATATTTATTATGAATAGGAAGGATTTGAAATAGATTTGAAAAAATCTAATAAATTGGGATGTTTTTCTTGAAGGATTATTTTAGACAAAAAGTGGCACAAAGCTATGCCATTAGCGAATTATTACAGGCCATTAGCGAATTATTCTAAATGCTTTGAAAATCTTTAATAAAATTCTATTCATTAAAAACATTCATTTTGTCTGTGATTTATCCCTCCAACCATTGGAAAAGCACTTGTTGCTGTAAATTAATTAGGAAACAAGTTAACAAAAAGTGCAATAAACTTCGTTAAGGAAGCTTAATTTCCGCCTCTGCCCGAAAGAGGCTGACATTAATCAAGCAAAATCGCTCTCAACTGCCGCGAATTTCATTACAGATTCAGAGCAGTCAAGGATTACCATTACAATAAAACGATAGGCGGGTCTGATGCCGTTTGTGTACCTTTCATATTGGTTGAAGAAAGCTTAGATGAAATTGCGTAGTAAATAGTATTTTTACTGCGTCTTGTGTACGTGCAAGCAACTTGTTGAGCTCACGTATACACACTAAGACATAAATCTAAGGGTCAACAAATTTTACGATCTAAATCTACACCGCAGATAGTTCCGAGTGCCATAAAATAACCTTAAAAAACTAAACGCCTTCTTTCATCGTTTGTTTTATTTATATTCTTAACGTGAGAGGTTCGCAAAATTCTATTTTAGCTTCATATTTACATATTACATCATGTTTTCAGCAATAAAAAATTACGGCAAATTTAAATCTGTCTCTAATATCATTTTCAGAATACTTGAAAACTTCTTAGAAGTTCTTCGTTTATAACTCCAAAGTTTAGAAGTGAAACATTTGTTTTAAAAGCACACGAGGCAAACAACTAGAAAGGTACGTTTTGTAGCTACAAAGCTAAATTAAGTAAACTTTTTAACAGATTCACGGAGCATTTGGAAAGAAACTGGATAATGTAGTTCGGTAAAAATTGGTGGCTAATGAAAGAGTACTTACGAAAAACAAACTTACTTTGTATTTAGGAGGAGCCCCGTTTGTGCGTAGTAGAAGTACTTAATGAAACGTAACCGTAAGTCAGTTAATCCCTATGGAGTAAGTTTGGTATATATAAGTTTCGGAGTGTGCGTGTAGTTGATGATGTTGTGATATTATACATTAACATACTGACGTGCGGTGGCTGTTATATTATTCCCTAATCCATTAACCTGTATAGCTCTTTGAAGTGTCGATCAAAGTCGTAGGATGAAGTCAGAGCCCGTTTGCGATCCCAAAGTTTCCTCATTTACATCACTTAAGACGTGAAAGGCTTTCGGAGGCGGCGTGATTAGCTCGCTCCTCTATAATAGTTATCTTTACGGATCCTTGATTACAATGAGTCCTTTTATTGGATTCCTCCGACCTCACGATTATTGTACTTACTTCACTTTACAGCGCCTTGTTCATCGAGAATAAAGAATACTCCAATATCTTTCGAAGCGAGTCAACATAATTTGCAAGTTTTATAAAAGAAATGAAGCTCCGCGCCGGGCAAATACGAACCTGCTTTAGCAATCAACTGAAATGAAAGTCTAAACGACGTCGATGTGATATAAAAATTTAATATTTTCCAATTACTAAATATTTTCCCTCTTCTTATCTATAAAAATTTGAGTACAAGTGGATATGATGTGAGAACATGTTTTATCGAATATTTATATAACACAAAAGTGCCCATGCACGATGCTGAGAGAAATATTATACTCGCAGCAAAAACTTTACGAGAGTTCTGCATAGATTGACAAACTATGTCGAAAACGTGAGTGCAGTTTAAATCAACTGCGAGTGAAATGGCTGGGGATGCATTTTTCTATTTTATTATGCGCATTTCGATTGGTGCACGATAATCGCTGAAATTCAACCACTTTACACGTGGCCGGATGAACTCACTATCACAGTTCATAAATATAAACCATAACAAGACGAATATAATACGGCCGGGACTCCCTTCGAAACACGAAGGGGATTCAGGCCATAGTCCATCACGCTGGCCCAATGCGACTATGGCTTTTATTTAGTGGTACAGGCCCGCACCAGGGTTTGAAGCCGCAACCTTCTGATTACAAGTCTGGCTCATTACCAACTGGGCTATCACCGCTATAGCGTCTATTGTGCAGTGGTTGTTTAATATTGAGTAGAAGCTTGTGCAGTTTGTAATCTTTTGTAATTAATAACATTTTGATGTTCAAGTCTACAGTTGGATGGTGTACACTCAAGAGCACGTCAAGCTTGACACTTTGGACTTTGGACCGGCCCTGCATTGTATGTGCAGTATAAATCAGAGCTCAGCTTAAACTGGTAGTGTAAAGCGTGACCTGCTCTTGACTGTACTTCGGTTACTGGTGAATTCATTTGCGTATAAAAAATCTTATACAGTGCGTAAAAAGCACGTTTGGAAAGGTTACGGATACTCAAAAGAAACTCTGGTATTCTTGGGCGGTAAAAAAAACTTTTAAAGTTTTTGTAAAATTTATTTATGGAATAACAATACAAAAAAAATTTACAAGTGCACGGATCTAAAGTCTGTGGATATAAGAAAATACATTTTTTTTTAAAGTTGTTGGCTCTCTAAATTCTTTTCTGAAATATTTTGTCAATAAGCCAAATGATAGGTAAGTGAAAAAAAACCACTGACCACCTACGTGCTACACTAATCTTATTGTCCCCAGAATTCAGCCGAAAAAAATTCAACCTTTTTGTTAGGTTTTCGTACTATCTACTTCATCACCCTGTCTGTGTTTGTATATTTGTTATTTATTCAGCTGAACCGTTTTTGATATAATTTGGTATGGAGGTAGCAAACACCCTAGATTAACACATAGATTACATAATTTTTCCGAATTCTCACGGGAATGAAGTCCCAGGAGGAAATCTAATTTAATATGTTTGATAATGTTTTTAATCGATAACATAAATCATTAACCCCCTTCTTCTTTTTTAAACATTTAAATAAAATTTCAACTACACGGTTTATCTTCACGCAATCAGAATATATTTTTTTATCAAACTATATTTATTGAGGGATGTTGCGTTACAGAGTTTTTAGGTTATTCGTGTTTCAGATCTATTTGTTTAGGTTCGGGTAGATAGACAGGCAATTTATTGTCCTAGCCAGACATACACAATAGATAAAGTAGCTAAAATAAATAGCCGTTGTTCATGCATACAAGCTGTCCACGAGCCACATTGTGCTGACGAATCAAACGCTTGATGTGCTTTAGTCTTTTTATTTATTTATTTTTTATTATAAGATGGGTTAACACTTAACCTCAATCTTGACCATAAAGGTCAAAGATAAGGTCGACGCTGGAGCGAGTTAACCCAGAAAATGCCTATAAAGGCTCTGGTACTCCCACGCACCGACGGAACACAGCAAGCTGTTTGGCGTCGGACTTCGGTAGGAGGGTGGTCGCGAACCAGACGGCCCTTTACAGAGCCTACCACACCGCATGAGACCATAGGACGACACCTCAGATTCAGAAAAAAATTAAGTGTCGTTGCCTGGGATGGATTACTAGGAGGCAGATCTCATTTGTGTTTCCTTAGTCGCCTATTACGACACCCACGGAAAGATGGGGTGGTGTTATTCTCAACCGATCACCACACGGTGAGTCTGTACATACACTATTAATATCTATGCAAAGGTGAAAACAACGTGGTCTTTTAATAAAATTTATGCTGAATACTCTCAGATCTATTGGATTAGCCGGTGTATTCAGGGAAGCTGTCAAAACCCGGCGAGATCCAGTATTAACCCAGAAAACCGCCAAAGCCGTACAACGCGTACAAAACGCCTGTATGCGTTACTGCTTCCATTTTCCTAAACGAAATCACATAACTCCGTATCCAGTAAGGGAAGGAATATTCAATATGAGGTGCCAAAAGACCATGAGATATTGCACATTCATTTACTCACTTGCACATGCTAAAATACCTGAATATTTATACAAAAAATTAAAATGGTATGAGCGTCCAAGTAACCTAAGAAGCAAGGGTCTCGTGCCCACGCACCCCGGCCGTATTTCGGTTGTCCAGCACTGCGGGTTCCTTTAATTTAAATGCGCCGCTGCAAAGGTATGGAATGATCTCCCACCCCCTTTACGTACACTTTCTGAGGGTACGGAAACTGCTTGCCGCGCGCAATTGAAGAAGTGGCTGCTTTTGAAGCAATCCACAAGAATATGTTTAGATATTTAATTTAGTTTTATTATTAATTTTATTTTAACTTTGTTTAATTTGTAAGTGTCTTACCATAGCTACTCCTACTATTATTTTTTAGTTCATCTTTTGTTTTTAATCATCTCTAAATGGTGCAGTTGGGAGCTTACCAGGCTTGAAATTTAGAAGTGTATTATTATTTTATTATTATAATTAAAATTGGTTCAGCGTGGTCTGCTCCCGAGTGTATTCATTCATATTTTTATTTCTGATCTATAGACTTGTTGTCGGTTAAGTAACATATTATTTAAGTGTTTTATTTTTCGGATAAGGCCAGGACAGAATACCAGCTGCTGATGGTTCTGCCACAGCAACACGCTGAGTCCTGGACCGATTTGCTGCTTTTTTTCTTTTATAGTTTTTTAAATAATTTTGTAAACAAATTGTGGCAAATAAACGACTTGGGAGAGTTTAGGTTTCGGTTGGTTATTTCTACTTGCGAATGTATTGGCGGCTCGATTCCGTATTCATTTTCGATTAAAGTGGAGAGTGCTGCCGACTGCCGCCCCGTCCCCGCCTGGCCTAATGGCGCTGTCGCAAGTCAACAAGACGACGTGCTCGGCCTTCGCAATTAACACGTACCCAATGAAGAAAATAAACATTTCTCGATCTAATTTTTTAATTTTCCTCTTTTGCCTTGAAGAAAATTGATACAGCTTTATTTGCAAGAGCTTTTGGTTGTAGAAGGCTGTAGGATATCTTAATACAAAAATGTTCTGCACAAGTACACAAACATTGCGGTTCAAAGTCAAATAAGAAAAACCGGCCAAGTGCGACTCGGACTCGCACAAGAAGGGTTCCATACCATTATCTCTATAAAAACGGCAAAAATCACTTTTGTTGTATGGGAGTCCCCTTAAATATTTATTTTATTCTACTTTTTAGTATTTGTTGTATAGCGGCAACCAAAATACATCATCTTTCACTTGTCCAACTAGCATGGTTCGTGAGGTATAGCCTCGGACAGATTAATCTGTAAAAACGAGCAAAAAAATCACGTTTTTTGTATAGGAGCCCCTTAAATATTTACTTCTTCTGGTTTGTAGTATTTTTTGTTATAAGACCAATAGAAATACATCATCTGTTGAAATTTCAATTATCTAACTATCACGGTTCATGAGATACAGCCTCTAACAGACTTATCTATAAAAACGAGCAAAAAAATCACTTTTTTTGTATGGCAGCCCCCTTAAATATTTATTTAATTCTGGTTTTTAGTATTTGTTGTTATTAGGGCCAATAGAAACACATCATCTGCGAAAATTCAAACTTTCTAACTATCACGGTTCATGAGATACAGCCTGGTGACAGACGGACGGACGGACGGACAGCAGAGCCTTAGTAATAGGGTCCCGTTTTTTCCCTTTGGGTACGGAACCCTAAAAAAACTAAATTCTACTAATGTTAGTATTTTTTTCTGAATAAAGGCTTATTGTATTTATTTTTATAGATCTTGTTACCTGCAATAAATGATTAAATTCAAAGAAATACAATAATAAAAAACATACAGAATTTCCATGGGATTAACGTCATGAGCGCTAAACCTATAATTTGTTTATTACAATTATTGTATAATAAGCCGTTTTAGTAAAGTTGAAAGGTGGAGAAATACCTTCTCTTAGTAATATTAAAGTTTTCCCATTGGAGCGGAAACGCTAAGAACGCAACTCGGTGAAACTCGTACGAGATTAACTCTATCCTATTTGTATGTAACAAGAAATCTCATTATTTTATTAATGGAAATGTAAACTTTGAGCCAAAAAGTTTTCTTATTACTCATTAAGTAATTTTTTTTAATGTTGACTTTTAACTTTCCACCTCGACTGAAAAAAATCTAGTCAATCTAGCCTCAATAAAAAAATATTTGAGTATTTTGGTGTAGGTGTTGTGGGCGAAAAGCCAAAAAAACCTCATACAACTGTAAAAAATAGTAATAAAACACTTTGTCCTGACTGACTGAGGAATGTATCAACGCACAGCCTACACCGCTGGTTGTAGAGACGTTGGAGGACGTATTTCGTTTGTGACAAGATTTCGACCATCTATGAACACGTAACGTAGCCCAGTGAGCTATACGCTTGGCTTTTATAGTAAGGCTATGTAGCTTGTTAGCCTACATAGCTCCGTAGACACGGGTTCAAATCGCGGTCGGGCCTTGACTTTCTGTTTTTTTTGTTCCAATTGGACAAAGTCAGGAAAACTCAAAAATGTAGAATACAGACTCACTTATTTACCAACGCCTAGCCTAAACCCTAAAATTTAACAAATAGCTTCTTTCGTGGTGTACGAGGAAAGATTTTACAACATTCTCACGGGAACGAAGTCCCGGGCATCCTGTAGTGACTAGAGTCTAGTCCCTCATAATAATTATCGATGGCGTCATGGATTTATTAGAAATATCTATGTAGATTACTATTTGTATTCAGTTGGAAGAATATTTCCAATTTTGTGTAAGAGTTTTATATTCAACAATATAAATTCTAAAACAATCCTTAACTTCTTCACTCGTTTCATGTTGACACGACACTCCGTAGGTATGTGTGACGATGAAGTGACCTACTTGATATCCTACAACGTTCGAGTACGGAGTCCTGTGGTCAGTCGCGGTTACCCGACAATACAATCTCTCTGAGACAATCTAATGTAGATAATCTCGTAATTAACTCATTCATAGTAAAGAAAGTCAATGATTATATAGAAGGTACAACTTTCTGCTAAGGTAATGAAAATCCAAGAAATTACCACGCAACTTTGCCCATTCAAGCCTACACGAATTAAACCTTCAATAACTTTTCTACGGCCGCACATAAATACGTCGTGCTCCATGAAAAATATCTAATTGCCGTAACCTAGCCTTCTTTTACTACCTACACCTCGTAAATCCCCCAATAAAAACTTAATTTAACATAGTAAAAATGCAATTTTTATTCTCCAATCGTCCGCCTTAAACTTTCCAGCGAGAGCCGTTTCTTACGAGAGTTATGAGAGCAACGAGGGGAATATTGGAATTTATTTTTATGAAGCCGGAGCCCCGACCGAGTTAATCTGTTAATATTGAACATTCTCTCCACAAGAGCAAACCATCCCATGGCTTAGACAGAGAAATAAGTATATTAATATAAGAGCCGCGTGTGTTCACTCTATTATATACTTTGAAGACGTACACCAAGGATATTGTAAATTATAATGTGGCTTTCACACTAACATTGTGTCAATTTCAGTGCTTACAGGTGTGGTGCCGATGTGACATGCGAAAACCCCAGAGGAAGCCCTGATATTGCCATGTTCTTATATATATAAATTCAGATTTCTTTCTACTTCAGTTGCAAACTCACCGCAAGACTTCAGAGGAAAACATTTTCTTGATTATTTTATACAAATGTAGGTATGTTTCACAAGGCTTTTATTCTTCAACTTAAATGAAAATTTTAAGTGTACCTTTTTCGCATTACGCTAAAAAACGTGACACACGATGAATAGGATCAGTAAGTAATTCCAACTTAAATAGACAGGGTTTTCTATGAAATAGGATACATATCTACGTTTAAGGACATTTCACTATGGATCTCTTCATCAAAAAAATTAAAATCACACTTATGCAAGATTTTTTTCTATCAATAAGACATGTCATACTTTTTATTATATATATATAGGTCGTCTATGGAACAGATTTGTTGTACCCCTGTGGTCGTTTATAGAACCGATATTTAAATGCCATTATATGATTATTACTTTAAACCGTGAGTTCTGTCTTCATCTTATGTTTCGGTACATTAACAATTCATGATAAGAACAGAGGTATATGGTACACATTTTCCCAAAAGATGTTGCGCGAGACAGTAACGGTGGCGCGTCTCCAACGACGTGGAGGGTGTTGATTTATTAGAAACGATATCGACCACCCCCGCGGCGAATCGAGACACATTCTGAACAATTCTCAGACCGCACTAATAAATAAATATAAAACTAGAAACTGGAAATAAAACGGTATTGTCAGTGGAGTAGTGTCCGTAAACCGCATTGCAGTGGCTTTCGAACTTTGAGAAAAAACGAAATAAAAGGTTGAAGTTTTAATTGTGCTCATTTGGTTGAGAAATGTACATGGTTCAATGGAGCGGTGGTTATTTATGAGGTTTTCCCGTTTTCTTTTTTGTGGTGGTTTGGAGGGAAGCGGATATGGCGCGGGTGTACGTCGGTGGATAGCCGGCGCCGGGTGAGCGGCGGACAGTGGCTAAGTGGTCTGTCCGGGCTCGCTTACGGGTGATGGATTGCGCAGCCGTTTCTATAACACTGTCCATTTGGTCCTAGCTTTAATTAACTACGACTAAACTGCACCGCACTGAAAAGGATGAACTCACCGCCGTGACTAATGACTTGCTGTATCCACTCTAAATTATGACGCAAACTACAGACATTTATTCATGTAGAGTGGAAAAATATAGAATATTGCTCATCCTCGCAAGCAACACATGGCTGAATATATTTTTCGTGAAAACATTCACACATATGTGAGCGATTCAGTTTGGCACTTATTTTTCAAATCTCACCGTGAGAATATAACTCTACAAGTTAGATCCTACCGTAAGATCTCATTTTAAGGAAACCTCATAATAAGATCTTACGGTTCTGATTCTTAGAATGAATTCCTAAAAAAAGTGGTAGTGTAATAACTCTGAATCTGAATGTACAGAGGCCAGCGCATCAGGTTACTCCATTTTCATTGCAAAACCGCTCTTAACACAACAGCGCAGAGTGCAAGCGTGTGGTAACCTAATGTGCGGCCCTCCGTACATATAAAATTCAATACAATAACGACTTTAATATTTCTCCTAATATCAGCAAAGCAAAACATAATGTGCTTTTTAAAATGTGTCTATAAGTGTTTTTATTGTGTAAATGGAGGAAACTTTTTACAAATTCTAAGAATTACAACACGTCTGTTACTTTATTATTTCACAGTGGTATTTTTTTAAGTTTGAAATATGTATATATGTATGTATATATACATATATATATACAGGGTGTCCAGGAAATGAAGGATAAGCCCTTCACCAGCTGACAGGTGAAATCATTTCCTATTATATGTTAAAATTTCATTTTTGTTAAGGTCCCACCATTTCCAAGATATCAATTTGTGTACAATCTAATTCACAGGACTGACTATGACAGCCTGTCGTGTAAAAAAAAATACTAAGTGGTTTATGCCAATTACATTAAAAACTTGCTCAGTTATTGCAGAATTTGAAATTATATAATTGTTAACAGATACTCTTAATTTTTTTGTATGTAACCGTTTAAACGCGCGAAAAAAAAAGGTTAATTGAAATTGATTTACTCGGCACGTTATTGCCACGGTTTGCAGGCCGAGTACGATAGTGACAGCGCCGCGATAACACCGCGGTTCTATGTCAAAATGTCAACATTGACAACGCCATAGGGCGAGCAAGCCTTTGCGCAGGACCGTCGCGCAATCAAAGTGAAGTTTCAGCGTGAGCCGAGCGCGAGTTTGTCGTTATCGTGCTAGAGCTGTTGAGCTATGTAAACTAAGAATTCGTAAGAAATTAACGAAATTAACCTTGAACTAGCTGAGCGAAATTAACTGTCACGAAATTAACCTTGAACTAGCTGAGCGAAATTAACTGTCACGAAATTAACCTTGAACTAGCTGAGCGCCGCCGATTAAAAATAGGGTAGAGAAAGAGACAGGGATCTGTTTGTTCACCTAGTAAGGGACACAGGATAAGAAATTAAAATAACAATCAATGTCCTACTTGACTCAGCTCGGTTGTGACGTGCTTTCCTGTGTTTTTATAACGTTTTGTGCTGTGAAATTGGACTTGTTTTGCTTTGTGATTTGGACTTAGTTATTGGTGATCTCGACGACTTGGCAGTTCAACGGACATTTTACTTTCGAATTTGGTTTATTTTATCATGCCTAGGCACGTGTACACACCAATTGAATATGCTGATATTCATTTAATGTATGGATAATGTAAGAGCAATGCCACCCTGCCTACGCCCGGGCGGTCCAAAGACACCTAAACCAGAGATAGTAAAGGTGGATCGGGCGTCTCGGCCCAATTTTATGGCCACCGGTGAAATTTTTCAGTGGCTGACTATATTTTTGACCTTCTTCTTATCGATCCATTGTTTTTTTTATTGGGGCTGTCTTAAAGATTTAGTTTACGAAACAGAAGTGACATCAGTCACTCAGCTGCGCTGCGGTCAAAAATACAGTCAGCCGCTGAAAAGATTTCACGCGAAAGCTACGCCCGTCTATTGAAAAGGTCTTTCAACAAAAGATGCAGAGCATGCATTAGGGCAAACGGCGGGCATTTTGAACATTTGGTTTAATTTATCATCATTTCTTTCATTCTGTGTATTATTTGTATCCATAACATAGAAAAACCCTTTATTTAAATAATTGTATAAAATAAAAAAACATTCACTTTACCAGATTCAGTTAAAATGATAAAATTACTAGCTTTCCGCCCGCGGCTTCGCCCGCGTGGACTACAGGTTATATTGTGCCAAGCTTTGAGATAAAATGTAGCCTATGTCCTTCCCCAAGGTGTAATCTATCTCTGTACCAAAATTCATCAAAATCGGTCTGCCCCCTGCCGGTACCGCCGCATTCGCTATGTATTTTAAATCTGTCATATCTTCGAAAATATTTATTTATTAAATCACATGCACAATGTATTAAGGTACTTAATTGGATAAGGATTAATGTTGTATTGCTTAAAATCGCTTCGTAAATAAGCCATTATTTCTCGTAAAAAGTAAAGAATAAAAAATGGTTATTGTGGGTTATACCATCGCAGATTTTTTTGTAGACCTTTTTAAGGTATACAAAACTGTAGTACATTATTTTGATCTATCTCGTAGGGTTCAGCCAGTGTTTGCAATGTAAGCGCAAAAAAATGTGTTTACTTACGACATCACATTAGAAACCTCTAAAATTATCAGTATTTCTCTGCTATATTATGCATGTATTATACATCTAAACCTTCCTCTCGAATCATTTTATCTACAAAAAAAAACCCCATCAAAATCCGTTGCGTAGTTTTTAAGATCTAAGCATACATAGGGACAGAAGGACAGACAGACAGACAGCGGGAAGCGACTTTATTTTATACTATGTAGTGATTTCAAAAGGGAATATTAAAAAATGATACCATTTTAAAATTGACAGTAACTAAGTAATTTTTGTAAGTAATTGACACAATCCCCTTAGTACAATTTTTTATACCACAGGCTGTCAAAGTCAGTCCTGTGAATTAGTTTGTACGAAAATTTTGCATTACTCATTTTTTACGAGGGTTTCTTAGCAGTTAAGAACAAATGAACATTGTTTGAGGTGGCCAACATATCTATGGTTATTTAAAAAAAAAGGTCTTAAAAATAACTTCATTTGTAGAAATGGCATGAAATTAACTAAATGAAGATAAATTTTTCAAAAACATATTAAATTTATCGATATCTTGGAAATGGTGGGACTTTTATTAAAATGAAATTTTAACATAAATAGGACATGATTTCGCCTATCAGCTGGTGAAGGGTTATCCTTCATTTCCTGGACACCCTATATGTAAAAAGTATATGTGTGTGTGTGTGTATGTGTGTGGCTTTAGGTATCTCTCTTTCAACCTCTTAGGTGGTTAATCAGTCCATGAAACTGAACAACTTCTCCAAGGAACATAGGTCAAAATACGAAAAAAAAAATTAGTTCCCATACAAACTTCATCAGTATACAGCGCGTTTTGTATGGAAGATCAAAATTTTTTTCCTTGGGAAAGTTGTTCAGTTTCATGGACTGATTAACCACCGGAGAGGTTGAAATAGAGATACCTAACTGCTGTTTTACTAAGAAAACCGCAGAGAAAATAAAGTGTCTTTTATTTTACAACCCAAGTTTTACTTCAGTGGGACACAAAAGGATTACAGCCATCAAAAAACTTGTAGCTAAAGTTAGGGAGAAAGAAATTTTCCTAAGGTTTATGAGAATTATTCAGCTTTCGTTTTATTCCGGTCTCTTTATTCTTAAAAGGATATTTATCCTCCAGTAGGCATTTCTTTCTCTTAAAGACAAACATTTTCCTCGTTTTACCTTAAAATCAATAAGTTTTTGAATGCCCAGATTTAAGATCTCACTTTTCTCTTTCTTTAGAATCGGATTTTATAATACAAATAATGGCTCTATCTGATTTATAAACCATTTTATGAAGATATATTCATCCTGTTGTAGAGGAAAAATCGTCTTTAAAAAAATTTTTACTACCTAACATCCCGCCTATGGCTTCATCAAAAACGGTTGCGTAGTTTAGGTGTGAAAGCGTAATAGACAAATAGATAAAATAACTTTAGCATTATAATATAAGAACAGAGTTTCAAAAGTTTGTTGTATTTAAAAGACAACGTGGGCACTTTGGTAAGTTGAACTTAAGGCATATAATTATGGTTATGTATATCCCTTATTTATTGGGGAAAGCTGTACAGTCCAGCGGAACGTTGATTCACATCCTTAATTTTATCAAGTAATTAAAATTACATGGTGTTTAGTTTTTTTTCTTTAAAATTGCTCGATAAGTATTGATTTTCTGTCTACATATACAATAATACAGAAGTAGTAAATGACAGAATCGCAAGGGAGGGAGGCAACTGTTCTACAATTAAAGTTATCCATCGCTTACGAAGTATAATTTCAACTATTACGAGCTGCAATGCGAAATACCTAAACGTTTTGAGTTGTGAAGTCCAAAGTACGGTGAGCGTGAAACTGTAATATGGGTGGGACTAAACATGTGCGGATAATTGTCAACTACTGATTTAATAATAACTCAGGTAGACGAGGAATGGACTCCATGTTGTTATTTTAATTAATGTCTTACTTAACGTACTTACTACTTATATCAGCTTTTTCACAAGACTTCATCTATTCTACTTCGATTCTTATGCAATCTTTGGTAATATTGTAAATAAACTAATCTAGTTGCAGCTACAATTTTTAAAATTTGATTTAAGGGATCTCTAATGAATTTTCTCGCTTCATACATTTTGCACGGTCTACCTTTACAGCTGCATAACTCTGGAGAACTTTATGATTCACTACATTGTAATTGTAACATATTCAAATATTTTATGAACGAAGTGGCATAAACATGAATCAATCTTTATTTCAATGTTTTTTTTTTGTTTTCAACCATCTCGTATTTCCAAGAAAATGTGAGCTTTTTCTTTTAATTACTGAATGAAAGTACTATACTTACTTCATCATGGTAAACAGACGAAAGAACATCGAACAATGAAAAACTGCGAACACATCCAAAATTCTTAATAATTAAACATAGTAATTTAATATTAATTAAAAAACGCTTCATACAATTTTCTTAAATTGAATTCAGCTTTCAGACAATGTGTATTTTAGTATTATTGGTTAATTAATTCATTTGACTGAAAAAGCAATGAAAAATGAGCTAAAGTCAATGAAAGCAGTCCAAAAAGTCTGTCGGCCTATTAATCTCTTGTAACATCTTGTATTTGGAAATTTATTTTTGCCTAGTATACCTAAAGTAAGTTTTTTTATTTAGACGATTCAAATTTTTGGAATATTTATGGTAGTTTTTGTAACCTACACTCGTCAGTTTACCCATAAATATTTCATGAACGTATGCAGGGTATTAAGATCATTTTATTGCTTGCAAAGAAATCACAATTAATTTCAGAGAAGCTATCAACCTAGTATTTAATTTAAGTAGTTTGTATTATTTGTAATAACAAAATAATTGAACAGAATTTGAGAATACTTCAGTTTTAGAGCGGAAATCTTGATGATATTTCGACGTTTTAGAAAAATACTTTTCATTTCTCATACTCTGAAAGTAGTGTTATTTTGATCTGATACAAATTATTTCCCACCTAAGGGCCGGAATGAACTATAAAAATAGAACTGCTGTCAGCTGTGTAGTTTTATTTAAAAAATAAATAAAAATAAGCTGCAGCCATGTGAGTTTCTAAACAGCCAGTGTGAACTTAGCGCGAACTTCTTTGAGCAGAATAAGCCGCAACAATTACGCGGTGAGTTCCATATTTAAAATGTAACTTTTAATTTCACGAATTGTCCTAATTCGACAAATAATTTTAAATAGGTACTACTAATATTATTATATGTTATCAATAAATAGTTTAGATAAACAACTAGTTTTATTTTCCTCATATTCGAAATGATAAGTAGTGTTTAACACGGGTAAAAGAATCAATTCCTACTCGGACTTTATTCACCCTCAGGGTCAAAGGGTCAAAGAAAAGTAGGGTCAAAAGAACGAATGCTTATGTATGTATTTAAATCGTTTAATGTATGTTTGTATGTATTTCATTGTAATCTTGACTTGTTTTAAGTGACATCCTGAATGTCCTATAAAATAAAGATTTTCTCTATTCTATTCTATTCCTCGCTGCGCTCGGGCGTCTAAATACCTCGGGAATTGATTCTTTCCACCCTCGGTTAACAATCTACTATTTCACCTTGTATATTTCGTCTTATTTATGGATAAGTATCAAAACTTAAAAAGACCTCCACTTGGCATGATTTCCAGATCAGCAAGGACCATCGACGTTGGTTTTTAGTGGACGCTAGAGAGAAGACGAGATAGGAACGTTGTATCAGAAACTATCTCCTGTACATATAAACCACTCTATCTTGTCATCAGCCAAATATTTTATCATATCCAAATGAAAAAGCCCACCTTGTGATTCCTTCTCAAAATCATTTATTGACATCATCGTGTGCAAACTCTACATCCGTATGATCTTGAACTACTTACTCGTACTGTCTCATCCAAAAGTGCCTTCAAGATTGCTGGCTAAGAGACTGCCATAACGTCTACCTACTAGATGAGTAAATAATTCCTGTTTTAAGATCGATAACACAAATATAGCGAACATAATGGAGGCTGGTAGAAGCTTCCCCTGCAATTTCTCCACTAATGCCACGTGATGAATTCACACGTCGCCCGATCGATGCCACCCTCATGAATCTTTACTCAGTGACATCGACACGTAAAATAATATCGATGCTCTATCTTTAGCGATGGGCGTAAGATATTACCCCAATACATTAATATTCTAGCCTCTGAAATGTCAGCTTTCATTACATAAGAAGCACTCACAAAGTAATCCGTTGTTCTAGTTAAATTGAACGTACCTGTGATAAATAAAAATATGATTCCACTAAATTATTTAATTTAACAGAAAATTATCAATTATTTATGCTAAAACGGTGAAAATATATAGTTCAGTATTTTTTATTATTTGGCTGTATGGCATACTTATCGATGTGAATCTCATTTTGCGAGCGAAAAAAGAAAATAATAATCGCGCCTCTTTTCAGATGTTTTCACTTGGTTTTCTCAAGCGGCATTTTTATTCATCAGATGTGATTATTGTCAGAAATACAACACAAAAAATGTCTTCTTCAAGTGCAGAACAGGAAACCTACATGGGTACACCGCCAGAAATACTTTCCGAGGCGCAACATGCAAGTGATAGTTTGTTGCCGCTAATATCAAAGGATAATTTATATTTTTCTTTCCTCGCAAATGTATTGGAAAACGTCGTATGACACGCGTGCGCATTGGATATTACATTTTCGGCTCCGTTGAGCCCTCGCCTTCGGCTCGGGCTCTAAACTCGCCTCTAATGTAATATCCAACTTAGCACACTTGTATCATAATGTACTATTAAATCCTTAAGATAGATCAATATATATATATATATGTATGTATGTGTATATATATAAATGTTTATATTTATTATGTTGTATTTTTGTAATTTAGTAGTAACTGTTAATATTTATTTTTATAACTACTATAATTAATGCACACGGTCTTGTGCCCGTAATTTATAGCTTTTCTGACATCGGATGGGTTGGCTGGAAGAGATCTCTTATAGATATAAGCTCGCCTTTGTAACATTTTTTAGTAATTAAGTATCAAACTATGTGTGTACATTAAAGAATATTTATAGATCATTTTGCTTAAAGGAAACATTTCTTTATTTTTTAAAAGAAACAAAACTGCATTTAAAGATTTTCTAAAATTTGCTTACCTCATCCAGGAAACAAACAAGCTAAAAAAATAAAAAAATAAACACTCGCTATTTTCTTTCACTAGTCTCAAAAAAAGCCTCTTTCACTGCGACAAGGAAAGATCTATAACAACTCCTTCCGTGATTACTAATTATGATTATAATACCTCCTGTAACCTATTACTAGGCAAATAACAATAAAATAAAAAGTTAAAGTTAAAATTAAAGCTTAACAAAAATAGACAGTGGAAAGCAAATCAATTCCACGAATGAAAACGGCTGGTTTACAATGATATTATTTTCCACTTGGAGCCTATGAGCCGAATGCTGCGTGATATATTGCATCGGGAAATTTTTATTCATACGCTGATATTTTATGCATATCCCCAGGGATTTAGTAAAATGTGAACTGTGGATTGTTAATATCGCTCTCTGGTATTAAATGAAATGACAATTAAACGATAATTTGGTGTTATTTATTTTAATATGAAATGAATTTCAGATTTAGTTTTTACTATGTAATGATTGTGATATTTTCACCTCACTTTTCTAGCAATGCTGAAAATAAGTTGTAATAGGTCTATACGGAGATAAATATAATTAGTCTAAGCACGGTAAAAATAGTGAAATAAGGAAAGAAATAATTTCAATGGTAAATAGCATAATCAAGTTATCTTAAGATGTCTCGTAATTCATATAACTACTTAATTAAACTGATTTAGCAACCCAAAACATACTAGTCGGATTTACAAGCATAAAATGTATTATATAATCAAACTCCTAGCAAGATACAAGTACAAACGTTAACTGAAATCAATTAAGAATTTAGATAGATTACGAAAATAATTATGTGGCCTACAAAAAGACGCTTTCCACACAAAACTAAGCCACAGCCTATCAGAGCATTTTGAAAAGTAAAGGCTTGACCAAAGATCTAATCTAATCTTCAGAAGCCAAATCCGTATTATTTATCTTTTCTATTTAAATAAGATAAGAAATTGGCATTTTCTTTAAAACTGTTGATTTTAAGATTCTATACAAGGTGTAAGGGAACCGCTTCCAAATACTGAAAGTACATGCTCAGTCAATGGTTTTGAGTAACTTTCTCAAATAAACTTTTCCAGGAAACGAAAAAAAACGACGGCCCCTTACAAAAAAATCATTTTAATCGGATAGCTTGTATGGAGAAGTCCAAAACTTTTTTCGTTTCCTGGAAAAGTTTCTTTGAGAAAGTTACTCAAAACCATTGACTGAGCATGTACTTTCAGTATTATGATCCCGTAGATATACAAATAAAGTGGTTCCCTTACACCTTGTATAGTCAACACTGCACCATGAAATAGTCTCACATAAAATCCACACAAACATTTAGCACATGGATAAATAAATTCAAACTCTACATGAGCCTTATGCTGTTGTAACAAGTAGAAGAAATATAAAATTTAAAATTTTGTATAACCCCCAACATTCATTGCTTATAACTTTTATACGCCTGAACTAATCTTAATTGAATATAGCTAAGAGCTATCTCAATTACGCCATCTTTCAAACAAAAAAGCCGCTTCAAAATCCGTCCATACGTTTATGATCTCACAGATATACAAATAAACTCGTCAAACTTATAAAACGTCTCATTTTTGTTGGAGTTTATAAATGAAGGTTCTTAGTTTAAATTTTAGGACTCTAGATATATCACACAAGCATACTTATGTACAAGATATACATAATACATATATCTTGCTATATGCTAACTTTAAGCGCCACATAGAAACCAAAATGCACTGTCGTAGCTGCGTGCGCTGGACATTGTCATGTGCCACCCGGGGCGCGGTGTTTTTCCTCTAACATACGGACCTGCTTTAAATGCATAGAGATGTAGCGTGCATCGTTCTACGCTCGGTGGCCTGTCCGAGTGACCCTAGATTCCTATCACGTCTGACCGACATTCCTCTCACTATTTCCTTGAGAATTTTCTTGACTTAATGCGGTCAGCCATTTTGAAGACTGCTCTCGATACCATTTTTAATGAATAAACGCATTTTTAGGATTCAAGGCCACTGTCTTTCGATAAGAGCGCATGGTGCCATGTTTGTATGATATTGTATGAAACTTCGTGCCTATATACTAACGTATCGTCAGCATTCGCATTATGGTAGCATTTCCATAAATATAACTACCTTTTCACATAGGGCGTGGTAATCCCTGGATGTGGTTATAATTTACGAGTGTCACTAATTTTCCGCTCGTGTCTTCTCATGGAAAAGTAGCCATAGCCAATGTTAATTTTGAGACTCCCACAGCTTTCCCTGTCCAATCAGGTCAATCGGTTGCTCTATTTAGGCATGAACGAAGGACGAACAAGCAAACATACTTTCTCATTTCTAGTATTATAAGTAGGGTGATACGAGTATAATGCTGCTCGGAGGATTCGTGATTTCAATAAAATAATTAATTAATTACATTAGTAGTGACAACATTTTCATATCATGTGATTGTTTATTCTCTTCGGATGTACTTATCACTTTTTCCATAAAAATCCTGAAATGAAAACAACATAAAACTGTTTTAATAGTTATTTTATGCTACTAATATTTTTATATACACCATTTCACCATGACAATAAAGGGTCTTTAAATCATCTGAAGGGTTTCCGTTACCACCAACACACACTGCCATTCTATTTATGTGGTAAATAGGATGTGCAAAAACTGTGACGATCGGATGAGTAATTCTAACTTTTTTTTACGATTTTTAATAAATTCTACTTCCTATTTTAGTTTATTTTATTCATTTACAGTTCTTTGCACACATGACAGATTTACATAAAATTACAAACGGGCTATGTGCAAGATTTTTAAAATAATTTGATTTTTTTATTTTAAGCAGGTTTAAGGTCCCATATTGAAATAAAAAAATATATCAAATAATTTTGATCATAGATATAAAAATAATTAATTTTTAAAATTTTGGTTACGATTTGTTGCTTATTACAGCATTCTACAGATAATTTCCTTTGCCAAAGTAAAAAAAAAAAAGATTGACAGTTGGTTGACATATAACCTATACCGTTGGGTTTTTGAGTTTAAGTTCAACATTTAAGTTTCAATCACAGACTAACTAGAGATACGTTTCAATGTACTTACGTTTAAATGATCCTCACAGCAAAAAAGTGAACGTTTGGGACAATTCCTGTCAACCATTTTACACCCTTTCTTTCAATTCCTTTGGAATGGTAACAAACGTCAAATCTGGTGAGTTAATGTCAGTGTTTGAACAAAGAGGTATAAAACATTTTTTGGTTCTCTCCACCGCTGTAACACGTCAGATGCCATGTTGAGTAGCAAAGCCTGCTGCACTGAGAAAAATGCGGCACTGTAAACTATCGTGAATGCACAGCTTTTTGACCAATCGTGCAAGCACGTAAAATTACTCTGTCAGCTTGGCACTAAAAGTTATGGTTCCACAGTGACGTCATTAATTCTATGACGTCATAAGCTCAATCGCAGCTTGCACTATAAAAGATAGTTAAAAGAATTATAACATAGTGCCTTAAGCACGAAAACTTGTGGTGCACCGCTTCAAAAAGTTTCTTGAACGCACTTTATATTATAGTGCACTGCGATAATTAATAGTTCCGTATCCATACTATTGTGTGCGTTAGCACTTTACTAATTGATGCTTATCACATCCTGCTCCATAATATTTCGTGTCTGCCCATGATTTTATTCTATGAAACCATGTATTTACATGTCAATGCACTAAATGTTTTAGTGCATTTGCACCTCGGCATCGTCCCTTTACGTGCCGAGTACTTTTTTTCTGCACTATTGAATATCGTGATGACAAAGATTTTTTTCTGGATTGGCGTCAAAATCTAAACCGGGTGGCAAGGCAAGGTGTAATTTTTTTTCTCTGGTAGTCAATACTCATTAATCAATATGACCATTTTCAGCATGAGGCGAGCTTATGTACAGTTCGTTCGGACAATTAGTGTGCAGTACAGGCGCACGGTATATTGGGACCATTCTTTAACTTAAATGTGACTCGTCCACAAATGCAAATTTTTTAATAAAAATTAAAATTAAATAGCCATCTTACAACTTAAACATATATGCTATTTTTGTAGCATAAGTATAAAAAATCAATCTAGCTATTCCGAATCAGAGTCATCTGTATCACTTTGTGTGTTTATTATGAAAGTGTCTCCGTTAACATCAACATGCTGGTCTACATTAAAGTACTTATTCTCTTCTTTGATTGCGTGGGCAATATATTTACCCCACAAGTCAGATGTTACGTTCAACATGACCTGCCTGATCAATTGACATACGGCACTGCTGTTTTTGGGGTCGCAATTGTTGGCTCTAAGGTCATGTTTAATTTTAGACCACACTTGTTCTATCGGATTAAAAATGCAGTGGTATGGTGGAAGACGCACCACCTCACAACCATTCATTTTTGCTATTTCATCAATGACATATCTTTTTTCTATGCCCGCCTTTTTCACAATATCCAGCAGCACTGGAATGGTTGGGGTTGGCTCTGGAATGGAAATTTTGTACTGTCTCATAAAATCAAGGATCTCCCCTTTTCTGGTTGTGGTGTTTGGAATTCTGACGGATAGTCGCGAGTGGTAAGGAGCGTTATCCATTACTATTAGGCTATTTGGTGTTATGTTTGGCAATAATTGCTCCTGAAACCACTTTTCAAAGAGCACTGAGTTCATGTCGCAGTGGTAATCAGCGCTCGCATCGCTAATCTGTTTCGCAGATAGAAGCAGTCCATTTTCGACCCAACCGTCTTTGGATCCAGCATGCAATATGATAATGCGTTTCCCACGAGTGGAAGGCAAATCTGAAATGCAGTGACAACTACAATCAGCCCAACTTTTTTTGACGGTATCATGTGTGTCATACCACGTTTCGTCCAGGTAGATTATATTTCGCCCCTCTTGACGTGCTTCTCTGAGCTTTGTTATATATTTATAACGCCAGACTTGGAATCGCGGCGTCTCAAGCAACACACTGCGTTTATTCACTTTTTTATAGTTGAATCCAAGTTTACGTAAAAGCTCATACAACGTAGTACGTTGATATGGGAAGTCCGTATTTGTCTTTAAATCTTGCAATATCATATCGAGTGTTGGAAGAGTCTTATCTGTATAGAATCTATATACTGTGCGTCGAACTAAATCGCATTCAAAATCATCTATCTTTGAGAATTTTTTCGTCTGACTTCCTCTCTTTAAGGGAGAAACTGGTCCTGATTTTATAATTTTGGCGACAATGTTTCGATGCACATTAACCATTTTCGAAACTGTCCCAATAATTGGATAATTTTTAAATTCCATCTCTTTATCATTATCAGGCGGCATTGTGTTGACGCAGTATTGATGAACATTCAAAATTATTTCTTTGCAGTTTTTACAAAGCGTCTTCCTTTTTTTAATTGGAGCGTTATCGTCTTGAGACGTACCACCGCTGTTGTCATTATTCGCAGTGTCATTGCCAGTCTCCTCCAACATTCTCAACTATAATTAATAATGCCCTTTCTCAACTCCAATAAATAAAATAGCAAAATTTATTATTGAACTTATGCCTATTCTTTTAAATATGGCCTCCGCATAGTGATTTTGCCAATGTCAGTATTTGAAAGAAATTCAAATAATAAATGTCGAAACTCATATCTATCTATAAATAAATTAATCTATGAATATCACATAATGACCGAAAAGCTTTTATTCTAATGACCGTTACTGCAACTGGGTATTTGTAATGCAAGTAATACCTACAGGACGAATTATCTGAACCCTCCTTTGTAATTTATAAGTTAGCAGAACTAACTTCCTTAAGTACTTCTTTTTGGAAATATACGTTATTATTATTTTGTAAATGTTAACGATAGTGTCAATGAACACATACAATAATTTATTTACAGTTAAGTAATTTTATTTTCAAATAGGTACGAATATTTTTCTTTCAAAAAATAGCTATACTAATCCATGTAAATATTTACAGAGACCACAAAATATTATTATTTTCGTATTATAACTAGTAGAAAGAGATAGAAGATATGAATTACCATTCAAGTTTTCTTGCTCCCTGTACCGCCATACATTTCGAGATGACAGCTGACAGCTACCCATGCACACTAATTGAGCGAACAAACTGTAATGAAAAGAAAATCGACTTCTCCGTACAAAAGTGCAAACAATTGCAATAGATGGATAAGTCGCGTTTTTTTTCAAATCCTGGAGCTCATCTCAAACTGAAAGTTATATTGATTAGTACTGATCACCAAACAAAAAAAATGTACGTTTCACTCGGCCACCCGACATAATCCAAAGGTTACCGTTACTACTGAATAGTGAATTTAAAAACACTTAAAGCTGTAAAACTGTACAACCTTGGAATTATATGAGGAAGATTTGACGCGAATCCTGAAAAATAGTCTTTGACATCACAATAACAAAAAATACAGGAATGCGGTGCTAAAATTCACGATACCTACTTTTAGCAGTATAGCATGCACCATTAAGGGTAAGTTGGCAAAAAACATGTTAAAACTTTTACAATAATTTATTTTAGAATAAACACCATTAAAATATATTGTTACTTTCCATGAACAGGTATTAAAAAATAATTAATAGTTACAAGACAACTAATTGTATCTTATCTGTACGGATAGAATCCGTTATTATATTAGAAAACCATCATTTGTTTATCATTTCGCGTATTCACTCGCCACCCTGATGTGTTCTTCCGCGGCGTATATTTACCCCTGGCTATCGAAGGGCAGTAGTAAAGTGCCGCACTTTCGGTTTCGAATAGGCGAGCTATGACCTGGCTTAGCTGCAGCAGGTGGTGGTTTTCTGGCAGCCTTACGTGTTCATCAGCCGGTTCAACAGCTGGTTTCTAAGTTTTGTTTCTAGAGGCCCAGTCTGGCTCGCCCTTTCGCAGGCTTTTAGCAAAGCGCGCCCGTGTGGTGTTGCCTCACAGAGATTGACAACCTAAAATCAATTAAATTTATTAGTAAGGTTACGTTAAAAGTATATACATAGGATATTAGGTATATCTCTCTTATCCTCTCTGGTGGTATCAGTCAATGAAACTGAATAACTTTCCCATTGAACAAAGATCGAAATATGAAAAAAAAATTGACTTCCCATACAAAATGCGTTATCAGCTGATACAGTTTGTATGGGAACTCAAATGTTTTTTCATATTTTGACCTATGTTCCTTAGGAAAGTTGTTCAGTTTCATGGTCCGATTTACCACCCCAGAGGATAAGAGAAATGTACCTAATACCCTGCATACATATTAAAAGTATATTTAATAGTATATATATTTTTTCTATTATTTCTATTTTTTATATTATTTCCATTGTTTTCACATCTGTTTAACTTTTTTATATGAAAGAAAAGTTTAATGGAGTTATTACATTACTGCATAACTATCCAACTAGTAGAACTGACACAAGTTTTTGAAAGCTTAAAAGCAGACACCCTGTAAGCTATTGTGCCTTTTATTATTATAAGTAATTAATAATAATTATTAATTAAGTAGGCTTAAACCACACATTCAAAACCAAAGTTGGCTTAATCCACGCACTCAAGACAAAATCACACAAATTATAATATTAAGCCTTACTTGATTCACCCGGCGTTTTTGTGAATATGGAGTGCTGCTAGCTGGTGGGTTCAAATCCTCCAACAGCGGCCATCGGCTGTCTCGCACTTCTGGTGGTTTATGAATCAGGCGCTCAGACACCACCTCCAAGTCGATTAGGGGTGCCTGATCTTGATTGTCGAGATTAAGCAATTCCCTGTGTTCCTCACCGGTTATAGCAGATCGTAAAAACTACGAAAGTTCGTTAAAGCTGGTACTCGCCTGAAACACCATGATTGATTTAGATAAGTACACAATTTCAACAAAACTTAGATTCTCTATTCTGCACTTAATTTCAAATTTTCAACACAATAATTCAACACCATATTCATACAGCTTAGAAGGTAGGTACTTACTGGCAAAATGTTCCACCATTTCTTCGCCAAAGCCCCATTTTCTGAGAAGGTCTCTCATTGGATCCATACTGACACTTCGGTACGGTAACACTCAAAAACACTTTAATTCGTAATAGGTATGATCAATTAAATTAAACCATCCACGTCACTCGAATTATGATGTCACAATGGGCCACTGCGGGATAGCTCACCCTCCCCGGCCCCAGCCCGCGCCCTGCGCCCACCTCACAGCATATTATTTTTATGTGCCTATGCACGATATTTTTTGTGTGGCACTGAAATCAATAGATCTGTTGCACAAAATGATATGCTGCAATTCCTCGAACCATAAATTTCTACGCAAAGAATAATTTTATGGTGCATTTGTGACGTCACTGATTTATCGTGCATTGATCACTATAAATTATGATGTGTATTTTAAGAATATTATTGTGTATAAGTGACGTCATATCTTTATAGTGCTGAGTGCATATTTTCCTATACTTCTTGCACCTTAAAATATTAGGCATTTGTACTTTATGTTTTGGTTAGGTTTCTTGCACAATAAGTTTAATGCCCATCAGAATAGACAAACATTCATGTCACAATATAAAGTACTTCTTGCATGATAAAAGATTAGGCATTTGTACTATATGTTTTGGTGCTGTTTCTTGCACTGTAAGTTTACTACCCAGCAGCATAAATATGGGTTCATGTCACTGTATAAAGAAATGCGCACTGTTTTATAAGTGTCAAACAGTGTGTTTTAGAATGCTAGCATAATATTTTATTACGTCTTCTTCAATCCATTTTTCTCAGTGTGCGCTGTCGTTATTAGTGTTATTCCACAAATCCGAAGAGTACATATTAATCACTATCGTTGAAGCAGTTCTCGGAGTCCGGTATGAATAAGGTGTAGTCGTGAGAAAATCAGTCAAAATCTAGCACTACAAGTCCATGCAAAGTTAAATCGTAATCCGGTATGCGGTAGCAGTAAAAGACTTCAGAAAAAAATAACCAAAAGCAAAAATAAAACTCAAAAATAAACAACCAAATACAAAATGAAATAGGTTATGTTTTTTTTTTATTGACATGACAGCTTGGCAAAGACACGATTGTATAATGCCGTATTTATGATTAGTTTGCCCTACTGAGAAACTTTTAATTATTATATTTTTATTTCAAAAGATAGATTTTTTATATATTTTTTTTTAGGAAACGGGACCTTATTCCTTTATGTTAAATAAAAAAAATATCGAAATTAAAAATATTTTTAAAATGTTGTACATAGCCCATTGAAATATGCCACAAAAGGTTAGCTTATCTCTTATAAGAAATTTCTTTAGCTTTTAATGGGGTTCAGTTAGTAATATTCTATTGTTTACTTAAGTAATGGACTTTTTGGAAAAATTCTACGACTTATGATCTCATGAACGGTCCCATTTTATAATTCAGTTTAGATGTTTTCACCTTGAAAAATTCAGAAGTACCCACATAATAATATCCAAGCGTAAATTATAACAATTGAGATACTGATAAATCTAGTTCAATATAAAAGAGGATTACGGGTTTATCGTGCCAGTTTCTCGGTGGGTACAATA
Organism: Aproaerema taeniolella; assembly: GCA_949987775.1. Taxonomy (NCBI): domain Eukaryota; kingdom Metazoa; phylum Arthropoda; class Insecta; order Lepidoptera; family Gelechiidae; genus Aproaerema; species Aproaerema taeniolella. The sequence goes on from OX465250.1 coordinate 13,378,162, forward strand.
TACCAGAGGCTTAGTATTTCCATATTTTGTATCACTTGAAGGGACATTAAAGTCCCTGGCGGTGCGTCACGCACAAAGGAAAGATTTGGATAGGCTGTGAATTCCCCGGGGCGAACAACCGACCATCCTGCGACATTATTAAATTTAATCAGATACGTCAGCCGTTTACTCTATCGTTCAACAGCCTTATTGTTTTACTGGCAGATTTTTTTCCTCATTCATTGACTGACTAATAATATTGTAAATCATACATAATCATAATCACACATAACAACATTCCTATAGCAATTGAAGCAATTTGGACTTCACTCAAATAATCGCAAGAACATATGAAAAGTAAATAGTGATTATAATGTAGTTATTAATAATATTTTTATGATTTTCGGAAAGTTATTCAGACGTGAATATGAATTTTGTGATTCTACTTAGGTCAGATGTATTTTAGCTGGTACCTAGGTATTCATGTACTTTTTGATTCCGTAGTTACAATATAACATAGGTACGTTTTTGGTGATATGAATGTGAAAAATTCAATTTGATTTGTGTAAGATACTGAGAATCAAACACGTCGCAGCTTTCACGGCCGTATTCCTTGGGGAACCCATATCGTGTGTGAACTTTTTGGAATCTTTCCTTGTGTCTACATGGAACAAAAGAACACAATAAAGTTTGTATTTCGAATGTAACTTGTAATCTTACAACTTTGTTGTAAATTCGTTGACCTTGAATTGTTTAATGTGTTAGTTGTCACCTTTTGGGTAACAAAATAATAGTGTAGTTTATTTTTAATTTCTAGAAGTGGTTTTTTACAACTTAACGATAGATTTAAAGATTTAACATTAGAGCTGACGTAATTTATGTTTTCAAGTAATATAGTCTATTAGCTTTCCGCCCGCGGCTACGCCCGCGTGGACAGGTTATATCGTGCCCAACTGTGGGATAAAATGTAGCCTATGTCCTTTCCCAGGCTCTAATCTATCTCTGTATCGGTTCTGTGGTTTAGGCGTAAAAGACGGACAGGCAGACAGACAGACAGAGTTACTTTCGCATTTACAATATTATAGTATATAGTATGGATGAAGTTGAATCTATAAGATATTGTGTAGTTTACTGAATATTTTAACTTTTAAAGAACTGCAGGCGGCATTACGTTTAGTTTTAATACTTGCAATATGAATGAGGTAAAACAAGCTGACTTTACAGTAAGTAAGTAAACTCTTTATTTTCAAAATCTCAAGTCGACTGGTGCGATTCGGCTATTGTTTTGGCGCGCCGAATCATCTGTAAGAAAGTTACGTAAGCATTAAATGTCAAAAACAAGAAGATCCGCGGAGGCAAAACCCTGGGGTTTAAACCGTTACGTGATCCGGGTACGACGGACATTATAACCAGTTTAGTTCCAACTCGTAGACCCATGCTGAATCGCAATTAGCGAGGCCTTAGAAACTGGCAACGTCAAGAAAGCAGCACTCTCAATTATAAAACTCCGACACTTGACGCGGTAATTTAAGAAACAAAATATTTTTTTGTTTTGAATACGTGTGCCGCTATTGAGTGACTGTTTATATATTTTTGTCTGTATTCAGTTTTGTTCCTACACAGGTACATACATTATGAAAGATATTTTTGTCTTTATTCAGTTTTGTTACATTTGACGGCCGGTTTGGTCGAGTGGCAGTGGCGCTGCCTATTGATCAACGGGTTCTGGGTTCGGTTCCCATTTGGGGCGAATATTTGTGTAAAAAGCAGATGTTTGTTCTCGGGTCGTGGGTATTTGTGTTTGTCTTTATGTGTGTTCCGAGGGACCTCAGCGTTGGCCTTTGAGTGTGTAGCGTTTATTATTCTTATTGTTTATTATAAATTACAATAGATATCTATCAGAATGAATGGCATACGTGGTACCCCGTAATATATGATGAAATCTGTAAGTCCCTGGTGCATTTGACTATATTCAGCCACATTAGCTTGAGGCTTACATTAAAATACGCTCACATATTTGGTTGCTACATGACTTTTACTTTTCACATATTTACATATTAAGTGCTTACTTTGTATTTCACATATATAGGCTAGTTCGCTTATGAATATGATGGATATTCATGCAGAAAAAACCTGTTATTACTCGAGTACATCTAGGCACAGCTATGTAATTTTTAGTAGTAAAATTTAATTATTAAATAGAATAATTAATTGGAGTCCAACATTTTATCCAGATTTCCATATATCAAGCATGAATAGACAATCTCTTAATCAGCACGCAAATTCTAAAGTCATCTTATAAACCTCAATAATAACTTTAAATAAAATATTTTTAACAAAAAGTTGATTCGCCTTCAAAAAGGGTAAAATATTTTTTTAAAGCTATATTCACGAGTAAGTAGTGGTACCTAACGGGTAAAACAGTAAATAGGTGAATTCATAGCAGAATATATGGTAAATAGAGAGGAATATTTTTTTTTTGACGTCGGCGCCGAACAATTACTATTAGGCTATCTATTGGCTACTATCTTAGTTTTATACTTATCTTACTATCTTAGTTTTTATACTGCTTAAAAAAGGTTATGCGAATACCTATTTCATTAAATTAGGTCCTTTTCATAACGGCGCCGACGTCAAAAAAAATCCTCTCTATTTAGCATATTCCGCTATGAATTCACCTATTTACTGTTTTACCCATTACTACTACTTACTCGTGAATATAGATTTAAAAAAATATTTTATCCTTTTTGAAGGCGGATCAATTTTTTGTTAAAAATATTTTATTTTAATCTTTTTAAAGGTCATTTATCATCATATATAACTTTCCTCGTAGATTTGTTATACAGCACTAAGTTAATCGAGATTAAATAGCGATATAGTAATCAATTACTTTTACCCCTCTTAATACCCACGGAAAGATATGAGGTGGTGATATTCACAACCAGTCGCAACGGGATAGTATAATTCTCAAACCGATCGCCATATGGCATGAAAGATATGGGGTGGTGATATTATCAACCGATCACCAGACGGCAGGAAAGATGTGCGGTGGTAATATACTCTACCGGTGTCACTAAACGGTAGAGTCCCAGGACACAAAAGAGCCCCAAAAAACAACTTGAAAGTCTCAACAACTTCGTTTTTGCTTCGTTTACATTGATGACCTATACTTATATGACCGAAAATTTCAGTTTGTTTTATTTATTAACTAAACCACTGAACCGATTTCGATAAAAAATTTATGGGACATCTGAAAGTAGATGCTTCTGAACTAAAAAAAAAATTAATCGGTTTATAAATGACAGAGTTTTGAGGTAACAAACATAAAATAAAAATCCCCCGAATTGAGAACCTCCTCCTTTTTTTTGGAGTCGGTTAATTAGTAAGCGAAACTGCATGAGACGATTCTCTGAATCAACTGAATCACTTTCCCTATGGAAAAATATGAATACTTACTTTAAAAAAAATCTTGTAAAGTTTAAGTTCCTAAAATATGCCACTATAACTTTTCAATGAAATCACATTAAATGATTATCCGAATTTAATGATCGAATCCATTAAAATAATATTTTAATAAAGCGACCAGTGGCTTGAAGCGTTTAATTCCTCATATAATAATTGAAAGCTGCGCTATAATGGAAACCTTAACGCACATAATCACCGTAAGCTCGTATAGCCGTTTTAAGCGGTGGTCGCCATGCGGGATTACAAGCATGATGGATGCACTCCTGGATTATCAAACTGCTGTGGTCATTCCACTACCCTATATATCACTAATATCAACATTAAGTTGGTTTAATCCTCTCCATTGTACGTCTTACACAGTGTAATAGGAATATTGCTCGCTCCAAGGACCATGCGACTGGTCTAAGAGAGATTCTAAGAACTTCCTTGGGCCTTTGCCAAGCAGTAATGGTCATTCTTCAATAATTATGGAAATGCTTAGAGAGTGCTATCAAAATCGTTTCTTCTTTTTAATAGAATTAAATAAAAGTGTGGTTTACGCTCATAAATTGTTATTTAAAAATAAATTTGTATTAAAGTTTAAGAGTAGGATTCACAACAGTCTAGTGTAGTAAAGGATATTACAAATTAAGTCCAAGGAAACGTTAATGTTGAATTCCTTGCTTGATGGAATTAGTCATATAATTAGATACTATGTTGCGAGTAAATGGAATTTCTCTAGACAACTTTATGTGTTAAATATAAAGAGCACTTTCCTTTGCTGCTATTTTGGAATGGAATAATAAAGTCCGCGAATTTCATTAAATAATTCGAAATTAATTGAGAATAATTATTTTGCCTTTTGGTTTCAATAAAAGGAAAATTTTATAATACTATACTTACTTCAACGGCTTCTATTTATTAACTAGCTGATACCCGCAACTTCGTTTACGTATTGTGTTTTTTTATTAATACAGACTAGTGGTACATTTAACACACGAATTCGTAACCGCTTATTTGGTACAAATTTTTAATTTTCCGTTAAAGTTTCAAAATATCCGATAGCCAAAGTTGGCCACCGAAGCCTAATAGTCGAATGAGTAAAAACAATTCTTGTTACTAAAAGGTTGTGGGTTCAAATCCAAGTTCGATGGTTGTATTTTAAAATAACTCGAACCCATTTTTTAATAAGCACCATAATGTAAAGATTTTCTTGTTCTTACGATTTTATTATAGTACTAGCTGATGCCCGCAACTTCGTTTGCGTGTTAAATTTATTTTATAGATATAGGTAAAAACACATAGAGTACATTACATTATCGCAAATATGTATTATAGATGATATTGCCGTTTTTTGTTCAAGCACTAATTTTCTAAAAATAACAGCTAAGTATTTCTAAAAATAATGTTTATTTGAAAATTACCAAATATAAGAATTGGGCTGTAGTTATTATTAAGAATGTAATAAACCATGTATCAAGCCGGAAATGATAGACAGGAATTTCCATTGAATGAATGCTTCAGGCTACGCCACTGTTACTACGATAATATCATAAATCGATAATATTGATAGGTCGGTATATTTGCTCTTCTTGTGAATCTAGTTTGTACTGTGTATTATAATGTTATATAATATGTAGGGTGATTTTTCCAGAAAATATTCAAAAAAATGTTCAGCGAACTACTTTTAACAAGGCTGTTTCGTGTAAACAAAGAAAAACGCGTATGCTGAAAAACACGACTCTTTTTTGCACAATACAGCAACATCATTTGAAGATAAATAGAACTCATTTTTACGCAACACTGCTTAATGAAGTACATTACGAAAATGACTGAATGAGGGAAAATTGTTATTTATTAACCTTTCATACATGTATAATCGTGCGATGTTGTGGTTAAATCATGGCGAGATATCAGGCGTATAACTAAGCTAATATCCGGGACATAATGGTACTAATGGCTCAGGATAACCGAGGGACGATCATAATTTCCCAGAACAAAGCGCCGCCGTGAAAGACGTGTGGCGAGTTTCCACGAACAATGAGATAATGATTCGTGAGCTCGTAAACTCTACACTTGTAACTATGAAGTTGTCAAAGTTTCCTCAGACACGTCTTATCCGAGGGTTTGACGAGGGCCCGATCTTTGTCTCGTACGTCCTCGCGAAAACAATGATAGGCAACTTGTATAGAAGTTTAACAAGCTCCTTGACATGATTGCTCGCTATAACATGCCATAATTGACGTCCGAGCTGAAGATTGCTTGTGAGTGCGTAAAGTTTACGCTAACTCCGGAAACAAAATATGAAGGATCAGTTTTTGTGCCGAAAAGTAGCGAATAATATGATTCGGTGGGAACGAAGGACGCCGAAGACGTGACGTGATTATGTGCCCATAAATCTTTATAGGTCTTACGAGCGTGAGACGTGGCACGCCGCCGCGACAAATTACGAGAAAAATAAATTTCCGGATAGTAAGCAAAGCTCTTGTTAAAAGAAGGAAGGTGGCAGCTGGACAAACAGATTGCCAACGGCAGGGGCCGCGCCGCCGCCTTGACAAACGACTTCAGGCGCGACGCGAAATATGTTTTTGCCAAAACGTGTCACCCTCGGGCACACTTACTTACCCGTTGTACTTTTAATAATCTAGCGCTGCACCTTATAGTCTCATCCTATTTATTAAATGCTATGAATGTAAAAATCAATCAAATTCCAGTTTTAAATAGTCTGGCAATAACTGTTATTTTCGAATATCTACATTACAGCTCAATATTGAACCGGCATTCAACACAAACTAGAGCAAAGAAAAGGGCTGACAACGAAAGGGCTGTGGATCACACTGTTTAAAAAACGAACTATTTTCTGTGACCCGAAAATATTATGTAAGTAGGCAAGGATTACTCCAGCGGAGTTAGATTGATGGATGGAGGGTTCGAAGGTCAGAAGGACCTTGTTCTGACGTAAAGTTAAGTTTTTCGTTCAAACGCCGATTTGATAGATACTGGTGAATTTTTCTTTGTAACAAAATAAGCGAGTTTAATTTGATGATAAAGTATTCCTTTATTACTTAGATACACTGTTGACACATGCTTGACACTAACTTTGAAACTTAGATACGAGTTTGATATAAACATATTTTCAAGGAGCGTAAATTTAGGACAAACTGGAACTGAAGTACTTGTATACGTGTTGGCTGAAGAAGAATCTCATTTTTTAATAGATTGTGTTCTTTCACAGCGTTTAATTATAAGATACATACATATTTAAGTATTTATAAATGGACTGTGTTTGAGTAGGAAATATCTTTATCTAATAGCATTAAGAATCCCACACTATTACCAATAAAAGAGATGATTTTTACTCTAGTTCCACTTATTTATTTAAAATTTTTATGCGACTGGTTTCGATTACATCATCTTCAGGCGTGTCTTTGTTAATAATAAAGATATGGAGTTCCATCAAGAAGCAACAACACAAAGTATAAACTACAAATCCCACACTAGTTTCTTGACTGCTAGTGACTTTTTACTAGTTTCTTGACTGCTGCTTTTGACTCGTATGGTCAAAATTAGAATGAACTTTACCCTTTTTAACTTGGGGCATTAAGTTTACATATGTTACCGGAAATGTATGAAATTTAGAAATTGTATACAATTCCTAGGAAATGTATACAATGACAGATTTCACACATTTCCGTTTAACACATACACACATTAACGCTTTACATCCCTGTCAGGGTAGGCAGAGTATCATGTGGTTGTGAAACCACTTGACGCCACGTTTGACAGGAGTATAGTGGTGATAGTCTTTCGTCAATAAAATACAACAATAACCTCACATTCCAATTGCTGACTCTTACAGTATGCCTGGAAAGAGTTGGCAGGTGGCACATTCTAAGTTTTTCTTATACTCCCAGTCTAGCGTGGAAGGAATTATAATTGCTCAGATTTAGAGCCTTTAAATGCTACCGCAGTTCTTTATACCTATTCAAGTAGGAACACTGGTTTTATAAAGGTTTCTATTTATTACTACAACTGAGCATATATCGATAGCGTGACTACGAGCATAATACTTTCTTATAAAATATAGATGATAAAATGTGTTTGATATTACGGAAATAATAGAAGCTTTCATAGGAAACTGTAAACGGGGATGTTAACGTATAAACAATAAAGTCGGTCAAGTATTAGGCTTCACCTTGAAAGAAGGCGGCTGGTATATTTTCCGACGAAAGTCACGCGTGGCGCGCGTCAGCTGGCGGCGATCGCTAAACCTTAATATTTCTCATATGAGCTGCCTTCAGCTCCAAAAGAGGACAATGCCGAAACTTATTCATATACCCCTCGTTCCGTACAACGCATACCTGAAATCCAATTAAACAAAAAATCACTTCACTCACAAGTTTCATTGTTTAATCATATTTCTATCTTCCGCCTTTAAGAGGTTAGATTAAATGAAATTGTTCAGAACTAATTTTAAAAGAATCTTAAAAGCTTCTCTGACTTCATATCGACTGTCGCGGTGAACTTGTAAACTCAATTTTGTGTTCAAGTTGTACGTCCATTGTTTATCAAGATTCTTAGGATTTGGCTAATGTCTGAAAACTTTTGTTTAGAGTAAGGCCATATTTGTAATCAAGTCTTACAGAAATATTGAGCAAGAAAATGTCGTTTTGCGTCTTTTAAGATATTTTTTTCGAACTTAATATGAAACTGACTCGACAGTTCGAGTTACCAAAACGTTTACGGGGTCATGTTACTGGGATTTACTATACACTGTAAATACACCCCGGATTAGATTTCGTTGCCCTAAATCTAGAGGTACACATTACTACAATAATGTAACTAGCAATGAGTGCCTCTGACAGATGTGCTTCAGCTAATATTTCAAAAGGAACCCAAAACAACGTCGCGGCAAGATTCGTCGTCTCTTTCAGTCCGCTTTTCAGATCGTACGAAGCGAGAATTAGAATTCATTCATCGTTTCCACTTGGAAAACTGTGGCATATTTATCTGCTCTTCTACATATAATTTGTCCAGGTGTTTTGGTTCACAAAATCGATGAACTGTTCAAATTTATGTGGATTTTCCTAAAAAACAAACGGAGTACTAAACATCTCACCAATAGACGTTAAACTACAACAAAAGGGCACGTAGGGCAAGCCCCTAACAAGAACATAAAGTTCGGTGCGAGGTATCTACAACGACTAACATTACGAAAATCTCTCCCGACTGCGGGTCAGGTATTGTGAAAAAACCAGCGTTCGATATCACAACAAACCTCTAGGTGCTCAGGATCGTTGCCGTTGTTACCCGTACGTGACCCGCATGCCCACGCCCCAATGTTCAGAGATACTTTTGTGCCGGTACGTACTCGGGCGCAGAGCTCCCCTACGGAAACGAATTTACTTCGATACAGAACCCTTCTTCCCAACTAAAATTCGACGGTGACGACTTTGCAACTTCACAAAAATTTTCGTCAAATTTTACCCAAATGTTATCAGGGAACTTCGTACAGCAACGGTATTTGCACCAAATGTATGCGTTACAATACGCGATATCTTTCCTTTGAACGCTTTTTCACTATCTAAAACCTCAGAATAGGCACAGTTTTCCGTATTAGAAAAAGTTTTTTTCTGTAAAAAAGATTTTTACCTACAAACAAAATCTACCCAAAAACCTACCTGCCTAAAATTATCGTTATCGGCACAGTACAATCAGCAGCCGTCTTTGCCAGTGTGCATGTGTTAACCACTTCCTAAGGACACGGAGAATTTAATATTAACGTGGGTATGTGTGCTGCACACTGTGCAGCGTCTTCTTCCAAATTAAACAACTTTGTACTGTAAAAGCCAAGGCAGTGGCTTGTTGTAGTAGAGTTTGCGTTAAAAGCACTGGATCTTTTTAACTTTTGCGGAATCCACCATGCGGAGACAAAATTTGTTGTTGTTCCCTAGTATCATTTTTAAACTGATTTTGGAAATAATAATAATAATAAATAAATTGTTTATTCATTTACAAAAGGCATACATGATTAGCATTAGAGACTACAAAAATATTAAAAAATAAAATAAAAGCAAACTTAACTAATTAATTAGGTATACGCCTGAACTAGGTGAAACCTGTGTTTCAGGCAATATACGATGGGCAGGTACATAAGCTAAATCCAATTTATTTCTGATAACAAATACCTATTATATGACTAATGCATATAGGATGTGTGCATTTGTGTCTATATTCTAACAAAAATAGTAATAAAACATTATAACTAATTAATTTATGACAATATTTAAGAACTTACTATCTATTTTACAATTGACATACAATTTTCGGTTTCGTCATAGGAAAACTGCTGTAAATAATCATAGACTAGCTTCTTACATTCGAATAAATTCTTATCGTAGATAGGTACTGATTTGTTTAGTTTGTTATACAAAAATGGTCCGAGGAAGGTGAAAAACTTATTGCTATAAAGGAATTTTGAAGACGAGCTTACTTTGCAAACGATGTCCTTTCGTCTTTTATTAGTAGTGTTAGGGAGGTATGCAAGTGCCTTGTGTTGTTTTAGGATAGTGTTAAATATGAATAGCTGTCGTACAGTTAGAACTTCGCAGGATGCATACAGCATCTTAGTAGGAAAAAGATAAGGTCGGAAGGTGGCTACTTTGAGTATCGCTCTTTGAGCACGTTCAAGCAGTAGTAACACGGTCTTTGGTGCTCCTCCCCAGGAAGTAATGCAGTACGATATAATGGATTGGCATAAGGAAAGGTACACTAGTTTTATTAGGTTAGCACCAGCAAAGGTTCGCAAAGTCTTAAAGATGAAAATTAATTTACGTACTCTATTAGCTAGTTTTTCAATATGTTGATGAAAGGATAACGTGTTATCAATAGTTATTCCCAAATATTTGATCTCTCTTGTACTCTGTATTGAAGGACAACTACACATGTTATCCGTCTGATTAATGCAACAGTGAGCATAAATGTTTGAAGTGGAGTGATAAATGTTCTTAGTTCTCATAGAGAAGTTAATAAACTTGGTTTTATCTGCGTTTAAGGTGAGCAAATTGTATCGGAGCCAGCTATTAACTGTATTAAACCCTTGTTGAGCCAAGCTATGTACCTCAGCAATCGTGTCAGCGGAGAACAATAATGCAGTATCATCGGCGTAGGAAATAATTTTTCCCTGATTCAGTTTTAAATCGCATAGATCGTTTATGTAGATTAAGAATAGAGTTGGGCCAATTATACTACCTTGTGGAACCCCAAAGGGAAAATTATTGTGGTCTTCACTGATTATATTATCTACTTTCACACACTGGCAACGATTGCTCGGGTAGCTTTCGAATAATTTGAGCTGTGTTCCCCTTATTCCTAGTGCATACAATTTGTTTAATAGGATGGGTACAGATACCGTATCAAAAGCCTTCGCAAGATCAATAAATATTCCCAAAACTTGTTTCCCCTTTCCCAATTCTTCCGAGATAAATTCGGTAAGTTGGTGAACAGCGTCTGCGGTACATAACTTAGGTCTAAATCCATACTGCATTTCGGATAATAAAGATTTGTCCTCAAGGTATCTAATTAAAGTTCTGTTGATAATCTTTTCCAAAATTTTAGATATAGATGGCAGTATTGATATTGGTCTGTAGTTAGTTACAAAATCTCTGCTTCCTGATTTATGTATTGGAATAACAACTGCTTTTTTTAGGCACGTAGGGAAGATGCCTTCCCTTATGCATGCTTTAAAGATGTATGTTATGGGTGGAACTAAAAATGAAAAAATTTAAAGAGTTTTGTGAGTTCTAAAAAAACATCTGAATGTACAAACATTTTTTTTATATAAGGATTAAAATATTAAAATAATATATACTTGTTCTTTATATTTATTTGAATGCTGAATATTATTAATAATTACTTAGTAAAGTTAGTAAATCATAAAATGGTTCGCAACTTTAAATTCTTGTTCAATATAAAATCAATCAGTGAAAATTCATTTGAGTCATTTCTATAACAGGGTGAACGTATTAAATTTACATTTAAAATATGTGTATGCAAAACATCGGCCAACACATCGCCAATTTTTATTTTTGAGAGAGAAATTAGTTAAAAACTGTCGCTGATATTACACTATTACTATTTAATTGATACACTATTTAATTATTTCAAGAATGTTTTTTTTGTTGTTAAAACCGGTATTATTCATAAAGTGCACCAATAGAAATGGGTGAAACTAGACACAGTTTTATAGAGAATCACACTGTTTTACAGTAGTTATAGCATCAGCACAGTGTACTCTCTTATGGAATAGGTGTACACACAACGAAGTTGTGTCTCGTAAGCAAATAATAAATTAGCCCAAAATATTAAGAAGTATACCGATTATAATACTTCATAAATACCAACTAGATTTACCTACGAAATAGATTTTAGATTAAAATACATGTCATTTCCTTGTATTCACTTATCGTTTGTTTGAATATAAACAAGTGCAAAGATGTTACTTCGCGAACAAGCTTTAGGAGCGTGAAGCGCGAAAAGGAGAGTGCAGAATAATGCACTTCTTTTTCGCTGGAGCATTATTTTTCCGCACAACAGATATTGGTCTGGTGGAGCAAAGATATTGCCTGTAGCTGTCAACGGCAGTGCTTTCAACTAGCTTATACCCTTGTGTCGTCCCGCATTGCACTTGCCAAGCACTAAAATATCTGCCTTTTCCACATAGTACTTATCTATTTCTATTCGTCGAGTTAAAAATTACATTTTCATTTTATCTACGTACTTTTTCGAAAGCGGTTTAACCCGTATCGGGATCCGATAAATTTTTAAAGAAAGGATAAAGAGGTCGAGGTACGGTCCTTGTATTAAAATGTATGTGTTCGTAAAATACTTTTTGCAATTCGTCTTGGATAAGTCAGAGAATTTAAATTTTACACGTTGTTGGATTTACTGCAGCAGATAAGCGTAGTAGATAGTAGTTAAATGTATGAGAGATCACACATAGAGATCTGAGTAGTTTGGAGTGACACGCTGCCCTTTGCATAATCAGAGTCGTAAACCCGGCTATATACATTCGTGTGGTTCGTCAAAAGCGACGTAGCATCACTCAGGTACAAGGGCGTAAAAGAGTTATTCCCACAAATTCTCCCAACTAGTGATAGCCCACCACGAGACGTGTCCGGTGAATCAACGAGCATCGCTCCGCTCGGCCGGGCAAAAACGGAAAACCATTTTACGGTCCATTGTGAAAGAGGATTGGCAATTTCGTTCCGAGCTTACTCGACCATCGGCCGGGCAAGTTTTACAACATCTCGATGTTACACGAATGCGAAACTGACTCTAATACATGCGTACGAGTGCTGACTCGTCAAAGGTTTTCCTCCTCGCTCGAGTATTTCCACATACTTTGCTCGAGTACAAAAACCAGACCATTCAGATTTTCTCGTCAAAATATCTTGAATCGTAAAATCTATGTAACGTAATGTATCGGATTTAATTTGTGTGATGAAAACTTTGTTGGAACGATTTACAGAATTTGCAGACCGATTTGTTTTAGTACGGTCTCTGGTTTGATTTCCGATCATGGTAAACATTAGGTATTTAAGATTTCTTGACATATATCATTTAGCTAAATATAACTAGACTAACATTCCGCTCGGGACTTCGTTTCCGTGGGAATCCGGGAAAATTATGAAGCCAATGTTACTCAGGGATAATGTAGCATCTTAATGGTGAAAGAATTTTTGGAATCGGTCTAGCAGTTTTTAAGTTTATTCGTAACATAAAAAAATACAAATCTTGCCTCTTTATAATATTAGTGTCGATTATTTTTTTAATCAGCCCTTATACGTCCCCTCCGAGAGGCACGGGCCTCTCTTCGAAACACGAAGGGGATTTATGCCATAGTCCACCACGCTGGCCCAGTGCGGGTTGGTGGACCGCTCTTTCGAAAATGATTTTTTTCGAAATGATTCGTCTTCATCACGATTTTTTCCTTCACTGTTGAGCAAGTGATAATTAGAAATCCGTACATAAATCCGAAAAGACGAATTTAGTGGTACAGGCCCGCACCAGGATTTGAACCCGCGACCTTCGTATTACAAGTCTGGCTCATTTACCAACTGGGCTATCACCGCTTTAAAGATCTCTGCTTTAAAGATTTTGGCTTTAAAGCAGAGATGACTAAACATACATATTTTATGAAAAATATGAATAATTATGTTTTTGTTTCGTAATATTGTGCAGCAATCTGCTCAAAACAAAATAACTTAAGTCGTAAACTTGCTTTTCTTCGCCAATTATAGCGCCGTAAGTTGAGCTGAAAGTTTCCATAATTAGGATGCTTCACTCGGAAATCTTCGCATGCAAAACTGCTCAAGATGACTGGATAGTTATCAAGAGGAAGTTATAATAAGTCAAGTTTCCAAACACAGCTGTGACCATGTTGTAGCAAAAAACATGCAAAAAAATTATCAATGTTTTTAAAAATGAAATATTATTATTATTATTTATTCATAAACAATTTTTACATTGTATTCGAAAATTAACCTTAAAACTAACAATAACATTTTTTGTTAAATATAAATTATAATAAAGTCACATTTAAAATTCATCTAAAGAATAACAGCACTTTTCCAACAATAAAGACTTTAATTTTACTTTTAACACAATCCCTTATCAGTTTTAAATCTACAGGCAATCTGTTAAAAAACGTCAGTGACTGAAATCGTGGACCATGTTTAATTATATTGAAATTAGGTTTAATTATTTGTTTTAAATTTTTTGTACGTGTCGATTCCCTTCCAACCATATCCTCTTCCAAATCAAAGAAATGTCGTCGCTTGACTAGATACGTTAATAAAACTAAAATATTAAAAGATGGTAATGTCATTATCTTTAGCCTCTTAAAATGGTCCTTGCATGACTCTTACGGGGGAATTCTTACAATAGTCCGTATTGCACGTTTCTGGATTCTAAAGGCCCGTTCCATGTTATACTTATAGCTATTAACCCAGAAAGCAATGCTATAACAGAATTTGGATTCTATCAAAGCACAGTAGACCGACCATCTTTCATTGTTTCAGCGTTAACATGTCTCTAAGACTAAAGAAATAAGGCGTAACAGGAAGATCTAATTGAATCAGAAATTGGTTGAATTTCTGATTTCCAGTTTAGCAAAGAGTTGATATTAAATATTTTACGAAATTATGTAAGTTTATTAAAGAAACAGCTTTTAATATAACAATCGTAAAGTTTCTAAACTTAATTTATGTATCCGTCAGAGAAAGATAAATGAATTTTTGGAATTTACGTTAAGCTAGATTTTTAAAATTGCTACGGTCGTAGCACAATGCTACGGCGTAGCAATTGGCAATGACTGTATTGTGACTATTGAACTGAAAGGCAGTACAGCTAACTGTTAGTGGCTTCCATCTGCAAAATTGCAACAAGATACTAATAAACAAGAAAGCTTGGCTGTATTGAGTACTCAGTGAAGAATATTTGTGAAAAGGCATTGAGAGTTTAAACAAAGTGTAATTTCGAATATTGCTAAGTTGTAGATCTTTGTAGCAAAGGAAGGAAACAGGTAGACATGAATACATAAACGCTACACAAGCCCATTTATGAGTGTGTTCAATAATATACGCCTAACATAATTTACTAACACATAAAGAGGGTTTTTAAAGTTATTTTTCTTCTTTTCCAAATTGGACAACGGCGTATTTTTCAAATCAAACTTTTGTTTCGAAACAAAGTTAACATTACTATCAAAATAGATTCAACAAACTTTATATATTTCCTTGTGCTTTAAAAAAAATTAAAAGCACAAGGAAATATCGTTTGATATAGGTAAATATAATGTCGCAGACTACAACAGGAGTTTTAAATGTAGGTTTAAAGTTACAAATAGTGTAAGAAGCAGTCATAATTCTTCATCGGTTAAGCAATGCGGTAATAAATCACGTCCAAATGGTGCTAGTTAAACTATTGTAGGTAGGTAGGTAGATCAATTACTTAGTCCAGAGAGAATATATTACAAATGCAGGGCAGCATGTCGGCGGCGGATCGCGAACAGCTCTCGTCTGGATAAACGGGGGCCTATTTGAAATTCCAATTAGAAAGTTTTCTCATTTACTTGATTCAGGGCGTGGATAGCGGAAGGGCAACAATCCGCGCTGATTAGCCCTGGTCGCACTCGCGCGCACCCAGCACTAGATTTAAAGGGTATACGACTCACCGCATAAACTAATCCTTCAGAGGATCTAACCCATTTGAATTATTTTTGTGCTGATTATGTAAGCGGTGAATTATAAAGGTTGGGGTCGTTTCGCATATTTTGAGGATTGTTACCCTATTTCTCTACCTTTATTTTGCGAAAGAGTGTCTAAAGTTCGGTTTGAAAGTAAATTACTTACTTTCTATTCGTAAATGCACCAATAGTTATGTATTACATAGGACTTGAGGCGGATTAGCTGTGCTAATACACTGTCTCAAATACGTAGTTGTATTAATGTAGAACGGATAAATTTAATATGTAGAGTATGTAGCTATTTAGAATAAAAAAAGCGTTGATTTTTTAAATTTGTAAATTAGAAAGCAAACTTTAGTGTGAAACTGAACCACTGTCTCCCAAAGACAAAATGTCAATTTTTTTATGTTACCTATATTCATTCGGCAAAGTTAAAATAAATAAATAAAAATAAACACTACACACTCAAAGGTCCACACTAAGGTTTTCCCTTGTGTCGCGAGTCCCTTGGAACATACATAAAGACAGGCACAAACACAAATGACCCGAGAACATAACCGAGCTTATTCACATCCTTCATATTTGCTTTCTAATTTAAAGTCACCTAATATGAATGCCTTAAAACACGGAGTAATTGAACGTAAGTACATCAAATCCATGATTAGATGTTAATTCTTTTTAATACTTTAAACCTTCACTTTGACTTATATGAAAGGCGAACGTTGAAACCTTATTCGAAATAGTGTTTTAATTGCCCACCTATTATCGCCACGCAATTAAAGATACATAAAAAAGGTTTTTGACATAGACACAACTGAATGATTTGTACTTAGATACTGTAACACACCTTCTCACTGGGTAGCTTCTCTACAGAATGCCCCAGACTTAAAAAGCCTATGGCTTGAAGTAAGAAAAGTAGATATAAACGTATTTATAAATGCGTATTTTGCACTCCCGAAAATCAGGAAATTCGTTTCTCGCGGGAAATTGCGGCCTACAGGCTCTTCGACTCAATAAAAATAATATCAATAATAAATAATAATTCGTTGATTTGTTCGACGCCCTCGGCCGACCACAAACAAGACCCGAAATTCGGATATTGCTTCAATATGCCACGAGAAATATGTATGTATTTCCTTACGAGTAATAACACGAGTTTTCTGTACTATTGATTCGACGCGAGGCCAATTTATTCAAAAAGTATCAAGTGCGAACCACCCAGACACGAAAGTTACCCAGTTGAAAATTGAATTTATCAAACTTTTCGCGGGACAAACAGATACTTTATAGACTGTGAAAAGCAATTTGTTTTCAATTGCTATCATTCGAGTGAATTGAAGCTTGTAATAACTAACTGAGCTGGCGAAAAAATTGGGTTTATTACGTCGCAAAGTGAGACGTAGTAATTCATTAGATTGGGGTTTTGTGGGTACTGCGTATGTTTGAAATGACCTTATCGTATTGATCAAACAGTAAGTTGACACTCGCGGCTCGATCGACTTATCACAGCAACCGCACTTAGTACTGCGGCATTGTTCTGGCGAAATGTCACCGTCCACACTACAGCTTCTTGCAAGGTTTTTTTAGTTTAGTTTTTATTGTTTAATGTGTATGATGTCATGATGTAACATACGATCTAAATCTTTCACTGTACAGGGTGGCGCAAAAGTCACGACGGGGTTGCAATAGGTTACAACTTTTTCTTTTTTTTTTAATTTATCTTAATTATAATGAGATAATAAAAGCAACACTCATGGATATATTTTTGAGTTAGATTTTAAAAATTACATCACGTAAATGACCACCTCACCTCACTTTCAGCCTCACAGCCTTTCGGTGCGCGATTAATCTCGAGATTTTGAACATGTAACTGGCCTGCTCGTTCCCCTGATTTAACAGCGCAAGATTATTTTCTCTGGGGCTATTTAAAAGACCAGGTCCCAGGACAACGAGCAGCTGAAAGGCAACATCTGAGCTGAAATACGGTTGCTAACTCCTCATGTTCTGAGGAAAGTAATGAGAAATGCTCTCGAAAGAGCCTGTCTTTGTGAGGCTGAAAATTGTGTTTTTTTTATTTTTACAATTATAAGATGGGTTAACTCTTGACCTCAATCTTGACCAAGGTCATAGATGAGGTTGACGATGGAGCGAGTTAACCCAGAAAATGCCTATAAGGCACTGGTACTCCTACGCACCGACAGAACACAGCAAGCTGTTTGGCGTTGAACTTCGGTAGGAGGGTGGTCGCGAACAGACTGCTTTTCACAGAACCTACCACACCGCAGATTCAGAACAAACTGAGGTGCCGTTGCCTGGGATAGATTAATAGGAGGCAGATCTCATTTGTGTTTGCTTAGTTGCCTCTTACGACGCCCACGGATAGAAACGGGGTGGTGTTATTCTGAACTGATCACCACACGGCAAAAAACGTGATATAATTTTGAAAACCTAACTCAAAACTATCTCCATGGGTGTTATTTTTATTATCTCAAAATAATTAAAATGTATTTTAGAAAAATAAAAAGTTGTAACCTATTGCAACCCCGTAGTGACTTTTGCGCCACCCTGTACATGAGAAACAATTATTACGTATAGTACTTACCGAGGTGTACGACTAGAAAACGAGAAGTAGGTACTTTATTTGACTGGCGGCGGCAAAGTTCCTAAATGAGACACAAGATTTGAAAGGAGATAATGTTCTTAGTCAACGTAAAATGGTATAAAGGAAAAAAAACATAAAATATCTAAACAACAAGGATTAAAAAGTTACAAAATGCTATATTAGACTCTTATGGTCATGAAATACTTTAGTCTAATCAAACAATAGTTAAAGTACATAGAAGGGTGCAGAATTTTTGACTTTAGGGCTGGGTTTGGGGTCCTTAGGAGGTAAGCATATTTAATAGACTTTAGTTAAAAGCTTGTAAATAGAGCTTCATTATCTAAAAGGCTTTGATATATCAACGTCAGGCCTCTTACTCTGAAACAAAGGTGTACGGGTTTACGTTACGCATTATTTTTTGATAGCTAACATTGTCAAACACCCAGTTATATGACTTGTAATTAAAATGTTAATAATTTTAATAGATACCTTGCTCTTAGTTTCCGGGAGTCATGACATATGAGCGCAAAGGGCTTATTTTATCTTATCGCAGCCGCAGTAAACTTACTTTGAAAACCCTACTGGGAATACAATGCCACTGGCTGAGACTGGAGACAAATGGAATCAGCTGCGGCAATCGTACTGGAGTATCTCTATGGAAGAGAAATATGTTAGAACTACATCAACTATATCCCACATGCCCCACAATAAGCTAGCTCGCTCCACTCCCTTGTTACACTTAAATTGGCATTCCTGGGGCAACGACCAATCAAAACAAAGTGAGAGAATATACTACAATGAAGCCATAGAAATGTTGCAGTCATACTGAAGTTTACAAATGGCATCGTCGTTTTACGAAAAAATCCCATCACTTAACTTATTTCCTTGTTTAAAACTTAAAAACAGTTTGACCGTTTTAGATGATTCTTTTTTGTTGTATGTTGTATTCCTTTGTCAGAACCGGGTTCACAAAAAAAAAATGGAAAATTCACCAGGGAAAACTTCCACGGGAACGTAGTCGCGGGTGGACAGCTTGTGATAAATAAAACTTTATTCGAATAATTTGCCGCAGCAGGATTTATATCACCTCACTTCTGAATAATTTACAAAATGTATTTAGAAAATTTGCATGTGGCGTCGATAACGATCGGCATTTTGTAAATCGTCTTTGAAATGTTGGCATGCCATTTACAAATGAACAGATTATAATCAAAGCATAACTCTCTCTTCAGTCGTATGTAATGAAAAACAGTTAGGTATTGACTTCATGGTTCTTCTTTTCATTGTATTTTTTGGCCATTTTGTCGACGAGTAAAGCCATTCATCATTCCCGTGGATATTGAAAAAGTTCTTTGGGGCTTGGTAGCATTGCGAATAGTACTTATATCTATATCTTGTAGTCTATCAGCCTGAGCTCTTACTCTGATATTTCATCAATATCTTTGCTTTCTGTGCAATAGATTTAATCTCAAATCTCTCTTAATCTCTTTCTTAATCGAAATTATCTTAGCTACGAAAGAATTAAATATCGTTTTTTTGTTATCAAAATAAATCTGTCTGCAAATGTAAGTTAATTATGCTCTGTATTTGATTTTATGAAAGCTTTTACCATAATGATGTATTAAAACTAAAAGCCTTCTTTTAAACAAATGCCTAGCGCTCTAAACGTGCATTCTTAATGATATTATTTAACTTTATACTCTACTAAAGTAGATAGTGGTGGACTTAAGACTGAAGGCTTTATTTACCAACTTGCTTGGGAGGCGTAGTGACCAAGGCATTTGTACGATATCTTGTGTATTGTTGGTGAAGGATAATTAGTTATTTCCATATTTTGTACACTGTATAAATAAAATAAAGAACGCCCTGAATTTTTAAGAACTAGTGAAATTATCGTTACCCTCGTCCTTAAAATTCGTAGACAACATTGGAAATATACCCATTAACAAACACATTCCTTCTTTAACAGTCGGCAAAAACAGAATTCCAATTTCCACTCAATTTCACTTCAAGTGCTAATATTAGGGTCGTCGCGTCTGTGCTCTACGAGTATGTAGAGGCTGCGTACACTCACCGTCGCTGTAATTACCGACATCGCATTCGATGGAGAGTGACGTGAGTGGTCGATGTCCATGAGTGCTGCCACTCAATTAACGCCCGCTCCATGTTTGGATCTCATCCACGATTTCAAAACACGCTCTGCATTCAAAACACGCCAACGAAAATAAAGTGAAGCAGTATTTTTAAGGAAATTTTGATATTCATCACATATTTTTACTTCAAACAAATGTTTCAATATTATACATTTAAATTTAATGTAAAACTGAATTCCATTGACAAACCATATAAACGGTTTTGAGGAAGTGGGTTATAAACTATTTGTTAACACATTTCCAAACTAGAGTATGCCTATTGGCTTCTTTCTCCTATCAGTAAGATCTTATGTATGCCCGCATCTAGGTTGCATGTTCATATAAGCCTGTTTAGCTTCTTCTTGATGGCCATACTACATCTCCGACCACATCTACGATACCCCCAGAGCTACATTTTGGTTAACAGCAAACTCGTGTTTTAATACTTAATTCTATAAAATTCTGTTTACGCCACAGTACACTATCAACTTTGATGACCAGTCCCATAATAATACCTTTTCCTTTTTAATCGACTTCAAAAAAGGACCTCAGGTTTATGTTCGACTGTATGTATTATTTTTTTATGTATGTTCAATTGTTCACTGATTTCTCCGCCAAGTATGGAATGATTTTAAAAATTCTTTTTTTGTTCGAAAGAGTATACCATATTAGAGGTAGTACCATATACATTTTATCGAAAATGATTCAGCGCTTTAAAAAAAACTGCTAACCAGAACATCATCTAAATAAATGAGTGACATTTTCGTTGTGGTTATCTGTTAATAGGCATTGTAGTCTGCAAAAACTACTACTTATCTACTTTGTATAGCATAGTCAAGGTCTTACGTTACATTACACAATTGTCTACTTTAACTATATGTAAACTGTAAAACTATAAAAAATCTTTATTTAACTGTAAGATATGTAACAAATAACAATACAATGAATTCTAAAGCCTGTGGTAGTAAAAAACTGTGCTACAGACTTCAGAAACTTCCCAACTATTGTTATACAGATTAATAACTTACGAATAATATAAACTAATTATACTAATTAAACTAAGGGTTAGACGTGCGTGTGTGCGTGTGTAAGTGTGTGTGTGTGTGGTTGCGTATGTGTGAGTGTGTGTGTGCGTATATGTGTGCTTGTGTGTGCGTGTCTGTGTATGTGTGTGTTTGTGTATATGTGTGTATGTGTTTGTGAGACCAATTAATACAGGACTTAAAGATAAGTACATGTAAATTTTCTTGTTTAAGTATTATAGTATCCTAAAAAAAAGTTTTTCAATTTGATAATAGTCATACCCTTTGAGTAAATTGAGTAATTCACATTTGAATTTATTATTGTTTTGTCCTATTTCCTATTTATATCTGTATGAATTTTATTATAGATCATCGGAACACCATATTCATAGCTTCTGTTTGCAAAAACGGTGTTAAAGAAAGGTACTAGAACTCTAGTCACACGTTTAGCACATGGGGGTAAAAGAGGAACAACAAGACTATGGTACCTGCACAAGCTTTTAAATATAAATAATTTTCGAACGGTTAATACTTTGCATAAGGAATACAATTCAGTTATGGGATGACGGTAGGATAATCGGTGTAACACCTTAAGGATGGCACGCTGGGCGCGTTCGACTTCAATAAGGTACGTTTTTGCAGCGCAACCCCAAACACTGATACAATAAGAGATTATGCTTTCACAAAGTGACTTATATGTAAGAGTGAGAATATCCAGGGGTGCCACATCCCGCAAATTTTTAAACACATAAGTATATCAAATTTCTTGCTCTAGCTGCCACCCCAGCCATCTGGAGACTCTAATCATAGAGTAACTTATATATCTGGACAACTCTAATTGAGGTTTTCATCCAGAATAACACCTAAATATTTAATACTGCGCACTCAAAACAAGTAGGTAAAAATGCACGGGATCAAAACCCGAATTCTGTTGCAAGGGTAAGTATGAATTTGAAGCTTAAAATTGTCACTGGGAGATGTACGGGCAGAGATGCTAAAACAGATATAATTGGTTTTAGTTTTGTTGAGAGCAAGAGGCTGTCTTCCAGCCAGTCTGTAACCATCGTCATCCCATGCTCTGCAGCACAACGAACACTATTCCAAGTTTTACCATGGAACAGAAGGACTGTATCGTCGGCGAACATAAGTTTCAGCATCATTGGGGCCTAAGTTACATAACTCATTTATGTAGATTATGAAAAGGGTGGGGCCAAGTGTACTCCCTTGTGGAACTCCAAATGAACAAAGTGCACTACTACTTAATTGATCATTTATTTAGACTCTTTGTAGTCGCTCAGAACCACTCAAGAGGAGTTCCTCGTATTCCTACATTTTCTAACCGTGTCAAAA
The DNA here is from genome assembly GCA_949987775.1 of Aproaerema taeniolella. Classification (NCBI taxonomy): domain Eukaryota; kingdom Metazoa; phylum Arthropoda; class Insecta; order Lepidoptera; family Gelechiidae; genus Aproaerema; species Aproaerema taeniolella. The sequence continues at coordinate 13,400,938 of OX465250.1, forward strand.
GTATGGGTATCGAAACAGTGTCGAAGGCCTTCTGGAGATCAAGAAAAACGCCTAAACACCTTTCTCCTTTATCCAGGTAACCACGGACAGTCCTTGTAAGATCAAGAACCGCTTCCTCCGTAGACCGCCCTCTTCTAAAGCCATATTGCCTGAAACTGAGCCTGTTTTTTTTCCAGATATATTGTTAACCGATTATTTACGAATTTCTCCAAAATTTTTGAAAGAGTTGAAATTATTGAAATTGGTCGGTAGTTAGTTGGAAGGTTCTTTGGACCAGACTTATGTATGGGTATAACTACGGCTTTTTTAAATAAACCCGGAAAAACTCCTGTATTCAAGCTTAAATTGATCAGGTGTGAAAGAGGTTCAACTATGTAGCCGCTGATTTCAACATATAATTAGACAGTGAATGCCCAATGAACAGATTCCTATTTACCTATTGAAACGCTGCTGATAAACTACTCATGTTTCTATTCACGTGATGTGAATGAAAGGGGATTAGTAGTTAGTTTACTTACTAAAGAGTTTTAAAATCATATGTTCTAGTTACCACTAGAGATAAAGACGAGAAAATCTCTAGCAAAAATATTATGACACACCGCCGAAACGCAGTCCGCAGCGAGGAAAGGAAACCATATAATTCCAGCTATAAATCAAGCCACATTCGGGATTTGCCTACTCTGCGATAATGCGATCCTTGTCATCGTATCTTATTACCTGTTGAACATGGATCCAATATTTTCCAAGCTGCCATATAATATCAAATATCACATCTGGAGCGTAAATAGAACCTTGAGAAATATCCAGTTTCCTAATAGGCGTTTGATAGAGTACAAATGTTTTCATGATTGCAAAATTATAACCACACAGCGCGGTATTACGCAGCAAAGTTCGTTAATAATATGCGAAAGTTTTGTGCCCTCGCGGCGCGACGGCGTGGTGTCATAATATCATAGTTCATATAAATTCATTCAAAAATTATCTTATATTCATATCATGAAGTGCTTCTTTCTTGTCTTCTTCTCAGCATGCAGAGCAGGTCATCTCATCACGTGTGACATTTTAAAAGCGATCTTACCCTTTACTCGTACGAAATAAAAATAGTACAATAAAATGGAAGTTTGATGTGTTTTTGAACACAAATACTACAGTAATGTTGGTCGGATTTGCGAAATCCTTTGTTTAAACATTAGAACAAAATTTAATTTCCAAGATAAGTGTCACCTAAAACACGTTGAATAAATTAGCATTTTAACTCAAACTTTTTTGGGTGTCATAAATATACCAATTTGTTAGGGGAAAGTAGGAATTGAAGTTGGTGAAGAAAAATGTTTTGCATGAGATAAGTCGACGCACACCTGCGCCGCTAACAACTTGGCAACATCGAGCTTGCGGCGTGGGAACCTTCAGCAAAGTAGGCCGCAGTCGCGAACACTTATATATTTTTTATAAACAATAGGTTTGCTCTTGACCAAAATCTGGTGTAGGGGTGACTAAAAGTAGCCTCAGTCTCTCTTTAGCGTTTGGTCTCATTTTGTAAATCGATCACAATAGTTAGCATCTGAAATAAGCGCCTCTCATTTAATAAAACAACAACTAAAACCTAAGACTTTAATGAGATGTTAACAGAATAAATGATTAATTTACGACAATGTCCGAAATTTTCCTCCCTCGGTATTTCGTCGCAATTATTTATATTTGTTATATCGTGTAAAAAGGAGCTCCTCCCAAGCCTTCCGATTGTGGATTGTACATAAAAGAAAATTTATAGGCCGATTAAGACCTCTGAGGGGAAGCCACAAACAGCTACAACGTCGTTGTGCGAACCGCCGATTCGCCAAAATTGAACAACAAATCCCACTAAATGTAATAGAAATTCAAAATATGGTAAACAACCGTAACGTGCTATCCGAAATACGAGCATGTTGAAGTACTTGTTATCGTAAAATAACATAGCACATTGTGCCACAGTTACTACGAATTTTAAGTTTCTACCGTTTAGGATTCATCCCTAGTTTGGTCAAACTTAACAACTTTTTTTATTAAAATCAAACCTAGGAAGCTGATATTTTGCACAAAGGCCCCTAACGGTGTATAATGGACTATGAGCAAAGAAGGATTTAACAAAATTCTCACGGGAACGAAGTTTCGGGCATCCTCTAGTCATTTATTGTATAACGTGAAAGAAGGACCGACCAATTAGAGTGGAAAAGGGTGAGTAACGTGACATCGAATGAGGTTTTAGGCTACTTTGCCGTTAAAAAAATCTTGTGGGCAAGAATGAGAAACTAATTAATAGGATCGCACTACGCAAAAAACAAACAGACAGTGAAAAGTTGTCTGTTTTTAACTCATTTGCCAATTTTCTGTAGCCAGATAGTCCTTAAACTTAAACCCATGAAGTTACAGTTTGTTAGAATTATCATTACGACAAAGCTCAATTATAAGAATTATAATAATAAAAAAATTGTAAACTCAAACGCAATATAGAGTAAAAAGCTGTTTTATAGTTTGTTTTGTTTTATATAGAAAAATAATGGCATAGAGTGATGTGTTGAAAGCTCTCTGAAAGGCTCGCAAGCTGGTAGACATAAAAATAAAATGTCTGAAGTGATAACATCGGTTTACGACTAGTGTAGATTTATAGTGTTTGATACGGAGTACGTGTGATTACAGCAACCTGAGGGTGACCACAGGCTTGTTATTGGGTCTCGATAATTAATAAGCCATTTGATATATTGCTTTAACCATAACTAAGGTAAGTATATTGAGGCTGCCAGGAACAGAATCGTGTGTATAATTATATAGTAATCTAGTTCCTAACTGGATAAAATAATATTGGGCGAGGAAGCGAGGAAGTTCGATTAATAGTGCGGTGTTGGTTGGGACGGAACTTGTTGGTTGGCAAATAATTAGATAATCGTGGTGAGGCTTCTCGTCGCTACACGGTGCGCGTCGCTCGCTCACTTTCTCGGTCAGTAAAATTACAAAGACAAGTTTTAAACTTATACTATCTATCAAATTTTCGATGTTATTATACTACTGAATCTCATTTTGTCACATGTTGGTCGGTTGGTGGTCATTCGATAACATTATTGATATGATTCTTTAAAATTAAACACTCGCCTCTCAGTGGAGACGTAAATGAGTTGATAAAAAAACACCTTTAAATACGTTTGAGTATGAGTCGCATTTTTAAGCAAGTTACTGCTACAGACCGTCTAAGTTGCAATCGTGTGATATTGACTCGTAATTTCATCATCGTACGTCTACCAACCGTGACTGCCTAGAATCTAAAACATTAAAAAAATGCGTCTCTATTGCTGCTTGTATAACACATAAAATAATTCTCAAAATTAAAAGGCATGAGAATTAAGTAGAAGTTTAATTTTATGTGCGGTTTTGATTGTTTTTATAACTTTTATTAACATCTTCTAACGCTACGCAATGTACTGCGAAACGCAGCTGCCACATTGGTATGGCAAACTCCTGTAAGTGCGGTCTGTGAGTCCTGTGAGTTTGTGTAACACAATTTTATTGTTTTTATTATATAAAACACTTTAATAGTTAGTACCACGGAAAAGAAATATACACATGAGAAAAATTCTACCGGAAAATCATTCAGCAACGACGTTTTAGGTGTCAATTTTTTGTTAAGAAGTCCCTAACACTCTGTATCGTGAGTACCTGGTTGTGTTGAATCCACTAACAAGGGCCCTCATTGTGCTCGATCACAATCCTGTCTACACTCAACAGTCGATGATATGTATGAGCTATTCATTGCCATCACGTCACACTTGTCAAGTCAAAGCGAGAACATGATTGATTGATTAATATCCATGTTTGTCTAGCGACGGGCGGCGGCGGGACCTTTAGTGAAGTTATATAAGAGGAATCGTTCAAAGATACATATATCTTACTTACCACAATTGATACCATTAATGACAAATACATGCTCATGCCACCTTTTTTAAACATATTTTTTTATAATCGTAAATTATAACATAATACATAAATTACCATTCGAGCGTCTTGTCCACATGTGATAAGGTTCAAATAAAAACAAGCTTAGGATTTATGTAATAGTGAAATTGGATAATTGTATAGGCTCAATTATGTTACCTACTGTAATTTTTTTTAAAGTTAAGAAAGAAAGAATGAAACTAATTAAATTTTCAACATAATATAGTAACAATCTCAATTATACTATTGTCTACAATTAACCGAAAAAATATGTAAATTGTTCTTTGCATAATTTAATTCCCATGTTAATATTAGACAAATAAAGAATCCATTACATTATTCTGTGTACTATATAAGTACATACAGGTAAAGGCAAATTTGGGGTAGATAAACAGCGATGTTAGGTGATACGCGGCCACTGATTTATTTACACAAGTTCGAAACATGGATAAAGCAGACCGTCCGCTTAGTTGCACGGTATTCATCAACATGTGATTTAAATTAACTGTATATTTTGTTTATAATTTACTATTCAAACTACATTATACAAGTTTGGGCTCATTAAGGCTTATATTCTAGAACATTATAAATTTCTGCTTATTACTCAATAATTACTACATTCATCAATTTCAATAAAGATGAAATGTCAATTTCTAATCGAGCTTTATGTATAGATAACATGTTTAAACGGGCATAAAACTATCTCAAAGATGGAGAGATTTTATTTCTTTACATAATTTAAATTTAAAATGTTAGCGAAAATTTAGGATGTTAACTTATGTTTAGTTTTAGATGAAAGCCGTGTATAGTTGAGAAGAGAATTACTTTATTTGTGTCCAGTGTAGACTGTGTATTTCGTCTTCCATAAAACCTCAGAAAGCATTTAGCATTCTTTTCTACCTCTATTTTTCCAAGAAAGAAACTTGGATATAGATACATTTATACGTTTTGTATTTTGTAAAGAAACGCTGGCCCGCTTTCGGCTACGTCACGTTCTCCGCAGAGCAAGAAGTGATTTATATTGCTAGTATTTCCTATATTCGGAGAGTAATATAGCACTGTCACAAATCTTTGTTAGTACAGTAAGTTAAATTGAATGTCTAAGCTCGCAATCTTGGATTCAGCAAATACCAGTATCTATTGGAAGCGAGTAGAGTCTTTAGCAAAATCCGCTGGCTTCCCCGTCTGTCGAGATTCAGCTTCTCTCGCCGGCGCCGCCGCCGGCGTGATATCTAAGAATAAACTTTTTAAAACCGTTTAGCGATCCACACAGCCATCACGGCTCTATTGTTCTTTCAGATTAGATGCTTATCCCCGACAAGAGGTTAAAACTCCGTTTACAAACGGGTTCTAAAGTTAGTTACCTTTTTGCACTACGAAATCCGGCGTTATTATGAGCAAGATAAGGGTGACGTCAAGGTCAACATGTATAGCCTGAAGTGCTGCCGTGTGTATATTCCCATTAATACACAATTGAAACCATGAAACGTGAATTATATAACTTATAATATGGGGTGACTTTAAATCAATTAGCGAAACTTTAAGGGGTACAACTATACATTTACTTATGGCATGTGAAAAGGCATATCAGCCGACTACACAAGTTTTATGGAGAGGCAACCAAATTTTCATATTTCTTGGGGAAAAGTTGTTGATTTTCGTGGGCACGGAAATTTAAAATCACTCCATATGCAATAAAAATTATTTGTACTTCTTAACGAAATTAAAATCTTTTCTTGACCATAATTATAATACAAGAGCCTGGATCTTTTAAGACTTTTTTTGGAATCACTATATTTTTAAATGCTAAATCATATATTGCGGTAAAATGAAAAAAGCGTTTCTTACAAGGAAACAAAAGCACCTGCGAAATCTTGAATTACAAGTACATCTTGGAATTCATAACCCATATCAATTACAGTAATTTTATTTATTTTATTTCGTATGTTAACTATTTTAGATACGTGTAAACTAATTAAACTGTCAATAGACTTAAGAGGAGCGTCTCAGTTTGGACTAGCGTCTCAGTTGTTTTTCATGCTGTCTCGATGTTGACCACCCGCCTCAGACTTGTGCGAAAGGGACAATTGCAGCTTTCCGGCAAAATGCCGAGTTTTATTTCCAAAATTATGAGTTTAAGCGTCAATGAATTCCTACCCAAAAAAATTCATAAAATCGTAAGTTTTTGATGTCTATCGATTTGTAAGCGTATGAACGAGGTTCGTACGTTTTGTTTTTTCCAAAATTATTTTTAGTTTTTCCACAGTTACCTCTTAAATGTTGAGAATTTTTTTGGCGAAAAATGCTGACTTTTAGTCTCAAATATCTTTTCGTCTTCTAAAAATATCACAAAAATCGAAACGTACGGACCTAGTTTCTGGTGTTTTTGATACTATATGAAAATTTCACAGGGATCCGTTGATGTTTAGGGGATGGAATCCATTGACGGCGTTTGTATGGGAAAAAAACACGATCCTCTTTCCGAGTTCTATTATTAAACGAATACGGCAATATTCTATGTGATGTTCAATTTTTACTCAATTTAGAGTTTAACTTAAATAACCATAGCTACATTGATAGTTTTTGACTTACTTTTACTGATAAGTTCACACCTGAGCCTCATCAGCGTAGGCAGAGACCATTGTCACTAGTTCCTATACCCAAGTAAGCCTAATTTTAGCCCAAATCGTGATATTTTCTACTTGGGGTACAAAATGCTTACTGATAAAAAAAACACACAATGCCAAAATCTAAATTTAACTTACATCCTACACAAAATCTGAACATAACATATACCTATTTAGTAATTGCTAAAGTACTGTGAAGAGCAGGAAAACCGCTAGATGTTTTGGTGACGCACAGACGAAAAAGGCCTCTGATTTGTTACTTCTATAGGACAAAAGTAAATGAGAACTGTCCTTAATTGGAATTGTAAATGAGTCTTGAGGCGTTTTCTTGTCGGTTGAACGCCCGTCCCGTGAACTCGCTCGAATAAACTGTGATGATTTCATTTAAATTAATTCTGCTCAGCGCACGATTGTCGGCGAGAAGTTTAAATTGAGACATCTCTGGACGAGCGCTATCCCCAAGACACGACCTCCTTGACTATACCCCATGCCATGCCTCAGATACACTCTTATTGCCTTATTCCCGCCTCTCTCGCACAGCTAGTCTGCGACTGACATTTGGGCTAATAAACGGTTTATTCAACCTCGTTACTATAAAGACACACGCGGTTCAGCTCATGAAGTCTTTTAACTTATTTCGATTAAATCGGTTTATTCGCTTAGGATGAGAGTGGTGATAGCCCAGTTGGTAATGAGCCAGACTTGTAATCCGAAGGTCGTGGGTTCAAATTCTGGTGGGGGCCTGTACCACTAAATTCGTCTTTTCGGATTTATGTACGGATTTCTAATTTCTAATTATCACTTGCTCAACGGTGAAGGAAAACATCGTGATGAAACCCGCCCGTCCAAGAAAATTTTCGAAAGACGAGCGGTCCACCAACCCGCATTGGGCCTACGTGGTGGACTATAGCCTAAATCCCCTTCGTGTTTCGAAGGGAGGCCCGTGCCCCTCGGTGGGGACGTATATGGGCTGGTAAAAAAAAATCGCTTAGGAGTTATGATGCCACGGATATATGTATACTCAGACATACAGTGTGTGTCTGTATGTCTGAGTATAACTTATACCACAGCTCTTTTTTGTCGGGGGCTAAAAATACTTTTGATATTAGCTAAATCACGATTGTGGACGCTATTTTTCCAAAAAATGTATCGAAAAACAATCACATTAATGATTTTTATTATTCATTTATGTTGTTGGGTTAAGGTTACCTTTTTTTCTTCAATTTACTCTTTTACTCCAAGTTAAGCCGACTCCGCATCGTTTTTAATATGAGATTGAAAGGCTTTATCATTTTGAACATCACTATTTAAAATATTAACTAGAGTTCAAATATTGAAATGGTTGTACAATTTACAAATTTTGTTGAATTTGTAAATTGGAAAACCGGACAAATGCGACTCGATCTCGCGTGGATAGGGTTCTTTAGGATAAATATTTTAATATTTGTGTTTTTTGGAATCTCATTCATATCTATTTTTCCGATTTGTCCTCCAATTATCCCCCCTATATGGAAGCAATTCATTTCTTATTGGAGTAAAGAACTATTTTTTGTATATTTACAAAATTTTAGAATAAGTTGTTTCGGAGTCGTGGTGATGCTAAATTTTTATATATTTTCTGAAATAACTATACAGAATGTAAAATACAGTTTAGCAAAAACTGAAACCCTGGACTCAGACAAACATTCTGAATGATTTTCCAGTGGAATTTTTCTCCGAATTTTTTTCTTTTTTTCATGTTTTTTTAATATTTTCTGCTTACATTTTTTATTATTTAATCGAATACACTCCATTTTGCAATAAAAAACAATCATAGCAACGTAAAACACGAAAACCAGCAATGTACATCGCACTCCGATAGAAACGCGGCGCGGGGGGATCGCGCGCGGGGCACGGTTTTGCCATACGTTGCGTAGCGCCGAAGTAGGTAAATAATGAAAACTCCTTAACATGACGTTTCCGGAAAAAATAATTACTTATACATCTGATGATAGTTATGGGTAGATTCCAGTCCTTTACACCCTGTATACTTTAAGATTATAAAAAAATGTATTTGAGAGCCTCGCAACAAGCCCTTTGATTTGTACCCCAAAATCCTAAATTAATTTGTTTACATGCACGTTCGTGTTTGCATCACATAGATTCGTAAGTGTACAAATTTTTTAACTTCATCGGTCCGGTAGATTTGGAGCAAATCAACTGTGACAGACGAACAGACAGAGTGATCCTGTGAGGGTTCTGTTTGGTCACTCGAAGGTATTGAACCCTAAAAAGTAAAAAAGTAATAACAACAAAAGAAATTCACTAAACCAACTTTAATTTTGATTGGATATGAACCATACAACAAAATACTAATCTAAGTATGTATTAAATACGACCTCGATTTAATTTTTAACTATTACAGTGGTGTATACAATTTGCAATTTTTATTTTAACGTATATGGGCAAGTAAAAAAAACAGTCTACGAAATTAACTATCATTTTCCGTTCAACTTAACAGTATCAGACTAATTATCAAACTTAATTAATCACTTCAGCAGCTGCTCAACTTTATAAAAAATTTAAATGAACTCTAGATTATCGAGGTTTACCAGTTCGAACTGACAGCCGTGCAAAAAAGAACATAGAGTGGTTTGAGACATGAATTGAAGTCGATTTCATTCATAACTCTCCAAATATCATTCAATTGTTTTATCATCGAGATTTTTCCATTAAATCCACTCTCTCAGAAAAATTTTTACCTCAGTTGAACCGATCAAAGTTTTATAAGTTTGGCAGGCCCGCCGCGCTCAATCGCTCGATATCCGTCTTTGTCCCTAGAGATCTCAAATCTGACGGATTCTCGGAAGATAATTTCTTGAAAAATCATTTAAAAAATGTTACATCAATTGTAAAGATCTTCCATAAATTGCAGTAAAATAAAAAAAAAACTAAAACAACGACTTTATGTAAGTAAGCCCTTTAACCCGTCGATGTGTGCAAAAAGTTTAATTAACTTGCAATGTATGTATGTTTGTTCGGGTCAAATCTTGGAACCTGAAATTTTGCATACACGTTTAATTTGAATGACAATGGATGGTTAGCTAAGTGACGTAATTCTCAATCCAATACGGCGAATCGCCTACGATGGTTTACTAGTTATTTTATTTTGCACTCCCATGATATCAGTATAAAATGAAATGCTTTATAATATGAAAGATAAACATTAAAACATAAGCTTGTTTTAAAACATGTTTTTAACCATTGACTTATTTTGAATTGTTAGCATGGAATATTACGATAAATATTTCAAAACAAATGAAAACGACAAAAAAGTAAACCTTTAGCAGTCATTCTCATCGAAGTGAGTGATTTAGAATTTATTGCGATTTAATTCGTTCCACGCGCGTCAATTCGTAACATTCTGTTGGCGATTACACCTGGTGCCCTAGCCTCACCTTCGTCAGAATGACGGGGGTCAGATACATTAGTCACAACTGTGTAAGACATGTATTGCCTACTACTAGGGGACAGCCACATAGGGAAAAATTGCCCACTTTCCTCCTTCATTCGGTCAAACTTGGGAAGTTGGTTGAAAATACATCCAGCGACATCATGCTGACTCGCACTAATGGTAAGCCATGCCCTGTCATTCTGACTTCCCTGTTTAAATTGTTCTTTACCAGAAATTTAAGGAAAGGAAAAACAAAAACCGCAACTCTTGCAACTCTGTCGAGAGTATGTATGTCACTTTTATGAAACTGCCATTCATCCAGAGAAATAATTAAGACAATCGAATACTGTTCAATATTTAGCACAAATAATAATAATACTGTCTATGCAGGCATCCCCCTCTATTGTCTACTTGCGAAATAGATACTTCACTCATATTAAATTGAGGACAAAAGCTCATTAGAGATTAATAATGATCTGGGCTTTGACTTTAAACAAAGCAGCCGGTCAACTTTCCTAATTACAGACATTTGGAACCATCTAAAGGACACGTAATACGACAGCAAAAGCAGGTACCCTTGTTTGAAATTTTGTCTGGATTGAAATTAGTTATTGTTTGATTAAAATAATACTACGCACAAATTCCACGTTCAAAATTGATGATGTTAATTGATGATATTAATTCGAACGTCGAATTTGTGCGTAATCTATATATTCCTTACCATTTCAAATTTCGAACATTTTCGAGACATTCTTATTTTCAATATTTGCACTGCACTCATATGGGAGTTTATTGCCAAAGAAAACATGACCTTAATTAGAAGAGTAAAAGTTTGGATTTTCTTTGCTGGCATTTGATTGAAGATGACCTAAGGTCCCAAATTGCTAAAAGGAAGTAAGTCAAAATTTAAGCGCAAGAGAAATGATAACTTCTACTTGTACTAATAGGGTTTATATTTCTTGTGTTCATTGGAAATAAATTACCCCCAAAATAATTTTCTACCCCATTTAAAGCCCGCTAGGAAATAAATTTCAATAAAATAAGTAACTCATCCTAATAAAATAAATAAAAAGAATGTCCATGCAAAACAAAGAGATTGGACCAAAGAATCTCGTAGTTCCATACAAACTTTGAAACCCCATTTCACCCCCTTAGGGGTTGAATTTCGAAAAATCCTTTCTTAGTGTTTACCTACGTCATAAAAAACACCTTTTTATCAAGTTTCACCTGTCTAGTTTGGGCTGGGCGTTGATGAGTCAGTGAATCAGGACTTCCAATCTTATAAGAGAAAGAATAAGAAATAAGAAGCACTTTGGGTGTTGGCAGAATTAACAGCGTTGTGGCACTGTCACAACATTAAGCTGAGCCAAAGCCCATTCACCGATGCGGTACATGTACCTATATGTTTACTTAATGTACTTTATTCGTTAATTGTTTTTTTGTGTTGTGTTGTAGGTATGTTACATGTACCGTGTCATGAATAAATGTATTTCTCTCTCTCTCTCTTCTTAGCGAGTCGATGGCAAGTAACTATAAAGTTGTGGCCCAGAACGTAGCCACTTGGACGGCAGATTGAGTAGCGTCCAGTAGGTCTTGTCGCGTGCAGGTGGTAGGACACGCACTACATGTTGCTAGGTGGGCCATGGTTTGCATATCTCCGAACACACAGCATAAGTCTGTGTTTTTGGAAAATCCCCACCGGAAAATAAAATTTTTAGTTTTTATATAATTTTTTATTCGATTTTCATATAAGATTATATTTTCATATTATATATAAAGCCACCACTATTAAGATACAAAGAGTAACTAGGCCTACGCTACACTGGCTTGCAACCGAGCTAACACGTAAATCTAAACAAGCAGGTTGTTAACACTTAGTAAATGGCATACCTATTAGATATAGGCTCTAACTACCTTTGCCCATCTTCACACGTAACGTGCGAGTAAATTTTACTGAAATCCATTTTGTCCCTTACCAGCTAAGTGCCTTGTCAAAACTTGTTCTGTGAGCTATTCCCGTTTGATTTATGACTTCGATATGTCAATTTAACGTCACTCACTATGATTTATATGGTCATTTGCACAATCTTACATATAAGTAAGGAAAATATATTGCTCGCTTTATTCATATCTGGTCCTGGAAATGATATTATTGCAAATCTCCTCCTGCGATAAAGCATACAAAGTAGATTTTTCTATCAACACTACATTTTTCATTGTTTAGTTAAATGTACCAATAGGCATTTCTAATGAAAGTCGGAAACTTGTAAAAACAATATTTTTAATTACAGCAAAAAAAACTCAATATATGATAAAAGAAACCACCTCAATATATCAACACATAAACATTATAAAAGAGAAAAGTTTGAAACGAAGTTTTAATAAAAAATAGGTACAAGGAAGTACAAGTAATGATGGACATAATGCCACGAAGACCGAAGGACAAAGGGGGAAGGAAGACTAATGAAAGACAACCGCATGACCGACTGAAAGTAACTCTATCTCACCGAATACCTATTTATTTCACTCTAATACAGCTAAGACAAGCTCAGCAAAGTCAACCTTAATCCGTTAATTTTACACTCGAAGTTCCTAGTACGACCAAAATAGTTTTTCGCCAGAAATATTCGGAATAAACTAACAATAGAATTCTACAAAAAGAATAGGTGTTTTTTTCTTAATTTTGCTTAGCTGGAGGGCTAGACAAAGTCACATAGCGATTTCTAAGATCGATAATTCTGAAATGTATGGAATTGACATGGACTACCTAACCACGTGACGTTTCTATTATGCCTGTTAATCCCTTACATTTTGTAACTTTCTATTTTCTTGAAGATTGCAAGTCATGATTTTTAAAATTAAATACATAAGTAACTCCCTTTTCTTATTTATATTAAAATCTGGTAACATGTTTATTCGTTTTTTCTCATACGGTAGTACTAGAAACATTAAGAGATATTTATTCCTAACCGCCATGAAGCTATCTGCAATAATTTAATTCCATAAATAAAAGAATCCCTCCACGCAATTCCGTGCAACTGCGTGAGTGCGTAAAGAAACATGAGTTTAAGGCTAAACAGTATTTTCCATTAGTGTCATAAAAAGGTAACGTTTCGAAATAACCGCGAGGCCGAGCCCATATCCACGTGTGATAATGCGCAGTAACATTTTATAAGGGATCTAAATGTGAGCAGATGGCACAATGCGAATCGCGGGGAGTACTTCCCTCTCGACCGCAATCTGCCATTACATTTTATGCAAACACTGTCAGAATCATTTCACGCGTACAATATCCCAAATAGAACGCTTACATTGTCAACATAATAGCTTAACGCGTTTTATTGATCATTTTATTAAAACGTAATATACAGTAAACTAAATAAACACAGGTTTAAGTTTTTTAAAACTGTCGCCCAGTTACAGGAACGTTCATTAAAATAATGTTACTTTAAATGTCGTCTTGTCACTTGTAAACAAAGACAGTGTTGACTTTATTTTTAATGAACATTTCTGCAACTGATTGTTTAACTTTGTTTAATTAAAGATATCTATTGCATCAATGCGTTGAAATAATAATGTCACAGTTAAAACCCATTTTTCGTTAGAACTCGTTTTCCCTAGTTAAAATTAGTTATTACTTAATGCTTTTGTTAAAATTAGAAATAATCAGTTAAAACTAGAATTTACCACTGACATATTTGATTTTCAGATAAAACTAGTTGTCACATCGAGCTATAGTTAAAACTAGCTATAGTTAAAACTCCCCCCCCGCGGAGATTATATCGGGGCAGAAACTGTAGGTTAGGTTTGTCAGTTGCCTAGCCTAACCAACCCGTTAAGGGTTGGTTAGGTTAGGTTAGGTTAGAACTGCGACCCCTAACGCACGAGCCGAACGAGCGAAGCGAGCGTGCCGCGGCAGCGGCCGGCGAAGTGCCAGAAAAGACTTTGGTTGCGTTAAACGGTAAGCACAACAACAACAACATAACCCACAACATAACCTCAAGCCAATCAGAATAAGGTATGATGAACTCTAACCTCGGTCGGAACAGTTTTAACTGACTCGCTTTGGGAAAACGCGTTTTGTCTTGCAGAAACTAGTTTTAACTGATATTTGATTCAGACATTAGTCAATTCTAGTATTAACAAAGGCATTAAGTAAAAACTAGTTCTAACTAGGAAAAACGCGTTCTATCTACTAACTAGTTTTAACTGTAACAATAACACTGAAACCGTAGTGTGTAAAATGAAAGTCTAAAATTGTTGTTGTGGAAATATGAGCCTATATAAGTTAAAAAATCAGGATCCGATTTTATTTTACACAATATCGTAAAATGGATGCTTTCTCTACGTTATCGGGACGCGAAGCAAGGGTAATCGAATGTCATACGCGGTCGGCCGACAGAACTATTCACAAAGTGCCAGCTGCCGCGCTCCCAAGCCCTGATTTATGTCTCCGTGCTGTCCAAGTTTCTGCACCTTGTTTCTGCAACACTTGTACGTGACGTCTTAAATATACGGGTGCCATACCCACCAAACTCTCGCCAAGTCTCACACTCACATACTTATTGACACTTAAAATTAACGACTTCATTACATAAGAATTAGTTTAGAATTTATTTATTTCGTGCCTGTATGTTTTAAATCTATGGTTTTTATCAATCATTGGAGATCAGAGGTATCAATATTTTACAATATTATATTTTTAACTTATAAATTATAATGTATCGACAGTTTACTAAAAAAGTTACATTTCTCTTGATAGCTTGAAAATAAAAAATTTGGTTTTTCTCGTAATATTCCCGTAGTAAAGGAAATTTTGATGAAAATCCTTATAGTGCCCAAACGAAGCGTTACAAGAGGCATGGACAAGCGTATTAATTTGCAAAGAGCTATATATTAATAATACAACCAAGAAAAGCTTTTCATGTAACAAATTTAGACGCACTCGACGTGGGTGTAACCTTAATAGAGTACAACCACATTAAATTCATAAACAAAATTTAATATTTACCTACTATGTCACAAGACAAAAATAAATGCTCTCTTTTTCTTGAATAATCTTGATTATTTTAATAAACATGTGTGTGACTGAGACACAACTACGTGACTGTTATTAAACAAGAGAAGCCCGCAAAGTCTCTTGTCTGTTCTTCTTGAAGGAAGACTTTACGAACAGACAAGCTGTCAAATAGCGTGATTATGATTAGTTTATTCTATATTAATAAAATCATTGGTTTATGTACGTTTTTGACGATGTTATTAATGATTTTACTCGTACTTTTATGACGATATTTAGGTTTTCAATAACTAGGCCCGTATTCTCGATAGCGTCTCAAGTGTCATTTTGAACTCTCATCATCTAAAACTAGATTTGAGTTCAAATCAAATGATATGCATTGATCTTATTCAAGAAAGCATTTTAAGTGAATTATGTCAGCTATTAGCTGAAACTAGTTTTAAAACCCGATTTGATCTCATCTCATTTTTTTTTGTCTATCCCTACTAATATTATAAATGCGAAAGTAACTCTGTCTGTCTGTTACCTTTTCACGCCTAAACCGCTGAACCGATTTTGATGAATTTTGGTACAGAGATAGATTAGAGCCTGGGAAAGGACATAGGCTACATTTTATCCCACAGTTGGGCACGATATAACCTGTAGTCCACGCGGGCGGAGCCGCGGGCGGAAAGCTAGTAGTTTATAATAATGGAATCTATTTTGATGTGCATTTTTACGTGTTACGCAGCTTACGTTAAAAATAATTATTTTATGATATATTTCAACATTTTACATTGAATAGGAACAGTGGAACTGTCTAAAGTGTCAAAAACTGATAGATGACAAGGAAAAACGCGGGAATGCTCAAAGAGAAAAGTTAGAAAGTCTGACTCATGTAAACAAAGATCAGACCTGTCATCTGCTGAGTGATATTTCAAATGTCACCTGAATGTCACTCAGTGGAACTTTGATCAACGAAAGTGACGTTCTAGAATACAATCTCAAATTAAAAGTTGTTCTAAATCTTGATTCACGACTAATGAGACGCCTTCAAGAATACGGGCCCTAGTGAAGTGTTATTCTAGTAGATTTGCATGTTTGTTTGGTATTTAAATGTTACATCTTAGAGGTTAGAAATCCAGAAAAAAAATAAAAGAAACCATACAAGAAAAAAGTAATTCTGCTCTTATTGTAAATCTTACGTATGAGATGATTGAGCACTCTCCTTTTTTCATAGCAAGTTATTTAGTTTTCTTATACCTAACATAAGGTATTTTAAGAAGTGGTACCTGCACTTGTGTGTGTTATAAAAGTGTCTCAAAGGGTAACAAGTAAGCCACAAATATCATAAGTACAAATAGTTAGTGATATTTATTAATCGTCAGTTTTTGTTGCTACAAACGATTGTACATATTTTTATGGCTTTAGTTCTACGCTGCACGAATAGCTTCACGTGGAGAACTAATAAGGTTAAATATGACGTTTGGGAATATCTCTCATCAGCCTCGCGAAGGTATATCTCACACACACGGGCACCGTGCGCCGGGGGCACTCGTAAACTCATTAAAAGTTGACTCCACCTACTAAAGCGACTGGCCTTATCCATATAGACGGCAGTTTTAATCGAGACCGCTTTACGGACCATTAAATTCCATGGCGAGGTTATTGTCGAGCTGGGATCGTTAAATTAAATTCTAGACACAGTGGCCACTGCTCCTCGACCAAATATCATACTGATTTGCACATTTTAGCCATCATAAACAATTTCATATTAATATCCCAACAAATTGTCTGACTTCAGCGTTCGGTCAGTGCAAATTTAATGTCGCTGCTTAGTATTTTATATTTTAAACATTTTACTCACGTTCACCTCCACGGCTGACCTTGGCTAACAAACGGGTCGAGAATGCCAT
The DNA here is from genome assembly GCA_949987775.1 of Aproaerema taeniolella. Lineage (NCBI taxonomy): Eukaryota > Metazoa > Arthropoda > Insecta > Lepidoptera > Gelechiidae > Aproaerema > Aproaerema taeniolella. The sequence goes on from OX465250.1 coordinate 13,417,873, forward strand.
TAGACTATTCCAAAATCACTCACGTCCTAAACGCTTAAAGCCTAGGATTTACCGGGAACCAGTCAGCATGTGGAACTAGGAAAATTATGTTTGAAAATGGGATAAGTGAAAAGGATTGCAGAAAAGTAAATGGGGCGAGAGCTTACTCTTGACGTCAATTTCTCGGTTCAAAGGTGCGCCGTCGACTAAATGGTACTGTATAAACTCATCACCTCCTCAGCGCCGCCTATTCCATGTAGAGGGATTTTGCTCGTTCATTCACCTTAAATCGACGTCATTCCGAGAGGCAAAATAGAGCACTTCTGAAAAAGAGTTTCCGATAAAACGGTCCCATCAAATTTTTTCAATATCCATTTAGGGAGGAATAAGAACGGATTATTCGCAAACCAAACCCTTTAATCCGGGTTAAGGGTTATTTAAACATTGCTGGGCGTGGACGAATTAGATCAGGCCAATACTTGCTTATACTTTACATAAACACGTTCTCTTCTCAATAATGACGAGGGTTTTATTTAAATTATACATACTTGTACTTACCTAGGTTTTTCTTTTTTCTTTTGTTAAATATGGTGAATTGAATATGTTACAACTTTTAAGTCTAATAAGAGACGTGCTGTAAAAAATAAATGCGCAATTTAACGCGCTAGAGGTTTTTAAGCACGGTTATTTTAACTGCCCGCTATAGTGCACGGCGGCCGCGTTATGCCTAAAAGTCAACAAGAATTTTCTACGACAAAAAACAAATAATTTAAGTTGAAAAGCCACCCTGGAGCGCAGTTTTCATTTGTTTCACGAAAGCGGTTAATGTAAACGGTTGGTATTTAACATTTAGCTCGATTACATCTCGCGTCGCGTCTCATGCCGCTATTTTTGTGAAACAGAATTGTAAAAATGCTTCCGCTGATTTCGTGGTTATAAAATAAGCTTGACAGTAAATTTGTTCTTGTCTTTCATTGAAGTAGAAAAAATATATATATTAAAAGGTCCAATATCGTAGATTAATTAATATCAAGTCACAAAAATGTTTTTTTGCAACACTTAGATTTAATACGTGACTGCGTTTAGTGATAAATGGTTAGAAAACGCTAAAGTAAAACTTCATTCAATGGGGACTGCTTGAAATCGACTTGCACGAGTTGAAAGATTTCATTAGTCACGCTGAATGAACCAGCAGCTCTAGCACGATAACGACAAACTCGCACTCGGCTCACGCTGAAACTTCACTTTGATTGCGCGAGGGTCCCGCGCAAAGGCTTGCTCGCCCTATGGCGTTGTAAATGTGACATAAGACCGCGCGGTGTTGTCGCGGTGCTGTCACTATCGTACTCGGCCTGCTGCAGCGAAAGAGCAGAACCACAGAAAAGCGCGTGATTAAAGTTAGAAGGACAGTAATATATTTGTAAAATATTTATGGGTTTATAAAATTAACGATAATAGGACACGTGGTCATAGCACATTCTGTTTTAAGCCTATGGATTTCAGTACTCGACTCTTTTGTTGATTGTAATGAAACTTTTCCAAGTGCGCATAAAAAATCATGCGTGAAAATACAATCCAATTTTGTCAAAGGAACGAAAGAGGAAAAGGAAATTTAAATCGAATTGTTTTCGTGATATCAAATCGTCGATGTTTAAGTAGGTATTTAGGTCACGTCGCCTGGATTACGACTTATTTCCCGCGTCTTTTTCTTCGTTTGACGCTAATCCCGGCGGGCTCGCCCTGCCCCCCCTCCTGCTGCCTGATGCCAGAGCACATTGATCTCAAGGTCACGACTTGACATTATTATACCTCCTACTGGGACATCATTTGTAGAAAAGAGATTTGCTCACTTACTTTTTTACGATTACAAATATGAAGAATGTGCGAATGTTTCTTCTACACTAATATTATAAAGAGGAAAGATTTGTACCTATTTTTGTATGTTTGTATGTTTGTAATGAATAGGCTCCGAAACTACTGGACCGATTTGAAAAATTCTTTCACCATTAGAAACCTACATTATCCGGGATGGACATAGGGTACATGATTTTCCCGAATTCCCACGGGAACGAAGTCCCGCGCGGGAAGCTAGTTGAAAATAAAATCGGTAACTTGGTAAAAACAAACCGTGTTAATGAGTTTCTTAGAGACGTTTTAAATGGGAAAACATTTTACTAATTTAATGCCGCTAAAAACGAATGTCTGGCTGTTCCTTATACTATTTATGAAAGGAATGGAATAAGAATTTCTAAGAAATATTTACAACCTTACAAAACACACTCTGGGAAATGTTTTCATAAATATTTACTATGATATGTAAGTATGATGGTAACCCAGACGCATTGTTTATATTTTATTTAGATAAGAAATATATTAATGGATGACCCAGTGAGGTTAGTGAACCTTTAGAGTTCTGTTAATTAGTGAGTCAAACGTCTACTATATTTACACTACTTTATATTTGCACTAGCATAATAGTAGTTTATACAGGGCTTTAGGTAAATCTCTTTCAAGCTTAATCAGTCCATGAAACTGAACAACTTTCCCTCAATAATAGGTCAAAATATCAAAAAAAAAATTGAGTTCCCATACAAACTTCATCAGCATATAACGCAATTTGTACGGGAACTCAAATTTTTTTTCTTATTTTGACCTATTATTGGGGGAAAGTTGTTCAGTTTCATAGACTGATTAACCACCCGAGAGGTTGAAAGAGATTTACCTAAAGCACTGTATCATGCGAACATTAAAATACTTACAATAACACATAAAGTTGCATGCATATACTATTTTTAACCGACTCCCAAAAAGGAGGAGGTTCTATGTTCGACTGCATGTATTTTTTTTATGAATGTTCAATTGTTCACTGATTTCTCTGCCGTTTATGGACCGACTAGCTTTCCGCCCGCGGCTCCGCCCGCATGGACTGCAGGTTATATTGTGCCCAACTGTGGGATAAAATGTAGCCTATGTCCTTTCCCAGGCTCTAATCTATCTCTGTTTCATCAAAATCGGTTCAGTAGTTGAGGCGTGAAAGACGGACAGACAGACAGAGTTACTTTAGCATTTGTAATATTAGTAAGGATATATAGTAAGGAAGTAAGGATCTTCAAAATTCTTTTTGTTCGAAAGAGTATACTTCAGAGGTGGTCCCATTGTAACCAGGTCAGGATCTGATGATGGAATCCCAGGGAAATCGAGGGAAACCCTTAATTAAAAAGGCATAGCGTTTCTTACCTACTTTCAATTATTTACACTAAAAAACCGGCCAAGAGCGTGTCGAGCCACGCGCATTGTAGGGTTCCGTAGCAGCATGGTTCAAATATACTCTTATTAATCCCAACAGTGTTTGGCACTTGGTCGACTATTACTGGCAAACTTGAAGGACCAACTTATGTATGATAGTTTTCCTTTAAATTTCGTTGTATATTCTACCAACGTGAATTTTTTCACATTTTTAGAAATAACCATTTAGCAGGTACAGGGCAGGCAGGCAAGGGGGACACTTGTGTTTGACAAAAATTTTCACTTTAAAAATTTATATTTCGCAAACGGAGTGCTGAATCGAAAAACGTTCTTAGTAAACCCCTTTTATCTTTTAAAATTCTATCCTATGACACCCCATTCAATGATATTGGCGAGAAAAAAAAAATCAGCCCCTTCACGTCTATGGGAGAAACCCGAAAAATTTTTTTTTTCCAAGATTCATATGTATAATCATGCTTAGTTTCAGCTCTGTAGTACCAAGGGTTTCTTAGGAAACCTGCGGACAGACGGACAGACGGACAGACGGACATGGCGAAACTAGATTACTACGGAATTACTACGGTTCGTAGATTACTACGGAACCCTAAAAATCGAAAAATAATTAACTTTTTACAAAAAAAGAAAACCGACTTCAAAAAGCGAAAAATAAAACATTGCATTTAGTGTGCTACGTACCTACTGATCTGTTTGAAGTCGGTGCAGAGCCAAATAAGTTTGATAGGCTATACGTACATGCGCCTTTCCACCTTCTTCACTTATTACAAAGTTTTCAAAGAAACAAACAATTTTAAAAATATCTTACGTTATCGACGAGTTAAAATCGGGAGGCTTCTTTTAAAAATCTCTTAATTTTACAAATACTTGAAAAACAAGCCAATCCAGTAAAATGTATGTAGGATTTTGTAAATTTCACAAAATTTACTTCAGGCGCTACAAAAAATTCACTTTGCGCATGTCCGCCATACCACCGTGTCAGTTATTGTAGTTAATAGTACGTAGATTTCTTTTATTCATCAGGATAAGCAATAGACGAAGCCATACATTTTTTCTAAAGTAAACGTTTTATTTTTTTGTCTGGATTCAGGAGTATTCCATTCCGTTGTGTATAGCTACAGTATCATAAAGCTTATTTTTAGGGACCCTATCGTCCGTCCGTCCGTCCGTCTGTAATTTTCGCAGATGGTGTATTTCTATGTAGGGCACATATATAACAATAAATACTAAAAATCAGAATAAAATAAATATTTAAGGGGGCTCCCATACAAAAACGTGATTTTTTTTGCTCGTTTTTATTGATAAGTCTGTCCGAGGCTGTATCTCATGAACCGTGATAGTTAGACAGTTGACATTTTCACAGATGATGTATTTTGGTAGCTGCTATAACAAAAAATACTAAAAAGTAGAATAAATATTAATACAACAAACGTGATTTTTTTGCCGTTTTTATAGAGATAATGGTTTTTAAAGAGTCCGACTCGCACTTGGCTGGTTTTATAGGTAATGGTACGGAACCCTTCGTGCGTGAATCTGACTCGCACTTGCCCGTTTTGTCTAAATGGTATTTATGTGCAACAGTTTTAATTTTAACCGATATTCGGTTAAAATTACGAAATAAATGAAGATAAAATATCTTATCTTATTCATGATTTAAATAACTGTCTTATTTATGAGTGTAGTTTTGCCGTTGAGAGAAGTTATTCTATTCAAATGAGTGTTTTCTCGGTGAGCAGTGGATCTAAGGTTCCAAGTTAATTTCTCGGCGGGGCTCCTGTCCCAGCCACGGTAAATCTGATTAGTGGTGACGTCACAACGCGCCCACCGAATATTAATCGTGCCCTCTCACTCGTACCCTTATAATCATTGTAACTATCAAAGGTCTCCTTATAATTTGACAGTGAGTTGGAGGACAGCCGGGGAATCGTTTTACTTGCAAAATTATACAAATTTAGCAACATTAACTCGACTAAAATGTCGGCATATATCATTGCGGACGAGGCCCTTTGCTGCTGCAAAAAGGGTCCGATTTGCATTAGAAACAGCAAATTAAAAGGCACCTCATTACTATACCTCCTGCATTAGTTAAGACTTTGTGAGAACTATACAAGTTTCATAAATACATTGAATTTTTTCAAGCCTGTTATTAACGAGTGGCCAGATATAATACCTACTGTATTTTGTGGCTGGACAACAACGAGTATAAAATAATGTGATATACGAGTAATTATTAGTTTAAGGTAATTATTGTTTTCAACATTTGTTTATAAAGTCTTGCATAAACGTATAAATTGTATTCATTAAAAGTGTTAAATCTTCACAGAGTGATTAGGTATAAATCGAATTTTGCATTTCTCAGCGAACTGAAACAGTGTTCAGTGATCAGCGCACTGAAATTAATTCATAAAGCGATTACTAGAGCCACATTGCGGTGTTAGGCGGAGGACATTCCCGCAATCCCTGGCTTCTAGACCCACTTGCTTCCTCTCGTTAAATATTCTATTTGAAATACTGTAGAAGTGAACGCTTTTGTTTAAGGGATCTCATCTGTTCTCCGCCCATTTGCAAAAACAGCCTATCTGTCAGTCTCCATCAAAGTAGATATTCTGTGTAAAAAATCACGTCGATTTGTAGTTGCTTTATGAGCGAAAGAACGACAAGGTAAATGAAAAAAAAAATCCTTCCGTACTCAGCCCGCATACGTTCCACCCAAGGGGCATGAGTCTCCCTACAAATCAGTGAAGGGGTTCAGTGAAGGGGAACGCCATATACTTATATTATTAGAAAGCATTCAAAATATTTCAAAAAGATCTTAATTTTAAACTTTTTCATAGAATTTTTATTTTCACTATAGCACAAAATAAAAGAAAATCTTTTCCAGTGAATACAGTGCACGTCAACGCCACGAAGCGGAGATGAGGTTGACGGTGCAATGGACAAATGATGCACTTCACTATATAAATGATGGCAGAGACTGAAAGACTAATAGCAGACCCCGCCTGTCCGCACGGATGAGAATGAACCGACTGGTTGCCAAGAGTAAGTAGCTTATTGCGTAAATTATTGGTAGCGGTTTAGTGGACAGAGTAAAGGCAAATTCTGAATTTAGTATACCCTTATAATTAAAGTAGAAACCATAGATAGAAAGCATAACTACCCGTCAGGATGGATGATCGTCGTGAAGGGAACGAGATTCAACTGTTGATGTTAGAAGTTCAATCCAAACGTCTTATCTTTCGAGGTAAGTACGTTAAGGTCAAAGAATGTTTAAAAAAACAAACAAGAAGAAGTAACACAGACAATGTTTTCCAGGTTCGTTAGGTTTAAAACTAACATAAGAAAAGCTTCCTGATTTTCAAAAATGCTTGACAGTTGCGGTAGGATAATTCTAATGTTAGATGCGATCTACTCTGTAAGTCTACAATCGATGAAAGGTCTACAATTGTCACTACCTGTCACTGTCATCTATATAGCGTAAGACAGAGATGTACTGACTGATGCATCGAAACTTCGGTCGTAGACATCCAGATACTGACGTTTGTTTCTTCCTTTATGTGTACTCACACATATTTACATATGAAAAAGGAAAATAGAACGAAAAATATCCATATTGAAATAGGAATAGTGTCTAGCGTAATTGTAGCAGCAGTCAGTTTTGAATAGGTACTCGTACACTAGTACACACGCACTGGATATAACAATAACATTCCACTACCTCCAACCAAAATGCAATTAAAGCTCGCCACTGTTCCCCCTCTGCTATGTGACAAGATAAAGCATTATGCAAATCCCAAATCTGGGTTACAGATGTGCATAGCGTGAATGTTGTCGGATTTATTTCTTAGTAGGCTGCTTAAATTCATGGAATCGCATATTCGGAGCATTTCCTCTAAATGTATTCAAAGTGGAATTTGATTAAGAAGAAACACAAAAAGACCAAAGTATTTATGTCTTATTTCGTCAACCACACACTTAAATTCCGATTATCGATACATCATCTATTTTTAACAATAAATACAGTTATATTTTGTAATATGCACTTATTCTGTTATATGCATCAAGGTATTTAGCGTACATAATTTAGCTCACCATATTTCTCATTTCTGACGATTCCTTCTAACAACTTTAAATTACTCTTTTCCGTACTATTCTTTGGTGTCCAACGGTTCTTGTCCTACCCATAGCTCTTATAATATAATTTAATGACTTTTGTGTGTATTAATTTAGTTTGACCGCACGTCTCAATCAAATTAGTTTTATATAATCACTCTGTTTATATCAGCAAAGGCAGTGATTAAACTTAAATTAACAACGGTTCCGACATTGTTAATTTAAGTTTAATTACTGTTTTTTTACCGTTGGTCCTCCATTGAAAAAAAAAAAAAGTAACATAATTCACAAAAAAGTCTCAACTTCAGGACAGTCTTTGTTTGTAATCGAACTCCCTACATATTTGTTACGATTGTCTCCCACAAACCATTACGCCACCAATACCTTCTCTCTGCCCTATCCGTTGTGTAAAATCCCTATACCGACTTTTGAGTCACTCGAAGATCTATATTCAATGTAGGTTTTTTATTGCTTACAAATACATATAAATTACAAAGCTATTAATAGGTTGCCCGAATATTTTCATAGGAATACAATACAATACTCTTTATTGCACACAAAAAAAAAACATAAAACATAACATGATACAAAAACAAATGTTCATGATGTAGTGTACAATCCGGCGGCCTTATTGCTATAGAGCAATTTCTTCCAGGCAACCGGGGGGTGAAGGAACCGATACAGAAGGTGAAGCGGTAGACGTGCAAACAGTAATATACCTTATACATATCTATACCTAACTATATAAACATATACATACACACAAATAAATGATGAAAAACATTAAATATTACATATATATCTACTATACATACATATCTAGATACGTAAAAAAAAACGTGAAAAAGGTGCTAGTAAATGACAACTTACAAGTTTAAGGAGAAGGTATTGTGCTGTATGCGTCCTTAAACGCCTAATTATACTTATTACAAGAAATAGTTTTAATGTAAGAGTATCGAATCTTTTTAGAATTAAAAGTCTCGCTTTGTCATTGATAAAAAGGTAAAAGAAAAAGGAATGACAAAGGGGGATTGTCAGAAAAAAAGTGAAAGTTAGGGGGTTTGTTTTTTGGAAAAAAATAGAAAAATCGTGATGAGTTTCAAAATAACTTGAAGTTTTGTCGGTGTTTTCCTTTACTTTCCAGTGCTACCTTCCTAATGACAGTCGACTTGGACGGAATTATAAGTTTGCAGGAGCAAATTAACAAGGACCAAATAGAAGTCAAGATATAGTTGAAAGCAAAACACTACTGGGACGGTTTTACAGCTAAGTGGATAGTTTTATTTAATGTTGTTGGTTAGTTTCATATTTAAAAGCGCAGGAAAGGCATCGGTATAAAGAAAACCCTTAAATAGAACTGCCGTCTTGGTCGAATGGTAGTGGCGTTGCATCTTGATCGGCGGGTCTTGGGTTCGATTCCCAGTTGAGACAAGCATTTGTGTGAGGAGCGGATGTTTGTTCTCGGGTCATGGGTGTTTGTGTCTGTCTTTGTGTTTGTTCCGGGGAACCCACGATACGGGGGAGAACCTTGGTGTGGGCCTTTGAGTGTGTAATTTTATTAGCTTTATTAACAGGACAATGAAAGCAGCAGATTTAAATTTTGCTTAAAACCCTAAATTTCATTTACAATTAGAAAATCGCGAGTGACATATAAATAAATTTTGAAGTGTCAGTGAAAACAAAATCTATAAGAGGGAAGCCCATTTTATTAATATATTTAATTAAATAATCTATTAATAATTTTGATAAAAAATAATTTAAATAGTTATACAATATTTTAACATTAAAGTGAAAAGAATAATTCAAACTGAAATAAGCTGAAGTTGTCAGTTTATTTTGAACTTGAATATGGAACAGGCCAAAGTTGACTTAAGAGATTCTCAATCAGATTTTAGGAGTAAATTTTCTACCTGCACAAAGTGAAGTTGTGTTCTTGATTTTGGACTCTGGTGAGTAGAACCTACTTTAAGATCACTAGGGATTTTATTTATTTAGGGATTAAGTTATAGGAATGTTCTTTAAATTTCGGGCGGATTCTAAATTGAATTTTTTTTTTTATTTATGACTTGATTTTGGTAAAACGTTATGCCTTTATTTTATTCTTTCTTATCAGACAATTTAAGAGTTACGGACTTGTTGCTAGTTTAGGATCCGCCTGAAGTTTTTATTTTATATCCTTCTCCCTCTGTCTACTAGGATCGTTATTTCGTGATTCGCGATGTTCGGTGAGGCCTGAGTGACTAGGTTTTCCTGAATTTCCGAAACGATATTATTATAGCACCTATCTCTCCTTCTACGATTCTTCTACTGGCTCACGAAGGGCAATTGTGACGCTGCTATTAGTGTAGCACAATACACGAGTAGCGACAAAAGACGGATGACCATCGGCGGCAAACGTCAGATTTTAGTTTGCTTTCGTAGGCTCCCTCTTGCTTTACAGTTGACCTATGGAAACCAGGAGATGCCCCTCACAACCACTGAACAAAGTACCTCTACAGACTATATATCCTACTCAGAACCGTGTAGCTGAGCAGTCTTCTCATTTGCTAAATTATCCTTGGGGTTGCGCAATCTCGTTCACCGAGGCGCTAGGGGAGGGCTTGTCAGTAGCAGACACGTGGTCACCGCGTGCGGGGGTTGTTCAGTCCAGTTGGGGGGGTTAGCTTTATAATACCACCCCAAGGAATACTGTCCTAAGTAGGGTATTATTGGGCATTCTAATTCACTTTTTTCAAAAACCAGTTCACTTCACTCCGTTTGCTCCACTTCGTTCCGCACTCCGTTTCGTGAACTGGTGTTTTAAAAAAAGTTAATTAGAAAGCCCAATAATACAATTATGAAGTGAACTTAATTTGTCAACATTTACCTCATCAAATGATAGCAAACACGGTTCTATACAGCAGTACAAAGGTTCTACGCAGTAATTACGGATAAAAATATATGGGGTGGGATCTTTCACAATGTGTGTCTATATATATATACAGTTGTGGTTTCATAATATTCTCATTCAATATCAAGCGTCTCCTTCAATTTGAAGATAATGAAATTTGTGAAACAACCATTAAATTTACAAGTCGAGAAAATTTGTCCTGATCTTAAAACCCATACATACCGTCACGGGAAACTCTTACCAAATACTATTCGTTGTATAATTTGTGGTCCATCCAACTGTGGAAAGACTAATCTGATGGTAGGACTTCTTTTACATAGAAACGGATTGCGATACAGAAACGTTTACCTATACGCTAAAACTCTCCATCAATCTAAGTACGTTTTTTTGGAAAATGTCTTATATCAGGTACCAGACGTTACATTTGCAAAATATGGAGAAAATGAACACGTCATTAGTCTCCGGAAAGCAAAACCAGATTCCATCATAATATTTGATGATGTGGCTTGTGAAAATCAAAATAATATTAGAGACTTCTTTGCAATGGGAAGACATCGAAATGTTGATTGTTTTTATCTAAATCAAACCTACAGTAAGGTGCCGAAACAACTTATAAGAGACAATGCAAATTTAATTATACTATTTAAACAGGATGAAACAAATATGAAACATGTCTATAATGAACATGTAACAACGGACATGTCATGGACTGAATTTCGAGACATGTGTTCGAAAATATGGAGTGACCCTTACAATTACTTGGTAATAGACAAGAACTCTGAAAAAAATAAAGGTTGCTATAGAAAAAAATTTGATACGTTTATAGTTTTTGATTAACAAATAGTATTTAAACACATTTAAAATGTAATTTGTCTCATTATTATAAAGTTCACATTGAAACCTTACACGCTCATTTATAATGGAAACCAACTTGAAAAGAAAAGTCGCTGATGCAGCAGAGGCTATCAAGAAAAAAGTTAGCAAAATCAGAAACATAGAAATGGACAATGAAAGAGCTTTAAAAACCATTTTTAAACCGATCTCCGACCCTTTAAATAAAATTGTTCAACAGAAGAGAAGGATCATAAATAAGCCTCCTCTTGTAAACAATAACGATCGTGAAAATGATAAAAATTCTGAAAAAAGTTATAGCAACACTGAAAGTGAGAGGGAGGAAGAAGAAGAGGAAGGAGAGGAGGAAGAAGAGGAAGATGAGGATTTTAAAATTAACAATTTTAAAAATTATGAAAGTTTTAATACTAGCAATGAGTCGTATAAATCAGTTATTGATACAACTGCTTCTCAAAATGTATCTAACTGGTCATTGTCTCCTGAACGTTTTAAAGATGTTCCTTATGGTATTAGGAATGATCGAGGAAAACTCAAGATGGGTGCAACTAATGTTTATATTGCTGAAAACAATAGTTTTATAGTAATAGCAGGTCGTAAATATAAAATAACTCCTGGATTATCAGAATTGCTCATGAAAAAGCAACCCGACTTATCGTTAGTCACACAAGAGGACAAGTCATATTACAAAATGATGTTATTAGACACAAATGCACATAGACGAGGATATGATGCCAAAAAACCTATTAACAGTAATAAAGGTTCCAAATATAATTTTATTATAAAACCGTTATTTAAACAACAACGTAATTATTCTGTAAGTACAGGCAGCAGTACTAAAGGCAAAGGTTTATCGTTGCTAAAAAAATGGAAAAAGAATACAGATTATGTATACTGGGATGATCCTAATGAATTGGTGGAAAGACTCAAACTTTTGATTGCTTCTCATGATGCTGGTAACACTGGAGTTGAAAATGAAATTATATCTATCTTAGAGGAGTTGAAAGAGGGAGGTATAATTACATAATAAGTTTGTGTTGTCTTCACATTTTTTCATTTAAGTTGAAATTCTCGCATATAATAGTCGTTTAAAATGAATGTGGATAAATTCGGTCATAATGTACATAAAAGGTTACGATTATCAGATATCTTTAATTTTTCTAATAAAAAAATGTTAACAACCGAAGATGGAGATTTTGATTTACAGTTGAAACGATTGAAAGGCGTAAAATATCCTTCTTCACCTGATGATGCTGTAAATAAAGAATATGTTGATACAGTTTATAATAAGTTGTGTAGTGAAAAAAGAGTGGAAGAATTAATTGAAACAGCTATAAAACGTTTGCTACTTGACTTCAAGACTCAGTTATTACATGAATTTTACACAAAAGAGGCTATAGATGAAATTTTGAAACTAAAAAATGGAAAAACAAAAAATCGTTAATGAAATTCATAAAGCAGCAAGAAGAAATTTTGACAGAAGACATGTTATACTTAAAGGGATTGATGATTTATGGCAAGCAGATTTAATAGATTTCCGAAATTTGAAACAGTTCAATAAAGGATTTAAATTCATCTTAGTCGTTATTGACTGTTTTTCAAAATTTGTGTGGACTGTACCAATTAAAACAAAAAATAAATTAGATGTAATGTTTGCATTTAAACATGTGCTTTCTACATCTAAAAGATGTCCTCATAATTTACAAACTGATATGGGAACAGAATTTTATAATGAAAGTTTCAAAAAAATTATGGATTTCCATAAAATTAACCATTACTCTACATATTCTATTAAAAAAGCTTCTATTGTTGAAAGAGTTATCAGAACAATAAAGTCTTGGCTTTTTAGGTATTTTAATTTACATGGTAGTTACAGATGGTTGGGAGAACCTCTCAATGTAGTTGTGAAGACTTACAATAACAGCAAACATCGCAGTACACAATTCAAACCCAAAGATGTTAATAAATTAAAAGAAAAATTGGTCTTGCAAAATTTAAATTGCATGCAAAGAAACAAAAATGTTATTAAAAAAGTTAAATTTAATTCCGGTGATTATGTAAGAATAAGCAAACATAAAAGTTGTTTTGACAAAGGCTATACTCCTAATTGGTCCACAGAATTATTTCAAGTGGGAAGTGTTAATAATACATCTCCCATAACGTATAATATTGTAGACCTTAAGAAACAACCTATATTAGGGTCTTTTTATGAACAAGAACTGCAAAAGACAGCATATCCAAATGTTTACTTAATAGAAAAAGTACTAAGAAAAAAGAAAAATAAACTCTTCGTGAAATGGTTAGGCCTTCCTACTACTGAAAATAGTTGGATTGATATAAAGGAAGTACTATAGATAATGTTATCATATATTTGATAGTAATGAAAGGAGAAGGACTTATTAATAGTTTAATCAATAATTTACCTTTTGAGTTACATTTACCTGGATATAACTATTGTGGTCCGGGCACAAAATTAAAAAAACGATTATTAAGAGGAGACAAAGGTGTCAACGGGTTAGACGAAGCTTGTAAGCACCACGATATTGCTTATTCTAATTACTCAGATCTAGACAATCGTCATAAAGCTGACTTAGAATTATTGAAGATGAGCAAGCAAAGACTCAAATCAAAAGATGCAGGAAAAGGTGAAAGGCTTGCTTCCTGGTTAGTAGGGAAAGCTATGAAAGCTAAAGTGAAATCAGGTGCTGGATCCAAAACTTTTAAAGCTATTATTTCTAAAATACGTTCTGATCTGAAAAAACGAAAGCCAAGTAACAATAAGTCTGCAATTAAATATGCGTACGGTGCTGCAAAGAAACTACTTAAAGAAAATAAAGTCAGGTTGCCTCGTGTTATACCTTTACCTAAAACCGGAGGCATCCTTCCCTTGATCCCAATTTTTGCTGGGCTATCTGCTTTAGGAGCCTTAGCTGGAGGTGCTGCTGGTATTGCGAAAACTGTAAATGATTACAAAACAGCCCAACAAAGTTTACGAGAAACTGAGCGACATAATAGAGCTATGGAATCAATGTCAATAGGAAAAGGTTTATATGTTAAACCTTATAAGAAAGGGGCTGGATTATACATAACAAATTCAAAAAACTGAAGAAAAGGCTACCAAGGAGAGCTCTTACAAATTATGATATTTTAGAGAATGCTAGAGATATACCATTTTTTAGAGGTGTTTTTATGAGAGACACATTACCGAAAAAGCCTAAAAAGAATGAGTGTGGTATTATTAATCTAGACGAGTCTACTAGCGAAGGAACCCATTGGGTAGCCTATGTGAAATATAATGATTATTGCGAATATTTTGATAGTTTTGGTGATTTGAAGCCGCCGCTCGAGTTCTTAGAATATCTCAAGTGTTTTAATATATTTTATAATTATACAAAACATCAAACGTATAATACAGTAAACTGTGGTCATCTTTGTCTAAAGTTTTTAAGAGATTTTTGGAAAAATAAAGAAACCTTATAAAATACTGGAACTGTTTTTTAATTCCATCATTTGCAATATGTCTTTCACATTGTCAATAACCGGTAACCAACCGACATTATCAACTATTTACTCACCTCCTTTAGAATTACAAGGTCAATATGAGTGTGCTTTATTACATTTTTGCACATTTAATTCATTTCCCAATATTGATAGCAACAATAACAAGTTTTATTATGGTAATAACGAAGTGATAGAGATACCCGAAGGAACTTACGAACTTCAAGATATCGAGGAATTTTTAAAAAGTAATGTAAAGGATACATCTTTTGACATGTTATGTAATAATAATACTTTGAAACTATCGATCTTTTGTACGAAAGACATTGATTTCAGTAAACCTAATGCTCTGGGTAATTTGCTAGGTTTTGAGAAAAAAGTTCTTAAAGCGAATATATTGCACACATCACAGCTACCAGTCAACATTTTGTCTACAACAGTCGTACGAATCGAATGTGATATTGTGAGTGGATCATTTATTAACGGGAAACCGAGCCATATAATTCACGAGTTTGCTCCTAACGTGCCGCCTGGTTACAGAGTTGTTGAAATACCAAAAAATATTATTTACTATCCAGTGAACCAGAAAAATATTAGTTGCATTAACATAAGGATATTAGACGCTAACAATAACTTGGTTAATCTGCGTGGTGAAGAAGTTCAACTATATATCCAATTTAGAAGAAATGATTGATTACAATAATAAATACTTGCCACCGCAACTCAGAAACCCCAGTACGGTTTGTGCTATCCAAAAGAAAACATCAAAAACGAAGCATAAGTTAACTAAAGAAAACAGGAAATTTCTTCAATTACTAGGTCTACTAAAATGAACATATTAAATCTTACTAGCACACCTAACTATGATAACTCAATTGAAGGTATCGAGTTTCATTCATACAAACCGTATGTTACTAGTTTTAACAGAAATGATGAAATTCGGATTGCAATCAATCAGCAGGATTTATATGTTTTACCATCAGCCAGCACTCTTTATTTAGAAGGTATTGTTAGAGTTGTTAAAGGTGATACACAGAAGAGTCTTGATACTGTACATTTTACTAACAATCCGTTAATGTATCTTTTTCAAGATATACGATACGAATTGAATGGGATTGAAATTGATAAAATTAAAAATGCAGGTATTACTACAACTTTGAAATCCATTCTGTCAATGAACGATAGCGAGTCTCGGATGTCTAAAGCATGGGGGTGGGATATAGAGGGTAACAAAAATATTCACCATGGAAACTTTTCAGCATCTATTCCGCTAAGTAACATACTAGGATTCGCTGAAGATTATAAGAAAGTAATAATAAACTGTAAGCATGAACTTATTCTTCTACGCAGTAACACCAACTTAAATGCTCTGAAACTTAACACCGGTGAAGTAGTGAGTGATATTGTTATGAATAAAATTGTATGGCGAGTTCCACATGTCAAGGTGTCTGATAAGGAAAAAGTCAATTTACTGCGCTTGTTGGATAAAGATCGCCCAATTCAACTAGCCTTTAGAAATTGGGATTTATATGAGTATCCTTTATTACCTAAAACAACAAAGCATACTTGGTCTATTAAAACATCTTCTCAAATTGAAAAGCCACGGTTTGTAGTCTTAGCATTGCAAACTAACCGGAAAAATAATGCAAGTGCTGATATGTCAAGATTTGATCACTGTTACTTACGAGATGTAAAGGTGTATCTAAATTCTACATACTTTCCGTACGAAAGTCTTGACATTAGTTTTGTAGGAGACAGAATTGCATTATTATATGAACAGTATGCGAGATTTCAGCAGTCGTACTACGGTCGTGAAAGAGTAGAACCGCTTCTAACGGTACAACAATTTAAAGATATAGCACCTCTATTTGTAATTGACTGCTCCAGGCAAAACGATAACATAAAAACAGGACCTGTTGTCAACGTGCGCATTGAAATAGAGTGTGATACTGAAATTCCTGATCAAACTTCTGCATATTGTCTTATTTTTAACGATTGCTTGATAGAATACAAACCTTTGAGCAGTATAGTTAAAAAGATATCATGAATGCAATAATTGTGGATGTACAAGGTTTTAAAAACTTAAAAAATGAATTCATTATTAAAGAATGTGCTATTGCCACTGAAGAACACACTCAAGTATTTTTAATAAAACCTCCATATCCATATGTCAAATTTACAAAAGAAGAAAAGAAACGTGTGTTGTGGTTAGAAAAGAACCGTGGTATTTATTGGAGTGAAGGATACATCGACTTTAGGGAATTTGAAAGAGTGATAAAACCTCATTTACAAAACAAAAATATTATTGTTAAAGGAGAAGAAAAAATAAAATGGATAAAATGTATATGCGAAAATTGTAACATAATCGATATAGGTAGTAAAGGCTGTCCTAATATTGCAAGTCTTCATAATAAGTACTGCAAAGATATTACAAAATTTAATTGTATAATTCATTTAAAAGAATGTTCTTTAAAAAATGTATTATGTATTAAAAAGTGGTATGAAGATAATAATATAGATCAATTTAATTTTTTTAACTAGTTTTTATTTTTAAGTTTAATAAATTACGTACTTATAAAACAATAGCCTTTTATTTATTTTAACTCATCTTAACAAAACTACTCTTAATAGTTACATAACGTCAAAATGCATATTTTATTGTATTTACTATCATTTGATACGATGAAACAATAAAAAAGTATAATTATTCCTAAGTAGATACTATTTATTTACAATCTAAACAATTTTAATAACTTAAGAAATTACAAATAGTAGAACTAACTTAATACTATAGAGGCTGCAACAGAGGTTGTTTCCTGTAGCACTGCAGTTTCTGGAAAAGAGAAAATAAGATTTTAATTAACTTGTACTATGAGGTTCGAAACGGACAACACAAAATCAAAATATATTTATATACTTACCAGCTTATAGTCCAAACTCCGATCGCTCTCCCAACTCCTTGCACACGTGATAAAGCAGCTGCACCAACTGTCTGAGCACCGGATCGTCTTCATCGTGCACGATGTAATTGCTCTTCAAAATTGTACGGCAAATTTTCTCATCGTCTTCAAATTGAGATAACTCCACCTTAACTCCAAAACGTGGAGTCTTATCGTCTCGATACACGCACAAGAAGGATGTGAGATCGACTTTTTCACTCATGTTTAAAGCTATGCACTGCTTTGCTTGAAGAACTAAACGTAAATGAACAACACAATAGATAAAACGGAGTCATGTAATATAACACCTCCTTTGTTCCTGATATTTATTTGAACATGTTGAAACTTGTTCAATTTTTCATCTCACGTTTCGATTCGTTTTTGCTGTGCTAGTATTACTTACCAGTAATTTAAAACTAGAGAACATAACACCTCATTGTTATTGTTAGTAGATGTCAGAATTTGTTAGAACATGTTCAAACACGTTCATGTTAAATTACTAGTATGCAGGTACATTATTTTGTATTTCTAGTCAAATAATGGTAGGTAATTGTATTTAAATAAAATAAATAAAACATTTAGTTTAGCTACATTTATTGATATAAAAATAAAATCAATACATTAAACTTAGTACCTAAAACTAATACTTATTTCTTAACTTACTATCTAACATACTTAGTTGTTACAAAATCCTTATAAAATATGCACTGGCTGTAGCTACAATTTCTAGCTCGATTAAGGAAAGGGGGTTGGCGAAACAAATTAAATAATTATTTATATTTTGAAAAGCTGACAAACAGTTAAAATCCAAATTGCTTTCTACCTTTTTAACAAAATTAATTGCTTCAACATATTCGTTTTCAAGTTGGAATACTCTCAATTTAATACAGTCAATAAAATGATAAATCGCTTCGCTTACGAGATGACCAAATTGTAAAGAACAACGTTTATCACTATATATTAACACGGTTAAAGTTTGTAACGCTGCCTTTTTATCTGTAAATTTCACCGTGCCAAAAGAATAACCATTATTTAACATCTCACACACTAGATTCCACTCATTAATAGAGAAAAATAGACTTTCTTCCTCGTTGAAAATATGAAGTTGAGGCATGAAATCATTTAAAACCCAAAGTCCAGATTTTATATTAATACCGTTGTCGTGTGTATACACTCGCATTGAAATGACACAATCAGTCAGGTAGCTCTCGGCCATGGTGAATTATAAAGTTTCGTTACAGTTGTCATTTTTAGGATAAAGTATCACAGTGTCCCCAAGAAACAGTTGAAATGCGGTCTTTCAAAATAATGCGCTTGTCGTCGTTTGCTGACAATGCAATCTTATTCTGTTCTTGTGTAAATATTTTATGTTTAAGTGATTTGAAAATTATATTTTTCTTACGAATCAGCTTATTCTCCATTAAAACTTTGCTATAATCTGAAAAATGAACATGTTTTATAACGTTCTTTTGTACACCTTTTGCTTTTTTTAATTCGTCTTGTTGTGTTTTAATGCAATAGAGCTTTGACCTTAACCCCACAAACTCCGAAATAACGGTCCCACCCAATTCGTCTTTAAAGAGACCTGGTACCTTTTTATTCAATAAAGGTATATTGTAACAATTGTTTATATCATAATTACTAGTATCGAAATATTGTAAAAAATGACTTTTCAAATCTTTATAAAAATCTTCCGTATCTATAGTATAAAGAAAACTGTCTGTGTCTGTATAACACAATCTCAGTCTTTCGCCATAAAAAGGTTTCATGACAGAGTAATGGAAATCGAACATGTGACTTTTAGAAATTTCGAGAACCGCAAAACCTATATAGATAGGTTTATTTAAGGTAACAGTTTCAGGTTTCATTTGAATAGCTACAAAATTCTCTGTAAAAATTGAAACACTATGGAAATTAGGACGTGCGATTAGTTGCTCTGCAGTAATATTTTTTTTTGTTTTGTTCCTAGTATCAGTCCACTGATTAACTAATTTTATATCAACTCGTTTTTCTGTGTCCTCTAAAGTTTTACCAAAAATGCTATTATTTAATAATTTGAAAAAGTCCTGCTCAAACGTAGATTTAGCTTTTTTACGCAATTCTGTATTCATGTCTATATATTCTTTTAGATATGGTCCTTGTTTGAATTCAATCACCTTATGCACTTTCACTAATTTCAACCCGTGTTTCAAACAAGTCTGCAAATGAACGAAATGAATTACGTAGTGGAACTTGTCGTACAAATTTGGTATTAATTTTTGAGTTTTGGAACCTGGTGGTGCAAACTTTTGTGCGCAAAATGGTATATCGTTATGAAGGTCATGTAAATGTTCTGGGTATTCTATGTCAACCTCCAATATGTAACCATAGTCACCATCTAAAGAAATATTGCAAAAATTTATACGATTAATTTCTTCTTCGTTGAGCAATTTGAAATCGGAATATGGTAGATAAGCACACATAGCGTACCCGTATAGATTGTTGCAATCGATGTAAATCAGATAATTGTTTTTTTGTGAGCTATTGTACTCAGGCAAATATTTATTATTTGCTTTTGAATGCCTAGTGGAACATAAACAAATCCCACCACGAATACCTTTTTGAATTAATCTTATAATTTCCAAATCATCAATAAGCTCTAATTGCACTCCGGTTTTTAAAAGCATAGCATCGAAACTCAAACTAGGAGCTGTTAAGTAAAAAGCGGGATCTAGCTTGTAATTAACTTTACACGTTTTGCGAAAGTTTTCAAATACGTCCGCAAGTAATAATACATCTGACTTGAGGTATAGATCGGTGTATTCTCCGAGATTCCTTATTTTAAACTGATTCCAAACATTTCGTGCGTGTTCATGGTCCGATTCAGAAATAATGTCATTAGTTAATGTACTGTAAAAGCAATGACGTGGTGGTAGGTTAACTTCCTCAAAGAGTTCCCAGCTAGTCATATACTCATAAGGATACACCCCTTTGCGTTTCACCAAATTAAATTGTACATTTGAGGGAAAAAAGCGTTTTAAATGAATAAAATCATTTGAATTCAAATTAGACACAAGTTTTTCTAAACTAGTACCTAAAAACTTAAACGAATCTACGAAGCGAACAGGTATTCTATCCTCATAGACTTGAAAAAATTTTGTAAATGAAATGTAATTTTCTTTGTTTTTCGCGATTACCTTTAATTTACCGTCTAACTCACCTAATTCCCTTATAAATAAGTGACAGTCGTATCCTGACAAGTTGTGGAAAAATACTGGGATCAGTTTAGGCAAGCGAAATCGGATATTACAATACGAATGAGCAGCTCCGCGATAACGTCCCGTAAGATGGCAATGGTCTCGAACCTTATCGTCAAATAGTATTTTATCGCAAAGGAAACATAAGTCAGCGTTAGTATGATTAATCAAATCCTCTTCCGTGAATGTCATTGGCACAGGGGTTTGTAATATTTCATAGATTTTCGTAACATCGGATTGAAGTGAATGTAAAAACTTTGCAACACAATCTGGTCCTCGATAAGTAACATACCTGTTAAGTGAACTATCATATGAACAAACTATATAATAAGCAAAAGCAGCTGGCACGTGTTGCTGTAAAGATGTTGTACAACTAGATGTGTTATCAGCATTGTTTTCAACGGGCTTCAGCAGAGATTCGAAGTCAGCATAGATAACGAAGGGCATATCCTGCATTCGTTCATAGTTTTTGAATTGAATAAAACTTCCTGCCTCAGGCAGAATTGTTTTCACTTGCCCACAAGTATGAGATTTAAATTTTTTTAAAGTATCAAAAAATAAAATGCAATCATCACAAAAATATAACTTTGCATGGTGATTTGTTACTTGTTGACGAAGCAATTTAGGCAAATCTTTAATAAGACAGTAATGAGAACGATTATTGTCTTCTAAAAACAGAAGATTAATGTGATGTTTTTTTCGAGATTCACTTCTGTACAAGGGACCTACTATATTTTTATTATTTTTGAGACCGTAAACATTCACACTTATCTTTGGATTATTTTTTTCAAATACTTTTATATCTGAGAATCCTACAGGGAAAGACATGTTTCTCGTATTAAGAACGGTTTCAAAGTGTGGATACGAAGACGTACGGTGACCGTTGTTCTTAACTGGAAATAACGCAGCCATTATCGACCATAGGAAACAAAAGTTGTCAGCGTTTCTAATATTAATGCAAGCACGTTTGTTCTTTATATTTTTAGGCAAATCGATAAAGCTGGAAGCTCTCATCGGATTGTATTTGTTCATATTCACTTCAAGGTAAAGGTTTCGAATAAAGGCCCAGCCACTATCTTTTTCTTCAAACTCTTCCACTTTTCTACTAATGTTTTCAATAACTTTATAATATAAGGTTTTAAAGTCGAAATTTCGATGCAAAATTATATTTTCTGTGGCAAAAGATTTAATCGAAACCTTGTCTTGAATTTTGGGTAAAGAAAATTCAGCGAACAATTCAAAATTGACTTTCAAGTTTGTATGAGTTTGTACGCGAGTATTAAGGAGTTTGCGTACATGTCTACGAATATTAAACAAAAATTCATTTGGTGGTAGCGGTTGGTTCGCTTCGTCACCTCGTACACGATATGATGCAATACGTGCACGGAAAGCGCTACTAATTTTGTCAATGCCATCACTTTCATTGATTGAACTATTATCTTTATGCAAAATACTTTTAAGGTGAGCAGAGAACACTTTACTTTTAATCGAAATATCGCAAACTGAACAAAATATTGAATGTGTCATTATAAGAATTGTCTGAACAAGCGGGTGAAGATTGTTTTAGTTACCTATCTAACAGAATTAGACTGTAAATTATAAACTTAAAACGATTAAAATATTGATTTATTGACCAAAACCTTAAGACTATTATAAGCAACGCACAAGTAATATATCCTAATCCTAACACAAAATACCTACACTACTAAATAAAATGTACTAAAATAAGAATATACCCGCATACGTAATAATATTTAACCATAAAATTAAAATAAAGAAAAGAACGCTTTACCACGCAAATCTTAAATCCAGAAAATAAAAAATTAAATCTAGTAAGAAAGTATTTTCGAATCGAACAAGGTGTAACTTTTACCTACTTTTTCTTTTTTGCTTGGTAAAACGTTCCTTCTTCAGTAAACTTTTCTTTAGCCCCCTTAATAAACTTTTTCAATAATAAAAACTCGGGATCTTGTTGATCGCCCTGATAGCGGAGCCATACGAACGCTTTCTCGCACCTATCCAATCCCTCGAGATCTTTTATTTCTGCGCAGTTGTAGAGTCGTAACTCCGCAATTAAACTACCACTAAGGAACGCTTTTCTCCGTATCGTACCATCAGCCACGCGCTTTGAGTAAATGGACGGCGTCTGCTGCGCCTTCTGTCGTGCTTGTGTCTCGTCCTCGCTGTCCGACAGCCAGCTAGCCGGATCTTCTGACTGCGACTTGGACGGTGCGCGTGACGGGGTAGCTGCTTTGGAAGCACGGGGCTTCGGGCCTGGCTTGTTTTTCTTCTTAGCACTGAGAAAAAAAAATATATATATATTAGTCTTTAAACTTAGAAAAGTCGATTTATAATTTAAAAAATTTCAACATAAGTAATTTGTGATCACGGTTTATGAAGGTGTTTAGAAAATAAGAGAGACAACTAAAAAAACATTAAGGTAAAGGGAAATATCGTATAAACTAAAACATTAATTTGCTTTAAGTAGAGTAAAATATTTACCTTGCACCCTCGTCTTCTGAATCGAAGAAGTCGGTCTCAGCCTTCTCGTGTTTGGTACGTTTGTAGTTTGATTCAGACCTGTAATAGAAAAAAACAAATTGAAAATATCGGTTATGACAGGGTTAAAAAAAGAAAATCAAACTAAATCACTTTACTCAACATTTAAATAAAATTAGGAAGGTATTTTGAAAATTAAGTTAATTCGAACTTACATACATTATTCTGATGCACGGGATCCGCATAAAATGAAGTTTTGTTGAAATTAGCGCACAGCACCACAGCACAGTATTCTTGAAATTAAACGACACTTGATAAGCACGAGCGAAAGGTTCGGAAGCACGAACAGCTTTACACAAAGTGAATGAATTTAAGAAATTAATTTGTGGTATTTATCCTGTAATTTCTCCGTAGTAAGCAAAATTTGTCAGGGATCGCAAACTCATGGAAAAAAATAATAATATTGCTACATTTTATTGGTTGTACAGGTACCAAACTTAATAGTATGTATTTACTAGTAAGTATTTACGGGAAACCTAAAAATTAAAAAGTTACATGTTTTGCAGTGAAAAAATAAAACAATTTTTTTTTATAAATTTCTTGTATTATATAGATAGATAGATATTAGTAAATTTTGGTATCTTACGTATTTAAAAATGTCTTTAATAAATAATTAATATGCAAACATTATGTTAGAACAAAATGTTAGGTTTTTAAAATTTATAAAACCGTGTAATGTTTACTATCCCTGAAAATTAATAAAGTCAGCAAAAGTAACTTCTGCTGTTAGAAATAGTTTGCGACAGCAAATCACTACTTTCCCATGAACCGTGGAAAAGAATCTGATACTTAGTTCTCATTCGACTAATACGACTTAGGGCACGTTCATCCTATAATGACAATTATGAAACTTACAAAAAACGTTCTGCATTACATTTAACCTTTACGTATACATAACTTTATATACCTATTTCAAAAAGATATTTCCATGAGTTTGATTCAGAGAATTATTTTGACATCATGCATTTCGGAGAAAACAAGACAATACTTGACAATAGTGGACATTAGATGACAACAGTAAACAGTAGCTGACAGTAGGATACAATATACATTATAATAAGTTCGTAAGAAAAAAAATATTTTCGATTTGTGAAAAGTAAATTCGACTTTTATTAGTTTAATAAAACTATTAAAAATAAAATTAAAAATAAAATGTATTCTTGTCTTAAATTTCTCTACCTACCCTTTTCAAAATATCTGTATGCGTGGTTGTTTTACTAATTTCATTATCTTCAAACGTGTAAATTCCATTAACATACCCTTTTACTAGTTGAATAAAACTACATACAAAAATAAAATGTTCTCTTGTCTTAAATTTCCCTGCCTACCCTCTTTGAAATATCTGTATTCACTACTTATGTGAACTGAGTCTTATTATTTATTTGTCCACCTGCGGGTTTGTAGACTAACTGCAACGTCTTAGTAATTTAATCTACAGGTAAAGCTATAATACTTACGAGTATGTGGAACTCTCGGTGACTCTTGGGAACTAAATTGTGAGATAAAGCTGGGATACACTAAGATAAAGCTATTTTTTAATATATTTTTTATATTCATCATGATTAGGAAAAAAATAATTATTTTATTAGTATATATTTAAAAAAGGTTTAGTGGGGGTTTGATTGAAAATGTTTAAAATACTAGTGACATTTATTTTTTATACAATTATCATAAATAGGTAGTTAAACATCTAGAGATTATTTTGTTGATATTACGTAAGACAATAAATGGTATTATTTGATTAAGAGATTTTAAATAATGTTTGTTATCTAATGATAATCCACTGAATTGTTAAAAATAACTATTATTGAACATGTTAATATACGATTATAGTGTTTACACAAATTCAATTTTAGTAGAAAATAAACAGAAATAATGAAAATCTGTGAAACAAAAGCGTGAAGAAGATAAATTATCGCTCGCATGTGGTGTGTGACAACCTTTATTGTAAATAGTAACTCAAATGCTTACTAATCAGATTCGGGAAGCATAGCTGCAAAGCGTTAGTGTATTCGTAACTCCAACCGCGTCGGTTTCTACATTTCGTTTTCGTTTGAAAACACAGTCAAAAGCGTGGGAAAAGCACCAGGTTTTAGATTTGAGAGGAACCAGTTCTGGTCGGTTGAAAAGCCTCAACAATTGATGTTAGGATCCAGTTTTGATTGACCGGAAACCCTCATTCAATATTAAAAATCTTTGTAATGTGTGCCGATATCGTTTTTGATTTGCATTTTCAAGAAAATCATGATTGTGGAGTTACGTGAAATCTCGCGAAATTTGTGATTGTGTAATTTAATATTTACGCGTAAGTACTTGTCTAGGGTGGGAAAAGCACAAGGTTTTTATTGAGAGGAAACAGCTCTAGTCAGTTGAAAAGCCTAAACATGTAAAGTTGGGATCCAGTTTCAACTGGTGGGAGACCCTCATTCAATTATGTAAACCTTGAAAATGTGCTTAGTACCTGACATAGAAGGTATTTACGTAATTCAGTTTTCCTTAGAAAAACCAACTAAAATTGAGAGGAAAGCATGGGGTTTTGATTTGAGAGGAACCAGTTCTGGTCAGTTGAAAAGCCTCAACAATTAACGTTAGGATCCAGTTTTGATTGATCAGAAACCCTCATTCAAGTATGAAAATCTCGTAAATGTGTAATACGATTTAGTTGGTTTCTCTAATGAAAATTATCATTTTAAATTTTATAGTCATACATCTCGCGAAATTTGTGACTAAAACCTAATATTTCCAGTTTTTATGAAAATAACGATTCCGCAAAAAGTGTTCTCGCAAAATTAGTGATAAGACATAGAAATAGACAATTATTGTTGTTGCTGCTGTATGGGAAATGGGAACGGGCCGCCGGGAGGAAACGCATTCGCTGCCGTTTGATGTGGTAAGTGTTAGCATAGGTTCATTTCATAATTGTATTATTGGGCTTTCTAATTCACTTTTTTTAAAACACCAGTTCACGAAACGGAGTGCGGAACGAAGTGGAGCAAACGGAGTGAAGTGAACTGGTTTTTGAAAAAAGTGAATTAGAATGCCCAATAATACCCTACTGTCCTACCCGTATACGTGATCACAGCTGACTACTTCGGTAGTCAGTCGTAGGGTCTGTAGTCTGCGGTAATACAAGGACGCGCTGCAGGCGACGGCTCCTAGGTTTCGCGGGGAGGAGAGATTGCGACTATTCGGTTTTCCTTTCTGACACTTGGCTTTATAGTTCGGAGTCTAATCCACTCACAGGAGAAATAGGGAAGCGCGATGTTTGGCCTAGTATTAGTTGAGGATTTGTCGCTCAGAGAACATAACGATTCTAGGAGATCCTATAAGATGCCCGACTCGAACAGTCTCCCCGGGTTGGTCACCCCAAGGTGACGGATCTCGTCATTTGGAGCGCCGTCGACAGGTTCCGGGGCGTGGCTGGGGGCCCCAGAACGGGGAACTCCCAAATGATGCCCTGGGTTTATATTAATCTCTCTGTCTAGGTATTCTACTCGTTGTCCCAGCCTTCGGCTTTCGTCCTGCTTCGATTGGAATAATCAAGAGATTAATCCTTTTGTGTCAATATGTCAAAATGTAATTTATTGGACTATGTGAAACACATTAAACTTTGTTTTAATCTTGATTTTGCTTTTAATTCCTCTCTAAGTCTGAAACCCACTTTTAAATTGCTTGTACCTGCGAGAATCCTAAAAGTAATTCACAACGTAGGACTCTAGACATCACAGCCGTAAATATAGAGTATCCACCTCTATTTAATGCAGGTGGGGATCAGTACAATTTGGTGCCGTGACCAGGATTCCAGGTTTCAAACAGGCAATATAATGGTGGGAGTAGAGAGGAATTGGAGAATAAAATCTGGATTGACGAGATAAGTGCTTTCTCGGATAGCAGGATGCTTTAAAGCGAGATAAGTGCTACTGGATCAGGATGAATAGTTATGTGAGGGGCTTTGTTCAGCGGTGTCACGTTTGTCAGTTGGCTAGAAATGATAATGTTAGAGGAGTGGGGGCATATGGGTCGATTTTGACTGAAGAACCCGGGGAGTTAGTGATGGCCGATATTTTGAGAAGGGCTTTTTGAGAAGGCTAGGAAAATTTGAGAAGGGCTAGCGAAAATCGTCGGATGCGGTTTAATCAGTCTCATACTTTAATAGAGTTTCAAATTGGTGATCTGGTAGAGGTAAGAAGATCTCCATAGTTTTGGGTAACCTTTCTTCCTCGGGACTAAAGTCGCCCGAGAGCGAATAGGTTCGGGGGAGATTGTGCTGTATGCGTCCTTAAACGCCTAATTATACTTATTACAAGAAATAGTTTTAATGTAAGAGTATCGAATCTTTTTAGAATTAAAAGTCTCGCTTTGTCATTGATAAAAAGGTAAAAGAAAAAGGAATGACAAAGGGGGATTGTCAGAAAAAAAGTGAAAGTTAGGGGGTTTGTTTTTTGGAAAAAAATAGAAAAATCGTGATGAGTTTTAAAATAACTTGAAGTTTTGTCGGTGTTTTCCTTTACTTTTCAGTGCTACCTTCCTAATGACAGTCGACTTGGACGGAATTATAAGTTTGCAGGAGCAAATTAACAAGGACCAAATAGAAGTCGAGATATAGTTGAAAGCAAAACACTACTGGGACGGTTTTACAGCTAAGTGGATAGTTTTATTTAATGTTGTTGGTTAGTTTCATATTTAAAAGCGCAGGAAAGGCATCGGTATAAAGAAAACCCTTAAATAGAACTGCCGTCTTGGTCGAATGGTAGTGGCGTTGCATCTTGATCGGCGGGTCTTGGGTTCGATTCCCAGTTGAGACAAGCATTTGTGTGAGGAGCGGATGTTTGTTCTCGGGTCATGGGTGTTTGTGTCTGTCTTTGTGTTTGTTCCGGGGAACCCACGCTACGGGGGAGAACCTTGGTGTGGGCCTTTGAGTGTGTAATTTTATTAGCTTTATTAACAGGACAATGAAAGCAGCAGATTTAAATTTTGCTTAAAACCCTAAATTTCATTTACAATTAGAAAATCGCGAGTGACCTATAAATAAATTTTGAAGTGTCAGTGAAAACAAAATCTATAAGAGGGAAGCCCATTTTATTAATATATTTAATTAAATAATCTATTAATAATTTTGATAAAAAATAATTTAATAATTTAAATAGTTATACAATATTTTAACATTAAAGTGAAAAGAATAATTCAAACTGAAATAAGCTGAAGTTGTCAGTTTATTTTGAACTTGAATATGGAACAGGCCAAAGTTGACTTAAGAGATTCTCAATCAGATTTTAGGAGTAAATTTTCTACCTGCACAAAGTGAAGTTGTGTTCTTGATTTTGGACTCTGGTGAGTAGAACCTACTTTAAGATCACTAGGGATTTTATTTATTTAGGGATTAAGTTATAGGAATGTTCTTTAAATTTCGGGCGGATTCTAAATTGAATTTTTTTTATTTATTTATGACTTGATTTTGGTAAAACGTTATGCCTTTATTTTATTCTTTCTTATCAGACAATTTGTGACTAATTCCTTTCTCCACAATATAATAATTGTTAACTTGAAAGTCCACCAACCTTTCAAGTTTTTCTCTCTCTAAAGATTATTTAATCTTTAGCAAAAATTAGCCAACGACCGTAGTCGCTGGCTCTGACAATGATCTTCCTCAAGGATTAATGTCTTAATTCGATCTCTCTAGAGATTATTTAATCTCTTTATAAAATAGCCAATGACCGTAGTCATTGGCAATGGCAATGGTCTTTCTCAAGGATCCCTACGTTGTGTTTATTTTTGTCATATAGTACCCAGAGCCTTTTTAAGTACTTTGGTATCTCAATCCTTGCTTATTCGTTGCCAGTCTCTTCAACACCCCTGAATAAGCAATTTTGGTTAGACAAGCATATAGTTTATGGGGGTGAAGAGGAAGGGAGCTCCGGCCACCGCTCCCTTCTATGGTCGACATCCTATCTTCTACTATGCGGATTGTGAGGCGACCCCCACCGGCAACAATTGGTCCCTTCAGTATCGTTGCAGTCCGAAAACTGTTTGAGGAACGTTGCAGTCCGAAGACTGTTTGAGGGATCGGCACAACCACTTCTGTGGCTGAAACCGATCGGGTGGGTCTTGCCCGAGAACTCCAAAGCAATTGGCAGCTCCCTTGGTTGGGTCATAGCCCGGACTGCCTGCGCTACGATCCTTCGGCAAGGTCTTACGTCATGCAGTATCGTTTATAGTCAGCTCCCCGACTCTAATTAGTGTATTTTATGTCGGCTGCCCGACAAGTTTATTTTAAGTCGGCTTCCCGACGCCCATGTTGAAGACCGCCTTCCGGCTCTTCAAGAGCTCGAGTCGTAACTCCAGTGTTTGAGGGATCGGCACAACCACTTCTGTGGCTGAAACCGATCGGGTGGGTCTTGCCCGAGAACTCCAAAGCAATTGGCAGCTCCCTTGGTTGGGTCATAGCCCGGACTGCCTGCGCTACGATCCTTCGGCAAGGTCTTACGTCATGCAGTATCGTTTATAGTCAGCTCCCCGACTCTAATTAGTGTATTTTATGTCGGCTGCCCGACAAGTTTATTTTAAGTCGGCTTCCCGACGCCCATGTTGAAGACCGCCTTCCGGCTCTTCAAGAGCTCGAGTCGTAACTCCAGTGTTTAGTGTGTGTTTTCAGTAAATCAATACCGAAAGGCTGTTCGCCGAAGCTACTACTGCCTGAGGTTACATTTCTTTAAGGTTGGTGACCCAACCGTTATTGTATGTTTTCCAGTAAACCAATACCGAAAGGCTGTTCGCCGAAGCTACTACCGCCTGAAGTTACATTTCTTTATAGTTGGTGCCCCAACCGTAATGCTTTCGAAGACTGTTCACCGTAGTTACTATTGTCTGTTTCTCGTTCTCTAAAAGAACGGTAAAAACTTACCTACATATATTTATAGTTGGTGCCCCAACTTAATATTCCACCTTATAGGTGGTTAACGTAGTTTACAGTAGGTAAGGACTGTAAACTACAGACGCTACCCAAACGTCTTTATATGAAACGCTTTCGCTTGTGACTACTAACGTCTCTTATATTTGATGTGAGATTTGCTAAGATATAAAATACCAAAGCTTATTTTCATTCGTGGATTTTATATCCATTTAAGGCTGTTCGCTAATGCTACTACTGCCTATGATTATTTATCGTCGTTATCTCGACTAGCTATAAAGGCTGTTCACCGAAGTTACTATTGCCTGTGGATGTTTTTATTTAGCGTTGGTTACCCAACCTAGTCTACCCTAATCTATCCTAATCTATTCTATCAAATCAAACCTATCAAATCGAACCTATCAAATTTACCTAACAAACCTAACTACGTTCTAAGGCTGTTCGCTAATGCTACTACTGCCTGTGTCTCGCTCTCTAAAAGAACGGTAAAAGCTTACCTACATATATTTATAGTTGGTGCCCCAACATAATATTCCATCTTATAGATGGTTAACGTAGGTTACAGTAGGTAAGGACCGTAAACTACAGACGCTAGAGCCATACGTCTTTATCTGAAGACTGTTCGCCGTAGCTACTATTGTCTGTGTTTACATGATTTTTAGGTTGGTGACCCAACCGTAATGCGTTCGAAGGCTGTTCACCAGAGTTACTACTGCCTGTGTCTCATCCTCTAAAAGGACGGTAAAAGCTTACCTATATTTATTTATAGTTGGTACCCCAACTTGATATTCCATCTTATAGATGGTTAACGTAGTTTACAGCAGGTAAGAACTGCAAACTACAGACGCTAGAGTCATACGTCTTTATCTGAAGACTGTTCGCCGTAGCTACTACTGTCTATGTTTACATATTTTTAAGGTTGGTGACCCAACCGTAATGCGTTCGAAGGCTGTTCACC
The DNA here is from genome assembly GCA_949987775.1 of Aproaerema taeniolella. NCBI lineage: Eukaryota > Metazoa > Arthropoda > Insecta > Lepidoptera > Gelechiidae > Aproaerema > Aproaerema taeniolella. Next base: position 13,449,059 of record OX465250.1, read on the forward strand.
GAAGTTACTACTACCTGTGATTGTTTATAGTCCTGATCTCGACTAAGTACAATAATTCCAAACTTTTGCGCTGAATCCTTAATCCATTTCGAAGGTTATGACGATACGAATCTCATATGTGAACCTTAAGGAACATTGATAATCGATATCTATCGTTTTGTGGAGTTTTTCACACTGATCCGGTCGTCTATGCTAGTTTACAACAGATTCGTACTTTCAAGTTTTAATGTATCGTCCCTTTGTCGGCGTGCACGCCTTTTTTATTCTTAAAAGTGTCGTAATCACGTCTGCAAACCACATTCCGTACCTTTTCATGTGTCTTTCTCATTATCTGAAACCAGACCAAGCTCCCAGCACAATTTCCAAAAATCGGATTTCCGATTTTGGATTTTGGATTTCCGATTTTGGATTTTGGATTTTGGATTTTGGATTTTGGATTTTGGATTTTGGATTTTGGATTTTGGATTTTGGATTTTGGATTTTGGATTTTGGATTTTGGATTTTGGATTTCCAATTTTGTACATGACATGATATGTGAATTGTATCTCTTCACTGAGGCTGTTACGACATCTCCTAGGTATCTCCTCTCCGGTATCATTCACACATGTCTAAGTAGAGCCAAGTCCCTACCCGACATGTTTTAGTAATATTGTATTTCATCATTGAGGCTATTACGATATCCACTTGATATCTCCTCTCTGACAACATTTACTCACGTCTCGGCGGGTCCGTGTCCCCGCCTATACATATATGAACGAGTTTAAATGATCGTCCGCGTTTTCATACAAAAAAAGAAAATCTTAATACAGGAACGATATAAAATTTTATTTTGATGGAATTAGATAGAGCTCAGCTTAAGAACAAGTCCTATCATATTCCCAAAACAATATTGATCTTCCAACAATATTAAGATTGAAATATAAGTCCCCAACTTAATATTTCAATCCGTCAGGGGCATGTCGTTACAAATTTAAGAGTTACGGACTTGTTGCTAGTTTAGGATCCACCTGAAGTTTTTATTTTATATCCTTCTCCCTCTGTCTACTAGGATCGTTATTTCGTGATTCGCGATGTTCGGTGAGGCCTGAGTGACTAGGTTTTCCTGAATTTCCGAAACGATATTATTATAGCACCTATCTCTCCTTCTACGATTCTTCTACTGGCTCACGAAGGGCAATTGTGACGCTGCTATTAGTGTAGCACAATACACGAGTAGCGACAAAAGACGGATGACCATCGGCGGCAAACGTCAGATTTTAGTTTGCTTTCGTAGGCTCCCTCTTGCTTTACAGTTGACCTATGGAAACCAGGAGATGCCCCTCACAACCACTGAACAAAGTACCTCTACAGACTATACATCCTACTCAGAACCGTGTAGCTGAGCAGTCTTCTCATTTGCTAAATTATCCTTGGGGTTGCGCAATCTCGTTCACCGAGGCGCTAGGGGAGGGCTTGTCAGTAGCAGACACGTGGTCACCGCGTGCGGGGGTTGTTCAGTCCAATTGGGGGGGTTAGCTTTATAATACCACCCCAAGGAATACTGTCCTACCCGTATACGTGATCACAGCTGACTACTTCGGTAGTCAGTCGTAGGGTCTGTAGTCTGCGGTAATACAAGGACGCGCTGCAGGCGACGGCTCCTAGGTTTCGCGGGGAGGAGAGATTGCGACTATTCGGTTTTCCTTTCTGACACTTGGCTTTATAGTTCGGAGTCTAATCCACTCACAGGAGAAATAGGGAAGCGCGATGTTTGGCCTAGTATTAGTTGAGGATTTGTCGCTCAGAGAACATAACGATTCTAGGAGATCCTATAAGATGCCCGACTCGAACAGTCTCCCCGGGTTGGTCACCCCAAGGCGACGGATCTCGTCATTTGGAGCGCCGTCGACAGGTTCCGGGGCGTGGCTGGGGGCCCCAGAACGGGGAACTCCCAAATGATGCCCTGGGTTTATATTAATCTCTCTGTCTAGGTATTCTACTCGTGTCCCAGCCTTCGGCTTTCGTCCTGCTTCGATTGGAATAATCAAGAGATTAATCCTTTTGTGTCAATATGTCAAAATGTAATTTATTGGACTATGTGAAACACATTAAACTTTGTTTTAATCTTGATTTTGCTTTTAATTCCTCTCTAAGTCTGAAACCCACTTTTAAATTGCTTGTACCTGCGAGAATCCTAAAAGTAATTCACAACGTAGGACTCTAGACATCACAGCCACGTCTATTTAATGCAGGTGGGGATCAGTACAGTATTAATCAGGAAGGGATAGGAAATGAGCTTTTAGATTAGATTTGAAAGAATGGATAGAAGGAGAACGTCTTAATGACTAACAAATGAAAATATAAGTGTGGAACTGGTAATTTAATTGTGACTGATTCTTAAACAGATGATAGAAAAAAACTTACAAACCGAAACGAAACATGCGAACAGCGTAAAGTAATAAGCGTAAAGGTTTCGTACCTTTGGATGCTATCAGCTCAACCGTAGTTTTTGAATGCGTGAAAAATTTCAGGAAGTTAAAAGGAAAACTACCATGGCTACCATGTTGCAAACCTACCATGTTTACAAAATGCACCTCGTCAACTGAACCCTAAACTACGCGTGACCCGACATGCTTTTGGTCGATTTTCTTGTAGAAAAACTTTTAATGAATTCATAAAAATAGGCAATAAGCAACTTAAGACCTGATAAATGTTACCTTCAAGGCAAACACGTGCGCTATTTATCAAGTTCAGATCGACTTAAATAGCATAAATTGTCAGAGGTCGGCAATGTTTTCCTCAAAGTTGAAGGTTACAGACACTACGCTAAAACGTTGGAACTACCTATTTCAAGTGACGACACAAAACTACAACTTTTCTATTTTGTCACTGACCGACATCACCGTAAGTGATGTAAAAATGAAAAAAAAATTTTTTGCTATAAGTATTAGAATAATCTCGATTTTATCAGCTTTCAAACAAAAAAAAGTATCAAAATCAGTCCATTCGTTTAGGAGCTATGATGCCACAGACAGACACAAACACACAGATACACATGTCAAACTTATAACACTTCCTTTTTATCGGGGGCTTATGAAACAAATGATTAACTGAAATAACAAAGTAAATTGAATTGAATCATTCTTAACCTATTGAAAAAATAAAAAAAATCGATAAAATAAATTTACAAACATGAACAGCGACCTTGTTCACAACAAAACTTGACGACGACGTCATATAGCGCATGAATTGCCGTAAATCTCCACCACTAACCTGCAAACCCAAGCTAAATAAATAAAAATTAGTTACTTTGTAAGTATAGGAGAGATTCTTACTTATTTTTAATTTTTTGGTTTACATTTCTTGTATAAAGTTGTTGAAGCCCCGTATCACCATTTCAGCAATGTTTAAAACAATTTTGTATTGTAGAGCATCTTGAGTTGCATACTTATCTCTTTGCATTTTGTCTCTAAGTAAATCGTTATAGAAACTATAGGAAGATAGTTAACTTAAAGATACACGTTTATGTCTGTTGGAGGTCAACTTGTTGTTAAGTGTCAGTAGGCATTCAAACGGTCTGAAAGATGCTTTCATTTATTCACGAGCAAGAATCGATAAATGTTTAAATATTTAGTTCACATATAATGGAAAATATGAGTTTCTACAGTGAACGAGCGTACTATGTCAAGTCTGTCGTACCAAGTCATGTACAGGAAAAGTCGGAAGGCAGTCTATTGAAAGGTGACACTGACACGTTGTTCCTGCGAGTCATCAATCAAACACTACGAAATAAATGTGAGCTGTACGAGGAGATATAAACAAACCTAAAATATACGACTGGGTTGACTTAAGATTGCTTGATGCCGTAAAAAATTGTTTCAGTTACGAAAACCACTGAGTCGGTCTACGGAAGACCAGTGATTTGGTCTTAGTGACTGCACGCGTTCAAGAGTTCTATCATGGCATGTTACTTCCGATTTGAAAGTATAGTCCACTCACATTGTGTTCTAAGTTACTTCCAATTTGAAGATATTTTGTGATAATAACATGTATCACACTCTACACTGTGTGCGCGTGGCAGGCAAAATATATTGGTATTTTTTCGTTTGGAAAATGGCATCATTTTACGATTAGGCGTCATAAAAATAGCAGTTTTCACAATTTGGATATCACAAAGAGACCTTTGATTTGTTTTATGTTGTTAAGTATGACTTCTAGCGCAAAATTAATAGCAAGGCGGCTTTTAAAAATTGCATTGCACAACTTAATTAATCTCAAGGCCCAGTCTCACCTCTCCAAGTAATCGGGTCAAACGTTGTTACATTTACTATATTAATCTACGACCTAAAACCCTAAAAATTTTAGGATTAATCACATCATCGGAAAAGGATTCCGCATAATCTCATGATTAAGTTAACACATGCTGTTTTAGAGTAGCAACCCGCGTTAAATCTTATCGCGGTCTACGCTGTAATTGGAACCATGTACTACGGTAGATCGAATTGAATTAATTTACATAACCAACCGAAATCCGAAAGAAGACCTCGTCCCTAATCTGAATTAATTAGAATACGCATCATTATCACCACATGAACAGTCGGGTACGGTTTTAAATCAACTCTAATATGTAAAAGGGTAAAAAGCACGTCCTGGCAATATACCCCTCCGAAACCCTGTAGCTTCTTTCTTAAGCGATTTTTCATGAGCTGCGCCGCATTAATGTGTACAAACGCTTTTGGCTTCGGCGGCATACTTTGCTTCTTTGCAGGAAATAAATTATGCTCGGAGCCAGCGAGCGGGTAGCGTTACAGAAAATTCGTTCAAGATAAGTAGTCAGTTATTTTCGCATTTAGTTTTTACCAGACGGGCGTCAGATAGAAGCGAGATGGGTTTAGCTCAAAAATGGAGGGAGATATATTGTGAATTAGGAACTTTTAAGTTAAAATAAATTTGCGGTGTACTTTTAATATACATTTTTAGCCTTTTAACTCATGTCATGTGTGCTCCAGAGGCCTTTTCGGAGGATATCAAGGAAAATTGACGTTATCTCCAACTTTTAAAACAAATTGACATAATCCGCAGAAGTATATTTACCTGTGAGTTTTGTGTAATTACTATTATATATTTTAATCTTCCTTTACGAAACCTATGACAAGTGTACCGTAATAGGTACTTCCCAGATATTTTTTTTACGACGAACAATAGACTCTTCTCGTTTTTTTGGTGCTTTGTCTCGTTTAAAATTGGATTATTCTTGACCATGGTCTGGATTTGGCAAATCAGATAAGTTCCAGTAGTAAGTCCTATTTGACCTCCATGATGCTGTTTGTAAGGTGAAACTTAGTTATAAATTCAGTAGCCTGATGGGTCTGGTTTCATCACGATGAAATTATACCTTCATACATTTATTTGTACAGTTTCCTAACTCTAAGTAAATAAAAATATAGAATATTCAATTCAAAGAAATGTAAAGCTATTTATAATTATCAACGGACGTGACCATTCTTTCCGATAGGCACATATTTTTTGTGAAGCAAACCTCAATGACAAACTCTCAAGGCCATGTGAAGTTTTGCTTACTTACGTATTAATGCAAGAAGATTTCGTAATACATTAATCGGATTAATTAATGCAGAGTTTAATAAACACGTTTGTGAATTAAAGATTTTTATTACAAAAATGTGTAAATGCAATCTGACACGATATTCGTGAACATTTTGCCAATTAGAGTATTAACTGACGTCAAAAAATCTACAGGCTAAGAAAAGACGCAATGAAATAAAAAATGTTAAAAGAAAAATTAAAAAGTGGCTAGAGACAGCCGAACGACAATAAATCATGGGTGACTTTTGAAGATATAATATTCTTAAATAGATAAAACGTTGGCTATAAAAATTGAGGTGGTCATTTGCCAGTTCTGATTATTTTGAGTGAATAATTTCTTATATTATTCTTAATAATTATCTTAATATGAAATACAACTTTATTTTCTAATTCTTTGTTTCTCATTTGGCAATAAAGGCATACTCCTACAATAATTATTAGAATGTCTCCCTTTTGTTTATGGCTATCTAATTGTTGACGTTTCAACAAATGAATTGTGTACACAAAAATGTGGCAACACAAATGATAAACATTTACAAAAACAAATAATGCTTCTATTATCGTCAGACACCACTCAGAACTTGTAGTAACTCAACAACACTAAAAGCTAACATTAACAGTATTTGTGATAAGAATGATTAAGAATACTATAGTTTTAAACCTAGTAAAATAGATGATCGTGTGAGTTTTGCAAATTACCTCATGAATACTATTTCTGTAAAGCTTGATAATATAAAAACAAACCATTAAAATCAAAATATGTAAAACTGAACGTGCAGCAGACTGTACCTAATAAGTTTTTTCCGCTGACTCATAGTATAAGGTAAACATGTTCTGAGCTGGCAATGAAGGCGATTTAAACCTGTCGCCGGTCAGTCGTAGTCCACTGATCGTCACATACTCGCGTATCGTATAGTCGTATCGTGTCAACATGAAGACCGCTCCTATCTTACTTGTCGCGCTTCTAGCCTTCGTCGGAGAAAGCTTCTGCAAAGACCTCATTGTTGGCTCTAGCTTCAACAACCGCCTACTTTGGCAACAGAAGGCCGAATACAATGCTATCCCTCTCAAGAAGAGGGTCAAGGAAGTCTTCTACTCAGATCCCGGACAGCAAATTATTAAGGTAAGGACTAGTTGACATCAGTTTCTAATGCGCATCATTTGAAGTATACAAAACTTCGTGTGACAACTAACACTTTACAAATTAATAAAAAGTTACATACCGTTGACTTGTTTATTTAATTAAATTTTAGTTCGACTTAGTTGTAATGTAAATGTTTAACTCTGTGTTTACACATTTATTTACTTAGAACCTAAATGCCTTCATTCTGCGCAAGGCTCTATTGTGGTTTTTGTACTTAAATTTCCACATTCTCATATTTATGCTTGTTATATTTAGTGCTTGTTTTATACTAGTAATTAACTATTCATATTAATCATTCTATACTAATTTATAAAGCATGATTAATATGAATAGTACTAACCTTTTCACTTTTCAGTTTTACTCTAACATTTCACATGCTTTTGAAGAAAATCTATCTATTTATAGCAAAAGATAGTCACGGACACTTTGTATACAATTTTATTTAAATTTCACGCCAGAAGAAAAATGCTAATGGACCGCGTCTTCACTCTTCTGCATACCACCTTAAAGTTACATCAATCACAGAACTAGTATTATTGACTTATAACAATTAAAGATTTTTACACCTTCCTTCCCACTTTTTTCAATACTGATATTGTTAGGTACTTATTTAACGTTTTCTTTGATTCATACACAGTTTCAACACCACTGTTACTCTATTAAGCGTTTAGTCAGACTAACTAACCAGTATGTGGAATTAATTACTAACATAAATACAACCCGATGTGGAAATTGCACATTCCTTGTTAATGAAACAATTCTTGTTGAAGTAAGCTTTGCTGCATACAATTTCTTTCATAGGAGTTAGCTCGCAACATTAGGCAAAACATTTCTGCATTAAACGCAGCCATTATACTAAAACATAAAGCACTTTATGTATGTTAGGTACTTACTGTTCTTGTTATACATAAATGCAAATTGTAAACCTTTCATGCTGATAAGGTTATACATAGATTGCTATAAGTGCACGCTAAAAAGAGAGACAACATGGGGAAATTGAAATGCGATTTTCGTTTTTAAGGCAATATCAATATTTTGGCCCCAATATCAATATTTTACCTAAGGAAAAAAGATTATCACAAAATCCATAAGGTCAAAGACCGGCATACTATTGATTGTATTACTACAAACATAACAAACTTCTTCAAATTGAAAATCAATGTTTCTAATTGATTTAAAGTTCCTCGTCCAGACACCTCGGGCTACTTTTTGTTTCACTCTGTTTAATGAACAAGGCCGGGCGCGGTAATTAAATAAAAACAGTGCTTTGTTTTTAATTATATTCCGGTTTCTCGTCACTGAAAGTAGGCTATGTCAAATAGTAGTACGATTGCTAAATAAACGACGAGTACCTAAAAATTTATTTAGTCCAATTTGTGTTCAGCCTAATATAATAAAGCTCAATTTGATTTCAACAAGATACATACTATTAGCACATCTGTTTCTATCTATCTATCGACACCAGTGACAAAAATCACAAGTCTGTTGATTTAAAGTAATCTCTCGAAACAAATAATGACGTTATCAAAGTATTGATGATCCACATTCACAAAGATTTTTTTTCGCTAGTATTGTGTAGAGATATTATCAAACATTGTAAGAGATTCTAGTTAACCCCCCACATAGCTCTTCTTTGGCACGTGCGCAGATATCAGCCAACTCACGTCGCCGACAAAAAGATTTACAGGCACTCTACGGCCAGGCACGGTGCAACAAAGTTTGTCAATATGACAAGAATTTGCAGCGCTGCTCTGGAGCAAAACTAGTTAAGATTTCTTCGCTCATGTGGATTTAGCTCAGATAATTTTATATTTAATAATAAATAATTAGGTTTGAGAGAGACCTCATGAAAGGGTTATTTTCATAAATGTTTTAATAAAAATTAACTGATTAAGTTTATTCAACTATCATTTTAAATTTAACGAAAATGCTAATAAAAATGTGGATCACTTTAATCTATACCAAATCTATGAAAGATTCTAATGAAAATGAATAATACAGTGGTCGTCCTTAAGTAATTTCTGATGGCGTTTTATAAACAACAAAAAGCAAGAGCAAATAGTAAAACAATTCTTAAAACGGCCTCTTTGCAAAATACTAAAGCATACTACTTACATACGAGTACTACATCGTCCTCTTATAGCAACAAACCGCTAAGTTTTTTTAATAAAATACTAGCTGTCCTCCCGCGACTTCGTTCCCGGTGGATTTTTTTTTTGTGAATCTAAACCATCCTCGAATCCACTTGAACACACCCAAAAAAATTCATTAAAATCGGTCCAGCCGTTTAGAAGGAGTTCACTGTCAACACACGTACAGAAGAATTATATATATAAAGAAGATATACTTTAACAATTCGAGTAGATATTGAGTAGAACCGCGAGACCCTTGGCCCCGATTTCGGAGTTCGAAACAGCACTTATCATGAAAAGGTCACGGGCTCAGCTTGATATTCTTTATCAATAAACAAACTACCTACGAGTATCTATTTTCTAACAAAAGATAGCAATCTTAGGGAATGGAACGGGTGAATAAAATTTTGTAATCCTATATTCTGGCAGAAATCTTCTATTGTTGTGTTATTTTTTTTTTTGTTTCTTATAGAAGTATTTATAAAGTTTCTTGTTATGATAACTAAGAGGCTTACTTTCGTTGCTGGATTATTAATAAATACGTACCGATATGATTTTGTATTGTACAGAGTATTTCAGGTATGACTACTTGACTAAATTAGCCTTGTTGCCGAGCCTTGCCGTCCTCTTGACTGTTTGTAATCAGAAACACAAATGTTTATAATGTTGAACGAATAACATTCACTGCTAACCGCATACAAAGTGCACATTTAGTTTAACAAATACATTGTTATCAGTATAAGCCTATATACACAATACATTATACATGCGTTTATTTCGATGTTTTTGTAACTTATGAGTCTAGTTATATAATCTGTGTAGTTGTTTAAAGTATGACTTTTTAACTAATTTCAAATCACACGCTCTGATTTCAATTTCAATAGTTTTACCTGTTTAAGAATAATAATAGTCATAATTCGCTTACGCAAATCATTTGCGGTGGTGCACTCTCTTAAGTCATCTTTCACACAGGCCACCCATATTTTCTTAGGTCTTTGTTTTATTTTCCTCTACGTTCGAATTTAGCATTCTTATTGTCACGTGAGCATAATCCATCCGCATAATGTTTAAGTATATCATCTCACACCTCTCAACTTTGTGTCACATTACAACTTCTGATATCAGAAACATAATTCAGAGTTCATGACAGGTCACTCGATATAATAATAGTTTTAAAATTAAGGTATGTACTTAAATGTATCGCGTTTACATGATCTTTAATTCCATTAAGTGAATTTTTATCATTTTTAATTTTCAAAATTACGTAGTTGTCTGCCTTCATTTCCAACTTGCTCGTATAAAAACATGTCCTTGCAAGCAACAATTAAAGACTCTTCAATATTCGATTTTTCGTATTTCATTTAAATGAATTTGTAGAATAGGTGCATTGTCTCTCGCAAAGTAGCCGTATGAAATACAAATAATTCAACTTGCATTTTCAAAAGCTCTCCATTCAACAACCTAGAGTCATATCTATCCAATACTTGGTTATAAATCCGTATCTAAAGTATAAGATACAATATAGTTTTCCCGAAGTTGTGCTCCACAAAGGTTTTCCGAGGAAACAACAACAAAGCGTGTTTACTTTCCGAGTTTCCCGATATTGCCTAAACAAGATCGTGACCCTTAAACGTCGACTTCAGAGATATTAAATTTGATAATATTCTAAACAATCGATGATTACTTGTTGCTGATTATAACCGTTCGCCGGAAATTAGAATCGATTCTGTCAATATTTGAATAAATAATAGCAATATTTGTTTAAGGGTTGCGATTTCTCGTCGACGTTTCGCTGAGTCATTTAGAGTGCTGTCATTCCATTTGTTATGGTTAAGTTTTAAGTTATAATTTGCTTTTTTTTTCAGGGTATCATAGCAAGAGATTTGGACCACACAGATGCTATAGCTTCAGTAACTGCAGGAGGAGTCGGCTTCTCATACGCCAACATCCGACTGAAAAGCGATAGGGGCTCCGGGCTTAACTACCAGATCGAAATCTACGTCTAACTACTTATCAATAAAAAGAATCGTTTGATATCAATCTAGAAGTATACATTGTTTTCATACTCTAAACTTTTTTTATTTTCAATCCACAAAACACTAAGTTGTGTTCTGAAATCATTTTAAATAGAGGTCAGGAATTATTAGCAATGGCCCGTCAAAAGAGTAAAAAGTAAAGTCTTATAGGTATAAGAAATCTAGTACAAAACTAACACTTTCATCCAATGTAATTCATTTTTTTAACATTAATTTTAGTGAAACACTAATTAAGTTAATAGTTTTTTTTTGTAAATAAGTTTTTTGATTTGATCTAATATAATTCCACGACAGATATAAAGGCAAATAGTGGCTATTACGCTACATTGGTAAAATTATACTGATCGTATTACTCTGCCAAAATAAATGAAACCTATTCGAAAGTGACACACTATAGTACACACTTAATTTGAAACGTAGGTAATAGCCACCTTCCGCCTTCCAATCTACCGCGGAGTGTAAATAATTTCACATGAAAACTTTTTTCCTGATTGATATCAATAACGATTTTTTTAACATAACCCTAAAGCATTATTCTATTCTAATTACGATTAAGTACAGCTATCTATGATAAGTAATATAACTAAGTTTTCTAGTAAGTAGTAGAGTTAGTCAAATGAAACAAGTATTCCATAAAATCCCAGATTTCTATTACTGTCAAACATCATTCAAACAACATAAACACTATAATTTATAAAAACTGTAATTATTTGAAACAGTATAAACTCTAATCTATACATATGTGCCTATGTCATTGAAAAAGTATAATGATTTATTTATACGCAGACAACGGCCATAGGTTTAGGTAAATGTGTACCAAAGACAAGGCATAAAATTACTTACGTAATCGGTGTGTTTTTCTTTTATTATACATGATAATGATAACGAATCAGCTTCAGTTTTTATAAATGCTTTTTTTTTTCATTTAAACAATGGCTATTATTTTCACCTTCATTGCTTCCTTTATTTAATATGTATAAGAATTTATAGATACTTCCATCATAAGTGGAATGGTCGCAACCCTAGTATCAGTTGCGCGATTAGTCATCCTTCAAAATCTAAAATTTACAATTGATATTAGCAAATATGACACGCTTGATGTATTTGAAATAGAGCTTAAAACTTTTTTATTAAATTCGTTTTAGGGACTTATAATGGTGTCAGTAGACTTATTTTAGGACATACTTCAGAACCTTTATTCTAATAGATATTTTTGAAAAACCTTGTATATTAGGTACCATTTTCACAATAGTTTTTCTTCAGTGAAGAATAAATAACAAAAATAGGTGTCAGTTCAATACTCTGACTATAGCCTTTTTTTAGTCACGTGTCTGATCTACTTTTATGATGTATTTCTCGGTATGTTTTAAGGTAACCGCACTTTGAACACGGGAAAATGACGTGTTTGATGAAGTCACATGTAATGCTGGACAACAGGAAATTCTCGTTTCATTCATTGCTTTGCACATAGTTTGAGATACAATGCCGCACAAGTACTCATACTACTTGGAGTTTATGGTGAGGCCTTGAATTGACACACGTCGTCATCGTAGTCGCCAAAAATCGTAAAAAAAATCAACATTAATAAAGTTTTATCGAATTCTGCCAGATGCTTTCGCCTTCTTGAAAACAAGAGGTATACCGAGAGACAATAAGAAAATACATATGAGCCTGTACCTGGGACAGCTTTAACACCACGGTACTTACTTAACTTTGGATTTTCACCTACGAACGTCAATATTTTTGTAGCTTTCGCTTCGCAGAACACTTCTTAGGACTTCTTCACAATCAAACACCATTTAACTGAACTGTTTTCGATTGTGGATCATCTTCCAAAATTTTCAAATTTTAAAGAGACGTTCTATAAAAAAATTGACAAAAAGGAGAACATCAGCCAGTAACAGATGTAGATGCATCTTCATATTAAAATAGATTGCACACTACAGTATTGAACAATTGAAATAAAACATCCATAGAATCCGCTAGTCGCTATTTTAATACCAGTTCTTAAATTAATAATTAATTTGTTCAAGGAAAATGAGATAAGATTTAAAAGCTATTGTTTACAAGTAGCCGTGAGAACAAATCTAGGAATACGAGTAGAAAAAAACCGGCCAAGTGCGAGTTTGACTCGCGCACGAAGGGTTCCGTACTATTACCTATAAAACCGGCAAAGTGCGAGTCGGACTCTATAAAAACCATTGTCTCTATAAAAGCGGCAAAAAAATCACGTTTGTTGTATGGGAGCCCCCTTAAATATTTAACTTATTCTACTTTTTAGTATTTGTTGTTATAGCAGAAACCAAAATACATCATCCATGAATTTCAACTGTCTAACTATCACATTTCATGAGATATGGCCTCGGACAGACTTATCAACGAGCAAAAAAAATCACGCTTTTCGTATGGGAGTCCCCTTAAAAATTTATTTTATTCTGGTTTTTAGTATTTGTTGTTATAATATAAATATAAATGTTCATGAGATACAGCTTGGTGACGGACGGACGGACGGACGGACGAACAGCGGAGCCTTATTAATAGGGTCTCGTTTTTTCCCTTAGGGAACAGAACCCTAATAACTCAATGTTCTGTGAATATTACAAGCGTTATCAATATCGCTGCCGTTATCAATATCGAGCCGTTATCAATATCGAGCAAAAAAATCACGTTTATTTTATGGATTATTTTAAATATTTGTTTTATTTTAATTTAATTATTTATTTTTAAAGTGAATATAATACCAAATATTCTGTGAATATTTCAAGCGTCTACCTGTTGCCGTTATAAATATCGACTAAAATATGTGTACAAAACAATGACGAGCAAAATATTTTTCCACAATTATGAGGCAAAGGCTAAGTAAATAAAATGCCAATTACGCCTACAGAAATTATAAAAAAGTTCAATTATTTGTTTAAAATCAAATTTGTTTTATTGAAAAAGTAAAATAAATACTCAATTTACTTTTATATTTTATTTCACTGAAAATCAAGATTTTCGTCAGAAATAATGTCAGGCTTGAAAAACTCTTTGCTGTCATTCTATACAGCCAGTATGAATCTATATAAAAAAAGGTAATACTCTCACTTATCAAAAGGGTCACTGAATTATCAAATCGGCTACTTGCGTCATTCATTTTTGTAAGTAACTGCATTGTAAAATATTTCATTTATTCTACTTTTTAGTATTTGTTGTTATAGCTGCAACCAAAATACATCATCTGTGAAAATTTCAACTGTCTATCACAGTACATGAGATACAGCCTCGGAGAGACTTTCTATGAATCAAGCAAAAAAATCCAGGTTTTTGTATGGGAGCCCTCTTAAATATTTATTTTGTTCTGGTTTTTAGAATTTGTTGTTATAGGGCACAAAGAAATACCTCATCTGCGAAAATTTCAACTGTCTAACTATCACGGTTCATGAGATACAGCCTGGTGACAGACGGACGGACGGACAGCAAAGCCTTAGTAATAGGGTCCTGTTTTTTCCCTTCGGGAACGGAACCCTAGTAAAAAAGAACAAACTACTTACATTACATTTTCAAATGTAAAGTAACTACCACTTAGTACTTCTATGTCCATTAAATCTATCAAATGCCTTAATTGTGTAAATAAGAGGGTTAAAATTTTGTATTTTTTTCTTTTTTTATGGTTTAGAAACAGACAAATTACATACAAAGGACTACTAATGCAATGTAGTTTCGTAGTTAGATATTAATAAGTAACTCTTTAGCGCAGAGTATGCAATAAAATCCTTGTTGCAGCATCATTCGCGTCTATTCAGTATTGTACGGACAGAGCGAGCTGCAATTGTTGGGGTCGTCTTTGTACCCAGTTAACGTGCCTTTTGTTGAGATTCCGTACGATTTCACATTTGATCGAACGAATACCTTTAAATTCCTACTGCTGAACTAAGGTCGATTCCTTGCATTTGAAGCAGACCTATAGTTACTGAACTGTGCTGCTCTTTTTAGGTATTTTTAGTTCCTGAGCCATATTGTTATTTTTAAGTCACATCGCTGTAAAAAATCTTATATTATTTAAATAATGTATGTTTGTATTGTATAGAATAAATAATGGGCTCAGTTTATGTTTATGGATGGAAAACAACTAAATACATGGAAATACTTAAAGTGAAATTAACTAATTACGTCAAAAAAGCCATTTGTAAAAAAGTTATCAAACAAATGCCTCAATGAAAAACGTCGAAATCCATTTAGCCGTTTATTCGAGACTGCAAATATACTTCCACCATCATACATTGAAGGGAAATCGACGGTGATAAAGGGTAGCTAGAAGTCGACGACGATAAAGATACGGTAGCTAGAAAATTGCGAAAGCAACCGAAAAAAAATAGTTTTTGTAAAGAGGACTCGAAAATCCTCAAATTTTTCAAGCCAACAACAGAGTTCCGACTGTTCAAGCACCCTTAAAGTATAAGCACCTCCATAAGCTTGGAGTAGGTAAAGTTATAAATAAGTCAGTAAGTCCTATCGATTCCAAATACCTACTTAAATACAGAGAAGTCTGATAAGTACCAGTTTCTAAGCAGAAATCTTTAGTTTCCCTTGTACAATACGTACTACGTAAGTGGTAGCTGTAGTGGATATATTCAAAGTTAATAGGGTTGCATTTCATAGAATATTTAGGATGTTACTTAAAATAAGTCAAATTACATTAGGGTCAGACTACACTGCCCCCGAGAAGGAGAGTACGGAGAATAAGTAAGAGATAAATTGTAGATACATTGTAGAGGTGTATACTGTTGACAGTGAGAAATGAATCTCATTTTAAATGAGTCTAAATGAAACACTCTTAAGTTTATAAAAATGATTTATAAAATTGCAATATTTTGGGAAAAAAAACAACAAACATGACGTCCCACATAATAATATGAGACTAGCAACAACATTGATCGTACGGATAGCTGTTTAACACAGCTCAGGCGTCAGCAGTGCTTCGGTGCTCAACAGGTAACACCTAAAGTGAGAATTTGAGTATGATGACAAGGATCCTATTATCGTGAACAACCAAAATCCCTAGCCCGCCTCAGCGAGGAATAAAGGGCCTTACTTAATTTATTACCAAAATATCCTTGACGGCACCGTCCGCAGAGAATTATGTATTTCACTGCTTTCACGGCTGATATAAACGTTGTGATCAACGTTTTCGTCCCATCGGAATAATTTTGCTAAATTTGTTTCGGATAAACCCATAGAAAATAAAGGTCCTAATGAAGTCATAAATCCAAAAGTCATAAAAAATCTCTACCCTAAAGAGAAGTTTTGAACTGAAACTTGTTCTTGTTTTCAAAAAATTAAGAGTGGAGTTACGTGTAATCTTTCATAAAAATTAATTTAAAAAATAAAAAAACCCGACTGCATAATAAAATTGAAAAGAAAAAAACAACTACCTACTTGTTTTTTTCTTTTCAGTTTTTACCATGCAGTCAAGTTTTTTTTAATTTTTTTAAATAATTTATTTTATTTTACACTTTTTAGTTAGCGTCAGATATTTATATTTGTTTATTGTTTTTCTCATTAGCTGTATATATTTGAACGAAGCCTACATTTAAGTGAGAATCGCTACTAACCAACTTTATATCATTATAGATCCTAAACGGTAATTCTGATTGAAAAACGATATGAAAAATCTATACTTAAATGATTTTTAAATACATATTCAAAGATACCCCACTTGACCTGGTTAGTCGATTTTCATTTTCTATTTCACGTCAGCGACCAAAATCGGCCAATTTGATTTTTCCAAATTATGCTTTCTATGCTTAGACCATAAACACCATAGACTTATGACGTCACAGCATTTTTGAAAGAGATGCAAACATGTGAGTTCCTACAAGATAGTAAGAGATATAGGTTACTTTAACGCCATCTCTTTCTGCGTAACCCATTTTTTGATGTCACACTTTTCAAAGTGTGACAAACAAAGCGTTTGATCTGCAGCTTCTGTTAGTCATTACGGTTTTTAAGGTTTAGCGCATAAAGTTTATTCGTTCTTGTGGTGAATTTGTGAGAAAAGAGACTCCATTAGTTAAGTTGTTGTACAGCTTTTGTACAGTAAGGTATGGTTGGGTGCAGGGAAGGGGCAAACTATTGCTATCTAAAAGGAGCACGCTCCTGGCTCCGTCTATAGTGTGTATGGTCTAAGTTTCTATGACGTTTGCGCCGTCATAACGAATCAAACCACCTGTCATTTATCAAAATCGGCCCACGCGTTTGGTCTAAATAGTGCCACAAAGGTACGAACCCGCATACATACATACATCATAGGCTAATAAACTCATTACCCTCCTTTGCGTCGCGCAGTCGGGTAAAAAACATAGGTACTTTAAGATGTCTTTGTTCTAAGAAATGCAAAGAAAAGTTATGGCTCCATTCGTTTAAGCACAAAATAAATGAGAAAGCAGAGAAAAAGCGTTGATAAGTAAACTTCAACATCCCTGAGCGTGTTATATAGGTACAGAGCCATCGAACCAACTTTATTTGAAGACAATAATGAAACGAGTAAGCCATTTTATTGAGGTTAATGCGTCCAGAGACAGTATACTACGTACGTATACTGATAATATATATGTATGCGTATACACAAGGTTTCCTGCCGCCTTTGACGATAGCAACGTGAGTTTAATTTCCTGCCCTGGAAATTACTGCTCGTAATGAAAACGCAAACGCAGGTACAAATCGCAAATTAGCAAACATTGAATGAACGCGTGAAGACACCATCTACTCCCCCTCTGCTCTGCCGTGCCGCTATAAAACAGGAGATTTTTCTGTGAAATTAATGTCCTCCCCTCCATCAATCGTTGAATGAAATCACTTTGAGAGCGTTGAATAACGAAATTGAATTTTTTAATTAAGAATTGAAGACAACAACATTAACCTTCTTTTGAAATTCTTCAAAAGGCACGTTTACTTTTCACATTATTCAAATGAGCACGTTCTATAGTTTATATTTTTTTCAATTAGACATTAAATGCTTTTGAGATAGCGAAAATGGGAAGATTATAATTTCACATTTCTTTTGTGAGGAGAGGTTGCTAGAAAAATGGGGAGCAGTAGGTGGCAGTGGCACTCAAAACGTTGTGAAGCATGAGCGCCTTGCAGATGGAGAGATGGGCGTAAGCTACAATTTATGGGGCAATTCATCAGAGCACTAAGAGCCCGTCCTGCGCGGGACTACCTGCGAGCGGAGCGGAGCGGACAGAGCGTCCCGGACACGAGAAATACACAAGATATTGCAAAACCTACTCTTACATTATTACATTTTCTTACTTTAAATACCTACTCACATTTAAAGTTTAACTCACGGTACTCTAGTCTAGAGCCGTTGCACAGGGGGCTCGATAATGTTATCCTCTAATAAAAAGGAAGTTTTATCTAAAATCAAGTAAGTTTACTTTTTTTAAATTAATATAATGGGTTCACTCTTGACCATAATCTAACTCAGGGCAAAGATGCGGTCGAAGATAAGCGAGCTCACCCAGATATTATAATTATGTTACAGGATCAAAATGAGAAGGTATGTAAACTGTTGTTTACATAAAATTCACAAAAGCGCGAAGAAAGCGCACAACATTTGCAGGATCCGTCCGGCCGTCTGTCACAGCCTTTTTCGTGGAATTTCCTGAATGGACAATTTAATAAATCTTACATACCTACTTAATTCGGAGTGAAAGAAAAATCTGTTTTAGGCTTACTGGGAAATCAGAACGGCATTATAGGCTTCGCAATGCACTACAGCGATAAGTAATATAGCTTTAGTTTGTAGCTTTAGTTTTATATTTTACGATAATTATCAAAGAGTTTAATTTTACTAGCAAACAATTACCTACGATCGTCCGTTCATATCGTAGTTTCAAAGTAGGTAAACAGCGAAAACTACTTAACTTTTATTTTCGGGGAAAAAAATACATGTCGCCGATCATAGTTACGAGTAGATTTTTCCGTTTAAGTATTTGCTAACCTGAGCCTTATACCTAATGAACACAGCCCACTGTAGTCACTAATATGAATTTCAAGCGTGACAACTGGCGAAATCAGCAATTCTCCCTACAGATGTTTAATTTGTTTACTAAATTAGTATTGCCATGACTATGGGTATCGGGTATGTCAAAGGTTTTGTAATGACGTCAAATGTAAAATTGAATCAATGAAACCTCTTGGTTGACCCGATCACTAAACTAATTTAGTACAATTTTGGCACGATCAATACCCGCCTGCCAGGGCGAGGGCCTGACCTGACGTCAATCTTAATCACTTTACTTTGATTTCTAATCGATTTATTTATTTCCGTCAACGAAATTACCTGCAGCCGAAAATAAAGTCTATGATCAAAATTATGTAACGTAGTTACGAGTATTTTGTTTATAAAAAATAAAACCTTATGATTTCATTGCTATTGAAATTGGGAATATTCCAGACAGATCAATATTGGCGAACTCGATTTTACCCTAGCAGAAAGAATTTCGTTTCCGCTGTTGAAGTAATTCGCAGCCGTTTTTATATTTTTTTACATTTATTACAATAAATAACGCCATGTTTAACGATCCCTTTAAAATAATATTTGCTTCTTATTTAATTCGTAATCTAGTTTTACGGTGGTACATACTAGTAGTGAATGAGAATGTAATGAAATTATCACCAATTTTTCTCTCGTGACTTTATTAGAAAAATATTTCTATTTAGATATAGCTTTTTCTATAAAGGTCACGTTACGTAGTTTACCATGGAACGTTACATTTACAATCTGCATGGAAAACCTTGAGATTTATTCAACGCATTCTTTTTTTTTTATTAAGTTGGTTTCGTTCTTGACCACAACCTAGCAATTTCGTAATGGTACACAGTTTTTCAACCGACTTCAAAAAAGGCGGAGGTTCTCAATTCGTCTCTATGTTTTTTAGGGTTCCGTAGTAATCTACGAACCCTTATAGTTTCGCCATGTCCGTCTGTCCGTCTGTCCGTCTGTCCGTCTGTCCGTCTGTCCGCGGGTTTCCTAAGAAACCCTTGGTACTACAGAGCTGAAATTTGGCATGGTCATAAATATTAACTACGCCGTCAGAACTGTAGAGTGAAATTTTAGAAAAATAAAATTTTTTCGGGTGTCTCCCATAGACGTGAAAGGGCGATGAATTTTTTTTTTCTAGCCAATATCATTAAATGGGGTGTCATAGGACAGCTTTTTAAAAGACAGAAGGGGTTTACTAAGAACGTTTTTCGATTCAGCACTTTGTTTGCCTAATATAAATTTTTAAAGTGAAAATTTTTGTCAAACACAAGTGTCCCCCCCCCTCTACCAGCTAAACGGTTGATTCTAAAAATGTGAAAAAATTCATGGTGGTAGTGTATACAATAAAATTATAAGGAAAACTATCACACATAAGATGGCTCTTCAAGTTTGCGAGTAATAGTCGACCAAGTGCCAAACTTAGTTGGGATTAATAAGAATATATTTACTAATATTAGATCCTTGGTACTACAGAGCTGAAATTTGGCATGGTCATACATATTGATTGCGCCAACAGATTGAAAAAATAAAATTGTGGAAAAAATAATTTTTCGGATGTTTCCCATACACGTGAAAGGGCAATGGTTTTTTTTTCTCGCCGATATCATCGAATGAGATGTCATAGGATAGCTTTTTAAAAGATAGAAGGGGTTTACTAAGAAAGTTTTTCGATTCAGCATTCCCTTTGCGAAAAATTAATTTTTAAAGTGAAATTTTTTATTAAAAACAAGTGTCCCCACTACAAGCAAAACGATTGTTTTTAAAATGTGGAAAAATTCACGGTGATAGAATATACAACAAAATTAAAAGGAAAACTATCACACATAAGTTGGCCCTTCAAGCTTGTGAGTAATAGTCGACCAAGTGCTAAACGTTGTTGGGATTAATCAGAATATATTCACTAATATTAGATCCTTGGTACTACAGAGCTAAAATTTGGCATGGTCATACATATTGATTGCCCTGACAGATCTACAAAATAAAATAGTGGATAAAAAATGTTTTTCGGGTGTTTCCCATACACGTGAAAGGGCGATGGATTTTTTTTTCTCGCCGATATCATCGAGTAGGTTATTACAATACAATACAATACTCTTTATTGCACATAAACAAAAAAAAACATAAAACATAACATTAAACAAAAAACAAATGTTCATGATGTAGTGTGCAATCCGGCGGCCTTATTGCTATAGAGCAATTTCTTCCAGGCAACCGGGGGGTGAAGGAACCGATACAGAAGGTGAAGCGGTAGACGTGCAAAGAGTAATTAATATTATAGGATAGCTTTTTAAAAGATAGAAGGGGTTTACTATGAACGTTTTTCGATTCAGCAATCCGTTTGAGAAACATTAATTTTTATAATGAAAAAAATGTGGAATAATTCACGAGGGTAGCATTTACGACGAAGTGTACCCCAATCCAAAATGGCTGCCATACAAGGTTCCACGCTAAAAGTGAGGCGAGCTGAAAGCCAAGCTGTAACATATTGACATTTCAGGTGTCGTTTAATAGGTTTTTGGGGGTGCTAATTACGAAAATGACATCAAAATTATACACGATCACCACGCGACCTGCTTTAGCAGCAGCTCGATATTATTATATTATGCCTAACAATAATATTATTGCAAAAAAAAAACAAAAAAAAATATTTAAAAAAAATTCGCGCTCGCTTCGCTCGCGCATTAAATACTTCCATTTCATTCTATTTATTTCATTTTTTTTCTCGCCGATATCATCGAATGAGATGTCATAGGATAGCTTTTTAAAAGATAGAAGAGGTTTACTAAGAACGTCTTTCGATTCAGCAGTCCCTTTGCGAAAAAATAATTTTTAAAGTGAAAATTTTTATTAAAAACAAGTGTCCCCCACTACAAGCAAAACGATTGTTTCTAAAAATATGGAAAAATTCACGGTGATAGAATATACAACAAAATTAAAAGAAAAACTATCACACATAAGTTGGCCCTTCAAACTTGTGAGTAATAGTCGACCAAGTCCCAAACGTTGTTGGGATTAACAAGAATATATTTACTAATATTAGATCCTTGGTACTACAGAGCTAAAATTTGGCATGGTCGTAATATTGATTGCGCCGACAGATCTAAAAAATAAAATGGTGGAAAAAATTTGTTTTTCGGGTGTTTTCCATACACGTGAAAGCGCGAGGGATTTTTTTTTCTCGCCGATATCATCGAGTTTTCCTATGATAACCCATAGGAAAGTTTTTTTCGAGATAGATGGGGTTTACTACAAACGTTTTTCGATTCAGCAATCCGTTTGGGAAACATTAATTTTTATAAAAATAAAATGTGGAATAATTCACGAGAGTAGCATTCACGACGAAGTGTACACTAATCTAAAATGGCTGCCATACAAGGTTCCACGCTTAAAGTGAGGCGAGCCGAAAGCCAAGCTGTAACATATTGACATTTCAGGTGTCGTTTAATAGGTTTTTGGGGGTGCTAAGTACGAAAATGATATCAAATTTATACAAGATCACCACGCGACCTGCTTTAGCAGCAGCTCGATATTATTATATTATCCCTAACAATAATATTATCGCAAAAAAAAAACAAAAACAAAAAAAACTAAAAAAACTATACAAAAAAAAAAATTCGCGCTCGCTTCGCTCGCGCATTAAATACTTCCATTCTGTTATATTTAGACCAAAACTACTATTATTTCTGAAACTACAAATTTTTTAATACATTTCTTTTTGATACTATAGTATTTGGGGATTTTAACATCGACTATGACAATAGGCTCGTAGAATTAAGAAACCAGCTGCATATTTGAACCATGCTGCTACGGAACCCTACAATGCGCGTGGCCCGACACGCTCTTGGCCGGTTTTTTTAGTTTGTTGTCAGATTTTCAAAATTCTTTATTTGTTCGAAAGAGTATACTCCTGAAGATCCATGGAACGTTACATTTACAATCTGCATGGAAAACCTTAAGATTTATTCCGCGCATTTTATTTTATTTTATTAAGTGGGTTTCGTTCTTGACCAAAACCTAGCAATTTCGTAATGGTACACAGTTTTTTAACCGACTTCAAAAAAGGTGGAAGTTCTCAATTCGTCTGTATGTTTTTTTTAGTTTGTTGTCCGATTTTCAAAATTCTTTATTTGTTCGAAAGAGTATACTCCTGAAGAGGTCCCATATAAATTTTATGAAAAATGATTTAGCGCTTTTAAAAAAAATCAACAAAAACAAAAAATATTACAAACTAGAACATAATCTAACTAAATACATTAATGACATTTCTGTTTGATATCTGCTAATAGGCATTGTAGTCCACAAAAAATACTAGATATCTACTTTGTGCGAACTGTTGTTGGGATTGAAGTCGGTGACTCATACGTTTTCAACGTGGAAAATTATCGACCAAAGGATTTACTCGTAACAACTACGTCTTACGACAGATGCTATGCAAAGGCTTAAAATATTATCCTCATATTTTGTGACGCAGCCAAATCTTCATTACAATAAAGATGATAATTATAGATGGTATAGAAACAAAATAAATTAATTTTATCAGTTAATAATTGCACAAGCTTTTACTAGGTATTTAATTGGTGTACTTATTCTATCTGATTTACCCCACTTTACCCACTGATTTTATAGAACCTGCGTCATTTTGACTTTGTGTAATCATTCATTCTCTCATTTCTTTAGTCACTCCCTCCTAACCCTTTAAAGCTAACTTTACTAATGTCCACTCTTTGAATAAGTAACACAACACAACAGCTTAACAGACTATACCTATTAGAAAATGACATGGTCTTTATTTCAGTTGTAACAGCGACAGTGTTCCTAGTACAGTTGTAATATCCTCGTGTGATGTTATCTGTACATCACTACAAATCTCTCACCTTCGTACTTACATAACCGTGACGGTACATAACCGTGTGGTGATCGGTTGAGAATAACACCACCCCATCTCTGTCCGTGGGTGTCGTAAGAGGCGACTAAGGAAACTGAAATGAGACCTGCCTCCTAGTAATCCATCCCAGGCAACGACACTTAATTTTTTTTCTGAATCTGAGGTGTCGTCCTATGGTCTCATGCGGTGTGGTAGGCTCTGTAAAGGGCCGTCTGGTTCGCGACCACCCTCCTACCGAAGTCCGACGCCAAACAGCTTGCTGTGTTCCGTCGGTGAATGGGAGTACCAGTGCCTTTATAGGCATTTTCTGGGTTAACTCGCTCCATCGTCGACCTCATCTTTGACCTTTACGGTCAAGATTGAGGTCAAGAGTTAACCCATCTTACAAAAAAAAAAACATAATAAAGTTTCAGCTCGAATTGGCCTCTGCAACCTACATATCTGAGCTTCATGTCAATCAGAGTCTATCAAATTACTTTAAAAGCTCCGCTCTCGACTAATGCAAATTGTTGAAGTAAAACCTAATCCTCAAATTAACGTAAAATCTTTTTAATGACCTTTTGTATAGGTCCGTAGGGACACTGATTATGGGAATTTTAATTATTTAAGGGGAGTTAAATGATGACGACAAGGATGATTCGATACGAGAGCATTTTATTTTCCTTGCACAAAAATGCATTCGACTTGCAGCTAGTGACGCATTTGCATTATTAAAATGAGCAGGCGCTTGAACATGCCCCCGGGCGTTGAAAGCAGAGCTTTCAACCACTACGATGCGACAGGCAGTGGACAAATCTTCGCAAAGGATCTTCTAACGACGCCGGCAGAAGTCTTGATATCCGCTACACGAGCGATGCCGTCTGCACCAGGATGGACAGCAACAATTCTGCCCAGCTTCCATTTTAACGGCGGCAGATTATCCTCCTTCACAACCACCAGAGAATTAATCTTCAGGCTATCCTTGCACGAGCGCCATTTCACTCGTTGCTGCAGCTCGCCGACAAACTCTTTGCTCCATCTGTCCCAAAAATGTTGGCGAAGCTGTTCGATCCGTTGAAACCGGGATAGGTGGCCCGTAGAACAGTGCCGATAATCTCTCTGTGGTAAGGACGTGAGAGGTCGCCCGATGAGGAAATGCCCTGGTGTAAGTGGGGTGCAGTCAGCAGGATCCGACGAAAGTGGAGTAAGTGGCCGCGAGTTCAGTATTGCCTCTATTTGTACTAAAGTGGTGTTAAGCTGTTCAAAAGTTAAATTACAATTGCCCAACACTCTCTGCAAGTGATACTTAGAGGACTTAACACCTGCCTCCCAAAGACCGCCAAAATGAGGACTATACGCGGGTATGAAATGGAATCGAATTCCATCATTAGCCAACCTTTCACCTAAGAAATCGCAATTGCCCTTTAGAAACTTTGATAATTCATTGTACGCCCCAACAAACGAGGTACCGTTGTCGGAAAACAGTTGTGCAGGTTTTCCTCTTCGAGAAATGAACCTGTATAACGCTAATAGAAAATTATCGCTTGTTAAATCGCCTACCAACTCCAAGTGGACAGCTTTGGTGGTGAAGCAAATAAATAATGCCACGTACACCTTCACCAACCTACACCCGCGACCCTGTCGACTGGCAGACATAATAGGGCCAGCGTAATCAACACCCACTGTCTCAAAGGGAAAACCACCAGGCGTCAGACGCTGCTGTGGTAAGTTACCCATTATAGGCGGTTCAACTTTGCCTTTCATACGCGTACATAAAACACATTTGCGATAGCAAGCTTTCGCCAAATTCCGTCCTCCAATTGGCCAGTACTTTTCTCTTATAGAGCCTAACAAAAGCTGCGGACCTGCATGCATTAATTTGCGATGCTCAAAATCAAATAATAATTTACTGAAATTGTGAGTGGACTGTATTAGAATTGGGTGTTTTTTATCATAACAAAACTCAGAATTGTCAAGACGTCCTCCTACGCGCATTATTTTATTATTGTCTAAGAAGACGTTAAATTTCAACAGAGGGCTCTTCTTAGGCAGTTGCTGCTTTTTTAACAAAATTTGATATTCCGGGAAGGATTCGTCTTGACACCTCCGCAAAATAACATTTACTGAGTCCTGTAGCTCCTCTTCACTCAAAAACTTTGTGGTAGGAGGTTGTTTCCTGCAGAGCCTAACAAAACGCAGGACGTAAGCTACTGAACGCACCAGTCGTGAAAAATTTGAAAAACGACTAAAATCGATTAGGTCGTTGACGTCACTGGTGTCATTAGTAGTGACATTTAAGGATACTTCAGGTCGGGTTTCAGGTAAGGTCTCAACTTTCTGAGACTGAGAAGGCCACATAAAAGGTTTTTCTCTTAAAAAGATGGGACCAGACCACCACATATCAGCTTCTTTCAATGAACGAACATCAACACCGCGAGAAACCAAATCTGCTGGATTTTTATCAGTTGGAACATGTTTCCAGATGCAACCACTGGTTGCTTCAGAAATCTCAGCAACACGGTTTCTCACGAATGTTTGTAATCTAGAAGGCACCATTTGTAGCCATCCTAGCACGATAGTTGAGTCTGTCCAACAATACACCTCATCTATTTTTAAGCGAAGTGACTCCTTGACCCTATCATATAGGCGAGCACCGATCAAGGCACCACACAACTCCAGCCTGGGTATGGTTGTGGGCTTGATTGGCGCAACCCGACTTTTTGCTATAAGCAAGCGAACCAACACATCACCCTTTTCATTGATGCTGCGTACGTAAACGCAGGCACCATACGCACGCTCAGATGCGTCTGTGAAGATGTGTAGTTCTAATTTTTCATAAGAATTGCAAACAACAATTCTAGGAACTCTAATGCTGTTTAACAATGGCAAAGTAGTAACAATATCGCTCCAAAGTGTTTCAATTTCAGGAGATAATGGTTCATCCCACGACGCCTTATTCAGCCACATACTTTGCATCAGCATCTTCATCCTAATAACACATGGACCTAAAAGTCCTAGGGGGTCGAAGATGCGTGCTATCACCGAAAGCAAATCACGCTTGGTTTTGCCTTTGGGAATCGACGAACTGATTGGAAAGCAGAGTTCATCAGAACCTGCGTACCACCCAAGTCCTAGTAACTTGTCTGGCTCTTGAGATCCAATATTTAAATCAAAAGATGTCTGATCTGCTGCTTCAGACAGCAATGAAGGTCCATTCGATTTCCACTTACGTAAGGGCATACAAGCAGATGCAAACGAATCGGTGATCTCTCTGCGAATAAAGGCAACTTCATCCAAACTGTCACCGCCAGTCAGCAGGTCGTCGACATACATGTCGTGTTTAATGATCTCAGCTATCTTAGCATTCTTACATTCAAGACCAATCTGCTTAATGCACCGAGTCGCAAGAAACGGAGCACTCGCAGTACCGTAGGTTACGGTGTTTAGTTGGTATATCTTGACGGGCTTACTAACGTTGTGACGCCAAAGTATTTGCTGAAGATAGCGATCTGAAGGATGTACGACTATTTGCCGATACATCTTCTCGACATCGGCGGACAGAACGTACTTATGCTGTCGAAACCTTAACAAAATGGATAGCAGGTCATCCTGAACCGTCGGACCAACCATTTGGATGTCGTTGAAGGAGATACCTGAAGTTGTAGGATAACTCGCGTTGTACACTACTCGCAATTTTGTAGTAGTACTACTCTCTCGTAGTACTCCATGGTGTGGAATGAAGTATCCACCAAGAGACGGGTCATTTTGTTGACATTCGGACATGTGACCGAGTGACTCGTACTCTGACATAAAGTCATAATACATTTTACTAACCTCTGGTTTAGTCTTAAGTCTGCGCTCTAAAGAAAAAAGGCATTGAGAAGCCCTTTTAAAAGAATCATCGAGTAGCTCAGGATTCTGTTTCAGAGGCACACGAACACAGAAGCGACCGTCATCAAGACGAGTCGTATTTTTAACAAAGTGATCCTCGCACTGTTTTTCCTCCAGTGAATAATGTGATGACTTAGGGCAAACTTCCTCAAGTTGCCAGAAACGTGATACAGTGTTTCGAATGTCATCCATTTGAGAATCAGTGGTGCTAATATTACTAAAATTACACCTTAAATCATGTGACAATAACGCACGGTTGTTATTCGTAACAGGGCCAGAAACTAACCATCCTAATTTGGTTTCACATAATACTGGCTTCCCGTCACCTAACTTAATTCTTTGCGACCCAAGTAAATCCCAAAAGACATCGGCACCAATCAATAAATCGATATCAGCTGGCTTATAAAACATAGGGTCAGCTAAGCAAATATCACTAGGAATCTGTAAGTCAGATAAATTAATCTCGTGTCCCGGCACGCAGTTTGAAATTGATGGCAAAACAAAACAATGAAGATCAGTAGAAAAACTATCATTCAATGACTTCATATTAACACGGCAAGTTTTGCCTACGTGTGACACGACATTATTAATACCCAAAATCGA
Source organism: Aproaerema taeniolella (assembly GCA_949987775.1). Classification (NCBI taxonomy): domain Eukaryota; kingdom Metazoa; phylum Arthropoda; class Insecta; order Lepidoptera; family Gelechiidae; genus Aproaerema; species Aproaerema taeniolella. The sequence goes on from OX465250.1 coordinate 13,477,341, forward strand.
CCTACTTACAGGATTCGTAGCTAAATTCAATCGTTGGCACAAGTCTTCGGTTATAAGACACGATGTACTACCGCTATCTAATACGGCGCGAACAACATGTTCGCGATTATTATAATCGCATAGTTTAATTAATGCGGTTGACAACAAAACATCGTGATGAAGTTGGCCAGACGAATGAGTGTTAGCAGACAAAGCTACATTTTTAATTTCCGGGGAACTGGACGGCGGCGAGTTGGACGTCGAGGCAACATTTTCAGTATCTGTGTTGCCTTTATTTGACAACAGTTTTGCCTCGCCCACATGAACCAATGTGTGATGCCTACGCTTACATGTTTTGCAACCTGGCCTTTTGCAATGATTGGCATAATGACCTACTCGTAAGCATTTAAAACATACCTTTAAACTCGGTAGTAGTTCCAATCGAGTAACATTACTCAAAGCCAGAAATTGCGGACAAAAATTTAAATAATGGTCACCCTTACACTTGGGACAAGAAGGCTTTGAAGACGATTCTGTGGGTGAATTAGCAGAATCACTGACTGAAACCATAGATTTCAACTTTGAACTGTTTTTATTATTATTTGAGTTCGATGTATTACGAGACACTTCTAAAGTTTCTAATAAATCGGCGTGGCTCCGTAGGAAAGAAAGGAACTTATCGAAAGTTATCGGTATGTCACTATCTTCATGACCCTTCAATTCTTCCCACTCACGGTAGGTTTTTTGATCCAATTTATTAGTGACGATATAGATCAACAAAGTATCCCACTTATTAACAGGTTCCCCCAAAGCCTCCAACGCTCGCAAATTTTTAATTAAAACATCAATTAATTTCTTAAGAGAAACGGATGACTCCTTTGTAATAGGTTCTAAATTAAATAAAGCTGAAACATAGTTCTGAATCAATAATCGTTTATTGTTATATCTTTCACATAAAACCTTCCATGCGATTTCATAATTAGCCGCAGAAAAATCAATTGACTGAATCACCACAGCAGCGGAACCCTCCAGCGACGCACGTAAATAATGGAACTTATTTATGTCGTCGATATCGTCGACCGTGTGTATTAGGCTGGTGAAGGTGTCGCGGAACCCAAGCCAATTGTCGTAAGACCCATTAAACTTCGGTAATTGAATCGTAGGCAATTTAACAAGCTTGTGACTACTGGTTCGACTGCCCCGTTCGCTACGAGTTGAATCATCTCTAGTCTTACTGTACTCATTTAGCAAACCTTGAGCCCTAGCCAATGTTTTATAATATAAAGATTCAAAATCCGAACGCTCAGTGTACTGTAACGTAACATTTTCAACTAAACATTCTAATTGCAACTGTACCTCGTCATATTGTTCATACATAGACTCAATCTTACCCATACGCAATTGCAATTCCGTGGCATCAGATTCGGATAGTGACTGATCTGCTAATACATCTAAATAGTTGATAAATGAAGTCAAACGACCTTTATAACTCCCTCGTCTCTTAATCAACTCCTTTTCCTCGGTCATCTTTGGTAAGCAGGTGAAATTAACCTGGAATTTGTAACAATACAAAATTAAACCAACTAACAACAATTAATGACCTAGTTAACAACCTATACCTAACTAACTGTATTAAATAGCATTGATGGATTGTACTATTAGTGGAAATAAAAATAAATAACTAGCAATTACTCTAAATAGGCCTATTTTAATGTAACAAACTTAGTATATAAGCAAATGTTCTTTTTAATGTAAATAAATGTAGCAAATAAGTCTCCTATTGTTTAATTTTATCACTATCCTTTAATAATCTACTGATTAGATATACAATGTTACAGATAGTTGAATAAATAACGAATTATACGTTGAAACAAATAGAAGAGTACATAACGTATTATGTATTTACCACAATTTCTCACTATTTGGCCTTATATACTAGGATAATACTTATTACCTGAGTAGTGCTGGGTTATATCTAATTAACACAAGACTTAACACCATTCAAATCCATTGAATTTAATGTCCTGAACCACTTCAATTCCACTTAGCACGTTGGCGATCAAATAACCTCCAAGATATCCAATAGGTATTTGGTCGAAATAATCCCTAAAGTCCTTGATTTCTTCAGGATAACAATACTGCTGGTAAAACTTCAAAATCCGGTTACGTTAGGACCATGTATAGGTCCGTAGGGACACTGATTATGGGAATTTTAATTATTTAAGGGGAGTTAAATGATGACGACAAGGATGATTCGATACGAGAGCATTTTATTTTCCTTGCACAAAAATGCATTCGACTTGCAGCTAGTGACGCATTTGCATTATTAAAATGAGCAGGCGCTTGAACACCTTTTTTATATCGTTCACTGCAATTACTGGTTCGAAAGTAAAAAAACAGACTGGGAAATGTTCAACCATTCGTTCATTTTTCTTTCTCATAATTGTTAGCGCAGTTATTATTACGATCAAATTTAATCTACTGTAACCGACGAATTTAAGTATCTGCGTCATCAGGTACCAAATCTACTTCTTCTTTTTAAATTTAAAATATAAAATCAGAGGTCCTGACTCACTGACTCATCAGCGCTTAGCCCAAACCCTTGGACCTAGACAGCAGAATGACCCAAGAGTTTCTTTTATAACGTAAGCAAGAAATAAGGAAGGATTTCACAAAATTCCAACGGAAACGAAGTGTTGGACATCCTCTAGCTTTCCACCCGGGACTTCGTTCCCGTGGGAATTTGAGAAAATTATGTAGCCTATATATTAATCCAGGGTTTCAGCTACCTTCATACCAAATTTTATCAATTTTGGTCCAGCCGTTTGAGCGTGAAAGAGTAACAAACATCCATACATTCACACATCCTCACTTTCACATTTATAATATTAATAGGGTAGTAGGATTTTCCTTCCATTGCGTCGCAACTACACAAAGTTATGAAGATGCTTTACTCCATGCCTTTGTTCAAACTAAATCGCCGGCAGAAAACTAGTTTCAAAATAATTATCAATCTTTGAGGGGGAAACTCGACTAAATTAAGTGGCACTTCATGATTTCCCAAATCATTTCGTATGCCTTGAGTATAGTAAACGTGTTCTCAAGCTTCGTGCGCATATTTGCCCTTAATTAGCAAACTGACTAGCACAACCTACAACTCAATAACAAGTTAACACCAACAGTGGGAGTAGATCGGTAGTTCACTAGTTGGAGCTAGTTGAGCACCTAGTGTTTTGTTATCTCAAAATACGGTAAGTCCTATTACCACGAGTGCACTTGGAGAGCACTATTGCAAGCTGCTTTGTTTATTTAGCAAGTTTTTTTGGTTCCTTCATTAGGAACAATTGTACGAGTAAGCTGGTAGAACGAGCAGCTGTGTTCACAATTCCAGTCGACACTTTTTACATTGAAAGAAAAATGAATCTTTTTATTCATTGGATGAAAAATTGTGTCACAGTTCAATTTTCACCTTAACGTGTTCTTTTAACATAAACACATAAAAGATACTCATTTTTAGGCTGCCTAGGTAAATGGTGTGTGATATCGTTCTCTGACATGATTTTGTGAGCACGCACCTTATTAGTTATAAGCAAAGTTTTAATAATTATTTCTAGTAGCAAGTACGATGATACCCTAAAGAAATAAAATTTAAAAAAAACGTATTTTTGACGAATTATAAAGAGAACCAAAGTAAACTTTTTAGCTTACCATTTCGTTAAACATAAAATACAAGAGAGGTTGACTAAACATAAAATATTTTGTTCCCGTGGGAATTTCATAAAATCCTTCCTTACTCCTTGCTTACATTATAGAAGAAAACTTTAGCTTTCTGAGTCCAAGGGCTTGGGCTGGGGGTTGACGAATTAAGTGAGTCAGGACCTGCATTTTTATATATTAGGTCCCTACATATGAAATTGGCGTTTAGTATGGGAGGAACAAAAAAGTCGTTTTTTTTTAAATATAATATGTTTAATCAATCAAAGTATGTGCCATTGCAATCTATCCACTTTTGCCATCTTATAGGTAGTTCCTTGATCCTTTTCCTAAAAAACCCATTCGGACGGGAATCAATGAAATCTTTGAAGGCGGTTTGGACTGCCCCATCGGAGTTGAATTTTCTTCCTTGCAAGAAGTTATCCAAATTTCGAAAAAAGTGGTAATCTGTTGGAGCAAAGTCCGGGGAGTAGGGTGGATGTCTTAGACATTCCAATTGAAGCTCCTCTAATTTGGAAGCCGTCTGTCTTGCAGTGTGTGGTCTAGCGTTGTCCTGAAGCAGCAGTGGCCCAGTGCGATTGACCAGCCTCGGTAGTTTAGCAGCTAGCTTTTCCATTATGGTTTGCAGTTGCCGACAATAGATATCTGCCGTAATCGTTTGGCCCGATTTAAGAAAACTGAAGTCAACGACACCGGCACTAGTCCACCAAACGCTCAAAAGTAACTTTTTTGAGTAAATTTTTGCTTAGGGCAGGATTTTGCTTGTTCGCCAGGGTTCAGTCATTGCGATGAGCGCTTCCGATTGTCGTTCAGGATCCATTTTTCATCACAAGTAATGATTTGATTTAAAATCCCTTTATTATCGTGCCGGTTGAGTAATATAACGCAGCAGTCCACGCGCATTTGTCGGTTTGCTTCACTCAATTCGTGAGGTACCCACCTTTCAAGTTTTTTCACCTTACCAATTTGCTTCAAGTGGAATCTAACAATGTTATCAATGACACCGAACCCTGCAGCTAACTCTGACGTCGTTTGCGAGGGATCAGCTTCCACAATAGCCTTCAATTCTTCATTATTAACTTTGATGTCTGGCCGTCCACGGGGCTGGCTGGTTCTGCAGGTCGAAATTACCAGAACGAAAACATTGAAACCAAAAACGCACTGTGTTTTCTTTTGGGATACCTTTGCCATACACATCATTAATCCTTCGAGCCGTTTCTGCAGCACTGGTGCCGCAATGGAACTCGTATTCGTAAATATAACGCGATATTTCGAGTTTTCCATTTTGTAAATTAAGTGACGCAAAGAAAAAGTTAAAAGAGGAAAAAACAAATGAAGTACGGTTTTCAAAATATAAATTCATCAGTAAATGACTGTATAAATTTGAACTTAGAATTGATAGCCAAAGAGAAGATATTTGATATCAAACTGGCCAGTACTAAAAAACGCCAATTTCATATGTAGGGACCTAATATAAAAAAAAAAAAATTACAACATTCTCATAAACTTTTAATTATTTCTCGTTACCCAATCTATAACTAATCATTCGAGTATTATAAACATCTCTTTCGTAGAAATAACACCCGATAAAAGTATTTCAGAAATTACTTGGAATCTAGTCTTGGCACCTCTAAGCAAATCTGATATAAATTACTTTAATTGATCAATCAAGTGCGGAATTTCCAATAACGATGGTACGAGTATAAATATATGGGCTTGTGACGCGTTACACGAAAATTAAACCAATATAACATATCATTAAAATCAATCATTTATACTAGGTAGTAAGCTAAATATACTCCAGCATATCAAGCTACCCCAATTCATTGAAAAACCGCTCTTATCGCAATAGCCCAGAGTGCACGCATGGGTAACCTGATATGCGGCCCTAAATGTTTAATAAGGAGCTACACTCATTTTAATTTCACATTTTGGTATAGAATGTGGTGTACCTAAATTAGGTAAATCGGTTGATTTTATGTTTTATTCTTAAAAGTAATAACGTTATGTTAGAAAATAAATGAAATTCTTTAAAATGCGTCTCTATAGTTACTATACTACTTAAAGACTTGGAATCGCTTTTTGTAGGCGATACGGCCTGTGGGATCAGCTACATAGTAGCATAACAGCTTCATTTTACTCGGTCTCATAAAAATACTGACTTTCCTCTTCCTAAAACCAAAATCATATGTTTTTTTTATTTTAGGTGGTGAGTCTCCCCATGCAACTGAAAAACTTTTCCAAAGAAATCCATTTGAAATTTAAAAAAAAATTACGGCTACTCATACTTATGCATTCAGCTGATAGCACAAGTTATATGGAAGGCAGAATTTTTGTTTTTGCATTTTTGACCTATATATTCTTCGGGGAAAGTTGGTCAGTTTAGTAAGCTGATTCATATCCTCAATTTTCGTTAACTAATTCAAAGTCCTAACCCAATATAAATCAATTTACACTCGAAACCTTCCAAATCAATTGTCCACACATGTCCGGTTCGTTAATTGTGTTCAAACGCCTATTAAGTTGTAGTCTAGGTATAACCTGATCTACTGATACGAGCAGGATCATGCAAGCACGCGTAAAATTAGATTACCGGAACATAATGCACTCCGCATTGAGAAAGCATTTGCCGCTTAATGGGAACTATGCATAAGTGGTCTTGTTATTGAATTAATTACACCAGGTAAAGTGCGAGCATCAGCTGTAATTCTGCAACAATTATAGAACTACCTCTACGTATATCTATGTTCTAAGGGTATTTTATTTTAAAGTTGCAAGTGCACCCATTTATTTTTACCCGACTACGGCGAAGCAAAAAGAGGATTTTGTGTTTGACCGGTATGTATGTATGTATGTATTTACTACCAACAATTAAATTGCTATGGAATTACTTCTTATTTTTGTGAAAAACTCGCCCGTCCCTAATATTCACACAAAACATTGCTAAAAAATTTGTTTCTTTTGATATCACTCGATCGGTAAAATCCGTATTAAAATCCGTTCGGTAGTTTTTGATTTTATCGCGTTCTGACTGACAGATTTATTCTGGAATAACGAAAAATTGGCAGGTACGTTAATATTACACAGGGAACAATAGAAACCAGCATTGATACGTTATTCTGTTATTATATACCGTTGATGAATACCAATCCTTGGGTATTTGGTAAAAACCCGTACTTTAGTGGAAATGCACGCAGATAGAGTATGGGTTAAATAAAACTGAATCGGCTTATCGCGCCGTCGTCGTCGCCACTTTGCGGTCGAGGCAGACTGCTTTCTATTTAGATTTATCATGAAATGAGACCGTCCCCCGCTTGTCCGCTGCATATCGCTGGAAAAGCGATGCGGTTACCGTAACCACTAGGGAAAACGAGAACGAAAGGGGCTATTCGATCTTGCCGAACATTGTTGGATTTAATCCTCTTACCATGGAAATGTTATTTGGAATTTCACTCAGAATTCTTAAAGCGCCTTTAATTCGTACTTTACGTCAAAATAAATAGAAAACAGACCATTTTAATGCCACATCAAAGAAAATGTTTCAATTAATAAAGCAGCATTCAAAAAGACTTAGATTTGAAAAGGAAAATGCCTTCTTAAATCCATAAGAGACTAAAGCTGAATCTTCGTCCTATCAGAAACACTGTGTTAACTACAAAAACGGTATGAGATACGCTGAACCACGCTCAAGTTTTAAAATATGCATTCTGCAGTCATTACGAGCGAAATCCGTCTGAAATAAAAGCGTAGACGTGTTATAAGTTGGACACATTTCCTACTTGTCCCGACGGTCCGTTACTTAAAATTGCATCGTTTTGTAACGGGCTAAGTAAAGTAAGTACAGTGCTTAGTGGTGGTGGTATTTGGAGTGAGCTGCGGAAGTTAAATGAAGTTCACTGTAATTACTCTCGGAGAGGCGGTTACCGCGTGGTTATGGTGACAGCCGCCGCTCCCCGCTCCCCGCCCGCGCTCCGTACCCACCCCTGCTCTAATTGAGCCCAATATTAATAATGGAACGAGTCCTTTTACTCCACAAATAAAATTTCAACTCATTTTAATTCACCTCCTCATTGTTCACTACATTTTATTACAGTATGCTGTAACATGAGCGCACTGAATTAAAAACGGACAATGCGCTAAAAGGAAGAAGACTAGTACTGTTATAAATTAAAAGTTATATTAGTTTAACTCTCCTTTTAGCTTTAGGACTTTAGGAAGGATATAATACCGGTCATGAACAACATAAATGATTGTATTCAAAAAGTTTTTGTTTTTAAACGAACAGTTAAAGTAAATTCCTTCCTACTAAAAATGGCCGAAAATTGCAGTTCCATCCCGAAATTATTTTTAAATTTTTGCAAAAAATAGACAATATGCATAAAAGTGGGACATAATTATTTCTAAGTGTTTAATGGTAAAGACAGAAATTGTTTCGCCAAACATACATTTTATACCTTTTAATGGCGACTGTTTGTCAGTTTTATTACTTTTGTTGGACGATCGTCTGCGGAGCGCCCAAGGCCAGGAGTTAGAGAGACAGTACGGCCACATAAAAACGCGGGTAAGTTAATGAGCCTTCGGGTCTCGGAGTAAAAACGGTGGAATTGCAGTTACACGTACAACACTCCTAAATCACTACCGACTAACTGGCAGCTCGCTATTACATAAATGGCGCGGCAAACCACCCTTTACTTTCATATATCTTTAAGTCACAACAATGTTGTTCTAGTTAGAGTAATTTTGTGTGTTGAGCCCTTTTTAAAGAAAGCACATGGTCAGTCATTTGCAACGGTTAAACAAATAAAACGCTGTACATACACAACTAAGATGTAACTAAGACTTTAAGAGGGAAGGAGCATAATAATCTACAATCGTATAATTTTATCGTATAAGTATTAACAGAGCTAAATCAGATCTAAGGCAAGCTCACAAATATCATGAAGAATTGAATAGCCCAAGACAGAGGTAAACAAAGAGCTAGTAAAACCACACTCGGAGCTAGTATTTCTCTCGAGAACAAATATAGCATTTTAGATAAAAAGCTTTCAACGATAGTGTTCATAATCCACAGAGTTACTACTACACTGTGCACATTAGTTTCAGGTTTTTTCTTGCAAATTTCAACTTTTCCAAGTAGTATTTGGTACATAATTACTGCTTATTAAGAACTAGCTGATGCCCGCACCTTCGTTTGCGTGTTATTTTTTGTTTGAACAGAGTTCTTATTGACGGAACTATACATGAAATTTCAATTTTTTCTTCAAGCACTATTCAGTTCATTTTTTTTCAATAATTTTAAACTTGGCCATACAACATAATATACAACATTGGATCTGAAAAAAAGCTCAAACATAGTTGTTTCATACAGACACATACATAATGCTCACGTCTATAATCCTTATCAGGTTAGGCAAAGCATCAGTGGGTTTAAAAACACTTGATGCCACGTTTGACATAATATTAGAGGGTAAATTTTTGTACGGAAAAAATCAGTTATACTAAAAAATATATATATAAGTATATGGAGTAAAAATAAACGACAATTTTATATTTAAATATCTGAAACAATAAATAAACACACGAATTCATAAGTAGTTACTTATTTTTGATTTTCAATGGAAGTTTCTAATATGGACTATATCAGTATCTACGACAACACCCGTGCATTTTAAACTTCAGCTAGCACGCTGCTTTTCTAAATGTCGATTTCCTGTGAATTTGAAATCCGGCTGCACGGAAATAGATTCCTTTGCAAAAAAAGATCAGTCAAGAAAAAACCTTTAAATTTTTCAAAACATGACCTTCTAAAAATTACCTAAAAAAGATTTGACTGTATGGCTCCGTACTTTGCCTATCCTGAAGGGTGGAAGAAAACTACTACTGTCATTTTCATTTCGTTTCTCAGACAGGGCCGGAGTAAGAGTCCATGGACCAAGAAAGGTCCATTTAGTTTATTAAATATTGATTTAATTTTGATAAGTTAAAAAAGTACAACACGGCCAAACTACAATTAAAAAGCTGACATATTGACAATGACAAAAGTATCGATATTTTAGACTTACGCTTATAATCCTATATTGGGGTAATCGGGACATAATATAAGTTTACAGTCACATGACTCCACATTTGACGATTCAAAGAGTCATAAAATTGTCAGTACGATTTATATTAAAATCTTCGCGTCCCGCTTACTGGCTTTTGCAATATAACAGGAAAGAGTTGGCAGCTGGCACATTCCAAACTTTTCGTTTAGTGCCAGTTCAGCACAGAAATTTTGTTATTTTTAGATATTTGAAGGACAGTTACAGTAATTTTAATTCCTTTTGTGTCACTCGAGAGAAGCTTTTTCTAGCGGTCGAAACTCATTGGCTAACTATGATAACATTTTCTATAAATGTACGAAAATAGGTCACAAAAAGAACACCGATCTAATTGTGTACCTCCAGATTTTGTGTACGATCTAATTGTGTACCAGCAGCACCCTCCAAATTACTTAATAGTACGTACATTGCTTACTATTAAGGTATATTTATAAAGTTAAAGAAGGTTATTACAAAGAATACCTAATAAGAAACTTTTTTTAAATGATTAACGCTACACACTAAAGTGTGTGCACTTAAGTTCCGTCGTGTCGTTTGGGTCCACTGGAACACAAACAAAGACAAATCCAGACCCTAGAACAGATATCTGCTTTTTACATTTTGCCCCATCGAACCCAAAAACTGTCAATTTACAGGCAGGGTAACTCTACCACTCATCCACACTCCTTTACAAATAAAGATGTAGCATTTAATGTGCTATGTACCTACTGATCTGTTTGAAGTCGGTGCGAAGGCGGATGGACGTGTAGCTTATCAAACTTATTTGGCTTGGCATCGACTTCAAACAGATCAGTAGGTACGTAGCACATTAAATACTACGTCTTTATTGTTCACTTTTTGAAGTTGGTTTAATTGTTTATGAAAAGTTTATTTATTTTTGAATTGTTTAGTGTAAATAATAGAAAGTACGTGAAAATAGACAATGTAAGTGCCTGTTAAATTCTAGGATTTCCCTCGATTTTCCTGGTATTCCATCATCAGATCCTGACTTATTGACAATGGGACCACCTCTGGAGTATTCTCTTTCAAAGAAAAAAAAATCGGTGAACACACATAATAAAAAACAAAACAGGTACAAGTACATACAGTCGAACATACTCGTAGAACCTCCTCCATTTTTGAAGTCGGTTAAAAATGGAGAAAGAATCTACGATACAAATATTCCATAAAGCTTGATCCGGCCCTTTAACCAAATGCTTACGTCACGCTTACCTCAAGCCTATTTGTAGGGTCTTTGGCGGGAACTACACGTGGGCTTCGTAAAACAGTTTTCGTAAAACAGACGCTATCCAGTTTTACGCAGAACATGAGGAGATTTTTCATTGAAGACATGGCTGCATGGACGTAGTTTCCTTTGCCTTTCCCAAAAGGGATTAGTTAAACGAACAAAAATTAAGCCTATGTAGAAGAAAGATTTGGCTGTATGGCTCCGACCTTTGCCTATCCGGATGGATAAAAAAAATTACTACTACTACTTAAGCCTATGTATGTAGGTATGTCAAAAATACGTTGATCTCTATGGTATGAGTAAAATGTACTGAAAAGCTCTTAGCTTTGAATTTTTTCAGGGGTTTTGTTGTTGGTTTTCTAATTATTGGCAACATTTTGAAAATTTATGTAGCCTTAAATCTGCTCAGGAACACAGGCTACCACTATGCCAAGTTTCATCAAATTCCATTCACGTGATGCTCTATCACACAAACAGACAAACAGTCAAAGTCTCCAAAATTCATTCTTAAATACTCAGTTACTGATTCTGAGTCGCTCTGGATATTTTTTTTTTTTTGATATTTACGATTGGATATTACGGTTTACGATTTTATTGTAGTACTAGCATTCTGCTCGGGACTTCGTTTCCGTGGGAATTCGGGAAAATCATGTACCCTATGTCCATCACGGATATGTAGGATTCTAATGGTGAAAGAATTTTTCAAATCGGTCCAGTAGTTTCGGAGCCTATTCGATGCAAATAAACAAACAAACAATCAAATCTTTTCTCTTTATAATATTAGTATAGATAGATTAATCACATCTACACCTTTACAATTTCATTATTTATGAAAATTAACTATAAAATAATAAATGTACTCGTCGCTTCAATTTAACCTAAATACTTATTCATCAATCTTAGCCACCTAAAACGTAATCATAATCACAGATCTTCCAACCTACCTGCGTCAACATTGCAGGAATCACAAGCTGGCAAACGGGAACGCTATTATGCCAAACGTCTTGGTAGTTAGCTATTAAGATATGATTACATCAGACAGCCTGCAGTTCAGAGCGATATCGATTACACATACATAACTATTAGTAACTAGAATAGATTGAACAAGGTAAGTAACAAGGTAGGTATTCTTTTGATTTACCTTACTTAGAGCATGTTTTGTCATTATCTCTACTTCCAATATATGTTTGTCAAACGTATACAGGGCTTTAGGTATCTCTCTTTCTACCTCTTGGGTGGTCAATCAGTCCATAAAACTGAACAACTTCCCCAAGGAACATAGGTCAAAATACTAAAAAAAAAATTTTGATCTCCCATACAAAATGCGCTATATGCTGATGAAGTTTGTATGGAATTTCAAAATTTTATTTTTGTATTTTGACTTATGTTCCTTGGGAAAGTTGTTCGGTTTCATGGACTGATTAACCACCCGAGAGGTTGAAAGAGATTTACCTAAAGCCCCTGTAGTGTTATGTGGTTTTGGAACTATTGGCATGGATGTACGACTAAACAGGATAAATAATACCATTTTTATCCAAGTCATCGTCCAAGTCCTATCTCTGCCGAGAATACGCGTTCTGGCACTTGTGACGAAAAATAATTATATTTGTACATAGAAAGATTCTTTCGCGGGTTTATTTCTAATTACATAGCTTTACGCTTGCGTCTACGTTCACGCGGTGGAAAAGCCTCATCCCGACCTGGAATTGAAACCATATACCTCTTGCCCTGCATTAATTTAGAAACAAACGTATACTTAATACCACTCGACTACGTGTTCTATATAAATATGGCAAACCAACATATTCATTTTTTTATATATTTCCGCCATTTCCCTTGGGAATTTTGGAAAATCTATTCTTAGTGCTCGCCTCCATTACTTAAGTAACACTTCATGCCTTTCATACTTCTAGATACAAAAGAAGTGCATTGATCGAGCAGGCAGTCAACCGATCAGCCAGCTTGCTTCTTCTTTACTTACCTATAGTTGATCGAAGTTACTTACAGACGAAATCGTATTCAACGGTTGTTGTTCCGCCAATTTTCATGTCAACAAAACCTCCTGTCGAATCATATTTGAATGCCATGTATTTAGTAGTGGGCGCTCTATAGTTTAGTTAAAGTCAAACATGGTTTCTCATTAGATCCAGTTTCATTTTATGTTTAGTTAATCATGTTTATGTTTAGTTAAAGTAAAACATGGTTTCTCATTAGATCCAGTTTCATATAGATAAATTCCCATGGTACTTACTATGATTAAGTATTCTGTTCTAAAACTAAATTTATCTGTTCAATAAAATAATTTTATGTTTGTAGCCCTCTTTACTAAAAGCTGAAATTTTCATTTAACGTTCTTTTCATGTTAAAGGTAAGCACTTAATGTCTGACACTTCTACTAAAAGCTCTAATTTTCATTTAGTTGTTTTTTATCTAGACTCAAAAATAAAAGCACGCTACAGCTGTATGATGCATAAGTGGCCGGTCTCAATTAGGTTCGTGTCTTGCGTGCGCTTCACTTCACCCTCCACATGCAACGACCTCCCCCGCCCTCCAATTTCGTTTCACTACAACATTATTATGACGTACAAATCGGTGTTGTTTCTGCTAAATCAAATAAATACACAATGTATGTACTAAGTCAAACAGAAATCTATATCTATACATACAATATACATGTTATACATGTTTGTTTGTTTGTTTGCATTGAATAGGCTCCGAAACTGCTGGACCGATTTGAAAAATTCTTTCACCATTAGAAAGCTACATTATCCCCGATGGACATAGGCTACATAATTTTCCCGAATTCCCACGGGAACGAAGTCCCGGGTGGAATATGAGAGTGGAACGACTTCGAGGTTCACTTGTTTTTCCAAGCCTTTTGCAAATGTATCTATAGGTAAAAACCTTAGCTAAAGCCATTCTTGCGTGTGTGCGTGAAGTGTTCAGATAGACATATTAGACATTCCTTATTTGAAATTTGTAATATAACGTACGGTTTTCAACCTTATTGCATACTGCAAACTGTACCTACACTACACGCATACTCGTACACGTAACAGTTGCTTCAGCTAAGTTTTTTTAATTTTATGGGGTGACTTGAAATGAATTAGAGAAAATTTAGGGGGTGATTCCCCCATGAAACTGAACAACTTTTCCCAGGGAAGCTATCAGAAATTCTCATGGAGAGGCGAATTTTTTCACATTTCAACCTACGTTCGTTGGAGAAAGTTGTTCAGTTTCATCTGCTGATTCGCTTCCTTTATTTTGGTTTACTAATTTAATGTCACCCAATATGCATAAGTATGTTTGTTCAGGTCAAACGCAGTTACCTCCAACATTCCTCCAACCGATTAAGCTGAAATTTTGAATAGATTCAAAGATTCAAGATTCAAGACATTTATTTGACACAAAACACTACAACACAAAGAAAAGAAAATAACATAAAATATAAAACACAGGACAAGAACACATACATAAGACGACAAAACAATGTATAATTGGATGTGTGGATTGTGCTGTAGTGCGATGTCAAATAGGACACAGCTCAGCATGTGTTGAAGCCGAGGCCACAACGCTGGCCTCGGCTTCAACATACACGTTTAGTTCAGATGGCAATGCATGATTAGCTGAATGACGTCGCTCTAAATTCAATATGGTGGACCGCCCAAGACGATATGGGTTAAAAATTAAAGCTTTTTCTGAGCAACATAGGAAAAAAACATTTAACAAAAAAATTGTTTTTGAAAGGTGTAAAAAGCTTATTTATACCTAGAAATGTAACGGACTGCCTAATTGTCTATTACTAATATTGTAATATTATAAAGAGGAAAGTTTTGATTGTTTGTTTGTTTGTTTGCATTAAATAGGCTCCGAAACTACTGGACCGATTTGAAAAATTATTTCACCATTAGAATCCTACATTATCCGTGATGGGCATAGGGTACGTGATTTTTCCGAATTCCCACGGGAACGAAGTCCCGGGTGGAAAGCTAGTTTATTATAAGAAGACTGAATTACAACATTTAGGATTGAAATAAAAGGCGTCTTGAAAAACAGGAAAACTAGTTGGTCATAAGAAAGTGTAGAAACAATAGAGTAAGCAGATGATAGTGTGTTGGCATTCTATCAGCATGCGCGCGGAGTGGAGCGGGCACGGCACGCGCCGTGTTTGGCGACCGAGTGAGCAAACTCGCGCTGCCGCCGCATTTGCAATTCGTTTGTGGACTACGAAATACTCAGCACCCTTCCCCCCGCACCCGCCGACAGACCGACCGACTCTTTTGTAACCGGATTTCCCGGCTAACGACCTAGGTGCTGCATATTTATGCAGTTTAGTCACATACAATTTTTCATGTCGCCGAGAAGCAGTTAAGATGGCGCAGAAGGGAACTGTCATAATATCCCTGTTTAATATTAGGAGAGAGTTTCATTGCTAAGCAGTGAAAAAACGTAGTGTAATGCGATTATTAACTGTTTTTTTTCTCTGAACAAACATATGAAATTCATTCACTATAAAAATGAAAAAAAAATGAAAAGTGAACGCGGGTTAGTGAGTGGAAGTCAGCGGAAGAGCGGGTCAGACAAGTTAGAATAATGTTCTTAATTTTTACAGGAACCGGCACTCTTACATGAGCGAATCCAAGATTAACAATTGCCCTAAGCCGGGCAACGAGAAAATTAACTTTTAAATGTAAATTTTACGAGGAAGTCATAACGTGAAAGCTGCCGCGGTTAGCTCTGATTTATAGCAGTTGGAATTGAAAGTGTTAAAGGAGTTACAATCTGAAAAAACTTTTAATAGGTACCTCTTTAAAGAAATATAAATCATGAGTCTAAAGCGAGTTTAACTTTCACAAAGTTGAACAACATTTAGAATCATCTACCGGAGTGGCTGTTTAATGACGTGGCTGTGCTCTAATCAGACGAGCATTCATTTTCTTTTAAATAGACTGGGTGATGTTTTTCTGGCGATGGCTTTAAGTCCTTTGAGGCAGCGCGGCTCTGGACTGGGGATCGCTGCACTCGGTTTATATCTTGGAGTTTTAAATAATTGAAAACTATCTAATTAGGTATTTACCATTATTCTTTGTTATTTTCTGATCAAGTTTACCTGTAATAACAGTGTTATTAGCTGAAGGATACGCTTCGCTGATTGGAGTAAGATTGATTGATAAATCCATTACGTTTTAGTAAGCTTAAGTAAATAGTTCTGTATAAATTTAAATACATTACGTCTCAACTAATCTGATTGACTATGTAATATCTAATGGATTTGGTAACGAAACTCAATATAGTGTAAGTCTCACGCTGTTATCGATTTAATAATTACTATCTTCAAAATCACTTCAATGTGTTTAGTCTACAAATTCATAAAATGTGAGATCTTTTTATCAAGAATAAGGCTCAATTATGAAGTTAATTAAAATCTTATACGAGGAAAATAACGCGTAATGGCTGGCATTTTTTTGCCTTAATTTAGACGATATTAATCAACCCCTGAAAAGTTATTCTTACAAATAAATTCTCATGTCATTATAGGGTTAGACTACGTTTCTATATCTAACTTTTTTTTCTGTGTCCTATGGCTAAAATAAATAACAAACGTAGATATTCTGTTACTGCGTAAATTCATTATCAATATTTTTCATCCCGCGTTTTTTGTGTTTTCTAAACAGTAATATTCATTTTTCGGAGTAATATTCATTTTTCCCTCCGTATGATTGCTACTATCTAGAGAATTTAACTCTTAAACAAAGGCATGTACCTGTAAACAATTGGTCTATGACAAAGGTATTTAAAAAAAGAGTTAAGAGCATATCTGTTTCATGTAGTTTTATTAAACTGTTTTTTCTGTATGCATACATATAGCCTCTTCGAAAAGCTGTGAAGGACTTTCCAATTTGTGCACAACGCGCCTTCCTGCATTCACGAGTACCCTGCTGGCAAACAATGCAACGCGCAAATTGGATGCTGGACCAAACATCATCTATGGGGTAAGGGACTTTAATCCGTCTTTTTTGTTTCACTTCGCTTTGCAGTAAATAAAATAATAACAGCTAAAACATGAAAATCGCTGTTATCTTATGAGAACAAGGTTGATTATTATCAAACCAAGCTCGATACGCTATTTACTTTAAAATACCTACTTTTTCTTTCCCCAGCCTTGTATTTTGTTGTCACAAATCCCTCCATGAAAACATTAATATCGTATTAAAAGCATTCTGCAAATTAATTATCTTTCTGTAAAGTGAAACAGACTAAAAGACAATTAATTTCCTCAAATACAAACTGAATGAAGCGTCGATGTATGAAAAAACTGCGTAGGCGTGGGAATAATTAGTGACACGCGTGTGGGTAGAGCTTCAGGGAATTCGGTACTGCACTTTTTCTCGCTTTTTGATTTAATTTGAGTGACATCAAATTAGTTAGCGGAAATTTACTATGTGAATCAGCCCAGTAAACTAAACAACTTTCTTCAAAGAACATAGGTCACAAAATAAAAATAAAATTGCTTCCATAGAACTTGAGCAATCAGAGCCTTATATGAAAAACTTCATAACATCATATGGGCTTCTTGGGGAAAGTTGTTCAATTGCATGGGAAGAATCGCTCTCTAAAGTTTCGCTAACTATTTTAAAGTAAACGTTGTAAGAACTTACTTTAATTACATTGTAATTGTAATTTGTATGATGAGTTGTGAATTACTTAATAAATGATTTTATAAATAAAAATGGAAATTGGTTAGAAGAAAGTTCCTTTCATCCTTATTTCCATACTTTAACATTATTCATGTGTGTTTGTTATTTTGTTTGTTTGCCTTTCTTAACGT
Source organism: Aproaerema taeniolella (assembly GCA_949987775.1). Taxonomy (NCBI): domain Eukaryota; kingdom Metazoa; phylum Arthropoda; class Insecta; order Lepidoptera; family Gelechiidae; genus Aproaerema; species Aproaerema taeniolella. The sequence goes on from OX465250.1 coordinate 13,495,192, forward strand.
CATAACGGAACAACGTGGATACCCAAGGATAGTTATCAGCACTTTAGTTTAGTGCTACAGCACATGCTGAGTCAGCGCCTTTTTGACTGCTTTAGATAAGTAAGTATTATGTTGTTCTACTTGTTTGTATTGTCTCTCTGGAAATAAAGTTATATCTATCTATCCATCTAATATCACGTTTCATAAAGAGTTGTCTTTTTCTACGCGAACAAAGTCGCGGAGGAAAAGCTAACACACATAAAAGTTGTACAGAATATTGTTATCATCAGAAAAGACACTTTTACACTTAACTAATTGAGCATAGATTTTCGCCTAATTCTATGAATAACTCTTTTTTGACCAAAGGCTTTCCTTCTTCCAAAATTGACCACTTGAAATCGGTACGCAAAAATTTATAACATGAACAACTAAACTGATCAACTTTCCTCAAAAAACATAGGTAAGAAACATGAAAAAACAAATGTGCCTCTCCATACAGCTTGGTTGTCAGCTGATTGCCTTACTAATGGTGGGCGAATAAACTTATTTCAAAAATTATCAATTTAGTCGGAATCATCAAACAAAATATGCCCCTGCCAATATGTCCGAGATCAATAGATTATCTAAGTATAAAAAGCCGTCTTTTATGGGAATTTTCGGACAAGTTGACAAAGGGTGAGGTAGGTGTAGACTGACCTCGCCTGGCGGAGTCCACGGCAACCCAAGAGTCGTTAAGTGCGGGCCTGGCGTCGCCGACAATTAACGCTACGACTCTGTAATGACCCAGCGAGACCCTTATTAAACTTGCTTCACCTCACTTCCCTCGAGTAAAGTTTGAAGTAACGATGCATATTAATTGTAACATCGATAGCGTAATTTGTGACCGCAGACCTCGCTCCCAACTTACATTGGCTTTACACCACATTCAGGCTGTTTATTACCAACTCGAGTGAAGATTTACTAGTGTCTAGCTACTAAATTGATGTATCGTTTAGTAACTAGTAGTATGGAGCCGAGTGGAGAGCCCATAATTTAGTTGTATAAGTGTGTGTAGTTTTAAGAGATAAAATCGAATTTTGAATACAATAACTAATATGCCATGTATACTTAAAAAAATGTATTTTATATTTAGATCTCTTGAGCTAGGAGTGCAAAAAAAAATTATAATGTGTGAGCTACCGATCTTCATAGGCATACTCTGTTATTGCATGAAAGACCATCGCGTCAGTGACCCTGTCTCCATGTAAACATTTTCAACAGATATTAGTTATTTTTGCTTTACGACCCAAATACTCACGATACAAGGGAAACATTAGTGTGGTTTGAGTTAGGCGTTACGTCGACAATTTGGTTGCCTGTTGCAGAAGAAAGTACAGATAAGCATATAGTTCGAATGCACGGCCCAGGCTGGAGCGACATAAATTATTGTAAAGAGAAGCTCCTGCATTTATTTTCCGTCGGCGAGTCCCGTGGCGACATTTAACGGAGGAGCAGATCGATCGTTGATCCGGCGCCAAGTTGTTTCGCAGCTATAAAACGGATAATAATAAGCAGTAGATGGGATAAAATGCCGCGCTTACGAACACATTTCGACGACAACCCGTAAAACCGGGCTGCATCACCCATTTCACCCATTTTGCTCATTTTATGTGTCACTGCCAATTTATATGCCAAGAAGTTTTATTTTATTACAAAGGGAATAAAATACCTATTTCTTTACTTTGTATTCATACGGAGCCATATATAGATCTTATTTTATTGGAAGTAAAGACAGCACGTATATTATTTATTAGTGTACGTGTTTAGTAACGTATATTATTTATAGGTTAAGAAGTTGTGACGTTTTACTATAAGTTGTCTTGCCATATTGGTAAATTATTAACGATGTGATCCCGTATACGTTCTGAGAAGAAATGAACCTAAAAATAATTGAATAGGGAGTACTTTTTGAATGTACCACATTTTTACCCGTTTTTAATTAAGGTCACGATAGACCACGATTCAAGGTTTGGGAGGTCAGAAATGTAAATCACATTATATTATAAATTATGTCACTAAGTTTAACTATTCATATCAAACTTTAACCCATTCAAGTCTGAAAGCACGTTTCAAATTAAAATATATTTGGTAATGTTTATTCAGAGTCATTCGTGTATGCTCAAGTCATAAAATTGCTAAAAGTGTATGCTCTATCTGCCTTTCAGATGATCAACTTTCCATGGCTCGGTTTTGCTGGAAGTAATTTCTTTAAAGAGATAAGATAATCTTTTGTGTCTTATTTCTGTTTGTAATTGTATAAGTATGTCTATCTGTCATGTGTGCGAAGAACTGTAAATAAAATTGAAACATATGTACGGACGGCTGGTAACTCAGGCTAGCATACGCGTGCACTCTGTTAGACCAAGATCCCAGGGCCGCCAGACCTTACTTATTTTCTCATAAACCAAATGTGTGGGAAATAGTAGTGCTAGTACGTACTAGTAATGTATGAATACCAGCTAACCTGGGCCGGCGGCCAATTTTCAGCTACCAGGTTCTGAAGGTACTTACAAAAATTGCTAGTGCCAATATAAAGTTATAAACAAAGTTTCAATCATGTACATATTTTGCCGCTAAACAGACACTTTTAGTCTTACTTTACCCATGCTATTATAGTATTACTTGCCATCGACTCGCTAAGAAGAAAACACTTATTTTTTTATTAAAATCTTCTGAGTCTAAGGAAGTTATTCAGGCAGCAGTGGGTAAAATCACACTCGAGCACGAACGCTGTCGTCAAGTAAAACAGATAACTCTCTTAAATTCTTTATTGGTGCAATAAAAATACGAATATACGAGAGGCTAGTGGAGGCACACCACAGGTGGCTTTATATTATACTAGCTTATGCCCGCAACTTCGTTTGCATTTTTTTTTATAGAATAGAGTACACTACATTGACGGAACTATACATGAAATTGACGTTTTTTTTCAAGCACCATTTAGTTCGTATTTTCGTTGATTTCTAAAAATGATTTTTTATTTTTTGAAAACTTGGCCATACTGTATTACGTTGGACCTGAAGACAAAGCTCAAATATAGTTGTTTCATACATACACATATATACGCTCACACCTATAATCCCTATTGTCGTCAACCCTATCATAAAGCTTCAGGAACAGTTCAAAATTAGGTATAACATGAAATATACACTTAGGTTCTGGAAATAAATCCATAGCCTAAATTAGACAAAATATATCATCTAAACATCTGCTTCGCAAACTTACCAGTTCCTGTGATCATTGATAAGGTGACGAAAAATATTGGGCTACACGCCCGAACGGCCTCCCTACTCCCCTCACAGCCGTCCCATGCCTCGCATCACAAGAAACAACAATTAAAAGAATTTACGTATCTTTCGTCATCTTAACAAGTTTCACATCAAGTTGGAAAACAATATTATAGAATAAGACTTACATGAGAAGATGTGCTTACTTCTTCTTCCTTTCATGACGTCCCCACTCTCCATGTTGCCATCCTACTGATCTTACATGGTCCATGTACTTAAATCTATTATTATTTTACATATTTACAACTCGCCTTTGGCGACACTGCCACCCGACGAGATGGACTCTACATTTGTTTGTCTACGGCAAATAACTGTGCTGACAGTTCTTTTAGCAACTGTCTGGCTCTTATTGCAGCCGCTCTTCTAGGCCTTTTTATCCTGCTGTCATCATTAGCGGAAACAATGTTTTCTTCATTAGTTTCTTGTGATGGTGATTCTTTGTCATTTAGATGTGTAAACTCATCCAGCTCAAGGGGGTAGAGATGAGCTATCGAACGGGTAAGTATTGAATTTGGTGTGATTTCTACTTTAGCAACTCTAACATGACCATCTGAGCTTTTAACCAACTCTTTAATCTTACCAACTTTCCATGTTAGTCTAGGGCCATCAGATTTGATCTGAACTATTTCTCCTACTCTTGGTTCACGATTAATTTTCACTCTTGGCTCTTTGTGAGAAGATCGCTTTTCCCTGAGACTTGGTAAGTATTGATTGATAAACATATTTATAAAATCTTTAATCATGTTTTTGCCTTTCTTCCATCCCTCTATTAATCTTTGTTTGGTTTCAGTTACAGGTTCATTAATTCTAACATCAGTGGGACATGGAATCAGTGGCTTGCCCAAATGGAGAAAGTCTATCGGTTTTAATACATGTTCCAGTTCAGTGCCAACATAAGTTAGTGGCCGGGTATTGAGAATAGCTTCAATTTCTTTAATTACTGTGTGTAACTGTGATTGTGTCAACAAATGCTTTTCAAGTGTACGTTTTAAACAATGCTTTACCAAACTTACTAGTCTTTCATAAAATCCCCCGTACCATGGAGCGAGCTGAGGAATAAATTTCCATTTGATATTGTTGTCTATGCAATAGGGTTTTGACAGTACTTCACTGGTCAACTTGAATTGTGTGGCATTATCAGATGTTATCATGACTGGTAAGCCTCTTGCGGCCACAAATCTTCTTCTCAAGCACTCATCAGCAGTCATATCATTAACTACTTCTAAATGTATTGCCCTGACTGCTAAACATGTATAAATGCAGACCCATACCTTTTCTTTGTTACTCTGACCTGTGCTCACATATAGTGGCCCTAAGTAGTCCAAACCTGTGTATGTAAAAGGGGAATTATACGTGACACGTTCTTTGGGTAGATCTGGTATTGGTGGTAATTGAAAGGGTCCACCTCCAAGTTTCCTGCATTGAAGGCATCGATGTATAGCTTTCTGTACCTGAGATCTACCCTTTGGCACCCAGTACTTTTCTCGTAAAATAGCTAAAACATGTGATGTGCCCACATGATAATTCTCACTATGTATTCTATTTATCAGATCAAGAGTAAAGTCATCATCCTTGGGCAAGAGAATCGGATTATTTTTCTCGTCATTCCAATTAGTGTTCTTAAATCTTCCTTTGCATCTCAATAAACCTGCATCGTCTTTGTAAAGTTGCAGAGACCTTGACAAGTCTGTGATTTTTCCATTGTACTCCATAGAGAAATATTTCTTTTGAAGGGTTATGATTTTTAATGTTTCATCTGATATATTTTTATCTACTTGGGCAACAGTTTCTGCAACATGTTTAGAAACCTCTTCCTCAATCTCTTTGTTTTCTTCCGTATCAGGAAGACCCTCCACACCCGCGATGTTGGTTATTGAAGTGTCGAATGCAGAATATTGAATTTCCTTATTTTTTAAGAAGTCTGGACCTGACAACCAAATACTATTTTTCAGTTTTGTTTTCAGTGGTCTTGTGCCAATGTCGGCAGGATTTTCTTCTGATCGTATGTATTTTACTTGCAGGCTTCCGTTTTCTTTTATCTCTTTTATCCTTCTAGCTACAAAAGGCGATAATAGTTTTTGTGTGTTCATCCATCCAATTACTATTTGACTGTCAGTCCAGAGTATTTCTCTTTCAATCTTAATTTCTAGCATTTTTTCAATGTAGAGTAGCAATCTAGCTCCTATCAAAGCACCTAAAAGCTCTAGTTTCGGTATTTTTAAATCATCTTTTTCTTTTAGTGATTTCAGTCTCGTTTTGGACATAACAAAGCTTATTTTCACTTGGTCATTGATTACAGATCTTAGGTATACTACAGCTGTGTAAGCTTGCATTGATGAGTCACTGAAACAGTGCAATTCATGACTAATGGTATTTTGATTCTTGGTATTTATATCTTGTATCAGTGTTCTCGGTATTTCAATTTCTTTAATTTCTTGATATGGAAGAACAGCTTCATTCCAATGTCTTTGCAATTCTTCAGTAAACTTCGTGTCCCATTTATATTTCAATCTCCATAAATCTTGTAAAAATAGCTTAGTAGCCAACAATATTGGACTCACAAATCCACATGGGTCATAAACTGAAGCTACTACTTTTAATACATCTCTCTTGGTTTCTATATGTTTCTTCAAAAGTTTGTCAATATCTGTTTTTAGTTTAATGTTGTCACTTTTGGGTTCCCAGTTTAGTCCCAGAACATTAACTTCCTGTACATTTTCCGGATTTGATGTTTTAGACATTAATTTATCACAGTTTGATTGCCATTCTCTTAAATTCATGGACATCTCACTGAAGACAATTCTTGCGTCATCGTATAATTTAATTACTTCTTCTTCATTGTTAACACTGATGAGAAGATTGTCAACATAAATATTATTTTTCATTGTCTTAGCTACTTCCATTTCTGATTTGTTTAAATGATAATTAATAGTTGCTGCTAGAATGAATGGGCTGGATACAATGCCAAATGGTACTCTACAAAATCTGTAATGTATTACATTGTCATCTGTTGGTTCAGTATTTCTGTCTTTAATCCAAATAAATCTAGTCACGTCACGGTCAGCTTCTTGTAATCCAATTTGTAGGAAAGCCTTTTCCACGTCCGCCACTACACCAAATTTGTATCTTCTGAATCGTAATATTATGCCAATCAAATCTTCTAATAATAATGGTCCCTTATAAAGACACTGATTGAGGCTGTTTGAATCCTTTGTACGTGTAGATGCATCATAGACAATCCTCAATTTGGTTGTTTTACCTTCTTTTAAGATGCAGTGATGAGGTAAGTAATGAACTGGATGATTTGAGTTAGTTGAAAAAGGAGACACCTTTTCTATCACTCCTTGTTTTTCTTGTTCTTGAATAGTTTCATCATATAATTTTATAGTATGTCCATTGCACCTTTTCAATAGGCTTCGTAGCCTACCATATGCTATGCCTAAATTGTTGGGGAGATTTGGTGGAAATTCTGTCCAGGGCCAAGTAACAAAGTATCTGCTGTCATAATATTGAATCGTTTGATTAAACTTGTCAATTGCTTCTTCGTCTCTAGTTACTTTTGGTGAGTCAGTGATACCTATTGTTTCAAGGTCCCAAATTTTTCTAATATTATCTTCCTTTAATGGAGGATCAGGTTCAGCAAAATTGCATACTTGAGAATGTGTCATTTCATCAGCATATGTAATAACGCTCATCGTTTGAAGTGTGTTTGATTTATTATATTTCCCAGAAAATACCCAACCAAAATCCGTATTTACTATGTATAAATTATCACATAGTCGAATTTTTTCACTGTGTACAAAACTGTGATAATAATCATTACCAATTAGCAAATCAATATTTTTATTTTTAGAGTTTTCGTCAGCAATGATAATTGATTTTCTCATGTCAGTAGGTATTAATTGCAGGAGTGACTCCTTTGTTTCAGCTACTTTATCTGTAATTGTTTTTATAATGTTAACTTGGATATTATGTGTTTTATTTGATTTAGTTTTTATAGTAATATTTATTAATGGGCTGTGAAACTGTTTAGGTATGTCTGTGCCGAATGTATAAACTACTAAATAATTATCTTCGATAATTGGACAGTTTAGCTTCTCTGCAATTTTCGTTGTTAAATAACTCTTTTGGCTTCCAGAATCTAATAAAGCTCGACATGTTACGAATTCTTTAGTATTTGCCCTCTTTTGAATATTTACTACAGCAGTTTGAAGTACTACAATACGGTCAAAAATACCACTCACCATCGAAGACGTGGGTGTTGCTTCCGTATTTACTCCAATGTTTTGCCTATTGCAGTTTCTATTTGGACACATTGCTCTATTATGTGGCCCTTTGCAGTGAACACAACGTTTTTTATTTCGACAATTTCTTACTCGATGTCCAATACGGAAGCAAGAAAAACATCTCTTTTTTAGCTTTTGTTTCTTTTCATCTAAACTCAGTGTGCATTCATCATTGTAGTGGTTTTTGTCACAAAAAATACAGTTCTTTCTAAATTTCTTAAGTGGTGGCCCGTCTTTATGCTGTTGCTTATTGGTCCTCTTTCTTGTTTGTTTATTTCCTACTGATAAATTTGCGGAAAGGTTTTGTGTTGAGAAAGGTTCGTTTTCAATTTCACTAACTTGCGCCCTTTCCATGGAAGTAATTATAACATCCAGGCCTTGTCTAATACCTTTTACGGAGTGGTCGTCTGGTTTAAGTATATTAAGTTCATACACAATTTTATCTGGAAATTTATCTAATATTAATTTTCTAAGGTGGTTGCCTTCAACATTTTCTCCAAGTGACTGTAGAACCCTTAGATGTTGTTCAACACTATTCAAAGTTTGTCTGCATTCTACAGCATCATATTTAGTTTTATTTAATTTATGAATTAAGTCATAATGAGAATCAATTTGTTTATCTTTATCGCCATATAATTTTTTCAGAGTTTCTATAGCTATTCGATAATTTTGATTACAAATTTTTAGTCCTTTGACTGCATTTAAAGCCGGTCCTTCGAGAGATGACACTAAGTAAGTCATTTTGTCTACGTCATTTAAATTCCTATTATCAACCGCAGCTTCAAAACGGTCCCAATACTCATGATACTGACTAATATCTCCATCAAATTTTTTCATTTCAAGGTTTGGTAGTTTAGTCGCATTTTTATGCCCGTCATTTTGTACCCTTTCTTAATATTTCCACAAACATTCTAACTCAGTAAGTAAGTTCTCATCTCAGCATTAAGTTGATTATCAGTGATCCGATTTAGAAAGTCTTTGTCATTGATGGAATCCCCAAAATTGCAAAAATCGTCATTTAAGCTTTTAACGGAATTGCGTAACTTCGTTAATATTGACAGTAAATCCTGTTCCGAGACCCCATCGCTTGAGGTGATGTCAATAATCATTTTGGCCTCTCTTTTAACTGTTTCTAATGATGCAAGCCGCAGTTCCAGTCTTCTTTTAAATGCATCTGCCATGTTAAAGAACAGTAATATGTTGTGCCGCGAGCTAGGATTTCAAAATAGTGTCCGTTATATTTCAAAATTTTCTGTAAAGAATATACGAAAATATACGTTGTGGAACTTACTAAGTCGAATTGCAATTATTGTGGACAACCTCAATCTAATTATAAATCTTAAAATCGGTTAAAATGCGAGTCTAACAAGAATTTTACACAATACGAAATTGTATCACAGAGTACGTACCAATTCAGCTACTATTCACGTAAATTTCTTAACATTTACTTGATATACGAAAAGAAACACTTGTTAATTATATTTATCACGATTTTCACTTGTTTTTTCCACTAGAATTTAAATCACTTCGTCGTTACTAACCAAACTTCGTCTCAAGAAATGACGTGAAAAAGAAATCAATCAGAGCAGATTGATAGATCATGTCGGGCACTCGATACTTCCGGTTATTAACATACTATTATTTTGATTTGGTTGAAATGTAATAAACATTAACGAATTGAACTTAAAAATAATTGTTATACTTTTTCCAATACAAATGGTATGTATTTCATATGTTATGTAACATTTAACAAAATAAAATAGTCAACGAACTATTTCAGTCACTCATTTCCGGTGTTATCTTAGCCATTTTAATATTAGCCATAGACAAATACCCAAAGGCGGGAAATTTAAAAAATCGATTGAAATATCGATATTGTCTTTTAGACCTTTTCAACTTAAAAATATTCTTGATTGTGCGATGGCAACATGAGAATTAGACATAAAATGTGGGAGGATAATAATAATAAAAGCACGTAACACAGTAAATTCTTTTTAAGCGATATTCCTTTTATGGAAAAAACGTCTCTGTATCTCGATCTTTACACAAACATCTCTTCTATGAGATGCTGCCTCTTCTATGAGGCATCGACCACAAACATCTCTTCTATGAGATGCTGCCTCTTCTATGAGGCATCGACCACAAACATCTCTTCTATGAGATGCTGCCTCTTCTATGAGGCATCGACCACAAACATCTCTTCTATGAGATGCTGTCTCTTCTATGAGACATCGACTACAAACATCTCTTCTATGAGATATCAACTACAAACATATCTTCTATGAGATGCTGTCTCTTCTATGAGACATCAATCACAAACATCTCTTTTATGAGATGTTGTCTCTTCTATGAGACATTAGCCACATACATCTCTTCTATGAGACATCATTCACATGCATGCTTTCTCTTCTATGAGACATCATTCATATGCATCTCTTCTATGAGACGCTGTCTCTTCTATGAGACATCATTCACGTGCATCTCTTCTATGAGACGCTGTCTCTTCTGTGAGACATCATTCACGTGCATCTCTTCTATGAGACGCTGTCTCTTTTATGAGACATCATTCACGTGCATCTCTTCTATGAGACGCTGTCTCTTTTATGAGACATCATTCACGTGCATCTCTTCTATGAGACGCTGTCTCTTTTATGAGACATCATTCACGTGCATCTCTTCTATGAGATGCTCATAACTCATTCTCTCAAATCTTTAGCTTTGACAATATCATGTTCTTTATCTAGTAATAAATTAAACTGATAATAGTAATTGATTATCTAATGTCTCTCAAATTGACTTCATTAAGGAATTACTTTAAATTTACTCTTTCTATACAGTAACTTGACTTCTTCTATGAAGTCTCATCAGGATAGTGCCAAGATTACATATCCCAGCATCTCCACCATGTCGTCAACCCTATCATAAAGCTTCAGGAACAGTTCAAAATTAGGTATAACATGAAATATACACTTAGGTTCTGGAAATAAATCCATAGCCTAAATTAGACAAAATATATCATCTAAACATCTGCTTCGCAAACTTACCAGTTCCTGTGATCATTGATAAGGTGACGAAAAATATTGGGCTACACGCCCGAACGGCCTCCCTACTCCCCTCACAGCCGTCCCATGCCTCGCATCACAAGAAACAACAATTAAAAGAATTTACGTATCTTTCGTCATCTTAACAAGTTTCACATCAAGTTGGAAAACAATATTATAGAATAAGACTTACATGAGAAGATGTGCTTACTTCTTCTTCCTTTCATGACGTCCCCACTCTCCATGTTGCCATCCTACTGATCTTACATGGTCCATGTACTTAAATCTATTATTATTTTACATATTTACAACTCGCCTTTGGCGACACCTATCGGTGTAGGCAGAACATCAGTGGTTTTAGAACCCCTTGATGCCACGGTTATAAGATGAAATGTGATTTAAGTGGTGACAGGTTATCAGCGTTTCGTTAACAAAACCCTCGCATCGCATCCCACAAACTGACTTTTACATAATGCCTGGGAAGAGTAGGCAGCTGGTACATTTTATATTTTTCTTTACTCCCAATGGCTTATTTAAATGCTTTTATTATTGGTTCTGCCCTTGTTACATTTGTGCTTTTAATAGACTAAGTGTACCTAAGTCTAAGTATAAATAGTTTAATATTATCTTAACCAACTCACAAAATATTATTTATATTGTATTTCGCGTTCTTGAGAAAAGTGTAAACTTTTGTATGAAAAAATCAGTTAAGAATATATATGGAGTAAAAATATACGACAATTTTATGTCTAAAGACCTAATACAACAAATTCATAAATAATTTTTGATTTTCACACGAATTCATAAATAGGTACTTATTTTTGATTTTCAGTGAAAGTTTCTAATATGTCATAGTCATAGTCCACCTATGTCATTATCTAAGACAACACCCGTGCATTTTAGACATCAGCTAGCACGCTGCTTTTCCAAATGTCGATTTCCATTGAATTTGAAATCCGGCTGCACGTATATACAATCATATAAACATAAAAAAAAACCTTCTATTATTTTCAAAACAAAAAAGATTTGGCTGTATGGCTACGTCCTTTGCCCATCATAATGAATGGAAGAAAACTACTAATGTCATGTTCTATTCCTTACCATTTCAAATTTCGAACATTTTTGAGACATTCTTATTTTCAATATTTGCACTGCACTCATATGGGAGTTTATTGCCAAAGAAAACATGACCTTAAGTAAAAGAGCAGAAGTTTGGATTTCCTTTGCTGGCATTTGATTGAAGATGACTTATGGTCCCAAATTGCTAAAAGGACGTAAGTCAAAATTCAAGCGCAAGAGAAATTATAACTTCTTATTGTACTAATAGGGTTTATTTTTCTTGTGTTCATTGGAAATAAATTACCCCCAAAATAACTTTCTACCCCATTTAAGCCCCGCTAGGAAATGAATTTCAATAAAATAAGTAACTCATCCTAATAAAATAAATAAAAAGAATGTCCATGCAAAATTTCAAAGAGATTGGACCAAAGAATCTCGTAGTTCCATACAAACTTTGACCCCCCTTTTGACCCCCTTAGGGGTAGAATTTCGAAAAATCCTTTCTTATTGGATGCCTACGTCACACAAAGAACCTACCCTCCAAGTTTCAGGTTTCTACGATCAGCCGTTTGGGCTGTGCGTTTGGGTTCGGTGGACCGCAGAGCCAGGAGACTCATCGGTGACAGGAAGCTAGTAAAAGATAAGCTCCAAACCCTAGCTTGCCTATGTATTTTTTATAAGATGTACTTCGGGGAGTGTGCTCAGGAGCTGCATGAGCTCATTCCGCCTGCCCCATTCTTCTATCGGACGTCCAGACGCACCGCTGGGTACCATCCCTATCTTGTTGATATCCCACGGATTCGCACTGAGCGCTTTTCATCTTCTTTCGTATTGCGCACTGCTAGGGAATGGAATTCCCTGCCTGCGTCTGTATTTCCGAGTTCATTTAACCCGAATCTCTTTAAAGTTCGAGTGAATAGGCTTCTTCTGGGTGAGCTTGCTACATCCTCGACCGCATCTTTGCCCTTGGGCTAGATTGTGGTCAAGAGCGAACCCTTCATTAATAAATAAATAAAAAATCCGTCAGTCATTCAGGACAAAGGATTTTATATTTTAAGAATCTATCTATATCTTCTATATCTATACATATTATAAAGAGGAAAGATTTGATTGTTTGTTTATTTGTTTGTTTGCATCTAATAGGCTCAGAAACTACTGGACCGATTTGAAAAATTCTTTCACCATTAAAATCCTACATTATCCGGGATGGACATAGGGTACATGATTTTCCCGAATTCCCACGGGAACGAAGTCCTGCGCGGGAAGCTAGTTTAATTTTAACCTATCTCTTGAATCAGTCCGTCTATTGATGAAAACTGCATGAAACTACGTTAAGTAGTTTTTGAGTTCATCGCGTTCAGACAGACGGACAGACGCGGCGGGGTACTTTGTTTTTATAATATAGTATGATACGAGTATGATAAAGTATGATACTTACATAAATTATATTTAGAAAATTCGCGTGAGTGATGGATGGTGGCTCAATTAAAAACCATTACTGATGGTGCGGAAGACAGTGTGGCTCAATGACCCTTTACTGATTTTTCTATATCTATCTATCTACGAGTATACTCTAATACACATTATAAAGAGGAGAGATTTGATTGTTTGTTTGTTTGCATTGAATAGGCTCCGAAACTACTGGACCGATTTGTAAAATTCTTTCACCATTGAATCCTACGTTATCCGTGATGGACATAGGGTACATGATTTTCCCGAATTCCCACGGGAAATACATATTATAAAGAGGAGAGATTTAATTGTTTGTTTGTTTGCATTGAATAGGCTCCGAAACTACTGGACCGATTTGTAAAATTCTTTCACCATTTCTTACGTTATCCGTGATGGACATAGGGTACATGATTTTCCCGAATTTCCACGGGAACGAAGTCCCGAGCGGAAAGCTAGTAACATATACAGGGTGTAAAGGACGCTTAGCAAATACTTAAATGGTGGAATGTACCCATAACTATCATCAGCTATAATTAATTATGTTTCCCGAAAACGTCATGTAAAGGAGTTTTCATTATTTACCTACTTTGGCGCTACGCAACGTACCGTGAAACCGCAACTACGCAACGTATCGTGAGCGCGATGTACAGTGGCGTTCTTTAATGGAATCATAGTTAAACCACTTAGCGCGTTGCAATAGGGACTATGTTCCTATGAACATAGTTCAAACGATTTCTCACGCACACAAGCTTGTAGCCTCCTCTAAGAACATAATTTTGCTAAGCGACATCTCTTGGCTCTTCGGTGAAGTTTTTGTAGGACGCATTCACCCGACATTGCACTGTCCTCCACCTACCGCTGCTGTTGAGTCATATCAAACAATCGGTAATGTAAACATGACGTAGTGTATCTTTATTTTGTCGATCCTACTAGCGTTATGTATGGTCCAGCGGATAAGCACTTTCCTAGCAGGGAGAAAGGTTCACGGGTTCTAATCCCAGCCGAGTAATTTCTTTTTGTAATTTATTTTTGTTTATTAAAGCAATAACAACTATTTTCACACATAATATTACATTAATAATAATAATGTTACATTATTGTATCAGTGATGAAGTATTTGAATAAAACAAATATGAAATTCGACTAGGTCATTTTATTTCCTACTAACAAAATTACATTTTTTTTCTGCAACTTGATCACTTACAGTTGTATTAAGGTTATAGCTTAAGAATTCGTTTTCGTGAAGAAAAGAGTATTGAAGCTAAACCTCAACAAAAATTAATATTCAACTTGCACTACAAGGCAGTAGATATAAGGCAGTAGAGATAGTTTAGAATAACAAAATAATAAGTTATAGATAAAAATCACAATTTTACACATAACAATAATTAATTAAACTTGTTAAGCCTTAGAATCGATGAACTCCATTTATCTTCCGTATGAATACATTATTTTTATACATTTGCACCACACGCTGATTCATTGATAACTCGCGATCGTCCACTGCGCGGCCGAGATTACACGTTACCCTCATTCCGTAATGATTCACCCATCCTTCACTAAAACCAAAATAACAAGATTAATATAATGAGGAACAAAAACTATGCACCACTAATAAAATGCATTACAATCGTTAAGCTTATCATTTAGATGATATGTTTACGTTCTCAAAATAAATTATAAATTTAAAAACAGTGTTAATATTAAGTAAACATTAGAATACTCACTGTAAGACCTGTCTCATTAGCAATTTGGGATATATTATATCCTATATTGTGCAGCGCAACAATACTCTGCCACTCCTGCAAACTTATTGTGTATTTGTATGCATGTCGAAAAAAGAAATCACAGTAAACTGCCGATACGTTAAGACCACACGAGCACCTTCGCTTATGATCTAGCAATGACAAACAGGTTGCTCATGAACACCGAACCGAATGAATCTAAACTAACTTCATTGCATTCAATTTTTGTATGGTATGGTCTATGACTATAAAAATGTTTGAAAACCAAAATAAATCTAACAAAACTTCGTAGCTATTAGACGACAGTTGGGCTCGAACCCGCGCCTTGTTACAGCAGGCAGACAGTGTTTCCGCTGCGCCACCAAGGCTTATGCTTTGGCTCGTGAAATTATACTTGTTATTAGAGCAACAAGCTTAGTGGGGTATGCGGTATACGTCATTCGTGTCCATGTGTGAGTACACGAGCGGCCGCAAGCGACTTGTTTTCTGCGTTTTATATTGACTATGCCTCCATATATGAACGTGATAGTACATTTCTGGTTTTCGTATTTTACGTTATTATGATTGCTTTCTATTGCAAAATGCTGTGTATTCGATTAAATAATAAAAAATGTAAGCAGAAAATATTAAAAACCATGACAAAAAATGAAAATTTTCCGGAGAAAAATTCCACTGGAAAATCATTCAGAATGATTGTCTGATTCCAGGGTTTCAGTTTTTGCTAAGCTGTCTTTTACACCTTTATAACTTTAAGGTAGAGTTAACAACTGGCAGATTCACTGCTCTTTGTTTACAAACTTTTAGATTATTTATATAGAATAAACCCTCGGTTTATTCGAACAAAACCAATTAAGCTTAAAAAGTCCAAATGAAACCCTAATACTTTACTACAGAAAGTTAGCAGACCTGTCACTAGCCAGCTCGTTCTATTTGTATAATGATTTATAAGAGATTTTCACATCACGGTTCATGCATGTTTTATTACTATTATATAAAAATACAGGATGCCAGGGACCCGTTTCCGTGGCGAATTTCGTAAATTCCTAATTCCCTATAAAAATAACCTTTGTGCCAAATTTCAGCTTTCTAGGTTCAAGGGTTTGGGCTGGGCGTTGATGAATCAGACAGTGAGTCAGGCAGGATCCTGCATTTTTATATATTACTAGCATTCCGCTCGGGACTTCGTTTCCGAAAGTTATGTAGCCTATGTTACCCAGGCATAATGTAGCATTCTAATGGTGAAAGAATTTTTAAAATAGGTCCAATAATTTCGGAGCATATTCAATGCAAACAAACAATCAAATCTTTCCTCTTTATAATATTAGTATAGAAGAAGATAAGTTCTCGCCACCTCTCACCATTATGCAACTTGTTCCATCTGATAACCCTCACAAATTGTGTCAAACGTGGCATCGAGTAGTTCTAGAGCCACTCATGCTCTGTCTACACCTTCAAGGATTATAGGCGTGGCGTATATGTGTATGTAAGATGAGTTCGTGTTTGAAAGGGAGGCCCATGCCCCTCGGTGGGGACGTATAAGAAGATAATAAAAAAAAGAAGAAGACTTCATTCGGACACTTTTTACTTTTTGAATGTTCCGATATAGACTAGTTAAAACTTTTAGGTTTCTTTGTTTTTAGTAGGTTTTTCATATTGGAGCTTAATTGTAAATCTCTTCCACAACACTCCATTCAACGCGAGTTTTCATCTTATAAATTTTCCTTAATTGCTTGACTTAATTGATGAGCAAATATTTCTTGCTCATCGCTCTTCGTAAACTATAATTAACGTCATAATTGATTACACAAGTATCCAAATTATATTAATTAAATCTTCTAACTTTTGAATACAAATAATATATAGATAGAACCATTAGCTTTTATATACGTAAGTATATGACGCTTGATGTGATATTTTCATTTTTTAATGAAAAATACCGATGACATAAAATTAACAACTATTTCACAAAAGTAACTCTATTGCCTTAGTAACGTTTAATATTAACAATATTGACTAATGGTAGTGACCTTTATATAAAACTAGCTTCCCGCGCGGGACTTCGTTCCCGTGGGAATTCGGAAAAATCATGTACCCTATGTCCATCCCCGATAATGTAGGATTCTAATGGTGAAAGAATTTTTCAAATTGGTCCAGTAGTTTCGGAGCCTATTCGATGCAAACAAACAAACAAAAAATCAAATCTTTCCTCTTTATAATATGTATAGATAGGTATAGATAGATAGATAGAATAGATAGATATAGATAGACTCTATCTATAAGTCATATTTTCTTAAAGTTTCTGCCAAAACTGTTTTTCTTTTTGATTATTAAGGTTGATGTTAATTTTAAAAAGTCTAGAAAAGAATCTTAGCCCATTATCTTATAAAGTTTTATTGAAAACGAAGAAAACATATAGAGACCTAAAATATCTAATACTTCCTATAAAAATGCAACCACATAACAACACTTCCCTGAGTATAGGATTGGTACCCTGCAAAAAAATTACGCAAGAAGTAGGTACGTTCTACTGCACCACCCTGTCTAACACTAACCAATTGACCCTTAAGTTAGACAGTATTAATACTAATGACTAATGGATTAAATACCCGTAAGTACGTTAAAAAGTCATGTGTATCTCTGAACTAGAATAAACTTTTTATGGATATGGTTACTTTGAAAGGTAAGTCCGCCATTTCGTCACGTACCTATCAATGTAAACAAAATTAGAAAAAGGTAGTTCAATTAGAAGAAAGATTAGTCTTTAACTTATTCCTTGTTTTCATCTTCCTACCCCCCCCCCCCCACTCCCCCATTCACTCTACAAACAAATGGGAACTGTTGAAAATATTATACACCCTTACTATATAACCAGAAACTTAAGTTAAACTAAATATTTACGACATAGTAAAGCTGTATTAACTTGGTTTCCTCATTTCTCAATGACATAAGTAAATACTCGTGGCGGCATTAGAAATGAAAAGCTCCGTATTAGTAGTTGGCAGCCAATCATGAGATTCTACGTCGGAAACACATGTTCACTTTCCCGACACCCGATAAGGGCACGTTCTCATTGTGCAAATAAAATGACAAATATTCATATAGAAGCACACGTTGTTTTGAGTAATAATACTAATAATTAATGGACTTGTTTTATCTAGGAAGATACCATAAAATGTGAGATTGACTTAAAAAGGCTAACTTTTTTGAACTAACATACCTGCTTCAGTAATTAAAATACGCAAAGTTAAAAATTGCTTTATTTCATAGAACATTCAGGACATTAGCATTTTTAACTTTGCGTCTATTCGCAAAGGTGCAGCCTTCCCCAGAGAAGAATAGGCAAGAAACTCCGAGGATTGCTCTTTTTAACTCAATCATACCCTTATTTTAATTGACTTAATTTCTGAATAACTCTGGAGCTGAGCAATAAATACTAGTAACTGTGATACACATGAAAAGACTTTATCGAATGTGCAATTCTAATGATGTAGATATTTCTAAATAGTAAACAAATTTTAACCTTTTTAAAACCACGAAAATACAAAACAATAACGTGACCATTTAGGGTTCCGTTATACGAGTGACAAAATGGAACAAATTCAGGAAAACCTTAAAAAAAGGTTTAATATGAGGGCACAATTAATTGACGTATCAGAAAAAAACATCGCAAACTGTACCATGTGAAATATCAAATTATATAATGTTTTTTAATTTTTTTATTTTACGATATATACTAATTTTACGGTATAGTCTAGAAGTAATTTACCACTAATTTTAAAATTACATAACCTTAAAGAAATATCTAGTTTTAAAGTGGGAGAAAATCAGAAAATTTCAAAAAAACATATTCATAAAAACATGGAGCCCTCTCCACGCGAGTTCGCCTCGCACTTGTCCGAGTTTGACATCGGTATTTTATTAAACGGTAATGAAATGCACACGCGACAACTCAGCCCGATTGCCTTATAACTGTCATATAAGTGCGAATATTATGTGCTACGAAATAGCTACGAAAGTATACACAGTAAAACACGAAGTCGCAAAGTGCTACGCAATACAAAATGCTACGAAATTCGGAATTCGGATACTAACATTTTGAACATGACGACTGACAACTTCTCAATCAGGGACCTTATTCTCTAAGTGCGATAGTGATAATCAAGCTGTATCGCAATCTTATCGCAATCAATTACTGTCAAATAAATTATAGATGGAACAGGAAATGGCCACCTTCATGTTATACTGTCCGAATTCTCAAGCTGTTATAACTGGAACAAAGACAGAGAATGATATTGAATGAATGTAATTGTCAATTTGTCAATTATTTTCATGTTATTTGATAATTTCTTATGAAATGTTTTGTAATTATTCAAAAACACTAATGTTATTTAACGAGAAAAAGTAATTTGGGAGATACTGCTCTCTTAAAAATTAATGAGGTAAATAGAAATAGCCACATTGGGAAGTATTGACATGCTTTTAACCAGAAAAAGGGGTTGTTTTATATTGTTCTGGTGTTTGTTTACTTCTGAGGAATACTATTATTATGTTATTTTTCTCGTGTGATTGATAAAAAACATGATTATTGTTACGCAATTATAGCAAAGTAAACGTATTTGTGGGTACTTCGGAATTTGTTGGGGGAATAATGATGCATCTCACGAGTAAATATGCTTACACCACGGCGGGCTGTATATAAAAAAGTGCAAAAATTTTGCAAAAGATCGTCAAGCTGTACCATTTTTATAAATAAATAAACGCTACCCACTTAGAGGCCCACACTAAGGTTTTCCCTTGTGTCGTGGGTCCCTTGGAAAACACAAAGACAAACACAAACACCCATGACCCGAGAACAAACATCTTCTTTTTACACAAATGTTTGCCCCGGCTGGGGATCGAATCCAGGACCCGCCGATCAAGAGGCAGCGTCACTACCACTTGACCAAACCGGCTACATTATACATTATAATGGATCATATTATAATGGATTATGGATCATATTAAAACCCTAAGTATTTTTGATTGCTTGACGCTCTGCTAACCCAAGTGTTAGTACTTATATGTCCAATACAGGCGGTCGTCTCGTATGCCACTTAATTTTTAACGTTCTCAAATCATGATTTTTTTAAAATAATGTATTAAAATCATTATTTAACACCATTTTCCAGATATTCAATGTTCATCATATCAAACGTCTGGACATGCAAATAAAATAACATATTTTACATTTTGACAATATCTGAACTTCCTAACGTGAATCCTTTCTTTGGAAATAGAAGTTTTAACTGCAAAACGAGGACGAGATCAAGAAGTGTTTCCCAAATTATGATATTTCTCATTGGGTTATCATTATCGAGCAAATTTTAATTACAATTAAGCTTGGATAATGAAACCACAAACCACCACATACTCGTACGTAAAAGGGATCATAGTCGTAAGTGTACAGATAGATACTTAACACACTTCTTCTTATCATGTAGGTATAGTCAAGTGTGAAGTGTGTTTACCCACTGAAGATTCCAAAAAGAAGTTCGGTTGAGCTTGTCCAGTCCAACAGTGGGTTCACATAGTACTTATCAAACAAAAAAAAACCCTGTGAATCAAGAACTAATAGCGTATTTTCTTAAACCTTTACGTAGCCTTTGAGTTAGTTTTATCTGTAAATATAAATCCCATTACACATTGCAGAAATGTGAACTGACTTCACATTTTGTTGACTTCAATGAAAAAAGAAGTAATATCTAAATGGGTGCCTTTAATTTTGAAGTCGGTAAACATTTTTATAAAAAAAATATTTATTGTATGTTTGTTTGTAACGAATAAACACAAAACTACTGGACCGATTTTAAAAAATCTTTCACATAGGCTAGGATATCATTTTTCTAAATTCCCACGGAAACGAAGTCCCGCGTCGGAATCTATCATGAATAAAGTTTGATAAGGTACTTACATTACAGGCACTTTATGTAAGTGTTCCTAATAAAATCAATAAATTGAAAAATTATAATGACAAACATATTATTTGAAATCTTTACCTTCCTTACAGCATTAAGATAACTCTATCGTATTGAGCATAGAAAAGCATTTTTCTTACTTATATTATCAAGAGCACGCTAAGCTTGACACTTTATAATATACTTATTAGGGCATATGTATTTATGTTTAGTTTCGTAAGAATAATGTTTATAATTTAATATTTTATCTTTCACCTCGGATAAGGTGTGGCTACCACTCACTCTCACCAATCACCCTAAGGTAAACTGGTAGATAATGCCATTGGGCATTAAGTCCGCCCTTGTACTTTTAGTGCATTAAGTTAAGTAAATAAATAAAATAAAAACTACATTCCTGTGAAGTTGTCCAAAATCCCTTGAATTGTTTTTTTTTGTGAAGGTGTAACTAAACTCCGTCCGTCTCAAACTTTTACGTTTATAGTACATATACATATGCTCATCCCTATAATCCCTATCAGGGTAGGCAGAGCATCAGTGGTTTTAAAACCACTTGATGCCACGTTTGACATATATTCAAGAGGGTTTTAAGATGAAAAATGATGTAAGTGGTGAGGTTTTCAGCCTTTTGCCCACAATACAGCAAAACCCTCGCGTCTCACTTACTGACTTTTACAGTATGCCTGGGAATAGTAGGCAGGTGGCACATTCTATGTTTTTCTATTACTCCCAGTCTAGTATGGAAGCTACTGTAGCTTCCATGCTTCCAAGTTTATAGCAGGGTAGGGTCATAATTATTCTAAACTCATTATTATTACTTTGTGAAACAAACTAGGTACATTGAATAGGTAAACAATCAGACGCACTCGCGTTAATAATAAAAGTAAAATATATCAAACATATATAAGCTTGTGCTTATCTTAGAATGCATATGATAAGTTAAATTAAAAATTGTTTCTTTTTTACAGATTTTCTCCAAGCACAAAAATCAAAATTCAATTTAGTTCATGTATTTTATTTTAATATAAAAGAGCATTAAAGTTATTCAAGTGTGGTCATTTTACATCTTTGTTACTTATTTTCAAGAGCTGATATCCTCTCTTGAACCTCCACGTTTCAAAACTTCATAATATGTTATGTCACTCATTTGTACCAACTTCGACGGCAATTGGATGATGTCTCGATAACTGAAATACAATAAAACTTTGTAAAGTAAATGATAACTACTTTTTATCTATACTAATATTTAATTAAAGAGGGAAGATTTGTAGTTTTAAACGACTTCAAAAAAGGAGGAAGTTGTTCGACTGTATGTATGTTTTTTTTAATTTATGTTCACCGATTTCTCCGCCATTTATGGACCGATTTCAAAAATTATTTCACCATTAAAATGCTGATTTATCCCTGAGTAACATAGGCTAGGTACTACATCATTTTTCCAAATTCCCACGGGAACGAAGTCGCGCGCGGAAAGCTATCATGAAAATAGTTTGATAAGGTACATCATTATACTCAGCCCACATCAACCCACTGCTGGGTATGGGCTTCTTCTCTGTAGCGATAATCGTCACAGTTCTGTGCTAACCTCATCGATAGAGGTCCCGTCATTTTGACGATATCTTCTGACCATCGGGCTGGTTGGTCTGCTCATTGGCCTTGTTGCTCCCATTGGCCACCATTCGAGACTGCCTTGGCCCACTGTCTGTCGTTCCTCGTATATATAAGATACATACTTGAGGTATTTACAAATGTTTGATCTTGAATTTGTAACTTCGCATTTTCGTGGTTTTGTGTGGATGAAGTTAGAGTGTAGACGTCATTTTCTATCAATTACCCTGCAAACAGATTTAATAATGAAAATTATGCAAAATACCTTTGATGTTGTAAATATAATAGACTAGCTTTTACCCGCGGCTACGCTCTCGCGCAAAGAACTATTTTAGTCACCCATTTCATTTTTGACACCTTGATTTTCGAAAAATCCGGAAACACTCGTCCCTTTATTTGCCTTAAGGTTAATCTTGACGAAGTTTCGAGTTAAAATGTCCAAAAAAATTGTTTTCTCCATACAAACTCTGAACCCCTATTTCACCACCCCAGGGGTTGAATTTCGAAAAATCCTTTCTTAGTACTTACAACCTTTACAAAAGACACCTTTCTGCTAAATTTTAGTTTTCTAGGTCTGAGGGTTTGGGCTGGGTGTTGATGAGTCAGTGAATCAGGACGTCCAATTTTATATATAAGAAATTGTATATATAAGAAGAGCTTGATATTTAAACGATATTGAGTGACTTGTGCCTGAAGTTGTGGTTTCAAAACCCTGCGCACGTTTGCCATTCTTTACAAAATAGTTTTTTGCAATATGTTTTTTTTGCTTTCTGTTGTAGGTATAACATAGATGTATTATCGTACTACTAATGTAAAAAAACCTTTTATTTACGGGACTATAACATAACCATTTAAATATCATATTTACAAATAAAATACTTACTTCTACGTGGACTGACGTTGTCAAATTTTGACACTTTTGATAAACATAGAGTATTGTAATTATAGTAAAAAGATAAAATGAACAATAGACACCTCTTTCATAGAAAAATAAAAAAGGTTTTATGTGTTTTAGAGTTCTGTACTCAAAGGGATCCATTTGATTTGGCAGTAAAACACGAAAAAGAAAATAATAATAATCAATTTTTATTATTTATTACGTAATCTCTACAATCCAATTACAGTAGTAGGAGGAAGAAGAAGACCCAGGTTTTGTTATTGAAGTTTTGTAGAATGACGAGTTCTTTTATAGATGAGAGACCTGGGAGGAGCAAGTTATTAACTTATTACTGATCTTGGAAAAATGTTATTGAACAAGAAATGTCTTAGCCTTGTTTTCTAAAGCCCGGCCTTTCCCGAAACACGGCAATAGGCCCGGTAGTACCACATTGGTACCGAGGCAAAGGTCGCAGTCTTATGTGGAACGCTACATGCGCCTGCACCATTACACAACACAAGCAAATAGTGCTATGCTATTTGTCTTTATTTTGTATTATTTTGACTTATGAATGGGTTAGTGAAATTAATGGACAGAAAAACATAAATTTACTACGTTTCGGATGGCTAGATAACTCATTTTGGCTCTGAGTTTCAGTAAAATTTTATTGAAACATATATATACACTGAAGCCTAAATCCCTGACGGAGTAAGCAGAACATCGTAATGGTTGTAAAACAAACCTAACCTAACCTAACCTACATTCTGACGGTCATAATATAAGATAGAACATGAATATTGTTTTAAATAGGTTGTCAGTTTTTCAGCCACAGCAAAACCCGCTAACTGGCTTTTAAAGTATCCCAGAAAAGAGTTGGCAGCTGGCACAATATAAGTTTCTCGTAATTATAGTCTAGCATTTAAGTAATTATTGCCATCAATATTTAATTATTGACCTCAGGTATACAGAGCAATATCCTCTTTTAACGTTTTAGTATTTAACGAATTACTTATAACATATCTAGGTATGTACTGAACCTAATTCAAATGTGAAGATTTTTTTATCTAAAAGTTTAAAAGATGGGATCATGAAAAGAAGATGATAATATTGGTTACAAAGCTTGTTTTCAGGTCAGTGTATTAGTTGCTACGTGCTGTCTCACTTTAATTTACTTTAGTTACAACCCCATCTCTCTTTAACTTATTTTTACTGTACATGTCATTTAGTTGATCACCGTGTAGAATGAATGTATTGAAAGTCGCAAACTTCAGACAGGAAGTACTAAATGAACGAGAAAGCGAGAGGAATATACAAGAGACAAATATATTAAATTAGTTACGGACACGAAAGAATTTGGTAGTTTGGCAATTTATCAGCCAATGAAAACCTGTCATACCTATATCATTCAGTGGTAAAATATCATTCATTTTCAACATCCACTTTTGCTATTGCATTCAGTATCACTATCGCATTGAATTATCGCAATCACTATCATTATCTCTATCGCAGTTAGGGAATAAGCTTCCAGGTATCCATCTTTCTTATCCGGACCTACGTTCATGATCCAAACTATGTAAAATACATAATAGGATTTCAAGTCGTTCAGGTTTAACAATTATCCCAAATGATAAAATATAAATTTTTAAGATTTTATTGACAGCCGAATATAATATTTAAAATAAAATGTAAATAAAGTTACACAAAGAAATATGCTCCTCAACCTCATGTTGTGATATGATAACTTAATTATGTTGTAAGTTAGGTATATTACCACATAATTATCACTTCTTAGGTATATAAATCCTTCGCAGCACTTAAGTATCATTAATTAATGAAGCTTAATAATAGATTCTTGCTGGAACTAACTCATTAAATATAAAGGATCTGGTTCAAACTAAATTATCAAAGCATATCGTGTAGCGAATGTTTCATTAGATAGATAACATATATTTTTTAAAGCTATTATTATAAATTATATTTTGATTTTTGTCCATAGCGGGCTTTTCTCCCTGAATATGTAAGTGATTCTGTTTCTGAATTTTAAATATAGCTAGGAGGTTTTTATCACGCTGTATATATAACCCTATTTCAACGAGAACAGTTAATAATTTATGCCAAATGTCACCATAAAATCGAAACTACATACATTAGTATTAGTTTCTATTTTATAGTGGGTATTGTGAGTATTTGATGTGTAATATCATTAAATATATATTTGCAGGATCTAGCCTTATTTAAGTTAGGCTGCTGTCTAACTAAGCAATCTTATACAAGAGTCAAGTATACAGTATTGTACGCCGTAAGCAAGTTGCTTGTGTGTATTCAGCGCATCATGTGAGCACACAGCGCTACAGCGCCATTGGTTTGATGACTTCTTTATTGGTCTCGCAGCGGCGCAATTAAACGGTGAATTGGCGAGAACACTGGTTTTTAGCCGCTTCGTGTTATTGCCGCATTCACCCTAATGTTTATACCCTAATTACAACACATGTGCCCGGTTTTTACTGTATTCGTAAGCAATTTCGAACCAATTCCGGCAATACAATACTTCTAAATGCACCATATGACATCCGCTTCATGTTGGCGACACTTTATCTCTCTCGACTCGGTATCCAATACCGCGACCGATCGTTATGCAGCAGTCAGGACAAAAATGCGGTCTCAGCCAAACAAACCTTTGAACCGGCTTTGAAGCCGATATTTTTCGTTCGACGTTCAACTTTAGCCAAACGGTATCAGAGAAGTTCCTGGTACTCGTAAAATGGATTACGCTCCATCCGACTTTTAAACGATCCGTTTTCAATCCATCTCGATAAGATACGATCCTGCTGCGAATTGAATCAATTTTTGCATAGGGTTTCGTCATGAATTGACGCGTGGATCGTTGAAATTTAATTCAAAGAGATTCCCATTTGCTATAGATTTTTATTTCCATATTTAAATAAGAAAGGAAATGTTTACTTTTATCTATATCAATAGTATAGGTTCTATGGGTAGATAAATTGTAGATAGTAAACAAGCGTAGAAGAAACACTTGATAGATCGCCTCAATCATTAATGGTACAGTATAAAGTATATTGTATTGTATTGTATTTAATGTCGAATGAGAATATAACATGAAATGAAAATAATTATTTTTGAACGAATTCCAATATCCCGGGCAAAGTCAATATGGACACAAAAGTGAAAGAGGTGGCTTCTTGCTATACATACAAATACTCTGGCTAGTCGGGAAAGTTACACTTTAAATCCAATAGATCCAATAGGCGGGGTCAATTTTCTAAAAAACGGTATCGGAATTTTCCGGTGTTTCTTCATACGTTCAAGCTTTTCCTAGTTATTACGCGTTCAGCAAAGTGTGAATTAAGTTAATTTAAATAAACAAGTGAGTTAATGTCGCATTTGAAGCCTTAACACTGGCCCTATATGGATTAGACAGGGCATCTAGTCTAGTGGCCACAATACCGCTTGACACCACTTTTAACAAACATAATTATATGGTGTGACTTTAAATTTTGATTCAGCTCACGAAACCGAACAACTTTTCACAAGAAACCTATATGAAATTTTCTAAGAAAAATATCGACTTCCCAATCAGCTGATCGCGCAAGTTGTATGAGAAGCAAAACAATTTTTTCATATTTCGACCTATTTTCCTTATGACTTTATTCAGTTTCGTGGGCTGAATGTCCTTAATATTCGCTAACTAATTTAAAGTAAAGAGTATGTTACAAAATTGCAAATGATATCAAGACGGAGAAACTTATATCTCTCAGAGATACAGATTCATAGATTTCTTTACAATACACGCCGAAAATGGACTTGATACACACATTGTAAACTATATATGATTTGGACGGAACGCTTTGATAAACAACAACAGCTTTGATAAACAACGCACAACAGTATTTAAATTTGTAGCTACAACTCGTGTGATTATCGGATTCTATACCAATACCACTAATTGCGAATTGAGATAATTAACTTCATAATCAAACATGATATCTAAAACGTGTACTGAAAATAAATCTAATTACAGTTTCACACTAAACGATATTTAGAATTATTAGTATTAATGCTGGTAGTTTGAGTGGAATGGTTTGAAGTTATAATAGACAGTTGTTAAACTTTAGTTTCACTATGAATAGAAAGTACATATTACAGTAAATAGAATTACTATTCGCATATAAATGAAAACAGATTTTCGTTCCAACAAACAGTCACTGTTACAAATAATGAGATATTACTCGAAATTTGTTTCAATGAATTAATAAGAGTTATGTCTGGCATAACTAAAAGGGCGTTGCATTTTAGCATTTTTATAAATTTCTGGACAATGTCAAAATTATTAAATCTTAAACGTATGTTTTTATTCACGTTACTTATAGGGTTAATCCCCTTAGGGATTATAAGCGTGCGCGTATGTATGTGTAATTGTATATGTACTTTATATACTTTGTACCTTTTTCGCATTTCTGTAGGAAGATTCGAATAGGTAAGTATTAAAAAAGCTTTTTGCTACTACATTTCTCTCACATTATCAGTTCACATTATAATTTTCCAAGATATTTTAAATTTAGTACTGCTTTTGGCAGTATTTTAGTGAAATATACTTGGTGTTTCTCGATGTATTGTAACTCGGTGTATTTTTATACAAATAGAACTAAAGAAAATATCGCTACGTCATGTTTTATCACGATATGAATTTCATAATCGCCCAAGCCATATTAGAAATATCTTCAGCTGAAATTAATGATGATCAATTTTATTACTTGTTACGAAAATGACAAATTGACAATTATTTTTATGATTTGAGTTAATATTTTAACTAAAGTCAGTGACGTGTACATAAAACTCTTAAATTGTAAACATAATGATATTAAGAATGGACTTGGGAATATTTAATACAAATATTTAAAAAATATAATTTAATTTAAGAATATTTTCATGTCAGATTGTAAATCTTGTATTCAATTGAATAAATAATCTTTAAATCTGAGTGAAAAACACCGGATTTAAACTTGTCATGTGACATTTGCCAAAGAGTCAAGCGCAAACTGTAATACCAAATGAAAGCATCAGAAGTTGAATTTTAGAGTTCACAAAATAAACTAGGTACCTAAATAATTATTTTACGAGAAATCTCTTCGACTTTTAGATATAAAATAAGAACTAATCTAAACTATTATGTGGTGTGATGATGTAATATTAATGTGCCTTACAAGAAATCTTAAAGTCGCTATAGGTAGGGCCTGTAATTATCCAGATGTTTTAATACCATCTGACAGATAAATAGCTAAAAGACTTGAAGAGCACTAAATTTATTTTTTAGAATAAAGACAGAGACATAAGATTGTCAAAAAAAATAAGTTCAAAAATAAACGAATTCGAAAGACAAATTCCAGTCTTGGAAACATGACCTCGTAGCGTGAATAAAATCAACTTTTACTGAAAAATTCCACAAAATTCGCACAATAACAAAACCACTTTATTTATGGCGCTATAATGCGACAAAAATTCCATTACGGCTAGAAGTTCACAAATAGGACTTGGTAAAATCTTTCCCAGCTTTTTGTATAAAATTACATTTTAGCCGTAACGAATTTGAATTCAAGGGTACTTTAGCTTAACTCCTTGAATCACAAAGTTAGATGGAACGGAACTCTTTAGCGTTGACGAATGGCAGAAGGTAACGAATGTGTACAATCAAAACTTTGAAAAGATTCATTGCCACAAATTTTGCCACCCAAAAATATGATCCAGCTCGAGTTAAAGAGTTTGTGAGAGCCATAGCTCGCGGCGGCTTTTAAATTTCGTTAACTTTTTCATTTCCGTCTTAAACTTCTCTTTTACTGGCTATATAAAAAAATATAACTGAGAGCTAAACTGAAGTAGCTACTTAGCTGAGATTCATAGAGCTACTTAGTAAACTGAGGGTGTCAACTGAAGTAAGCTATACTAACCAAAAATTGAGACCTGTTTGAAAAACAAAATATTAAGCAATCAAATAAAATAAATATTTAAGGCATTCACATTCACAAAATATTTGTCCGGCCGAGAATTATAATAATGGCCTGTGTTCAGTGAACAGAGTTGCCCATAACTACAACCAACGAGTCGATCATTTATTCTTGTTGTTTTTCACTCGTTAAACGGATTTAATTGTAAACTGCGACACAATGTTTCATAATTAATGTTAATGACTAACGAGGCGTCTACTTAACTGTGATATTCCTGTGCTACGATATACTGCGGATGTACTACGAAGTATTAATTTATATTTAATTGCTTTCGAGTCGTAAGGAGACAACCGTTGGCTACTGTTTCGCTTTGCTACGAGGCATTCTCGAGACCACTTCACTAAAGTTCGCAAACTTGGCTACCTACTTGTTTGATCGGCACTTCCAGTTCGCTAATTGTCCGTAGACATAGAGGCACGAAATAGGAAACAAAATGCCACATGGTAAAGTAGCCACTAGACAGCTGCTTTACGCATGAAAGGTTAAGGAGGTCACGCTCAGGTAGGGTGGGTTATTTTCTATTACTGCGTTTCTCTGAAAGCTGTAAGCTAATGGAGGCTCCTCGTATCGACGGAAGCACTCAATTACGTTATAATCAAGGCTCGCTCGCCGGCGGCGGCGACGAGCCGCGGCTCGACTCCCGCGACGAAGTAACTTAAATGTCAGCTTTAATGCACGGCCCATTCATTATTAAAACACGACTCCCTCACTCCAAACGACCCTCTTTGAAATAATTCGGCGGCAAACTTTCAGGGTAGAGAGTAAAACAAAAGCACAATAAAAGAATAAGTCACATAATCGGATAAAATTGAGAAGTGTGCCCAAAGTTTTAATATTAATTTATATCCAATGGGAAAATATACATTAAGATTTTGACCTTTTCATATTTTTTTGTATTATTACGATGTTGTAACCTTATGGAAAAGAAAATGGAGTTCTGAAAGCACTCATATTTCACTGTTGCTTATGATATCCTGCTTGGATACTGGAGCATTTGTATACCTACAGAGAAGATTTATGTTTAGTGTTTAGCGTGGCGGAGTATGCGCTTAAATCTACCCATTAGCTAATCTGTGGAAAATTATTTTACTGCGACTTGCTTAGAAATTTGTACACATTTTCTTAGCAATGTTTGGATATCAAAACGGTTCCCGTCATCCGCCGCCGGCGCTGGTCGCCGGTCGCAGCTCACCGCATAGGCTACAACCGGCTTTACACGTTTTTGTTCAAAGTCAAACAATTGAAAGGGATGGTCAGTGATCGAAGGACGCTAGCGATAGCGATTTGTTACGTATTGTGTTGGTATTTCATTTATCACAGTGGCGATTCAATTTTCAGGGCAATTAATCACTGAACAATACTACCGCAGCCAAAGTGGCGTGTGGACGGACGAAGATACAATGGAGAGAAAGAACCACCGTTTAAAAATAAACAACCTCAAAAATAAAACCAAAAAAATATTGCATACGTTTATTCGATAAATAAAAATTTACAGAACACCACACGTTTTTCGTTATATCTCTGAAAAACATTTTTAAATATTTCGTAGCATCGCAATCAAGCTTCATCTTCGGCCATACAAGTGGCACGAATATTCAAAATTAAATTCAGATTAAATTCTAGCAGCGTGCGCGACCTACAAAGGGGAAAATACACTCTGTTTCATTTTTCTTTTCAAAGGAAAATGAGTTACTCATGATCGTGCCGTACCTAGTAGAGAATTATTATTATTTATATTAATAATAATTTTCTCTTTTCTGTTATCACTTTTAAACGAACAAAAAGTTTGTTGATCATCCGATTAGAAACATATCAAGAGAAATATGTGGGTAGTAGAAACCGACTGCAAACTTAATCAGAAATATTCAAGATCCCACGCTAACGAAGCGGCAGACGGCAGTAAGGCGCGGCTTAACTGCCTGAAAAGGGATAATTACCCGCGGACTCAGTTAGACGACGGAGCGCGCGGATTGTGCGATTTATGGAGATACCCCAAACTCGTTACAAACCTAGAATTGACCACGGAGACAGTGACTTAAAACATTCAATTACAAACAAGATTACACACTGTTTGGCCCTTTTTGGGCTCTCTTAAAAAACTGGAATTATCCGAGCTAGACAAGATTAACACAGACCACTTTCAAGTAAACACGGATGTACTATAAATACTTAATTGGAGTCGTAATTAAGTATTTATAGTGCATGCTGTATTTACTTGAAAGAAGTCACTACATTAAGTATGAGAACCTTATGTATGTATGTAGTCATTAACTATCAATGGGTCAACTGTTTGACTTACTAACAGCCTACTGTTAGTAAATCAAATAAATAAATAAAATTCAAAAACATACTGATTTTAAGGCTTGATCATAAAAAAATCTATTCGACTCCTTAATACAAATACTGTTTATGGTATGGTCTTCTTTAAAAAATCTTTAAAAAATCTGACTTTTAGGAAGTATCAGCTCAACATACGTATTGGTGCTAAATTATTCAGACATTGTGAATGGATGAGGGTATTTCTGAAAATCTAATTTCAGGATTGCAACCATGGCTTGTCGGATTATTTAATACAAACGACGTGCATTAGCTACATTAATCACTATTGGCTATGTGAGCTGCAGACCTCGTTAGTCAACATTTTTTGACAAGGCTTCTCCATTTTTGAAAACTAAATCGACAAAAAACCAGATAATTATCGAACCTGCTCACAAAACTTCACTGGAATCGGTTGAGAAATGCTATATGTGGAGAAGAACATTCGGACATACATACGGAATCATTTTTGCCCAAGCCGAAACGAAGACGCTTCGCTCACGTTCTGCGATCGCTGAGGTACATGTAGAGATATGTGCTATATGATAAATTGATATTGGATATATGCGTATTTCGATAAGTAAAAAAAGAAGACGAGTGTGTGATAAATATGATAGCTCTAATTTTTTCTTTTATACACACATCAACACGGTCTAGGGATATTGCACGATTTTTCATACAAAAGAGGTCTGTTTGAGAAGCTACAAAAGAATACTCGAGATACATGGAGGGATATAATTTTCAGACGAGCCAAGTGCTAAACTTGAATTTTCAATTCTAGTCAATAAATGTTGTTTTACTTGAAATTTGTGAAAACGTGACGGAAACAAGAACGAAAATGCACTTTTTGCCTGCTTTTTGTATGAAAATAGTCGAATTTACGCATTTTTTTTTTCATTTTTTTTACGTTTTCACAAATCTTAAGTAAAACAAAATTTATTGATTAGAATTAAAAATTCGGGCTAAGCACTTGCTCGTCTGTATCTCGATTTATAGCGCTCCATGTATCTCGAGTATGCTTTTGTAGCTTCTCAAACAGATTTCTTTTGTATGAAAAATCATGCAATATCCCTAGACCGTGTTGATGTGTATATTTGGCATTTAATTTTCTCCATAATAATGTTGTGGCATGAGATTATGTATAAAATTATACATGTATGTAATAAGGTTACGAGGTTAAAACTCATTGTTAAGTGGAGCTCTCCCTTGTATTTCAAAATAAAAATTACTACTTTTGCTTGTTTACTTTCCTTTATTAAAAGCCTGTATACCCGAATGTTTGGGCCTTAACTAATAGAAAACGTCGACCAATAAGTCGTTAAGTTTGTTGAATTTGGATTTTAATTAATGAGCCGTCTGGGCACGCCGCGTGTGCACTGGATAGAAAACCCTTTACCATGTTTACGTCATCGAGGAGCTTGCATCTGGCATCAATTAACTAATGACCCTAAATTACATTATTTTGTGTTGCAGCGACTTTACGCGCCGTGTAAAGCGGGCAGACGAGAATTTAATTCGCGACGTGTTCGCAATCACGAACTCGACATGTCACTCCACCAAACGTAAGGGACGTGGAGGAATCACTAAAGCAAGCCCACGGAATATAAAGCTTTTATGTTACACTTACGTTACGAGTTATGAGCGAGTAAGCGCACCGAGCGAAACTTGCGGTGAACGCAACATTCAAATTTCGTACTCTTTTATTTATGGTTCCAACCTGCTACTCTGCACGAGGAAACATCAATGTGCTCAGATATTATACATAGGAAAAGGTTTTTCGAACAAATTATTTTCAAAGAAAAAAGACAGCAAGCATGTTCTAAAAGCCTTTCCCATCTCCTAACAGAAGTTAAAGTCAAAAACAAACGTATCGCCCTTTAAGGAAACACGTAAATATGGCAAAGGTGGGTTCGCCATAATAACGCCCATAGGGAACTCGGAACGTAAGGTTAGGGTAGGCGGTGACTAATTCAATTCTACGGAAGCGAACTGAATGCTAACAACCAGCTTAAATGAACACGTGTAGCCCACCAAATATTACACGTATCTTGAAATCAATGGCCATGACAGCTTGTTACCAGTTTGTTTATGTTGGAAACAAAAATCTGTCAGTCTTTCTTTGTTTTAAAATATCTTTAATTGCCATGAGTTACTTAATAATATTGTCATGCTGCAAAATGCCTCCATAAGTAAAACACAATTTAATTGTGGAGAAGTTTGAGAAGTGTTTAACTTTATGAACTTAATTTACAAGCTAATTTGTTTTAAGTTCCAATTATGATTATGACAGTAAATCTTATAGCATAAATCTTTCGTAGCTGCGTACTACGTAATGTATCGAGTTACTTAATAAAAATGTCTAAATCTAAACAAGAAACTGAACTAGAGAACCCTGCTCTTGATAATGAAATTAATTCTTACCATTTTTCTTTAGCCCATCGCGCGATTGTTCCCGCCGCTTGCGATAGTAATCTCGTACACCAACCAGGTGTACATTTAGCGCGAAAAGGCTTTAATATCTAAGTTCTTCTTGTTGTGTTGACAGTCTGAAAACCAAATCAAAGGTAAATTCATCAGAAATAAAGCATTTACTGGACAACAAACAATTTAAATACAGCCACGCTTTTCTTGAACACTTTATTGTACTGGTATTATTACATTGCTATACGTCTAGGTGAATTACGCATTTCCCAGAATGAATGCCACAAAGGAAGAGTCTCATTAGATCTAGTAGTGTTCAGAATAAGCAGGTAAGCTCCAGCTGGACTTTTTAAGAAAGACGAAGAAAATATACCATCTAAATACCTGACTTCAAAGATTTCTTAAGACAATAGAAATTAGGAAACAAAACGAGTACCGAGTTTCATTATGGTCCAGGCAATTTGATCTCTGTGATTTTGATTTTGCTATAGGGAATTTGCACGTGGGCGTAAATATTTACACGTGGAATTAGGTCGTAAATATGTACATCCACATGTTAATTTCTTATCAAGGGTGGCAGAGCACTACCGAGCAAAGAACACAATTTTTTTTAGTTTACTTTCCAATTAGAAGCTACTATAGCAAAAGCACTCTAGAAACTGTAAGGCTGTAATAATGTCACTGTAAAAGATGTTTTCGAGACGGCCGGTTTGGTCGAGTGGTGCCTCTTGATCGGCGGGTCCTGGGTTCTAATCCCAGTTGAGGCAAATATTTGTGTAAAAAACAGATGTTTATTCTCGGGTCATGGGTGTTTGTGTCTGTCTTTATGTGTGTTCCGAGGGACCAACGACACAATGGAAATAATGTGGGCCTTTGAGTGTGTAGCGTTTATTATTATTGTTTAATATTGCTTAAAAGGTCTGCAACGCGGCCGATGCTATAGTAAATGTAGAGATTATAGGTGTCCAACGTTCTATATTCTACAGGGTTCCTTTTTCGTTCTAATAATAGCTACGGTTGTATCTTGAATTTCGGAGCGCAGGTTTTTATTTTGAGAGGTACATAGATCGGTGGCTATTTTTACCGCGGATCCGAGCATGCGGAAAGTTTCCCGCGCCTCTGTGGGTGCTGCAGCCCGTTCTCCGCCAGCCGCTGTCTACAAGTAAGTATTGTGGAATGATTAATTGTTCTGTAAATTGAATTCACCGTGATAAATGAAATATCCGCACAATAGGTAATAAATTACGCTGACCCGCTCGGGCAAGATGAAACGGTCTGAAAGTAGGATCGGACGGATGTTAGCGTATAAACGTATAAAACACAACACACGCATAAAACACCTGCCGCGTATTGTTGTGTTTAACTCGCTGGGGATGAGCAGAAACCGTGGGCTTTGTAAAATATGTTTTAACACCGCCATTACGCGTGTCTCTCGATCGTAATGTCCTTTTTGTATGATCATACAATGCAGATTTAATCATGATTAATTTCTATAACAACATTTAACTCTACTTACTCGTATACCGCTTTTCACAATTCAGCGATGAATAATAGTAAATTGTTAATAGAGGATGGAAAGAATCAATTCCCGAGGTATTTAGATATAGGCTATAGTCT
Organism: Aproaerema taeniolella; assembly: GCA_949987775.1. Lineage (NCBI taxonomy): Eukaryota > Metazoa > Arthropoda > Insecta > Lepidoptera > Gelechiidae > Aproaerema > Aproaerema taeniolella. The sequence continues at coordinate 13,530,890 of OX465250.1, forward strand.
GAGTAGGAATTGATTCTTTTACCCGTGTTAAACACTCTACTTTTCATTTCGAATATGAGGAAAATAAAACTAGTTGTTTATCTGAACTATTTATTGATAATATTTAATAATATTAGTAGTACCTACTTTTCACAGATACATAACAGATTAGTATCCCGCCTATGTCGACTTTTTAAATTTTAAATATGGAACTCACCGCGTAATTGTTGCAGCTTATTCCGCTCAAAGAAGTTGGCGCTAAGTTCACACTGGCTGTTTAGAAACTCACATGGCCGCAGCATTTTTTTTTAATCAGTTTTGCTTTTACATAAAACTCTTCACAGCTGACAGCAGTTCTATTTTTAAAGTTCATTCCGGCCCTTAGGTGGGAAGTAATTTGTATGAGTTTTTCCCTCCCTATGGAGGGAAGCAGCATTTTCCACCCAATAATCAAATCAAAATAACACTACTTTCCGAGTTTGACAAATGAAAAATAATGAACTAAGACTACCTACGTCGAAGATGTTCATAAACGAAAATTTGAATTATAAAAACCGTCTACGACAGGTACGGTAGCTGTCTATTTCGACGGCTTTACCAAAAACGATTATTCTTCATATTACAATCATTATCTAACACACGTATCATATTTCGCTTTTTCATTCTTCGAGAACCTCATTCAATAATAAATGGAATACGATATTTTCACTCACTCTGAAAGCGTATTAAATAATGATGACGGTATTAATATCGACGTAAAACTGTGTAGAAAGGCTCTCGAGGCGTACATTTATTGAACAAAGTGGCAAGAAAAACGACGGCAACACGGCGCCGGCTGCACCAAATTGCCAACACTTCTGTGCCCCGGGCGTTTAGGAGTTTACTCCACTTCATTATTTGTTAGAGTGCCTACATCGATCTGGGATCACGGGAAGTTAATGGAGGCATTCAGGCAGGTAGGCCGTCGGCCAGAGGGCGAGAACACTTTCCCAAATGTGCCAGCGTATTTATCACTCTCTATCGAGAAAACCGTACGTCTACTACTCGGGCGCTAGGAAATAAACAGGGATTTTACAAAAGAAAATGTTATTAAAATTATTTCACAATTTGAATGGTTATTGAGTTAGGCGTCATGTTTATATTTCGCGCGGAACAATATTGTTAGTGTTGTACGAGAGCGCGGCGGGCAGTAAGCGTAACTTTTTAAAATTCCGAACCAACTCGGTAAAGTAATTAGAATTTTTTCAACGGCCCCATTGTGCCGCGAACTCTGCTCACGCAAACTTTTAATGCGACTTACATTCAAATGCTATTTTGCGATTCCTTTTTGAAGAGTTGGTTTTAATGAAATATCGGCCTGAGAAAATACTTATTGTTAACTTATCAGAAGTTAAAGCATTATGAATTTGTGATAAAGGATAAAAAATACGATCTTTTGACAAAATAAAGTACACACTCGGACGGAGATGATTTGAATCTTTGTAGGGATAAACTGATTTGATAAAATAAATCGAAAAAGTACCTATCTACTTCCCAGCAAGCGATCGTTAAACAAGTACCTAGATGTACAATAACTGACCTGCGAATATTATACTTTGTAATTTGGGACTAGAATAGTTGCTGGTTGATTAGAGATGACAATTTAATCTATTTGATATTCAAATCACCGTGCCGGTGACTCCGAGGGCAGACTTGAAAGTCATCGAGAAGCGCGTTCAAACTCCTCGTAAATGGCGGTCATCAATCGAGCGGGCTTTCGATCAAAGACAAGGGACAAAAGGGACATCGCGCTCCGAGATATACGAAAGAATTATTACACTGGGAAATGTTTGAGAAGGACGTATTTATTTGGTTCAGCTGAGGTGACCTGCAGAACGAACCATCGACCGGCTCAGCTCGCGACGACGACGCAAAATTACTTACACTTGCGACAACTTGCCACTATTTCGAGTTCAATGTGTATGATGAAAACTTTTACACTTAAAAAGCAATTCCCTTTACGAAAAAATTCTAGACATAACATCTTTTAGTTTTTCTTTGACACTGAACGAGCAATAAGAAAACTTAAAACAATTAGATACGCCTTGCTTTGTCTTTTAAATTTAATAGGGATTTTCAAGATGTTTTGTCTTGAATAATTAATTCTGTTTGATGTTTCATTATATTTGCTGATGTAGTAGGTATTATTCTTGGATTTTCGTTTCAAAGAGGGGAATTAATTTTTTTTAAACTTTCTACTTTTAAAATAAATCTTTTTAAGAACGAAAAAAATGCAGACTACGCTAGCTTAGTTTTACAAAGAGATTAAGATTTTCCATCTTCTCAATTATGGGATTGATTGAAGCCAACAGTTTGTAAAGTTGTTAATGAAATAAGTCCAGTCATCCACGGGTGTTTCGTTTAATGCTCGTCCTGAACATGGTTCATTTAGATTTTAATCCAGTTCCTAGACGTTTTTATACTTACCTAATTGAAATTTGAAAAGCTTTATTAATATTTGAGACTAAAACAAATAGTGGAGAGCCGTTAGGTTTCAACCTCGGAACCCAGTTCCACTGAGTGGATTTTCATGAAACTTTTTTTATTACGTTATTGGAGGTATATATCAATAAGTTTACCCCTCAAAATTTGTCGATCTTAATTATATCTGGTATTTAGGAATTCCCATACAAAAAAATCATCGAATTTTTTTACCCACTCATAAAGATTTCCACGCAAAATCAAAACTATTGCAGCTGTAAGTTTGAAATTTTGCATAGATAATCTTCAGATACTATGGAAGCTTATCTAAAAGAGATTACACGGGGTTCCCATGGGGACGAATTGTAGGGCGTCCGCTAGTTGAAATGAACGTTTGGTGTTTCAGTCGCAGCGCTCTATCTTTCAAATTATTATAGACAGCGTGACCAAATTTTCAGAAAATACATATTTTGAAAGTAACTCTCGTAAAACATGATAAAAAAATTAAAAACCTAAACCCCATACGACAAACGTCCAAAATATCGCATTTTTTAGCAACTTTTCTTACTGCTCTATTTCAAAAACTGTACAGTAAATACTTAGTATACATTTAAAACATACTTTAAATTAATTAAAAAATATATGAAAAACAGTCAAAAGTGAGTCGGACTCAAGTTAAAGATATTTAAACAGAAACTCTTTAAAAAATCGGATTTTATGGATACTTACTAAAAATGTTTTACTGCTCGGCTCGGCTTACACTTGGCCAGTTTTAATATATTTTTTGTATTGAGTAAGAGCAAGACCTAAAAATTTACTAAGTTTGAAGTGTTTGTTAATTAAAAATACATGGCTATGAAAATAAAAATCACTTTTCCGAAGCTCCCTAAATGGGGTCCTTAGTTCTGATACTGTACTTTTTTAAGTTATTTCGTATTATAGGCATCTTATTTATACATTTTGTGAGAAAATTTCAATTAGCCATCTGTAACAACTCCAAAAATATAGGCAAACACACTTCGACGTCAGGTAAGAAATGCCTCCAAACTTATTTAGCAGACACTCTTAAGACCGTTCCCGTGGGAATTTTTTTATAAAACTTTTAGGAGAATATTCACATATAACATTATAATCTATATAAACAAAAAAAATCATTTTCCCCTAAATTTTCAATTAATTGTTGATAAAAAAAATTGAGATCGACAAATTCTGAGGGGTAAACTTTTTTATTTATACCTCCAGCTATGTAATAAAAAAGTTTCACGAAAATCCATTCAGTGGAACTGGGTTCCGAGCTTTTTCCGTTTTTTGTTCTAACGGCCCTCTACTAAAATACAGGGTATAAGAAACAGCTTAGCAAAAACCGAGACGCTAAATTCAGAACATCATTCAGAATATTTCAGAATGATTTCCCAGTGGAATTTTCCTCAGGTAATATTTATGATTTTAAAATTAAATTATTAATTCGAATACACTCAACTTTGTATAAAAAAAAAACAATAATAACAGCGTCGAACACGAAAACCAGCCATGTACACACATCAGCACATCAGGCTATACATGTTGACCTCGACGTCGCCCTTTTCTCGCTCGTAATACAGCTCGGCTTTCGTAGTGCGAACGGGTAACCTGTCGTGCTGCTGTCTGAACAACGCATTCTGATAGTAGCGGGCTTAGCGGGCCAATAAGCGGGTCGCGGTTCCGCGAAACATTGCGTAGCGACGACGTAACGAGAACTCCTTAACTTGACGTTTCCAGGAAAAAATACTTGTGACTTGTGGTCGATCATAGTTATGGGAAAATTCCAACATTTAAGTATTTGCTTAGCTGTCACTTACACTCTGTGTGACAAATAGTTTTCTTTTTCATGCAACCTATTGGACTGTGGTAATTAAGGTGACAAATGAGAACTGCCTCCTATTAATCCACCCCAGGCAACGACACCTTATTTCTGAATCTGAGGTGACGTCCTATGGTCTCATGCGGTGTGGTAGGCTTTGTGAAGGGCCGTCTGGTTCGCGACCACTCTCCTATCGAAGTCCGACGCAAAACAGCTTGCTGTGTTCCGAGTACGTGGGAGTATCAGTGCCTTATAGGCATTTTCTGGGTTAACTCGCTCAATCATCGACCTCATCTATGACCTTGGTCAAGATTGAGGTCAAGAGTTAACCCATCTTATAATTTTAAAAAAGTTATCGCCAACCCATTTCGGAATGGCGATCATAGTACGAAGGCTGCTGCCCGCCTTGTGTTCTCTTAGTTGATTAATTAAAAATCTTGGAAACTAACGGTTAGTGCTGTTCTTGAACTGCACCCTCTGCAAGTAAATATAAATATAATCCTGGGGTCATGGGTTCAAGTCCCATTCGCATCGTGCATTTTTCTTTCCCTGAAAATTATTTGTAAATATAAAACATATCATAACAAAAATTAATAATATTTAGACTTTGAAACTAAAGAGTGTATTTATTCGTAGTTTATTAGTATAATTACAATGGAAAAATATCAATTATCACTATCAGACACACTTAAAAAAGAAGAGTCTTTCTAAATTACAGAGAAAGAGATAATTAAAAATAATTCAAATACAAACAAAAAGTCGATATTTTCAGCCCAAATCTACAAACCACGCTACAAACCCAACCTTTCATTCACAAAGCGAAACATTCAAAATGGGTCCACAATTACGAAACTACGGTCGGATTTAGAATTCAAAAATAGAAGGAATTTCTAATTTGGGAGAGATTTGGTTAGGATGTGGAATTGCAGATAGAGACGTGACAGCAAGGGCGGGCGGTGCGGGGGGCGACGGCGACGAGAGGCGACTAAAACAACTAAGCACTGCCAAATTAGGTTTCACTCGTTTCTGGGTCACCCGTGATCCAATTGGGAATTGCGGGTACTAGCTTACTACATTATACTCCAACACGGTTTTTAATCGAGTGGCTATTACATACTGTAACCTGTGTCTATTCGAAACATTGACCTGGTGCCGGTCACTGGGGGCGACTTTAAATAATTAGCGAAAATTAAGGATGTGAATCGTTTTAGGAGACTGAACAACTTTCCCCAAGGAAAATAGGTTGAATTATGATTTAAAAAAGCCTTTCCATATAACTCAGCTGATTGCTTTTGTATGGGGAGTTTAAATTATTTTTGAGAATTTCATATAGATTCTTTGAAGAAATTTGTTAACTTTCGTGGGAAGGATCACTTCCTAAAGTTTCGCTAGCTAATTTAAAGTCACCCAGTATACAACCACCCCATTTCTTCCCTCGGGTTTGTTTAAGTCGACTTACGATAAACTTAATGTCTGGTTTTGCGATAGCTATCTCGCGCCGTGGGGGAAGCATTTTTTTTTCTGCATAGAGTGAATCAGCAATTTCGTAGTTAATTCGTTGCCGACCTTTAGTTAAAGCCGAAGTCAAGAGTTGACATCCTGGTCTGAATGAGGTATTTTCAGATGTTAGCATTGTTTCTTCATAAGTTTATCAGCAGGCCGAGTACGATAGTGACAGCGCCGCGACGACACCGTGGTCTTATGTCACAATGTCAACATTGACAACGCCATAGGGCTGCTCGCCCTATAGCCTTTGCGAGTTTGTCGTTATCGTGCTAGAGCTGCAGGTGTTATTTTTGGAAAATAATGTTCAGTTAGGCTAATTAACATAACATCCCTTCAATTTAAAAAATGTTATTATGTCAAGCTTAATTTTGGGCAAGTGTCTAACAGGCAACTCAATTAAAATCAAAATTAGAAAGCTTTTTAAATAAAAAGTGTTCCAAAAATAAAAAAAGGTCGAAAAAAAAACTACCTACACACATCAAAAAAAATTTGCGATCACTTGGAAAAGTGCTAATATTTTTTATTGTAGAAGAATAAAACTTAATCACTTTTTATCTTTTGATTCCTTATTTAAAAATATAAAATTTAAATATAAAATAATTTCGTAATTCAAATGTTTTTTCATTTAAAAAGACAATCAACCCTTGCTTGCTTTCATTCAAAAATCTGACATAGTCGCAACTTATCAATATTTTCAATTTATTCAAAAAAAATTAAGTTGGTAACGATGCCGAGAGGATTAACTGCAGTTTTACGAGCCAGAATTCTAACTTTAAGTGGAGAAGGCTATTCCACGAGGGAAATATCACGCAGAGTTCATGTATCCCAATCCTGCGTGGTGACCACGTTGGAGAGGTATCAGGGCATGGAAGATTTAGCTGATCGACCTCGCAGTGGTCGCCCAACTGTTCTTACTGCAATTCAGAAGCGATATATCAGATAACTGGCTGCCCGTGACCCAACAATGAACGCTACTAAAATGAAAGCAGAGCTGCGAGCTGCCACCGGCCGCGAAGTTAGCACCCAAACGATTAGAAATTGCTTACACCAAGCTGGATTACGAGCAAGGAGATCCTGGCGAGCACCTCTGAACTCACAGCAATGGAAGCGGCGCAGATTGCAATGGGCTAGGCTCCATCAAAATGAAGAAATTGAGGACGAAAGAATCTGGCAGAACTGCTTCTTCGTTGACGAAACGCGGATCAGTACACATCCAGATAACCGACGTGTCCGTGTCTGGAGAAGACCTGGCGACTCTGAAAGGCAGAGAACTGCCACTGAAACCGTTCAGCAGGGCGGGAAATCAGTGTCCTTTTGGGCCGGGATAATGATTGGGGCTAGGACGCCCTTAATCCCGTATCAAGGCACCATGACCGGAGCCATGTACAAAACGATTGTAATCGATGGATACGTCAGACCATTCCGCATCAACCACGGGCGCCAATTCATAATGGTAGATGATAATGCGCCCGCACATCGAAACGGACGTGTTGATGCTGCTCTCCAGCAATACGACATCACCAGGTTAGACTGGCCTGCCGGCTCGCCTGACTTAAACCCGATCGAGCATGCGTGGGATGCTCTTAAGCGAGCTGTTTGGAACCGTCAGCCACCTCCGCGAACAGTGTCAGAAATCAGGGCAGCTGCTATTGAAGAGTGGGACAGGTTACCACAAGAAATGCTAGATAACTTAATTCTTAGCATGCCCAGAAGGGTTTCCGCATGTGTGCGAGCCAGGGGAGGAGTCATTTTATACTAACTATTAATTTTTTCGTAATAAATTTTGTTTGTTTTTTCATTAATTCAAATTTTTCATTACATTACATTTAAGCCAAAATTGCATTTCCTAGCTTTTGTTAATAAAAAGTAATTAATTAATAATGATTCTTTTATTTACTTAGTGCATTTTCATTATAAAATCATAAAACGTAAACAGTTTCTTTAAATAATTTATATTTTAAAGAATACACCTGATTTTGCTACTGATCGTAAACTTTTTTTGATGTGTGTACCTACCCGGTTTGAAGGTCATTAGACGTGTCAGTCGCTAGGGCAAATGTTCACTTATAATTTTTGTTTGACAAATGGGCGGCAGTGGCACTTGGATAAAATTTCACCTCCATTAAAACTTCGGCTATTTACACCTCTAGAATAAGTACGTCATAGGATGCTTTCATTACTTAACTAATTCATTTTAACTTATTAGTGAAACTTTCTTTTCGGTGCGCCGGTACACTTGACACCATCACATATTTAGTTTAACACTAGCTTTCTGCCCATGACTACGTTCGCGTAGAAAAGTAGCCTATGTCACTCTCCAGATCTCTACCTATCTCTGCATAAAATCACGTGAATCAATGGATGACCATTACTCGTATTTTTGATAAAACATATACTTACACAACCACCGCTAAAAAACCTGCTTTTAATTTTTTTTCACACCGCATCCAAATCGGTTTACCCATTTAAGAGATACGGTGTCACACATAGCGGTCAAACTCATAACACCTCTCACTTTGACGAATGACGGATCAAGTTTTTCAGCAAAGGGAACGGTACTGTTAAAATCAATTATACAGGGTGCAAGTGACGGCTAAGCAAATACTTTAATGAAAGAATCTACCCATAATTATGACCGACTGCCAGTAATTATTTTTCCCGTAAACGTCAAGAGGCGTCTTCGTTGTTTACCTACTTCTACGCAATGTACAAGAAACAGCGCCCCGCGCGCGGTCTCCTCGCGTCGCGAAGCTGTTACAATGCGATATACATTGCTGGAATTGGTGTTTAAATCTGTTGTCATTTTTTTTTATTGGAAAATGAAGTGTATTAGAACAATAATATAAAACTAAAGCATAAAAATGTAAGAACGCATGAAAAAGTTTGAAATCCTACCGAAAAATCATGAGCTCAGGGATCACCCTGTACATGAATAATACGTTTCGGACCAGTGAGCTGACAAATGTTGCAGCGTTCACATCATATTGTTCGTAGAACCGACCGACCTACATTATCACTACTTTGATGCACTTGTTTAGGTAGTACAAACACGATAGCAACTCGTAAACACGCTCATAGCCGAATGGCGCACGATGAACCAATCAGTGAGGTCAAGCAATAAACATAGGGGCAGAAATCCTGACGGGTGAACAAAGTTTTGATTTATCAAGAACGTTTCCGTGCTTCAGGGGGAAGGTTAAGCTGTAGATGCCGGCTGTTGTCGATTGACTACAGTCGTTAAACCAAGTCAGAGGCTAGTTAGCGGTTTGAAAACTCTGACACCAAGGTTAATCAAATTCGCCACACATCTGATTAATACCTAACACAATAAGGAAGCTTAATAGCTTACATGAAGCATAGTACCAAACATTACAAAGGAATTCACGAAAATCACCCGTTTCAGCGTTAAAACTGTTTGCCAAATTTGCGTAGCACTAAATATTTGTAGAACGTAACCGGAGCCGTACCTACTGTCTAATTGATATCGTTCATGTAGTTATGTTAGTGACACTCTTTATTGAATACTTTATATTATACATTCATCATCATGTCAGCCGCAAGACGTCCACTGCTGGACATAGGCCTCCCCCAGGGATCTCCACCTCGATCGGTCTTGCGCCACCCGCATCCAGCGGCTTCCCGCAATCTTTACCACGTTCATATTTCGACGTATTCTCCTAAGAGTCAGTTGTGTAGTTGATCCACATTCTTAAGTTTCTCTAACTATAGTTTTAATTTCAAGTCACCCAACATATTTATAAATTTGTTATTTACCAAATTATCATACCAATATATTTCCGCAGTCTAGTTGAATACTGAATAAACAATACAAATTGAATAATCTGGTTCGAAGCGACCCAGTACAGAAAGCACTTAACAAATTGTAAACGAAATAATACATTGCGAAATGAATATTCATGGAATACCTCAACTATGCATTTCGAAGTTTCTCTTCGAGTTATGAGAGATGGTGCAAACTTGGAAACTCTTCCTGAAACGGTTGTGATGTTTCCTGCTTGGTGCGCGAACCTTTCATATTGTTGTAAAGCCTTCATACAGAGCCTCAAACACGAGCGACCGTATTCTCTCACAACCTATACAAGACCGTACCTACGGAGGGACATTGTGAAGTAAAGCCCTACCTTAAAATATCAATGCCTTGCCTTAAAAATTCCAACGCCCTCCCTTAAAATTACTATCGACTAAGATGATATTGTTTTTCTATAAGCAATGTGCCCTCCAAAGCACAGTTCATGATAAAAGTTCTGCTGTACTCTTTTATGTACCGACAGTACAGCATTTTATGATTTTTTTTATTTATAACAGTTGAAGGCGTTTTACATACACACATTTCAGTAGGTATGTGTATTTAGTTAAATTCTGCAACTAGAATTACTCATTTCCATAAGTTCTTCTGTGTCATTTAATTTCTCTGTTTCCGATTTTAAACTTCACATAACTGTGGTTAATAAGCGACAAGAAGAATTTTGACAATCTAGGATTTTTTAGATGATCGAGACCTGGTACTTTTTTTAAAATACGTCCCCACCGAGGGGCACGAGCCTTCCTTCGAAACACATTAAGGGGATTTAGGCCATAGTCCACCACGCTGGCCCAATGCGGGTTGGTGGACCTCTCGTCTTTCGATAATGATTTTTTTTGGACGGATGGGTTTCACAATGTATGTATCTCGTTCCGCCTTGTCGTTCTTTCACATAACATCTGTATCGAACAAGTACAACATCAACATGAAAAAACTATGCCTCACGTTCAGGTAACCCTGTTGATCAAATCAAGTAAAAAAATTCGCCCTTCCTGTAAGCATCACTGCCCTACCTTAAATTCAACTCTAGCTACGGCTCTGGATCCAATTAAATAAACAAATTAATATAACGTAGGCAAAAGCATATCTGTCAAAAAGACAGATATTTAGTACCTAAAATTATTGGGGTACGTATTAAAATACCGAAAATTCAAAATACCGATGGTTGAAAAACCTACGCTTAAAACATCGAAAGTTGAAATACCGAACGATTGAAATGCCGATGTACGATATAACTAAACATATAATACCGATATTTAAATGACCGAATGTTCAAAATACCGAATTTAAATGACCGAATGTTCAAAATACCAATGTTTACATGACCGAACATTTAAATGACCGAATGTTCAAAATACCGATGTTTAAATGACCGAAAGTTCAAAATACCGATACACGAAATACCTATGTTTAAAAACATCGATGTTCAAAATACTAAAAATTAAAATGCTCGCTCGGCTCGTGCGTTGGGGTCGCAGTTCTAACCAAACCTAACCCAACCAACCCTTGACGGGTTGGTTGGGTTAGGCTACTAACAAACCTACTCGTCACAGTTCCGTTTGTCATAGAAACAGACAAAATAAAACATTTTTATTATTGAAAACTTTATGGACAGGATGTCCATAAACCGAAAACTAAAATTCGGTATTTTAGCCTTCGGGATTTCAATCTTCGGTATTTTAGCCTTCGGGATATTTAGTCATAGGTATTTCAACCTTCGGGATTTCAAACTTTCGGTCAAACAAACATTCGGGATTTCAAACTTTCGGTCAAATAAACATTCGGCCATATAATTTTCGGTCTTTCATCCATAGGTCTTATGAAATTCGGTTTTCTATACTTCGGTATCGTAATACGTACCCAATTATTGTATGTAGCTGTAAGCTCCCTAAATAAAATAAAATAGAATGAAATAAAAAATAAAATTAGTGGCTTATAAAAGGAATTTAGTAAATTCGACGATGTAACTTTTTAAATCTCAGTACCTGATTGTTCACCTACGATAAGCCCTAGACATACCCCACGATAAAGGCTAAAAAGTGATTCAGCTTTGGTGGCCGAAAAGTACGTTTTTCAATACTTACCATGGAAATAAAAATCAATACTCAATCGTTTATTGCATTCCATCTAACTCAACATTTTTCATTAAGGCACCAAATCACTACTGTAAGTCCTTTAGCAGTAGCTTTTTTTTTTTTAATAGAAAAATCTAGTTTTTATTAAAATAGAAGTAGACGAGTAAAATAGACAATTACCGATGTCTGGTGCTCACAGACCTATATCGAGATATGGGTCTGTGCTGGTGCTAATTATGCCTCTCGCACTAACGAGTTAAAAGGGGTATTATATTTTCCTCTTTATTAGATGAACAAACGTGTATTAATTCTACTGGCTGTATGAATCGAGTTCACTGTGCTTTATGAAATCTGAAACTTCGTTTTTTTCAAGCATTTTATTATTGAAATCCACCGCAATTAGCAAAGCAATTTAGAAATTTCAGCTCCTTTCTGATGATAGCGTTTCCCTCATAGTGAGTGACTGTCTAGTTGTCTACGTCACAATGTCACTCTATTTCAGGCTTCCTATTTAGCCTGTCACTAACATAATGTGCCTTCTCGTTGAGCGGAAAGCTTTTATTTAAAAAAAAAAATATTTTTGTAATATAATTCCTTGACGTGATAAATAAGTACATTATCAAAAAGTAATTTACGACAAAGCGTTTTAACCTTTATGTGATACCTAAACTAAATAAATCATTTACTTTGTATTGTATCTTAGGTCAGGTATCACTTGTAACTGTACTATTATGTATTCTGTACTTGTATACAGGTGTACACTGTAGGACAGCTTGGCAAATACTTAAACGGTGGAATTTACTCATAACAAAAACAAAACATATTTGGTGAAGGGGTAGAGTGTGAAGCACTGGGATAAAATCACAACTCCGTAATGACTGTTCACAACTGTTATTGCTCTACCACAATATTCACCAATTTATTATTTAGTAATACAAATATCGGAAGAGACGTGTGGAGCGCGTGAGGGCCACGAGAAGAAGGAAGGGTGTGAATGGAAAAGTGTAGAATGAGCGAAGAAAGAGTGAGACAGATAGAGCAGAGGAGAAAGAACGAGATATGCTCGTTTGCATTAGTGGCACTGAATATGTGGCGCGTTTAGACGCCACATCACCCCCCTACGGAGAATGATGAACCGTTGTAACAAAAAAAAATTACATACGGAAAAGAAAAACTTAACGTCTATTTTTCGTGTGGAAAAAAATTCAAATGAGCATATGTTTAAGACGCAAAACAATGGTATACAAGTAATAATGTGCAAACTAAATCGTACAATTAAAACTACGTACAATATAAAAATATTAAAACTACTCCTTAAAAACTACTCTTATGACTAAGCTAACACTAAAGATTCAATCTATCCCTAAACCTAACTCTACGGCCAGACCTAGTGGTGATGGATGGACTATCTGTCTGCGCGGAGGGCACAGAGGACGTAGTGAGCGCAGAAGGCGCGGCGGGCGCAACAGGCGCGGGCGCTTCGGGGTCAACGACCGGCACGGGGTCAGCGACCTCCGTGGTCGGCGCGCGCGCGGCTTGGGCGGCCGGCGGGGCGCTGGGACTACCGTCAGGGTCTGGGGAGAGATAAGCGGGTTTAACGCGGTCTATACTCACGGTCGATTCCCTGCCAGCAATATCGATGCGCAACGTTTTTTTGTCGCGCGACAAAACGAGGTATGGTCCGGTGTACGGCGGTTGCAGAGGACGGCGTACCGTGTCGTCACGCAGAAAAACGTGTGTAGTGCTGGACAAATCCTTAAAAATAAATGTCGAGTGCTGAGAGTGGCGCGAGGCGGGAATGGGGCGCAAATCGGACATCTTGGTACGGAGGCGAGCGATAAAATCGTCGGTTTCGATGTTTGGAGCGCTGGCTACCAGGAACTCGCCAGGTAGGCGCAGCGGCTCTCCATACAAAAGTTCGGCCGAGGAACACTTGAGATCCTCTTTGAGGGCGGACCGCACCCCGAGGAGGACGAGAGGTAGTGCTCGGTGCCAGGTGTCACTGTGACACATGAGGGCGGCCTTCAATTGTCGGTGAAAACGTTCCACCATTCCGTTTGCTTGGGGGTGGTAGCTGGTAGTTCGTACGCGGTTGGATGCTCCCAGATGCATTAATTTGCTAAACAAATTTGACTCAAACTGGCGGCCCTGGTCAGTAGTGACCGTAGTGGGCACGCCGAAACGAGCGATCCAACCACGCACGAACTGGTCGGCTACTTCTTCGGCCGTGATGTTCATCATGGGCCACGCCTCGGGCCAGCGGGAAAAACGGTCCACTGCCGTAAGGCAATAGGTGAAACCTTCTGACATAGGGAGGGGTCCAATTATGTCTAGATGGACGTGCCTGAACCTAGACGTCGGCGTCGGAAAGGTCCCGAGAGGCGCCGAGACGTGGCGGGAAACCTTACTGCGCTGGCATGCGACGCAAGAGCGCGCCCATGCGCCGCAGTCCTTCCGCATAGAGGGCCAAACGAAGCGGTCACCCACCAGGCGCGCGCTCGCACGCGCACTCGGGTGGCTGAGGTTGTGGAGCCGCTGGAACGCAGCGCGGCGGAATGATGCGGGGAGATACGGTCTCGGCTTGCCGGTGGATGTGTCACAGGTCACCCTGATGTCTGTGCCTGGAATAGAGAGCAGTTCGAGTTTTAGTGAGGAGTCAGTGCGGCATTTGGCGAGCTCTTCATCTGAAGCTTGGGCCTCGGCGAGTGCGCTGTAATCGAGCACTCCAGTAGCGGAAACTGCCTCTATCCGAGACATGGTGTCTGCCACTATGTTGTCCTCTCCTTTTATATGAACTATATCGGTAGTAAATTGGCTTATAAAGCTAAGTTGGTTGAGCTGGGCCGGTGGAAGCTTTTCTCGCTGCTGCCCGAACGCATATACGAGAGGTTTGTGGTCAGTGTAGACAGTCACGTGTTGGGCTTCCAGTATGTGTCTGAAATGCTGAACGCTCTCGTATATGGCGAGCAGCTCGCGATAATAGGCCGGCCACTGCGTTTGCTTGGGTTTTAGCTTCCTGCTAAAATAAGCCAACGGTTCCCAGGTGTTGCTGTTCTTTTTCTGCTGCTGAAGACAGGAACCGATGTGGGTGCCTGAAGCATCTGTGAACAGCCCGAGTTCAGCTTGGTTGTCAGGATGGGACAACATAGTGACAGTCGATAGGCTATCCTTGCATTTCTCAAAACTTCTTTCCAGTTCCGGCGTCCATGGGAAAGGTTTTTGACCCTTACCATGTGTGGCAGCAATGGCATCGACAAGGGGAGCTTGGAACCTAGCAGCATCAGGCAAATGTCTCCGATAAAAATTCAGCATACCCAAGAATCTGCGCATCCCTTGCACAGTTTTAGGTGGGGGAAAATCGCGCAGGGCCTGGATGCGGTCTGCTGGGGGAGAAGTGCCTTGCGCGGATATGCGATACCCGAGAAAGGTCACCACTGGCGCGCCAAGGACACACTTGGCAGGGTTCACGACGACGCCATACTCGTGTAGCCGCTGGAACAGCATGCGCAGATGTTCTGCGTGCGCAGCGTGGCTCTCTGAGTGGACAAGAATGTCATCGACGTATGTGAAACAAAAATCAAGCCCCCGCACCACCTCATCGATGAATCGTTGAAACGATTGGCCAGCATTCCGCAACCCAAAAGTCATAAAGGGGAATTCGTACAGTCCAAACGGTGTTATTATTGAAGTTTTACAAATATCGCTTGGGTGGACTGGAATCTGCTGGTATGCCTTGACCAGATCGACTGTGCTGAACACAGAGGATCCGGCCAGGCTCTGAGTAAAATCCCCAATATGACGGATCGGGTAGCGGTCTGGAATGGTGCGGGAGTTGAGACGGCGATAGTCGCCGCAAGGTCGCCAGGTCGCATCCTTCTTGGGCGCTAGGTGTAGTGGAGACGCCCACGAGCTGCTGGATGGCCTCGCAGTGCCAGAGCGGACCATAGCGTCGAACTCCTTTTGCGCGATGCGGAGCTTGTCCGGAGCGAGGCGGCGGGGACGGCAGGTGACCGGCGGACCATCAGTGGTGTTGATATGATGCACAGTTGAGTGCTTGATCACCCGGTTGATGCCAGGGGGTCGAGTCACCTCCGGGAACTCGGCGAGCAGGCGCTCATAAGGCGAGTCACCGCTGCAGGTGACTGCCCGGACACTCTCCTGGGAGATACTCGCTGCTGAGGCTGCCACCGACAGCTTGGTCGTGCCGTCAATCAACCGCGTATGTCTGCAATCAGGTAGTAGGTTGTAAAAACTAAGAAAGTCAGAGCCTAAGATTGGTGTGCTCACGTCGGCTATTATAAAGTTCCATGTGAAATCACGGCGCAGTCCTAAATTTAAGTTTAAAGTTATGCTACCATAAGTTTGAATGTTGGTACCATTTGCAGCGCATAGGTCGTAACCGCTGCCCGTGATACGCCCTTTGACCAATCGCCGTGGATAGCAACAAATGTCAGAGCCGGTGTCAACCAGAAATCTCTGGTTGGTACACCGGTCGACTATAAAGAGGCGACGGCTGGGTGCAGGGCGATCGGTATTCGCCATTACCGACCGCTGTTGGCGTTTCCCGAGTCCTTGGACCAGGAACAGGGGGCATTGCATTTCTTGGCCTTTGCGGCAAAGTGGTTATGATACCAACACAAATCACTATTAAATTGTGAGCGACTACGGCTGCGGCTGTGACCTCTGTTAGGTCGGCGCTGTTGGGAACGACTACGGTTTTGTGTGTTGGTGGTGAGTGATGCTACCACCCGAGTCAATTCAGCGACTTGATTTTGTAATGAAACCAAAGCGTTTGGTTCTGGTTGTGGAAAAGGAGGAGACACCGCACAGACCTCGGTAGGCAGGCCCTGAATGTCCATTAGGGTATCTGCCAGTTCCGAAAGTTCGCCTAGGTCCTGCAGCCGCTGAGCTGCCAGCACTATCTGGATCTGACGGGGCAGACGGCTGCTCCAGATCTGCCTCATCAGATCGTCAGGGAAGGTGGGGCCAGCCAGTGACTTTAGGTGACGCAGGAAGGACGAAGATTTTCGGTCCCCGATAGCCTCTTTTTCCAAGAGTCGTCGGATTTTCTCTTCATAGGAATCTGAAAACCGTGAAATTATGGCCTTTTTGAGTGTGGTGTAAGGATTATCCGAGGGAGGTTGTGTGACGATGTCCTCCACCTCTTTAGTGCAGGAGGTGTCGAGGTGGGCAATAGCAAAACTGAACTTAGTGCTTTCCTGCGTTATTTTGTTAATATTGAACTGCGCCTCAAGGCTAGCAAACCACAGGGCGGGTCTGTCTTTACAAAAAGGCGGCGTGCGAATTGACACCCTGTTTACAAAATGTGTCCCTCCAGATGCATCGCGGGAATCCTCCCCATCACCACTAGTGGCCATTATTATTCACAGATCGGTTAATATACTCCAAACAAGATGCAAAGCTTACATACAAGAGGTTATTCACAAAAAGAAACCTTGTTTACAAAACATAAACCAAAAGAAAAACATACGCACAATCGACAAACACAAGTTAAAATGCACAAAAACACACAATTTGCAGCCCTCAGCTAGGCTATTATTTGCTAAGACTAGGTTTATTAGTATTTATAGCAAGAATGATAGCAAAAAACAAAATGTATTACGTAAACACGAAAAGAAAACAAAACGAATGTCAGTTCGCCTAGGTCCTGCAGCCGCTAGGTCCTGTAGTCTTCAGAGCCAACCTTTACCAACGTGCTCATCCTTCTATTTCAAAACAGTAGGCGAAGTGGATGTTAGGAAACACATTATTTCTATTTCTTCGACTGCTGTGGGCAATGATCAGGTTTGTTCCCGAATGATATCCCTTATCCTTCCCGAACTATTGTCAGTATTGACTCACATTTTCAACTTCTCCCTGTCAAGTAGTTCATTCCCTGAGGCATGGAAACGTGCCTTCATCATCCCTCTCCCTAAAACTCCTAATCCATCATCACTATCACACTTTAGACCTATTTCTATTTTACCTTTCCTTTCCAAAGTCCTCGAACACATTGTCCACAAGCAGCTCACTGACTTTATTTCTTCTAACAATCTTCTTTCCCCTCTCCAATCTGGATTCCGCACTGGTCACAGCACTGTAACGGCTCTTCTGAAAGTCACAGATGACTTTCGACTTGCTATGGAAAATAAATCTCTGACTGTCCTTACCCTGCTTGATTTCAGTTGCGCGTTTAATTCAGTAGACTTTGATGTTCTCCTTGCAGTTCTTCGTTCTCTTAATATGTCCTCTTCCGCCATTGTCTGGTTTAACTCTTATCTTCGTGGTCGCTCGCAGCGGGTCCGCTCTGACGAGGCTTACTCAGACTGGTGTGACCTTGTTGCGGGTGTCCCACAGGGTGGCGTACTTTCCCCTTTACTCTTCTCTGTTTTTATTAACACAGTCACCTCAGTGATTTCCTCGAGCTTCCATCTCTATGCAGACGACTTACAACTTTACCGTCACTTCAATCTCGCTGATGTCGATACGGCTATCACAGAGCTTAATGCGGATTTACAACGCATATGCGATTGGGCGGTGTCCTTTGGGCTACTGGTCAATCCCAAAAAATCTGTGGCAATGATCATCGGCAGCAGTTATATGTGTAAGCAATTGGATAACAATAATTTACCATCTATCATTTACAACGGTACCCCCATTGCTTACACCAACACAGCAAAAAATCTGGGCATTACTTTGGACTCAAACTTATCGTGGACAGCACAAGTAAATGACTTAAGCCGTAGAATCCATTATTCGTTTCACTCCCTCAAGCGCCTCCAAAACTTCTTACCCTTAACTACTAAGATCACGTTGGCACAAACTCTACTTCTTCCCGTCTTAGACTACGCCGACTCTTGTTACCTTGACGTCACTGAGGAGCTTTTGAATAAACTTGAGCGGCTTCAAAATCTCTGTATCCGATTTATTTTTGGTCTACGAAAGTATGACCATGTCTCTGAATTTCGAAAGCAGCTCAAGTGGCTCCCAATCCGCCTTCGACGGAACACTCATATATTGTCTTCCCTTTTTAACGTTCTTTTTAACCCCCGTGCCCCTAGCTATCTTCGGGAACGTTTCAACTTTTCTCGTCCTCAGGACTTACCCTGTCGCTCCCACATTAAATCCCTTCTCTCTATACCCTCACATCACACTGACTTCTTCTCTTATTCCTTTTGTGTACATGCTGCAAGACTGTGGAATTCTCTGCCACATACTGTCCGAGACAGCCCTTCGCTGGCTGTATTTAAGCGTAGAGTTAAAGAGCACTACCTTTCCCTGCAATAGGCTATTTATTTATTTATGTATATATATATATATATAGTAATATTTATGTATGTTTGTTATTTGATATATTTATTTATTATTTTTGTAGTTTAAGTTTAATTATAGTACAGTTTATGTAGGTATATTACGTATTTTGCACGCTCTATCTGCCTTTCCGATCAACTTTCCATGGCTCGGGTTTGCTGGAAGAAATTTCTTTTTAGAGATAAGCTAACCTTTTGTGTCGTATTTCTGTGTGTGATTTTATATATATTTGTCATGTGTGCAAAGAACTGTAAATAAATAAATAAATAAATAAATAAATAAATGATATAGGAAAAATACTTTGAAAAATTAATTCGTTTCAAAGCAGAGAAAAGTATACTTAAACATAAAACTTTATCTCGTAGACTGCAGAGTCTTTTAACTTCTCAGGTTGTAAAGACGTTGCCTATTCAAAAGAGATAAGCGAATGCAAAAGAAGACTCTTTTTCAGTGTGAAAGTGTAAAAACTATGGAACTGGTAGTGAACAGCGTTGTATTCAAATTTTCAAGTTATGCAAATGTCATCCACAACTTGCAAGCGGAGGGAAGTTTGAGCGCAAGTGGTGACTAACGGTCGGTCGGCGAGCTGCCGTCCTGCGATCTTATAACATTTACATTCATCCAATTTTCAGTAAGACATTGGATCTACGTATCACAACGCTACTGGTACACTCTCTCTAAAACTCACTCCTCTCTATCAATGTACAGATTGCCGTCATGACAATATTTTGAGAGTTATTTTGATGGACTTGTATTACAAGTATATAGGCTAATCACCAATCCCGGCTACCAGTCTCACCAATTTTAAGTTAATTTTAGTCCATAAGGACGAACTCGATGTACGTCTTATTGCTACAGCAAAATGTTTGAGTCCCCCTCCCCTATTTACCCATTCAGTACACGCGTGAAAAAAGCAGCTGCCATCAAACTCCAAAATAAATCATCAATAAATGAGAGCTAAATAAGTTAATTCCCTTTAGGGATTATTGGCGTGAGCGTATGTATGTATGTAAATAAGTTAAACGAATTCTAAAGTCAATTCTAATTTTGCGAATGCCTAAATTAGAATTGATTTTGGTCACATCGGAAGGCCCCGCCACTTGAATTTCCAAACTAAGGTACACAAACTGATACTTTAAACGACAGCTCGTGATGCTATTGCTCATTTATAACCTTTTAGTCATGTTTTAAATAGGTCACAGTGTTTCTTAGTCTAGTTTACTTAAACATCTCAATTTAACAAGCAAGGTATGCCTGATGTTAGGTGTTCAAATATGACACAATATGCTAATGTTATCTCCTAGTAAAGATTTTTTTTAATATTACTTTATTTATTTATTTAAGTGTAAGATAGACCGCAAACACAGCTGATAACAAAAACCATTTCTCCATTAACGTTCCTCTGGCCGCCTGCTACCAAGTCGGCAATTGCCTTAAAAAATCTTCGAAATACAAAAGTTAAATTTCCTCAATCGATAATGAAATGTACTTAATAAATGAGCACTTGTTTATGTAATCAGAGAACAAATCTTACCATTCTACTAAATAAGCAGCAATAAATGAAAATGCTAATGAAACTGTTCTCAAAGGGACGTCTGAAGAGAATGGCGAGATATTTTAAAGTTCGTTTGCGCCTAGAATGAGATGATAACAACGCTCTTAGTATTCAAGTCACGGAAGGTCGATCCACCTGCTTTTCATATCACGACGATTGCCCCTGAGGATTCGACTCTCTAGCGGAATGACAATTCTTGTCTATGAAAATCAATTGGGGAGAACGGCGATCTCCGGAGCCAGAGACAATTCCAATTTCATTAATGGCTTCCGTCGCCTCGTGCGGATGCCGCTTCGATCTCGTATCCGCAATTTGGGCCGGTCCATGGTATCGCACTGGCTTTTATTAGTGCCAGCAGGGTCATTCCGTACTTTATGCCACGCTGCTCCGGAGCGCTAAATACAGCTCACCGTCATTCCGGTCTATTGATGCTTCGTGTCAATTATCTGATTCTAACTCCTGTTTGATTTGGGTCGATTGTTACAGAGTTACTGTTCCTGAGCATTAGCATTATTTTACTGATTAAACTTATTTCGTTTGAAAAACTTTGTTCAGTAAATTCTAGTATCTTGGTTGGGACGTATATGGGATAATGACGATGACATGACGACAATCTTAATGCTATAAACCTTCGTTATTCTTTTACGAAATTAATACACATTTGTAACGTTACTTTTTTTAAAAAAATTAGTTTATGTAGATAACAACGTGATTAACATTTCATACCTCGAAAAACGACCAACGATAATATGTCTCAAAACTTTAATTGTTTCTCGCTATTCAGAAAAAAAAAGTTAATTTGGAAAGTTAGTCTGAAAATCCATTATGTTTCTTGTTCTCTTCACTATACCTTTTTGTTAACGGCCGGTTTGGTCGAATGGTAGTGGCGCTGCATCTTGATCGACGGGTCCTGAGTTCCATTCCCAGTCGGGGAAAATGTTTGCGTTAAAAGCAGATGTTTGTTTTCGGGTCATAGATATTCGTGTCTTTGTATATGTTCCAAGGGACACACGATAGAATGGAAAACCTAAGTGTTTTGAGTGTGTAGCGTTGATATTATTATATTATACCCAAGCATCTGTGGTATCAAAAAGATAATATGTTTCTATGGTTTGGGCCACTCTGTACTTAATGGCCAGTTGTTAGAGGACTTTCAACTTCAACAAATTTTCGTAAAGAGCCGAATAGAAGTCCTTATAGGTGAGGTGTTTGGTACCGTAATAACAACAGAGCTTTTGAAAAAAAAAAAATGAGTTCACCGACTTTTCCATTAATAATTCAATAAGTGAGTGCATCTAACCAATATTCCAAGAATGTTTTACACACTATTAACATATTCAATAAAGCTAAGCACATCAATATGTAAAAGAATTTCGTAAGTAACTTACAACCTTTCTATTCTCAAAGGGTGATTATAGAACTCTATAAAACGTTTGTAAAGAATAAAACACTACTCTTTAAATTCGAGGGTCGCTTTCTATTTCCCTGGGATTCCATTATCAGATCCTGACTTGATTACAACAACAAGACCGCCTTAGAAGAACAATCTTTCGAACAAAAAAATAATTTTGAAAATCGGTCCAAAAATGGCGGAGAAATCGATGAACATACATAAAAAAGATACATATAGTCATACACAGAAACTTCTATTTAAATGGATATGATACATATTCTGGAGGGTACAGCAATTCCGCAGCTGATCCAAGCCGAACTAGAATTCGACTAGATTACAGCGGGTTCGGTTTCACGTGCACGGATTACAGAGATTACACACGGCGTAATTACACTGGGCGTCAAAAATAAGTAGTACACTTTTCAAATTGCAATTACTCCTAAACTATAGTAGTTACACTTATGAAATAAAAAGCAGTTTATAGTAAACTTAACGAAGTTTATTAAAGTTATATTTTATTTGGCATGAATAAAGTTTCAAACTTAAAATTAAGATAAATACTAAAAAGTATCAATTTTTAACGATATGTCAACCACTTAATTTTCACGTTTTGGAACTTTTTCACAATTTAATAACTTGTGTTGCCGCCTCGGGCTCTAATTACAGCTTGGATCCGGTTTGGCATGCTGAACACTAAGTTTCGGAGGCGGTGTTGGGGAATATTTTCCCATTCTTCTATCAGCGCATGTTTTAGAGCCCTGAGTGTGGCAGGAGGTGGACTGCGCCTTCTGACTAGCCTCCCAAGCTCATCCCAGGCGTGTTCAATCGGGTTGAGATCTGGGCTTCTCGATGGCCAAGCCATCAAGTTG
The DNA here is from genome assembly GCA_949987775.1 of Aproaerema taeniolella. Taxonomy (NCBI): domain Eukaryota; kingdom Metazoa; phylum Arthropoda; class Insecta; order Lepidoptera; family Gelechiidae; genus Aproaerema; species Aproaerema taeniolella. Next base: position 13,553,701 of record OX465250.1, read on the forward strand.
ATGCCAACCTCCTGAATGTACTCTTGTACGTGGTGAGCAGTGTGTGGCCGGGCGTTATCATGCATTAGGATGGCTCCATCACCCATATTTATTAAATATGGCCCTGCATACTCGTTGAGGATCTCCGAGGCATATCTTTCACCAGTCAAAGTCCCATTTTCTATTACCACAAGCTCTGTGCGACTCTCTGAAGAGATACCAGCCCATACGTGTACAGAGCCCCCGCCATATTGGACTCTTTCCGAGATACAAGCTTGAATGTATCGCTCACCGGGTCGTCTGTAGACTCTCCGCCGTCCATCTGAAGTGTATAAAGAGAATCGAGACTCATCTGTGAATAAAACTCTAGCCGATTCTTCTTCGCCCCATTGTACGTGTTGACGGGCGTAGCGTAGTCTTGCTACGCGATGCTCTGTCTCAAGTTTGGGGCCATTTGCTGGTCTTAGAGGCTTCAGGTTAGCTTCAGCAAGTCTTCTTCTCACTGTACTCTCACTGATGTAGTCTGTTCGGGTCCGAAGAAGCTGTTGCTGAACCTCAACTGCATTAAGGTGTCGATTTCTTAACACAGTGTAAACAATAAAGCGATCTTCTCGGGTACTTGTGCACCTGGGTCTGCCATTACCTCGTCTCCTTAGATGGTTTCCAGTCTCTTCGTACCTTTGCTTTACTCGCTGAACCGTTCTTAAAGTTACACCCACCCTCCTTGCAGTACGACGCATACTGATGCCCACTTCGAGAAAAGCTAAGATTCTTGCACATTCTTCTGGTGAAAGAGGCATGATTAGTCAAATTTACTCTCTGAAGATACCTATGCTTTTCAATTACAATTGCTTTATCAGCAGCGAATGTGTCAAACACAAAAATCCTAAGTAAGACAACACCTTTCAACAGTTTAAAAAAAGTGTTTTTATTTATTCGTTTTTTTTAAAGTCAAGCATTATAAGTTCTTATAATGCATGAAGTTTTTATTGAATAAGATTAAATTTTCTTTTTAACCTTTTTTGTTTCAAAGGTCTAAGTTTTATAGTTTGGGAGAAATCGCAATTTTAAAACTGTACTACTTATTTTTGACGCCCAGTGTAGTTTCTCCCAGGTAGGTTCGTGATTTTCCGCTAACAAAATTGATTCAAACAACTGGCATTTGTTATGTTGCCGATATTGATAGTGAGCACTTCTATGGTATAACACTTGGATATTGATAGACAGAAACAATTTTATTTTTTATCTGTGTTTTACATATCCCTAATACTCTCTGCCACATAGTTGAACTAATCAGAAAACAAATTACGAACATTATTATTAAATATTAGCTTTCCACCTGAAACTTCGTTCCCGTGAGAATTTGTAAAAATTAGGTAGCTTATGTATGTATCGTTCTGATGTCTAAGCTATATTATTGCAACAAAGTTTCATTAAAAACCATTCAGTAGTTTTTGCGTGAAAAAGTAACAAACATCCATAATGTACATAATTTCATGTTTGTAATATTAGTAAGGATTTTATTGCACAAAAAACAGGAAATCATGGAAAAAATGTCTGTGCATTATGATTGTGATATTGCAACATACAGATGGGTGACGATTGAGGAGGTGAATCAGCCCACAAAACTAAACAAGCTTCCCCAAGGAACAGGTCAATATAAGAAAGAAAATTCACCTCTACATGTAACTTGTGCAAATCAGCTGATCTGTGTTTCTTTGGAAAGTCAAAAATTTTTTGAGCATTTTATATGTATAGCTTCCTGGAGAAAAGGGAAAATCTATCACTACAAATTCACGAACTAATTTCAAGTCACCCCATATATTTTTTATAATGAGATAAAAATGTAATTAATAATAGGTCTTTACCTATGAAATAGTAGCCGTTTTTCATACAATATTTTTGGAAAACTGAATTTTCCATACTAACGTTTTTGGATTTTTCTCGGGAATGCGAAATTCAAATTTAACAAAATTTTGTAGGAAGGTTTGGACAACATTAAGTTAATTTTCATCATACTTACTTGATTGAAAGTTGTAACTGTTACAAAGGTACAGCAAAAATAAGCAATGAAACGGGCAACGGATGAAACGAGCTATATTTGAGCTTCTTTTTCAGCAAATAAATCTAAAGTAAATATGTATTAATTTGACTCAATATCTCCGTTATATGGCCAAGGTTTTAAATAAAAAACAATTTAGTAATAGCTGTACAATCAAATAAATTATGAATAGAATAAAGCTTGAGAAAAAATCGGCAATTTCATAGGTAATTTGTCTGTTAAACAGCAATGCGCGAGCTCAGCATCAAACTGAGCAGCGCCGCGCCGTCGTCGAGTGCGGTCGGTGTGCGGCGAACCGGAGCCAATGACGCAAGACGCTGCACAAGAAACTGAACCAAACAAAACTTTGCAAAAAATTGGGGCGACGACGCCTGCGCAACGCCACCTTGACACGGCCGCCCTTGACTCCGGAGAAAACGGCGTGACAATGAGACTCATCTCTCCACTTCGCATCAGTAAGAAGGGCCAAGGGCCCACTTGTCTTTCTAGCCATGTCTGTGAAAATTACAGTACCTAACCTAACACATTTTTTTTGTATAATATAGTTTTATATTCATTATTCAAGTGAGTAACCAAATAGACCATAATCTACAGGGCTTTAGGTATATTCCCCTAGGAACATAGGTCAAAATACGAAAAATAAAATTTTGATCTTCCATACAAAATACGCTATATGCTGATAGGTTTGTATGGGAACTAAAATTTTTTTATTCGTATTTTGACCTGTTTCTTGGGAAAGTTGTTCAGTTTCATGGACTGATTAACCACCCCATAGGTTGAAAGAGAGATACCTAAAGCCCTGTATACACTAATCGAATACAATATTGTGGAATTTTAATCACCTGATAAACCTATGGATGACATGAATCGCATCAGCAACGTAGGTCGAAAACGACTTTAAAATCAGTAATTTAGAGGTCGGTTTAATTTTGAATTTACATTAATCGGTTTATTGATTGTTGTAGTATTGTACCTACCTGCTGTGTTTTCTTGGTGTGTTTTATTTTAATTTCCTGTTTCTCTGTAATTAGTTAATTACTTAGATATTGGTATTATTAAGCAATACTCGAAGTCCGTTTGTACTACAAAGAACGTTAATTGCTCTGAATCCCTTACGTATGTCGTCTAAAGATTCTAAAAGTAGTTTTCTTTTATAATTTCGCAACGGCTCAGATAATAATTCCGTGGCCTCTTGAATGCATGGCCAGACATAGATCTATTTGCATGTAAATGGGCAACAATATTGGGAGAAATTCACAAAAATTGTGAAAATATTTTATAAGTTTATATTTCTTGTTTCCTGTTTAGTTATTAGGTTAGCCTGTAAGACTAAGCATTGTACATAAATAAATAAATAATTGAATATGCAATTTTGGCTTCCAGAGCTTCAAACATATTGCTCACTATTCAAATAGATTACAAATTCATACAAATGGAGCACTAAATATTATCCAGAAGTTAATCATATCACATCCGAAAATTTGTCTTATCTTGATGCACAAATTAAAAAAAATCTTTAGAGTCAGAATGAACGATCTCTCTACAACTCTACACCATATCAAATACGGCAAGAAGTATGTTCGTAAGAATTAGAATAGGTACCTAGTTACAGATGTAACGTGACTTTAAAATAGGTAGCGAAACCTTAGGGGGGTAATTTTCCGTATTCAACTGAACAATTTCCCATAATGAACCCATATGCAACACTCTTAGAGGAAATAGCTGATTGCACACGTTGCATGGAGAGGCGAACATGTTTTTTTTAACGACCTATTTTTCTTGGGGAAAGTTTATCAATTTCGTGGGCTGATTCTCATCATTTATTTTCGTTAACTAGTTTAAATTCAACCAATATAACGCTGTCATTTAAAAATTCTACATTAAACTTATACAGTGTGTTTTTTTTAACTGGGACAGTATGGGGAAATCCAAAACCATAGAATATACAGGGAAACGGCCTTAGGAACAATTTTTTTTTTTTGTGAAAAAAAATTTGATATAGTAATTTTTTTGGTCAAGCGTGAGTTGTCCATAGAAATGAGTCTTTTTGAAAAAAAATTCAAAATTGAGTCATTTTGGTTTTTTTTTAATTAAATTTCACTAACTTCTGCTGCTCAGATTATTTTCTTCCAATACAATGATTTATTCCCTGTGTGAAACTGAGTCGATCCGCAGCAAAAAACATTTTTTCCAAAATGACTCATTTCTATGGACAACTCACGCTTGACCAAAAAATTACTATGTAAAAATTTTTTTCACAATCAAAGAATAAATGGTTCCTAAAGCCGTTTCCCTGTATCTTCTATGGTTTTGGATGTTCCCATACTGTCCCAGTTAAAAAAACACACCGTATAATAAAAGTAACAAAGTTAGTAACATCAACAAAAACCTCGTGGAAAGGAAAACCAACATTTGTTATTCACTTTATTTCGCTTGTGACAATATTTGCTTAAATTAAACTTCTTTCATAATTTTGGTTCTTCACGGAAACTTTTTACAACTTCTTATTATGAAGGTCGATGAAATCGTAAATTCTTCCTGGAATGTATATGTTACCGGTAACGTGTGCCATCCGGGGCTTGTATAGAGTCCCAGACATTCAATACAGTCCCTAGCCGAAATGAATTTTAATAGATAATTTATTATAAACATTGATTGCCTAATATATACAATGCCGAGAGCCATCTATAAGTGATGTATGAAATCAATATTTTATGGTAGAATTGGTAGATAAGGGTTAACGAAGTTCTTCATACACTATTGACCATACCTACACGATAAGAAGAAGATGGTAGATTTTATATGAATATTAAAAAACATATGTAATCAAATTGAGTTTGTCTAATTAAGGAATGATTAGGATTCTTTTAAATATAATAATAAAATACTTTATTCCATACAAAGCGATATACAAACGGCAAAAAGTAGGCACAATAAAATGTTGGGACAGCCTTTCGTCCCATTCTAAAGAGCAATATCTTATCATTTATTTATTTATTTACTGTTTATTGTACACAATAGACATACAAAAATAAACATACAAGAGAGAGACGACACAACAGGCACTGCTTATTTCTAGGTAGAAATTTCTTACAGCAGACCTAACAAGAGACATCATCATTGACTAAGGTTTTAACAAAACGGTCTCTTTTTTAGTAATGTCCTTTCTTTTGGGCAGGTTGCGCCATTTTATTACTGAGTTCTCATAGCCACCTCTATCATCAGATCACCTTTATGTCATAATAATATTGCATTGTCATCTAATTTACATGCGCATCCAAAAGATACGGGGTATAAAGGACAGCTTAGCAAATACCGCAAAGGTGGAATCTATTCTTAACTATGATCAGCTATCATTTTTTTTTCCGGAAACGAGTTGAGGAGTTTTCGTTATTTGGCTACTTTCGTGCTACGCAATGTACCGCAACAATGCACCCTGCATGCTCCCGTGAAGCGCCGCTAAAAGAATAAAATGTAAATTGCTATTATTGTTTATCGCAAAATTTATTCGAAAAAATCATAATTTGAAATTTTTCTGAAGGAAAAATTCACAGTAAATCATTTAGAAATCCACTGTAAAATTATTCAGAACGATGGTCTGAATTCAGAGTTTCAGTTTTTGCTAAGCCATCCACCTTTTATAGTTTCTGTGAGTATTACTGTTTTACCCGTAAGGATTTAGGGATTGTAAACAATGCCTAGGAATTCTATACAATCCCGGATTTTGTACATTGCCAGTAACATACATCTATACTAATATTATAAAGCTAAAGAGTTTGTTTGTTTGTTTGTTTGTTTGTTTGTTTGTTTGTTTGAACGCGCTAATCTCCGAAACTACTGGTTCGAATTGAATAATTCTTTTTGTGTTGGATAGTCCAGTTATCGAGGAAGGCTATAGGCTATATAACATCACGCTACGACCAATAGGAGCAAAGATATAGTGGTAAATGTGTAAAAAACAGGAGAAATTATACCTAGACTGACGGACATATCAACGCACAGCCTAAACGGCTAAACGTAGGCACTTGAAATTTAGAAGGGACGTAGCTTAGGTACCGCAGAGGTGCACTAAGAAAGGAATTCCCGAAATTCCCACGGGAACGGGAATTAGCGGGAAAATCCTTTTGTATGAAAAATCTAAACCGCTTAAGTTAGACGCTTGAAATTTGGCATGCAGGTACCTTAGTAAATTTAAAGCTAAGTTGCAACAGGATATTGCAAAATTCCCACGGGAACGGGAGTTAGCGGGAAAAAACTTTTGTATGTAAAATACTAAATCACGTAAGATAGATGTTTTCAATCTGTGTACTCTGTACAAAAAAAAAAAATAACACGCAAACGAAGTTGCGGGCATCAGCTATATTATCTATACTTATACTTATACTATTATACTAATATTATAAAGCTAAAGAGTTTGTTTGTTTGTTTGAACGCGCTAATCTCCGAAACTACTGGTTCGAATTGAATAATTCTTTTTGTGTTGGATAGTCCAGTTATCGAGGAAGGCTATAGGCTATATAACATCACGCTACGACCAATAGGAGCAAAGATATAGTGGTAAATGTGTAAAAAACAGGAGAAATTATACCTAGACTGACGGACATATCAACGCACAGCCTAAACGGCTAAACGTAGGCACTTGAAATTTAGAAGGGACGTAGCTTAGGTACCGCAGAGGTGCACTAAGAAAGGAATTCCCGAAATTCCCACGGGAACGGGAATTAGCGGGAAAATCCTTTTGTATGAAAAATCTAAACCGCTTAAGTTAGACGCTTGAAATTTGGCATGCAGGTACCTTAGTAAATTTAAAGCTAAGTTGCAACAGGATATTGCAAAATTCCCACGGGAACGGGAGTTAGCGGGAAAAAACTTTTGTATGTAAAAATCTAAATCACGTAAGATAGATGTTTTCAATCTGTGTACTCTGTACAAAAAAAAAATTAACACGCAAACGAAGTTGCGGGCATCAGCTAGTAAGAAATAAATATGCTTTGAAATGTTATTTTACGTCCTACTCATAAGAAGGAAAACATTCGGTTGATTTTTTGTATTTGTAGTATAAAATAACGGAAATAACATTCCGTTTGACTTACTTACTTACAGCTTCGAATTGTTTCGAGTTCTAAATCAGTTGAATGTATACGTAAAGAATAGTGCGTTGAGAACTAATTCAGGTCAGACGCGCAATGACCGCCAGCCATCGTCGCCCTGACATTAAAACTATGACCACTATACTATTGGCAATAGTATATAAGCTAAGAGAAAACAGCAACGGGTATCATTTGGCAATCATTGCTCAACAGAACCAGGAGAACAGGACAACATGAAAACTCTCGCCTTGGTGTGCCTCCTGACGTTGGTAGCTGCGGTCTCCGCTAAGGATATCCGTTATAAAAGAGATGTCGATTTAGTAGCAGCTGCTTCTGATCACTGGGAGAAGGGTGGTGGTGGCGAGCACCATGGTGACCATCACTCTGAGCACGGTGGACACGACGAAAAAGGATACAAGGGTCACCATGAGCACCACCACGGCAAACACGGACACTCAAACCATGAGGGCCACAAGGGACATTACGATGAACATGGTGGCCATAAAAAACATCATCACCACGACGATGGATACTATGACGAGCACCATCACGGAGAAAAAGGCGAGCACGGCCACGGACACGAGGAGCATGGTCACTGGCACAAGGGACACGACACAAAGGGACACCACGGCATCCACAAAGTAGATGAGTTCAAGAAGGACAAGCACTTCCACGACAAACACGGAGAATCAGGTTTCGAAGAGCATTACGGTGGCCATCACCACGAGGGCGGGTACAAGAAGGGCGGGCACTTCCACAAGGGTCACAAGCACGGCGAGCACCACGAACACGAGCACGGCAAGAAGGGACACCACGAGGAGGGTGGGCATCATCACGAGCACAAAGGTCATCACTCTGAGGGTGGTCACCACGACCACCATCATCACCACGAAGGACACGGCAGCAAGGGAGGCCACGAGGACCACAAGGGGTGGGACTGGAAAAAGGGACACAAATGAACTATCCCGAGCTTTAAAATTGAGACTTTTGTTATTGTTGATACTTTGTGATACACCGTTTGCGCTTTTACGTTTTTAAATATAAATTAGGTACTTTCTACTGTATCAGATTTTTATTTTAAACTAGCTGACCCGGCGAACTTCGTAAAGCCATTTTTTTTCTTCCCTGAACTTCCACGAATATTTCAAGACTAAAATTAGCCAAATTGGTTCAGCCGTTCTCGAGTTTTAGCGAGACCAACGAACAGCAATTCATTTTTATATATTAGAAGATGATAAGTAATTTTAGAGAGTGTGAACGAGAAGTACACATTTCCGATTCTCTGACTTATTTTTAACTATTGGCCGGTTGCCGCCCGCCGCCGCGTTGTTGCAGATTGGCCAACGCGCCCTTGATGACGTCAGTATTACGCGAAAGCTAAACAAATCTACCATAATCATTACCCGAAATAGCTGCTTCCGACCGGAAATAAGGAAACATTATTTATTTTTAGTTTGATTTATTATGATTACATTTCAATGAATGAAAGTGGACCTTTCCTATTTTTCGTAGTTACTGCTTTGATCACATATTCTAGGTAACCATGTCTCTCTAATAATAAAATACATAATGTTATTCATATTTCCAATCAATTGCTCTTCTCATATTACTTTGGCCCAAAAAACATCTACAGGAAAAATATACTTTTAGATGTTCCACGAAATACTTATAAAAAACATCATAAAACGAATACGTAGGAAAAACGAGTGACCCTTCTCGGAAGCACAAATACAAATATTACTATTTTTAATACTTTTTTTTAAAGTATCAAATAAACAAGTAATCAAATGCTGTCGGTGATAATTTGAGAAAATCTAAAAACGAGTACCTTCAATTCTTGTCGGCGTCACATTTAGCACATATAAAAAATAGCACAGTCTTGCAATCGTCCCCCGTGCGAAGATCAACATCATTTAGTCTTGTATACTTTTAGGAAATTAAGGTGTTAATTATTTAATTTCCCTAAAGGCGTCCGGAGCGATTCCATTCATCCCTCAAATTAGGTTTCGTGAACTATAACTACTAACAAAAAGATCCAGCTTCAATAAAATGTATATCAAAAAAATAATAATTAAATTATGAAGAATTGTGGTCATCATGAAACCCTTTAAGCACCTAAATTTACAAATGTGTATTATGAATGGAAATAAAGTGCGTTTTAATACAGGTGACAGCTGTTTTTAAAATAACTATTCAAGTTGTATAAAAGACAAATTAAATACACTGAAAATATGATTCCAGTCGCTTTTGGCCTTGACCGCCTACAAGCATAAAAGTCCCCCTAAGTGTGTTATTTTTAATTTTCCTCAAGTACTAATTTAGCCTCATATTTCTAAGGTTGGCTGGACGAAATCTATTGTAGTAATCTGAGTTTTTTGATACTAGTACTAAAAAAAAATTGTTTTATATTGCTACTAGCTTCCGCCCGCAACTTCGTCCCCTTATCGAAAAGTAACCTGTCACTCTCCAACAGGTACTGTCACAATCACAATGTAAACAATAGAAGAACAAACAAACAAATTGACATAAACATTTTCAAAATTAATACGAATAAATTGATAGTGGAAGAAATTTATTACTTTGTTTGTGCAATAAAGAATCCTTACTTCCTTAATAATATTATAAATGCGAAAGTAACTCTGTCTGTCTGTCTGTCCGTCTCTCATGCCTAAACTACTGAACCGATTTTGATGAAATTTGGTACAGGGATAGATTAGAGCCTGGGAAAGGACATAGGCTACATTTTATCCCACAGTTGGGCACGATATAACCTGTAGTCAACGCGGGCGAAGCCGCGGGCAGAAAGCTAGTATTATATAAAGAACCTAGTGGGGCTTTTTATAATTCGACTAACATTCCGCCCGGGGCTTCGTTCCCGTGGGAATTCGGGAAAATTATGTAGCCTATGTCCATCCGGGATAATGTAGCTTTCTAATGGTGAAAGAATTTTTCAAATCGGTCCTGTAGCTTCGGAGCCTATTCAATGCAAACAAACAAACAATTAAATCTTTCCTCTTTACAATATGTGTATAGATACAGAAAACGGCACGGAAAAATTGTATTACCATTGCCTCCTATGTAATATGTAGTAATACTAGAAGCTGAGAACATAGGGGGCAATGGTAATTCAAATTTTGAAGTGCCGTGCCGTGCCGTTCGAATGAGGGATTTTCTTTTCATTTTTTTTTAATTTTTCCCCAGTCGCCGGATAGATGGCGCTAAACTAGGTACGTTACTGCAAGGAACGGAACGTTACATTATTTTTGATTAATTCACTTGAACGTAATTTTGAGATCATAAAACGAAACGTTATTGTCATATCACATCAATATCACATCTACCACGCGTAGTTAGGCATTTTTACGAAAACAACGAACAAACAAAACTGAATTATAACAAAGTGCGAGAAAACCAGAATGATCGAAAGCCAAAGCAAACGAACAGAATATTTAATGCAATGTTTTTCTCCAAGCCTTTTGGCTTTGGCACCTAGTAACGGAGTCAGTTCAGCGCCATCTAGAGAGCTCTAGGGAACTACTTTTTTTTTAATACCCAAAAAGAAAACCTCCCATTATGAAAAGGCCCTACACACTGTGTGTTATGTACCCCAATGGATATCCATTGGTGAATATGTTACGGTGTGTTGTACCTTGGCATAATCAGATATCCAATTCAAATGGTCAAAAGTTCTTTATGATGTCTTTGTGTGAATTTTAGACAAATTACGGCAAAAATCAATGAAATTCTCAAAAATAAAAATGTTGGTCTCCCATACAAAGACAAATCAGCTGATTGCAGAAGTTGTATGGAAAGGTGAACATGTTTTTCCATATTTCGACCTATGTTTTTGGGGGAAAGTTTTTCAGTTTCGTGATACCTAGCCAAAATACATCTCTCTGCAAATAAACTTTGATTGTATTTCCAATCGTACGAGGAAATAGACTTTTCAGAGTTAGTTAGTCGCTCCCAGTCACGTTCTGATAATCTCGTATCGTAAAACTAATAAAACTTTGTCAGATAGGAACAATTCAAAATTGGCTGGCGACGCACCTTTCTCTACCTTTTAACTGACAAGTAAACAATATAATATGGTGTTATAGTGCATGTAGAATCGAAAGGTTTAAAAATATATTTACTTTTTAAAACTTTAAAAAAGTTTAAAAACTTTTCCTGAAATTTTTATCCGGCCTCAAATTCCAACTGTATCTAACATCCGGTTATAATACATACACGTAAATCTAGACACAGACTATTTGTTTATATTTAGGTACATGTACACAACTAGTTGTCTAAAGCTTTCTTTTTAATAAGTTTTATTGAAGTTATACCTGTTTCATCTTGCTAATACTAAAGATGAAAGATTTGATTGTTTGTTTGTTTGCATTGAATAGGCTCCGATGACCGATTTGAAAAATTCTTCCACCATTAGAAAGCTACATTATCCCCGATGGACATAGGGTACATAATTTTCCCGAATTCTCACGGGAACGAAGTCCCGGGCGGAATGCTATTGCTAATAAATGTTATTTAACATGTATCTAGGTCCTTGAAACAAAGGAAAATTGTATCTTGTATCTTATGTACGTATTACATTAGTTACTTTATATTACTTACTTAATATTATATCGTAAAAACTCCCTAATAAAAAATATTATGGATGTAAAAAAATGTACCTATAATATTTTTGGCTTCTACGTGTAAACTTAATTTTGTCAAACCCGTAATATTCTAATTTAATTTAGTATGATTATAATCTCTTGGAGTTTTTTAGTGGGTAGAAATCCCACATAACCTAGTTCCTCCCCCGGGGGCTGGGTACCTGAATCGCGGGTTTTTTCTCCACGTTAAACAAAAAAAAAGGTACTTTGTGAACCACCTATTAATATTTTGTTTTAATTTCGAAAACACGAAGTTTGCCGAGACACAATAAGAAATAGTTTATTATTATATGTATGAAAATGACTTATTTCTTTATTTTGTTTTCTTTTCTTTCTTTTTCTTTTGTACTTTTGCGCTACTCTCGGTTTTTCTTGTGTTTTTCCTTTCGCTTTGGGTTGCCTGGAAAAGATCGCTGTTTAGCGATAAGGCCGCCCTTGCACACTTTTGATTGTAAGATTATATTGTAAATATTTGTTTTTCCCTGAGATGTATGCATTAAAGTATTTATCTATCTATCTAATAAGAAAGTAGAAACACTGTATATATAAACAAAGGATAATACAGTAATTTCATATCCGCCCGTTCATCTATATGTCATGATGCATCTTTCGAAACTTCTGGATTCAAGGGACATACCTAGTAATTTTTATCTCTGTTTTTGTAGAAAAAAAAAAGAATTCTGTATCAAAATGTGCAGCGCAACGCTTCGGAAATGCAAGTATTGTGGTGCACGAGAACTGGAAGTGGAAATCTCTGTGACGACCTTGAAACTTGACTCTGTCGAGAAACGCTTCATTACCTAATCACGCCGCTTATATTGGTATATAAAATCAATTGCCGACGACGTAGTAATCATTCAGCGACTGAAACAATCCAACATGAGAGCTAGTCTCCTGGTAGTCTTCGGGCTGCTGGCTTTAGCCGCAGCCGCCTCCGCCCGGGACATTCGGGAGAAACGGGACGCGGATTTGGAGACTGCTGCCTCCCACCACGGACACCACTGGGACAAGGGCGGCGGCCACGAGGACCACGGACATCACCACCACGACCATGGCGGCCACCACCACAAGGGACACAAAGGACATCACGAACATCACCACGGCAAACACGGCCATCATCACCACGAAGGCCACAAGGGACATCACGGCGAGCACGGTGGGCATAAGAAGCATCACCACCACGATGACGGCTACCATCATCACCATCATCACGGCGAGAAGGGCGAGCATGGCCACGGTCACGAGGAGCACGGTCACTTCCACAAAGGACACGACACGAAGGGACACCACGGTGTGGAGAAACATGATGAATTCAAGAAGGACAAGCACTTCCACCACCACCACGGAGACAAGGGCTATAAAGAACATCACGGTGGACATCACCACGAGGGCGGCCACAAGAAGGGCGGACACTTCCACCACGGGCACAAACACGGCGGCCATCATGAACACCACCACGGCAAGAAGGGACACCACGAGGAGGGCGGTCACCATCACCACCACAAGGGCCACCACGGTGGTGGGGGCCACCACGAACACCACCACCACGACCATCACCACGATAAGAAGGGAGGGCACGAGGACCACAAACACTGGAGTCATAAATCTGGTCACTAAAATGTGGGTAACGATCTCACACTTATTGTTATTTGTTGTTTTATTACAAATAAGTGTTTTTGTTACTTTTTTACGAAAGACGAAATACATGTTATGAGTGGAAACTTGTTAATTTACTTTCCCAGAATCGCACAAAACATTGCTATACCCCGACAAAAACGAGAGGTGTTTAAGTTTGACGTGTCTATCCGTGTATCTGTGTGTCTGTTTGTGGCATCGTAGCTCCTAAATGAATGAACCGATTTCGATGCGGTTTTATGTGTTTGAAATCTGACATAATCGAGATGCTTCTTAGCTGTATTTGATCAAAATTAGTTAAGCCGTTTAAGAGTTATAATCCATAAATGTCGGGGGTTTTAATATTTTTTTATTATAGAGTTATTTAAATATGCCAAACATTTTAAAGAAACCTGCCAGAATTCAAAAGTCAAAAAGTCAGTCAAGACATGTGAGCCGTGAAGCTTTATTATTTGTTCAAAGTAGGTTCAATAAAATGTATTATGTTTGTAATACAAAGTAAATAATGATGAGAATCAGATTCACTTTTCGAATAACCTTTTCGAATTAGATTCACTTTAACTTATTTTAAGTGACATTGTAATGTTCTATGAAAAAAATACTATGAACTCTGAGTAATTGAATTCGATGACCGGTTTGGCCCAGTGGCTATATAGGAACGCTCTTCTGAATCGATGGTTCCGGGCTCGATTCTCGTCGGAGCAAACATTTTTGTAAAAAGCTGCGGCCCTCGACAAACTCGCGCATCACGCCACTCAGATTGCGGTGATACTTTACTTTTTTTTATTAAAAAAAACTTCACTTTGACTGTGCAAGGGTACCGCGCAAAGGTTTGCTTCTCTTTAACATTGTAATTTTGACATATTTTTAACATTTGGCCGCAGCGCATTTCCACGTAAGCATGTTGTGCTTGAGCTGCTGATGTTTGTGTCTTTGTAGGTCTTTGTTTGTGTCCCAAGGTGCCCATGATACACAAAAATCTAAGTACCTTTGACTATGTGGCGTTTATTTATTTTTCGACTATGAAATACATGGTGTACGTACAGTTTCAACGCCAGCTGGAGGGAAAGTTATCTAAATACTGAAGATAGGAAAACTTACTACATCGAACTATTTCTTTAAAAGCAAAATAAACTGCATTCAAAGAAATTTAGAAATACGCTTTCCACATCCGGGAACCGAACTGGCATAAATACAAAACATAACACCCTATACGTATCCTATAATTTTATGGCATCAATCGATAGGGTCAACCATAAGGATCAAATCTTTCTAACAGGTACGGTAAATTAATTCAATTTCAATTCAATATTTTATTGCTCTCATAATGGTAACATAGATGGAAACTTAAAATTAGTATCACATTATGACCCAGTAGGGCACGGCAAAGTTACAGAATAGTACTTATTCTAAACAGTTATGTTTTAAAACTTGTCGTATTATACATTGATATCATAACATAATATCACTTATTCTATTATAGTACAGTATCGCATCCTTAAATATGTAGGTATTAAATGAAAAAAAAGCTTACGCTCTCTATCTAAGTCTGATAACGAATGACAATCTAATTTTAATTACTATAAAATAATACAGCACTGCACTGTTCCAAAGAGTACAACAATAGTTTTTCAAATGGAAAAGTGCCGTTGACTGTACCTTTTTAAAATTCAATGCGAAAATTCCGTCTTAGAGCACGCATGGCTCATTGTACGAGCTTTTGTTTTATATAATTAGTTAAATTACAGTTCCACTGTTTACCAGCCACAGAATCAAGCATTTCTACTTATTATTGTAAAGTTTTGTTTAGGATGACCTTGACAATAACAGTAAGTGCAGGCAAGCGACAGCAATCGTTGCACAACACAGGTACAGAGAAAATCAGAGGCCAGTGTCTATAAATTGTTGCTGGCGGAAATAATGACAGCCATAGTGAAACACGACTGTTCGGAGACAAGAGCAACATGCGGGCTCTGACGCTATGGTGCCTAGCGGCGGTGGTGGCGCTGGCTGCAGGGCGGGACTTGAGGGAGAAGCAAGCGGCAGACCTCGAGACCGCAGCCAGCCACCACGAGAAAGGAGGAGGACACGAGCACCACGCGCATCACCACCATGACCACGGCGGCAAAGGACACAAAGGATATAAGGGACACCATCACCACGAACACGGCAAGAAAGGACACCACCACCATGAAGGACACAAGGGGCATCATGATGAGCACGGTGGTCACAAGAAGCACCACCACCATGACGACGGGCACCACCACGAGCATCATCACGGTGAGAAAGGTGAAAAGGGCCACGGATTTGAAGAAAAGGGACATTACCATAAAGGTCACTCCACAAAAGGTCATCATGGAATTCACAAAGTAGATGAGTTCAAAAAGAACAAACACTTCCATGATAAACATGGCGAGTCTGGATATGAGGAAGGTCACGGTGGACATCACCACGAACATGGACACAAGAAAGGAGGTCACTTCCACAAAGGTCATAAACATGGAGGTCACCATGAACACCACCACGGCAAGAAGGGACATCATGAGAAAGGCGGACATCATCACGAACACAAAGGTCACCATGATGAAGGCGGTCACCACGAGCACCACCACCACCACAAGGGTCACGGCAGCAAAGGAGGTCATGAAGACCACAAACACTGGGGCTACAAGAAAGGACACAAATAAGCCAAAGTATCTAATACCTAGATTAAGGGATTTTATTATTGTTATCGATTCTTCAGAAGTTACGTTCGACATTTTTGTAAATAGTTGTTTTATAGTTCTTTATTCCTTATTTATAGTTACATCAAATACAAAACTAATATAATAAAATATTGACTTAGTAGTATTACTGCCAAAGGTATGGAACGCTGTGCTCCAGGTATTAACATAAAATATACTTAAACGCAAGAGACGGCTTAACAAACACCCATTACATTTTCTCGGCCAAATATTTTCATAAAACAATGCATGTAAATAAAAACGTCACATTAAAAAAAATAACAGACCTACTTTAGAGTTGACCTTTGTAGCTATGTACTTAACGTTTAAAAATAACTAGCAAGCGTGGATACCTCTCTGCTTTTCCTCACCAGAAAATATAATTAATTTATTATTATTAATGTCATGTCACCACAAAATTTCATGTACTTTATTCAGTGGTATTTGTCTGCCGCGTAGTTATAACGCCAAAGCACTTTGAAATACGGAAAGTAGCAGGCACTATTACAAGAGTCGCGCTGAAATTTTGCGTTAACTTTGTTAAAAGGCGTTAAAACTATTGTTTTTTGAAACAAAATCATTCTGAACATCATTCATTCTGTTTTGTTTTTACTATTGCAAGGTAATAAAATAATAACATTAAAAAAACAGGTCTCCGAATTGCTAAATGGCTGGACATATCAACTGCAACTAAGGCCCGTATTACAGAAGGAGATTCAACTCTTCATCTATATTAATTTATATTGATTGTCTCTTTCTCTCACTATTAAAATGATAAAGACGACTGCCACTCAAGCATAGATAAGAGTCTGAGTCGCTTTCTGTAATACAGACCTAAAAACATGAGTTTTATTCAAAAGTATTAAGTATGAGATGAGACAGGCTATAAAAACAGACGTTAGCCCATCCAGCTTAATTTTATGTACTTATTTCAATTTTTTTTTTCGTTTTTTTGACCAATGTTTCTTGGGGAAGTTGTTCAGTTTCATGGACTGATTAACCACTCGAGAGGTTGAAAGAGATTTACCTAAAGCCCTGTATAGCTTAATTTGCTAAATTTGCTAAATTTAAACATGCGATGCCCATATAGAGAACACCATTGACCACGTAGATATGCTTTGAACCATACATTTTAAAATAAGGGTCGGCGAACTGTCACAGAGCCTCACTAGTTCGGATTACGGGTGACAGCGCCAGCATCCATAAATCCGGCACGAGGAGTGACGTCACTAAGTCCCGTACTCAGCCGGTAATTAGCGTAAAAGCGTTATCAATGAATTACCTACAGGACTACACTTCGCTTAAGTACCTATTCCAAACACTGAACATGCACTTTCTGATAAATTAAAAGACATTTTTACAGAAAATTTGTAACAAAAAAAAATTTGTAGAGCTATTGTTGTGTTGAAGTTTTTCTTTCTTCTGTATTCTTTTGAAGATAAATCTATAATGAAAGCCTTAAAAAGACCAGAACAGTAAGTAGTTACAATATAAAATGACGCTAACAATATCTGGTATATCCGTGTTCAGCGATAAATTGCAATTAAGTGGATTATGTATAAAGGAGTGCAGCTTGGGAGCCCGCTCAGTTACCCGGTACAAGATTTGAATTAATCTAGCTTCCAGCATAACTTCCATAATATTTTTCCTTTATTTCCTGGTATTACGCTTATATTCCAGAAATTAATTCAAGCCTGTAAATAATCACGTTTTGTGAAAGTGAATTATGATTTTTATTGTAAAATTGAACGTATTATTAAGAGTGATTGATTAAAGTAAATAAAGCAAATTTAACCAATAAAACAAGCAGTTGTGGTTACTACCTAAGACTGATAGGCCCACTTATAATTACTAGGGTACCTAGTTGATTATCATTTTAACCTAAAGTAAGCAGCTAACTAATGAATCCATAGCATATGATAAGATTTTACTAGAACGCTTTAGAGCTTCTTTAAAGTACCACAATAAATAGTTGATAATAATATGATACTTCCACGCCGCTGGACTGGAAGTGAACGGAAAACTTAGGTAAATCTAGGTACAGCTACCAAGTATTCCCAGGTATACTGTAAATCTCAATAAGTGGGACGCGAGGGTTTTGTTGTACAAGGGCGAAAACCTGACAAGCTCTAACCATTTCACCTATATTATAACATCATGTTTCATCTAATAAAACATGTCAATAAAACAAAAAATGGTTCATTAATCATTAAAATAAAACATTTTTTAATTATTTTTTCTCTCACTTATTTTTAAGATAATTACAACAACATGGTGCCAAATACAGTTCGGTAAATAAACTGTATTACCGGAGAGCGTTAAGCTATTAAATTACACAATTGGATTGTAAAGGGAAATAAATCACTGTGAATCGACTGGGGAAATCACCAACTAATTAGATACACCGCATTGTTTTTCCAATTAGGTTAAAACAAAATCTCTCGAGACTTTATTGTAACACCTATAGAGGTAGAGTTGAATCTGATTTCGGCACCCTCTGGTTGCGAGTTAAGAGAGGTTAATGTGCCCTTTTGCTTTGGCCTCTAAACTTTTCCGTTTCTCCCCCTAGACACTACCGTTTGGCACTACCAGTAGTCTTGGGTAAATTTTCTCTCCCATGACACTACTACTAAGCACAAGTAGTGCTGAAGGAGATATTGTTCTCCTGTGACACAACAGACACTAAAATCATTTCCCATGGCACTACTGACCAAGTGGCACTACTATTTGAAAATATAATAATTTATTTTCATTTCTCATACTCGGAAAGTAGTGTTTGTTATTTTGATCTGATTATTGGGTGGAAAATGCTGCTTCCCTCCATAGGGAGGGACAAACTCATACAAATTACTTCCCACCTAAGGGCCGGAATGAACTTTAAAAATAGAACTGCTGTCAGCTGTGAAGAGTTCATATTATGGGCTGAAATTACTAACATATTTTATTATAAACTTGACATTTGTAGCTATATTATGAGATAAATAAATCTAATCTAATCTAATCTATGTAAAAACAAAACTAATTTTAAAAAATGCTGCGGCCATGTGAGTTTCTAAACAGCCAGTGTGAACTTAGCGCAAACTTCTTTGAGCGGAATAAGCCGCAACAATTACGCGGTGAGTTCCATATTTAAAATTTAAAAAGTCGACATAAATTGGCGGGATACTAATCTGTTATGTACCTGTGTCTGTGACGGAATTCAAAAAAATAGATACTACTAATAATATTATACATTATCAATAAATAGTTTAGATAAACAAATAAAACTATTATTTTCCTCATATTCGAAATGAAAAGTAGAGTGTTTAACACGGGTAAAAGAATCAATTCCTACTCGGACTATAGCCGCCCTCAGGGTCAAAGGGTCAAAGAAAAGTAGGGTCAAACGAAGAAGGGTACGAACCATACGAATGCTTATGTATGTATTTAAATCGTTTAATGTATGTTTGTATGTATTTAATTGTAATCTTGACTTGTTTTAAGTGACATCCTGAATGTCCTATAAAATAAAGATTTTCTCTATTCTATTCCTCGCTGCGCTCGGGCGTCTAAATACCTCGGGAATTGATTCTTTCCACCCTCGATTAACAATCTACTATTCTTTCATCAAAAATATTTTTTTGGGTTAATTACACCATAATTACACAGGTATCTGATCATAACTAAGTATACCTATGTGTTTATTTATTTGTTAGTGTTTTTGCCGTGTGGTGATCAGTTGAGAATAACACCACCCCATCTCTTTCCGTGAGTGTCGTAAAAGGCGACTAAGGGAACACAAATCAGACCTGCCTCCTATTAATCCATCTGAGGCAACGACACCTCAGTTTCTTTTAAATTTGTGGTGTCGTCCTATGGTCTCATGCGGTGTGGTTCTGTAAAGGGCTGTCTGGTTCGCGACCACCCTCCTACCGAAGTAAGACGCAAAATAGCTTGCTGTGTTCGGTCGGTGCGTGGTAGTACCAGTGCCTTAATGGCATTATCTGGATTAACTTGCTCCATCGTCGACCTTATCTATGACCTTGGTAAAGAGTTAACCCATCTTATTATAAAAAAAATATGCATGAGAGGGTTTCAGCGTAATGTGCTTTTTTATGAATAATGGGTTCACTTTTGACCGCAATCTAGCCAAGGGGCAAAGTTATGTGGCAACTTAGCAAGCTCACCCAGAAGATGCCTGAACTTAGCAGGTGGTATATTCGCATCTACCTCCTGATCACACTCCCCCAAGTACATCTTATAAAAACACAGAGGCAAGTTACTTTGTGCCTATGAGCTAGGCTTTGGAGGTTAGTGCAGTAATACAACCGAATAATAGAACGAAATTTATTTGACTAAGTAATTATTATGTTAATGGATGGTGATCACAATGCATTTTTTCTTTACTGCAAAGTACTTTGATTTCGCAAGTCGTAAAGATTGTGTTGGACACTTTTAAAGGAAGGCAGCGTAGCGACAAAATTAAGTCCAATGCTATCAAACTTGTCGGCAGCTTCTTCATACAATTGCGTCACAGCTTTGTCAGATAATGTAACTTTCCTTTGCTATTATAGATCTACCCACTACACGTTCACGTGTATGAGGTTTTGACGAAGTTTTGATGAAATAAAGTGAAAAATCGTTTTTTATCAAAATCATTAATATTAATCAAGAAACCTAATATAATAAATCCGAAAGTATGTTTTATTGTCTAGCTTTTATGGCTGGGGATGGCTGTTTTTTGTTTGTCTTGCTTTTATGGCTAATCCCGCTGAATCGATTTTGATGATTTTGTACAGTCGAGGAAAAAGCTAGTGATAAATAGATTACTTTCCTGTAGCAATTACTAAGAGAGCGCTGTTCTTAAAATTACAACAGACATCCTTAATCTTAGGATCATTTTTATGCGTTTTGGGGCATTTTTAAGGGTGTCTGTTGTAATTTTAAAAACAGCGCTCTCCAAGTAGAATTACTGGAAATATAACACTTTAAACTTTCACGAGTTGAACATATAATTAAATTCTAAAACGGGTCTAAATTCGCGTATATATATTTATTTACCTATTCCCGACGTTTCGACCCGGTTGCACGCGCCGTGCCTACTGGAAAGCTCCTGCAACGGTCACTGTTTTACTTAAAACGCGGTTTACGGGAAAAAACCCCGTTAAGTACCATTTTTTTGCATTATTTTGAAACTTAATGTCTGCTTAAGTTTTTGAAAGGTTTTGGAAGCTTGTGGAGCGATTTAATGTTTATTTTTTTTTTAGATATTATTACTATCAATTACCGCCAAAAATTATATTCATAAATGTTCAAAAGAAAGAGAAAAAAATAAAATTCGATATCAGGTAGAAATGATGAAAAAAGTTATAAAATGCCTTATAACTTCTAAACTACAAATAATCGTAGAACATATATGGGGGTGATTCGTATGCCCCTGGTGATGGTCTACCTCCCTGGTGATGGTCTTCCGCTTATCACAATTTTTTGGGACTCCCTGTACAAAATAAGAACAAAAAATAGACAACATAGAATATAAATAAGTAGATATAAATAAATACCATGAAGTTTGAATTAATCAAAGAGTTTACGATAGTTCTGACGGATGATCGTTTCCTTCAGCACTACAAATATTTGAGTAGTGCCACGGGAGATGTTATTTTCCCTATTATACTACTGTTTAATACCGGTAGTGTCATGGGAGAGAAAATTTACCCAAGACACTACTGGTAGTGCCAAACAGTAGTGTCTAGGGGGAGAAACGAACTTTTCCGACTTTGTTACAAACAGACTTAGAAAACAATTATAGTTATACTACATAGTATGAAAAAGTTTTATTTTATTTTATTCCAACAATTGGGTGAGTTTAAATTAGTTAGCAAAAATTCATGATGTAAATCAGCCCACATACCTGTAATTTTACGTGAGAACGGTGTTCACAGAAACGAAATGAAATGCGCTTTAATTTATTTATTTAACTAGCCTATGATTATGTAGCGTTCTAATCCTTATTAATATTATAAATGCGAAAGTAACTCTGGCTGTCTGTCTGTCCGTCTTTCACGCCTAAACTACTGAACCGATTTTAATAAAATTTGGTACAGAGATAGATTAGAGCCTGGGAAAGGACTTAGGCTACATTTTATCCCATAGATGGGCACGATATAACCTGTAGTCCACGCGGGCGGAGCCGCGGGTGGAAAGCTAGTAGTAACATAAGTTTTGAAATCGGTCCAGTAGTTTTTGAGTTTATTCGTTACAAACATACAAATCTTTTCCCTTTATAATACAAATTACTATGGATGACGAAACCAACAACTAAAAAAATGAAAATGTCCAGAAAGGCAACGCCTCTAGCCTATTGCAGAAATCAATGTTCATGGCGTTTATGGGCTAGTTATATGAGTACTACAGTAGGCCAAAGCTACTCAAACTTTTAGATCCACATACCCTAAATAGATTTCCAGGAAAACAGCAAACCCCTTTTAAAGACCAATTAAAACCCGTCAAAAGGAATTTTGAAAATGTTTAATTTATTCATGTGAAGGCTATGCTTGTTCCTATAACTTCCGGTATTTCATTTTTTTCATGATAGGTGAAAATTACTTTCTCATAATTCATCAATCACCGTCATGCGTGGTAAGTACAAATAAGGTAAGCGGTTAAGTGAATTTATTTTCATATCGCCTCCGATTAACCCGATAGAATTTCGGTATCATGTAAAATAGTTTTATCATTATCGTTAAAATTCTCTGTGGAGTGCTACTAAGGGTACGTAAGAGGTACTTGTTCCCCACATTGGAAAACCCTGCTGTAGGCGGACGGGACAGGTAGTGCATTAGTCTCCGCGTCGGCATTCGGCCCGTCTCTCGACATGCTACTATAACACTCAAGTAGAACCACTTCCACCTACTATCCCGCTAACCGTTATTAAACCTAATTATGCTAAAAGCACACTCACTAGTCACTACTCAACTAACGTGCCCTATAAACTATTATAGGGTTACTACAAATAACTAAAACTTTGTTTTATTAACAGGTGCTTAGGTTACTTAAATACGTTGAACACCGTTTCGCAGAGCAAATTTTACTAAAAAGGGAATAAAAGTCCTGAATAAAATGTTTTTATTTTTGTAGTGTTCAACTCAGGTATGCAGTTTTATACATGCAGTTAAAATTTCATGCAAAATTAAGCTTAGGATTTCATTCATTTAGAAAATAATCGCAAAAAACAGTGCAGACAATTAGTTTATTCTTTTCTTTTTAAGTACAAAATCACACCTAAATTAACAATTTAGTCAATTAAGATAACTTACGTAGCACTTATTTTAATGATATCTCTTAAAAAAAAATCTCACGCGTTTAAGATTGACGCGTCTCTAGGTCAAAAACTTAAGTACGGAATGCTAATTTCTTGTTGCCCTTATCATAAATCCTTAAATCAAAATAAATAATTTAACGAATCGTCCTTAAACGCGAATAAAATATCTTTGGGTAAATTACCAGTCTAAAACTTAAGCGATCATTAAAAGAAAGAATATAACTAACGATGCTTTTTCTTGTATCCATATTTCTTATGATGGGTGTGCCCACCCTTCTTAGCATTGTCGTGATGGTGGTGGTAGTGTTCGTCGTGACCACCAGCATCTTTATGTCCCTTGTGCTCGTGATGATGTCCTCCTTTTTCGTGATGTCCTTTTTCTCCGTGCTCTTTCGCGTGATGACCACCATGATGATGACCTTTCTTGTAGTGTCCGCCCTTTTTGTGACCGTGTTCCTCGTGGAAGCCTCCATGCTTTTCCTCATGATGGGAGTCGCCCTCTTCATCGAAGAACGTCTTGTCCTTTTTGAACTCATCTAGTTTATGAATTTCGTGGTGTCCCTTTGTCGAGTGTCCTTTATTGTAATGTCCCTTTTCTTCGTATTTGTGGCCTTTTTCTCCTTTTTCACCTTTATGGTGTTCGTCGTAGTGGCCGTCATGGTGATGGTGTTCCTTTTTATGTCCTCCATTGTCATCGTATTCTCCCTTGTGCCGTTCCTCATCTCGGTGGCCCTTTTTTCCCTCCTCGTGGTGGTGGTGGCCCTTATATCCTTTGTGGCCCTTCTCACCGTGTTCGTTATCATGGTGCGCATGATGCTCCTTGCCACCTCCTTTTTTGTGTTCGGAATGGTGACTTTCTGGCTCTTTTTTCTTGTGGCCAGTAGCGGCAGGCACCTGGTCATGTTTTTCTAAATTATCCAGCAGATGCACTCTGTGAGGGAATTCACTGTTTTTAGCCGGCAAACGCCGCGCTTGCACTACCGCGAGAAACACAAAACATGCCACAGCGACGAGATGCCTCATGTCGCAGCACCGTTTAAATCAATCGGCACAGGTCCGGTGTACTTTAATTCTGAAATTGACAACATCTTAGATAGTAAAGCAGTTTTATATAAGAAGTTGTGCAAGCTACACTGAACGACGCGCCGCAAGACAGACTCCGCGTTCTTGCAACAAGCTGATTTTTGACAAAACACTAATTAACTTGTAATAACGTGAAATTAAAATCTAAATGGTTTGGAATCTAATTCAGCACCAATACAGGTCATTACAGTGTGGCAATTTAAATATCAAAACAGTAAGAAAAATCTTCAAACTCTACACTTTATCAATAGTTCAAATAATTACTCGTTTCAAAGTTACCTATGAATTCAAAAGTGTGAGGTGGTATAAGTCAACAGAAATAACGAATTTTTCTTTAAATTTGGTAGTTAAATTTTCTTTAACGGATTTTATATTAAATTACATAACAAATACCAGTCATAAATCACAAAAAAGACCGAAATATCAGTCTGCTTCTTATCGTGTAGGTATAGTCAAAGTGTGTGGTGAACTTGGCTAACCCTGGTCTCAGAGTTTTCAAACCAGCAAAGGACCCCACAACACTGGCATAACACTGGCAGTTTTTAAATATACACATCAACACTGTCTAGGGATATTGCACGATTTTTCATAGAAAAGAGGTCTGTTTGAGAAGCTATAATAAATTTTGTTTTACTCGAAATTTGTGAAAACGTGATGAAAATGAAAAAAAAATTGAGTAAATTCGACCATTTTCATACAAAAATCAGGTAAAAAGTGCGTTTTCGTTTCCATCACGTTTTCACAAATTTCAAGTAAAACACAATTTAGTAACTAGAATTGAAAATTTAAGTTTAGCACTTGCTCGCCTGAAAATTATAGCCCTCCATGTAGGTATCTCGAGTATGCTTTTATAGCTTCTCAAACCGGCCTCTTTTGTATGAAAAATCGTGCAATATCCCTAGACCGCGTTGATGTGTGTAGTATTGTATTGTTTTTCTTCTTAGGGAACTCATATATGACCTTAATATGCTCTTAATAATTTAATATCACCCAACATATGAACAATAAACTTTTTTTGAGAATGTCATATGGGTGACGACAGTTATTCAATGAGCAAAGGAAATTATTTATTCAGGCATTTTAAGGAAGTGCACCTCCTAACGTTTCATTTTTTAGTAAAGTTACCCTCATATCAGGGGCATTGATCCAATATCGTCCCCTGGCCGTGAAAATTACATGGTATGGTGAACTGGTGACAGTCACGCACAGCCGAGCCAGCTGTGACGCAACGCGATTTGTAAACAAACCACCAGATATTTTGTAAACAAACGTAATCCCAGCACAAATGAACCAGCTATAGCTGCAATATTTTTAATCCATGAAAAATCATTAAAAACTATAATATTAAAAACTTTTGAAAAACTCATTGTGCATAGAATAGTTTTTTCTATTCTATAAGGATTCCGACCTTAACTATACCAGTGACCTTTCTGTGTTTCAAAAGACGATTCTGCCCGACCCTGGATATTGAATCCTTAATATAATAACTTGATTAATTTTCCCTAAGACTTCTACCCACGTTGTGTCTAGTCTAGACAAATCATCGTTAATAGATATCTACATATAACTGCTACAGTATTACACATTTAAGATATAGACCGTAGCCTATTGGTTGATCTCTTTTATTAACGCTATTTACAAATATAAGTAGACACTATTCACTGCAGTCATTGATCTCAAATTGGTCAAATATAACTAGTTGTTTTTCTTTCGTGAAAAACGCGTATGATTTTAGTCAGCACTTAAAATAAATACTTGTAAAAAAATTACCAAATTAACCTGTACACGTTTACTTTTGAATACGGATGCTCAAGTAAGACGGTAGAAACGCATACTATAATAATAAAATAAATATTTGGGTATACTCACCAATTCTTCCATGCTGGGCTGGGAGTGAAAGAAAAACTTAGAATGTGCCAGCTACCTACTCTTCCCAGGAATACAGTAAAGTCTGTAAGTTTGATGCGAGGGTTTTGCTGTATAATGGGCGAAAGGCTGACCACCTCTCACCATTATACAACTTGTTCCATCTGGTAACCCTCACAAATTGTGTCAAACGTGGCATCGAGTAGTTCGTTAGAACCACTGATGCTCTATCAACCCCGTCAGGGATTATAGGTGTGAGCGTATGTATGTATGAAAACTCACCAAGTGGTAGAATTTATTTTCTTTTAACACTTTAAATCGCCATAATTCACCTGAATTATAAACATATTATTTAATTACCGACAGACCCGTATTTTTTCGTTTTATATCGTTTCATATAAACATTTCAAGCTAGATCGTCTGAAGCATGAAAATAAATCAACATTTTTGTATGGAAAAAAAATTACAACGTCCAACTGGCTTGAAACTTGGTAAAATAGTACTCTTGAACACAATTTGTGACACCCGTGTTTCTGCGTTTTAAAAATGTATTCTCTAAGATGTTAAAAAGGGGTATCAATTTCTGCACATTTTGGAAACAAAAATTTCATACGATCACGCCTATAATCCTTAACAGGATAGGCAGAGCATCAGTGGTATAATGGTGAGAGGTGGTCAGCCTTTCGCCCATTATACAGCAAAACCCTCGCATCCCACACTTAAAGACTTTTACTGTACACCTGGGAAGAGTTGGCACATTCAAGTTTTTCTTTTACCAGCATGGAATAAAAAAATTTTTTTTCCTTATTTACGTTCTATCAACGCTAATGAAACCGTAAGAAAAATTTGCGTACGCATTAAAAAAGTCACCCTGTATTCTAGAAATAAACGAAAAAGTTTTGCCACCCTGGTAAAATATACTTTGTTAGAATTTCAGGATTAGGGCCCTTTATGTTCACAATGCTCACTACTCGTATGCGTACATAAAAACTACGTTAGACAAACATGTTTTACTGAACACAAGATTTATACTTCTTTGCGAAATGATACCTACAGAGCATCCTTACTTGTAGTTAACAAACTTAATAGCTGTAATAAATCGTCCCTTTCTCCCTAGGTACGCTATTCATATCCAGGATTTGGGAGATCAGGTAATTATATTCATACATACAAACATATAGTGGACTGTAGTGGACTTTCACCTCTGTACTGCTATCTGACCTCCGTGATTCTTCTAGCTAAAAGGGTACTTAATTGAGTAATTTGTGCAGGAAACGTGCATATTCTGTCGCCTAATATGTAGGTTTCCTCACGATGTTTTCCCTAACCGTAAGAACATCGGTTAGCGTGCAACTAATACCTCAGAAAAACGGTAATTAACCTGGCAGTGCTGGGGATCGAACTCGGTAAGCACAGTGTAGTTCAGAGGGAGCGAACAGAGTATTCACAGAATGGCGGCTAGGAAACGGCTACAACTAATTCATATTTCCAACTACTTATAATAATGTCCCTGAGAATAAATTTTTCAGTAAGTGGTTTACTTACATCTTTAATTTTCTCTACATAAAATCGAAAAAATATCCCAACCTCGATGTGCAACAAATTATTATAATGAAGAAATATTCTCTAATATTTGTTACCGTTATTCCTTTCGAGAAACTTCCAAATAATTTTAGAAAGTCTCCCTTATCTTGCTTAGATGTTTCCGATTCGTTGGACTGTGGCTCTGGCGTAGTCGTTCTATTGGGAAACATTATCAATTTCAGTTCTGGCTGCAACTGCAAGTGTTTTAGAAAACTTGTCGATTGCAACCACAACTAATTCGCTGCCCACTTAAATGTAGGCCAATCTCGGGCACCGCTCTACTTTCTCAATACTGGCACTTTATCTGGCAGGAGCCGTTGCCAGCGACCCATACTACTGGCAGTTTTATGTAACTTTGTTGTTGAAATGCAACGTGCTGTGAAATCATTATGTTTAAAGTAAACAAATTACCCGGTGTTAGTGTCTATTAAATGGTGAAGGCTTTAGTGTACCTACAAAACTGGTGTGTAGGAATGGTAGCATACAAAATGAAAATGAAGCGTGTTTTTTAAATATTTTAATTAACAAAAATCACAGTCAACAAAACAATAAGAATTAATGACTTAACACAGCTTAAGCTTAATTAGATAGACGTAACTGGCATCGACGAAGACAAATCTTTGGAACGGACCAAAACTTATTTGTGTCCCTTCTTATGACCCCAGTGCTTATGGTCCTCATGTCCGCCTTTTTTGCCATGGTCATGGTGATGATGATGATGCTCGTGATGGCCACCTTCGTCGTGGTGATCCTTATGCTCGTGATGGTGTCCACCCTTCTCGTGGTGTCCTTTCTTGCCGTGCTCGTGGTGGTGGTGTCCACCGTGTTTGTGACCCTTGTGGAAGTGTCCGCCCTTCTTGTGTCCGTGCTCGTCATGATGTCCACCGTGATGCTCATGATGACCACCCTCATGATGCTTGTCGTGGAAATGCTTCTCCTTCTTGAACTCGTCATGTTTGTGAACACCATGGTGTCCCTTGGTAGAATGTCCCTTATGGTAGTGACCTTCTTCGTGATGACCGTGCCCCTTGTGTCCCTTTTCACCGTGATGATGCTCGTGGTGGTGTCCATCGTCATGGTGGTGGTGCTTCTTGTGACCACCGTGTTCGTCATGATGCCCCTTGTGTCCCTCATGGTGGTGGTGTCCTTTCTTGCCATGTTCGTGGTGATGATGGCCCTTGTATCCTTTGTGACCCTTCTCTCCATGATCGTGGTGGTGGTGCCCATGATGCTCGTGACCACCTCCCTTGTCCCACTTCCCACCGTGATGGGACGCGGCTCCTTCCAAGTCAGCACCGGCGTCCCGCTTTTCACGGGAAACCTCGCGAGCGCTGACGTAGGCCAGCGCGGCGAGGCCCGCGCAACATAACAGTATAGTCCTCATACTTCCGCTGTATCGATGAGGACAAACCGATGACTGATGTCAATACCGCTATCAAACAAGATTTTATACTGAAACTTAGTTTAGTGAGTATTGTAAGTATGAAAATTGTGTAAAGCTCCAAGGTTGCAAAGCGTAGCTCGGCCGTGCGGTAGCGGCGGGTATGGTTGCGCAGCCGTTGAGACACAACGCGAACAATTGAACCAAATAAACCGGAACAATTAATGCTTTTCTAAATAATAAAGGAGCAATCAAAAAGGTCACCTAAATAATTCTCATGCGCCGGCTGGCTGCGGGAGCAGGATGAGTCGGAGCACGATGAAGTAATAAGAAAGCAATTAAGCTGGATTACATTTATTACACACCATTACATTTAAACTTTAAATGTTAATTTATTACAAAATATATAAAACAGTATATTATGATCGGGCGTGCGCCTGCGACGGAAATTCAACTGGGTCTGTGTCATCCCAGCGAATAACAACTAGAAGTGTTCAATTAATATTACATACCTACTCAAAGGTTCAATTTCGAATTTGGATTAGGAATGCCGAAACTGAAGAGTAAAAATGTCGCGAAAAGAGAATGGAGAAGGAGGATGAAGACGAGGCGCATGCCACCTCGTCACACTCATATTACGTTTTCATTCATGCTGTGTGGTAGTCGGCGGAGTAGGAGAACAGGACCACTCTAGACGGAGGTCTAGTCTGGTGCACATACACAGCTCAGTACAAATAAGTTCAAATATCTTTACTTAATCTTTAAATTTTATTTTTTATTTTTTTATTATAAGATGGGTTAACTCTTGACCTCAATCTTGACCAAGGTCATAGATGAGGTCGACGATGGAACCCAGAAAACGCCTATAAGGCACTGGTACTCCCACGCACCGACGGAACACAGCAAGCTGTTTGGCGTCGGACTTCGGTAGGAGGGTGGTCGCGAACCAGACGGCCCTTTACAGAGCCTACCACACCGCATGAGACCATAGGACAACACCTCAGATTCATAAAAAAAATGAGGTGTTGTTGTTGCCTGAGATGGATTAATAGGAGGCAGGTCTCATTTGTGTTTCCTAAGTCGCCTCTTACGACACCCACGGAAAGAAGTGGGGTGGTGTTATTCTAAGCCGATCGCCACACGGATAAATATCTTTATCAGCACACAGAGAATGAAAACTACAAATGCATTGCTGGGCTCAATTCCCGGTTGGAGCACATTTCTCTTAGTTCGTTTGATCATAATCAATAAGTAGTGGTCGCTGTTGTCGCCACCAGTCGCAGTCGCAAATCTCTACACGGTGACCCTTTTTAACCGACTTCAAAAAAGGAAGAGGTTCATAATTCAACTGTTTTTTTTTTTATATTTGTTATTATGAATTGATTTTTGATGAAGCTTTTTTGAATTATAGTTACTTCAGCAGGCAGAGTA
Organism: Aproaerema taeniolella; assembly: GCA_949987775.1. NCBI lineage: Eukaryota > Metazoa > Arthropoda > Insecta > Lepidoptera > Gelechiidae > Aproaerema > Aproaerema taeniolella. Next base: position 13,584,493 of record OX465250.1, read on the forward strand.
GAGTACGATAGTGGCAGCGCCGCGACAACACCGCGGTCCCATGTCAAAATGTCAACATTGACAACGCCATAGGGCGAGCAAGCCTTTGCGCGGGATCTTCGCGCAATCAAAGTGAAGTTTCAGCGTGAGCCGAGTGCGAGTTTGTCGTTATCGTACTAGAGCTGCAGAGGTGGTCCTATATTTTGTCGAAATTAATTTAGTGCATTTTGAAAAATTCAACAAAACAAAAAACTTACACATTACATTACATCTAGATGACGTTTTAGGGTGTGGTTTTCTGCTGATAAGCATTGAAGTCGGTTGGTTGATTTAACGTGGAAAATTTATCAATAAGTTTACCAGCCAGCGAAGTAAGTTTACTTCTATTTAATATTCTTAAATTGCACTTACCTAATAATAGATTCCCAAGATCCGTGTTCATTTCCTGAAATGCATAAATAGTCTCCATTCGGTTGCTTTGGCAGGGATGCCAATGAAGGGGAGACTTTCTATGGTATCAATTTCCAAAAGTAAAGGTAGGTAAGCATTTTGAGTACTCATATTCTCAAAGTAATAACATGTCCTCAAACATATGTTTAACTAGCATTCCACCCGGGACTTCGTTCCCGTAGGAATTCGGGAAAATTAAGAATTATTAAGTATGTGGTTTTAGAGACTGGATACAAGTATTTTCATGGGAATTGGAAATAGTACTTATATTGAACTAATTCGTTACTGTTGCATACAGGAATCAGCAGCTCGAGTACGATGGTGATTATATTGAACTAATTCGTTACTGTTGCATACAGGAATCAGCAGCTCGAGTACGATGGTGATTATATTGAACTAATTCGTTACTGTTGCATACAGGAATCAGCAGCTCGAGTACGATGGTGATTATATTGAACTAATTCGTTACTGTTGCATACAGGAATCAGCAGCTCGAGTACGATGGTGATTATATTGAACTAATTCGTTACTGTTGCATACAGGAATCAGCGCTTAATGCGCCGCGGTCTTATGTCAAAATGTCAACATTGACAACGCTATAGGGCGAGCAAGCCTTTACGCGGGGGCCCTTGCGCAATCAAAGTGAAGTTTCACCGTCAGCCGAGTGGCGAGCCGCGCGAGTTTGTCGCCATCGTGCTCGAGCTGCAGAGAGGTTTATAACATAATAATAATAAAACATTTAATTTTTGGCTTATTTTATTAATGCAATCTTCAACAAGTATTGGAGTACTACAAGATAATATATTGTTAATAATTTTTACTCTAAATATCTATTAAATTTAATCTAAATATTTTTAATTCGTACAATATTTTATATAATAAATCACAATAGAATACCAACTTTTAGTTGACAAAATTATTTTAACTAAAGGAACATAGCTAAATATAGTTCATACAACTCTTAAAAGTGTCTCACACCCTGAAGTTTTTATTCCGATTCATTATTCAGTCCCAATAAACATAGATATTGTTAGTTCAGTATAGAATCGACCACTCAGGATTACATGTCATTACATTACCATTTTCATTTCAAAACTAGTCCGCTCCAAAACACATTTTACACACATGTCTATGTCGATTTCAAGGATGCATGGTGACTATATTATAGCTATATCTTTCGAGGAATCAGTGCGCGGTTTTGGAACGAACGTTTTTACTTACGAGACGAGCATCATTATTTTTTATTTTTCAGACACAAAAAAGAAGCATAAACCTCTAAGCCGGCGTAATAGAAATTATAAGAAATAAAAAATAAGTCTTAATGTTGCTGCCACTTACTACATACAGCAATATATATTCAACGTACAAATACGTAGACAACAAACATAATAAGAATACTATATGAAATCAAGTAGGTAGGTATTTAGATTTAAAGTATCAAGGGCTAACACGCTCAAGGGTCAATGTCGTTGGAAAACCTACCTTCTTATTCTGGCGCTTTAGCTTTATAAGATGTTGTAGTTTTAACTCTGTTCAGCGAGAGATGGTAAAAGAAATATAAAAAAATTCTAAACTCCAAACTAATCTTGAATGATAATTTTCCTGATGTGTGATGTGAGTCGCCGGCCTAGTCCTTAACAACAGCTGAGTGCCTTATACCCCCAAAGCTGTGCGGCAATATCATGCAAACTGCGATATCTAAGTGGCAATTGCTACTTGTAAGAAGTTTTAAATATTTATCACTCTCGCTGGATAGAGTTATTGCTTGACAAACTTTACATTACAATGAATATAAAAATAAAGATGAATGAATATATTTTAATGCCATGGTATCAAAACAAATAAAGAGGTAGTAATATAAATATTAATAGAAGTAGAAACTATCCAACACTATTATTTAACTAAGGTGCTAGAAAGGTATACGTACACCCATTATGTAGTTGCAAAAGTCTAAGTAAGCAATACAAAATTAAAGAATATAAATCGATTATAACAAAAACAACTGTTTGTTGTGGTACAATGAAAAAACATAAGTAACAACACAAAAAAATGAAGTGTGGACATTGAACCATCAGAGATCTATTCTAGGCCAAAAGACACATTCGACAGCCAGGCAAAACGAAGCCTCTTCCTTTTACATATAATTTAGTCTTTACAAATATTAAGATCAAGATCAAAACCCCAAAGAAAGAAACCTAACGTTATAATTAATTTAAACTTAGCTTAAGAAAGGATTTAGTAATTAAAACACATGCTTTTACGAGAATTTTATGTCGCGTTGTGAGAGCTTAGTTATTCGAAAGATGTAGTACAAATATGAAACAACACTGCACGACAATCGTGTTCAAATGAAATCTCAAAAACTTGATACATTTTCATGGATATAAAACATGGTCATTGATAGAATTGTCTTTTTTCATTCAAGAGTAGAGTTAAATTAATGAATAGCGTCTCTAGGCGACTGCAGATAGTGAAAGTGACCAATATAATATCAGACACTTTTATTAAAGATCTTTATATAAGTTGTTAGAATGTTTATTAAGATGGGGAAACTAGAAATTCAATTATTTATACGAAGCATAATCCTACGAATTGTCTAACCACATCAGTTGTATATTCTCTTTGATGGTGATCGATAGAGAATGTGCAAGTGTGGTGATAGTAGGAGCATAGTTGTGTGCGTGTACGTACGTGCGTACAAAGGATGTCTAGTTGAGATGGAAGCCGCGCTCGTTGGTGGCGGCAAGCAAACGCTCGCGAAGGACCTCCTTACACGAGTACTCCGGCAACTTGAGGTAGTGCACGCAAGTGTTCACTGAAGGATACGATCCGTCGCCGGCGTCAACCTGATAACAAAATTGTAGATCAATGTCAATGGACATCGTCGTAATTGAATGGTAGGATGTAACAATTATTCGAGTTCCGGGTTTGCCGGTTGGGGTAAACATTTATGTAAAAAGCATCTACGTACATTTAAAATATGTACCCCATTTTATAACATCAGGGAAGAACAGCATCAAGATTCAAACCATTTATCTATATATCTATATATATAAAAGAAAGTCGTGTTTGTTACAACACTTACAACTCGAGAACGGCTGGACTGATTTTGATCAAATTTGGTATGGAGGTAGCTGATACCCTGGATTAACACATAGGCTACAGAATTTTCAGAAATTCCCACGGGAACGAAGTTCCGGGCGTAAAGCTAGTTTGACATAAAACACAAAGCAAATAACGTATAATAATAAGCATCTCCCACCTCAGGCATATACGTTTAAAGGGAGATTCCTATGCCACTTGTATTTAACAAATGCATTAATTCCGAACTTCCCAAGAATGGATGTAAATGTGGCGTCAAGTGGTTCTAGAACTACATGTCGTTCTGCCTACCCCGAATGGGATTATAGGCGTGAGTGTACGAATGGATGTCCTAAACTGTTTACTAAAGTGTCAACTTAAACTAATTGTCCACTAGGATTTATCACCTCAGCGGTACTTGTTTCTATCTATTAGGATCTGTAATTAGTTTTTTTTAAATGTTGAACACTGTTTATATTATACCAGCTTCCTGCCCCAGACTTCGTGCCCGTGGGAATTTTGAGAATGTGTTATACATACAAACCTTCGCCTTGAATCACTCTATACAGAGTGTTAAGTAATTCGATCTTATCTTCTCGGGTGGTGAATCAGCCCATGAAACTGAACAACTTTCCCTAAGAATAAATGCCGAAATACGAAAAAAAATTTTTCACTTCCCATACAAATTGCATCAGCTGATAAATCATTTTGTATGGGAAGTCAAAAAATTTTTTCGTATTTCGGCATTTGTTCTTAGGGAAAGTTTTTCAGTTTCATGGGCTGATTCACCACCCGAGAGGATAAGATCGAATTACTTAACACCCTGTATATAGTTGAAAGCAGCACTAAAATCCGTTGAGTAATTCAAGAGATTTAAGCGAACAGACAGCGGAAGCGACTTCGCTTTATACTATGTAATATGAGCTGTTAACCCTCCATGTATTAAAAAATAAAAATGCTAGTCTCACCTTCCTGACGACAGTGAGCCGTGGATGCAGGTTGGCGAGCCCGCCGGGCGGCAGGCTGCTGCAGCCCGTCGCGAACTGCAGGAAGGCCTTGCGCTCGCGCCACGACATCTCCACCAGCACCTCCACCAGCCGCAGGAAGCCGGGGCTAAGGGAAACATTATTTTTTTATTATTATTAAGAATAGGTTCGCTCCTGGCCATAAATCAAGTAATTTATTGTAAATTCAAGTGTACGTGTTACCGGAACATTGAAAACGGTAATATTACAATTAAAGTAGTGAAATGATAATCTCGCACGATATTACAATTAGAAATGACGAAACCTTTGCATAACATTAAGTTAAGTTAGGTTAGGTTAGGTTTTTTAGGTTTGTTTAGGTTAGGTTGCATTTCAATTATAAAAAAGTATGTCAATGTGAGAAAAAGGAGCAATTCGCAAAGTCCCGAGATGGTTTTAATGTTACTAAGTTAAATTACAATATCACGGGTTTGACATTGTTTTATTTATTTATTCTAATAAACTATACGTACAAACGACGCTATCCTTACAGGGGTATTCCCAAACCGATAACGGCACACAACACATAATAAAGCAATATAACAGCTTTACATTAATACAAACATTCAGCTTTACGTTGTTACAATGTAAGGAAAATTGTGTCATCTCTTTTGAAACTTCACTATTCTTAAGGCAACATATTTAAGTAATTTTTTTCTAAATCTATGAAGGATTTATTAATGTGCCATATACGAGATGGTACTGAAATTAACAATTTTCGTATTTCTACATTTTCCCAACTATTTAGTATAGCATAATAATGTGTACCTGTCGCGGGTGTACCCGAGCTTGGGCTCGGTGTACTGCAGCAGCAGGTCGCGGGTCCAGGCGGGCCCGCGCTCGAGAAGTATAGCGTACCTGTCGCGGGTGTACCCGAGCTTGGGCTCGGTGTACTGCAGCAGCAGGTCGCGGGTCCAGGCGGGCCCGCGCTCGAGAAGTATAGCGTACCTGTCGCGGGTGTACCCGAGCTTGGGCTCGGTGTACTGCAGCAGCAGGTCGCGGGTCCAGGCGGGCCCGCGCTCGAGAAGTATAGCGTACCTGTCGCGGGTGTACCCGAGCTTGGGCTCGGTGTACTGCAGCAGCAGGTCGCGGGTCCAGGCGGGCCCGCGCTCGAGAAGTATAGCGTACCTGTCGCGGGTGTACCCGAGCTTGGGCTCGGTGTACTGCAGCAGCAGGTCGCGGGTCCAGGCGGGCCCGCGCTCGAGAAGTATAGCGTACCTGTCGCGGGTGTACCCGAGCTTGGGCTCGGTGTACTGCAGCAGCAGGTCGCGGGTCCAGGCGGGCCCGCGCTCGAGAAGTATAGCGTACCTGTCGCGGGTGTACCCGAGCTTGGGCTCGGTGTACTGCAGCAGCAGGTCGCGGGTCCAGGCGGGCCCGCGCTCGAGAAGTATAGCGTACCTGTCGCGGGTGTACCCGAGCTTGGGCTCGGTGTACTGCAGCAGCAGGTCGCGGGTCCAGGCGGGCCCGCGCTCGAGAAGTATAGCGTACCTGTCGCGGGTGTACCCGAGCTTGGGCTCGGTGTACTGCAGCAGCAGGTCGCGGGTCCAGGCGGGCCCGCGCTCGAGAAGTATAGCGTACCTGTCGCGGGTGTACCCGAGCTTGGGCTCGGTGTACTGCAGCAGCAGGTCGCGGGTCCAGGCGGGCCCGCGCTCGAGAAGTATAGCGTACCTGTCGCGGGTGTACCCGAGCTTGGGCTCGGTGTACTGCAGCAGCAGGTCGCGGGTCCAGGCGGGCCCGCGCTCGAGAAGTATAGCGTACCTGTCGCGGGTGTACCCGAGCTTGGGCTCGGTGTACTGCAGCAGCAGGTCGCGGGTCCAGGCGGGCCCGCGCTCGAGAAGTATAGCGTACCTGTCGCGGGTGTACCCGAGCTTGGGCTCGGTGTACTGCAGCAGCAGGTCGCGGGTCCAGGCGGGCCCGCGCTCGAGAAGTATAGCGTACCTGTCGCGGGTGTACCCGAGCTTGGGCTCGGTGTACTGCAGCAGCAGGTCGCGGGTCCAGGCGGGCCCGCGCTCGAGAAGTATAGCGTACCTGTCGCGGGTGTACCCGAGCTTGGGCTCGGTGTACTGCAGCAGCAGGTCGCGGGTCCAGGCGGGCCCGCGCTCGAGAAGTATAGCGTACCTGTCGCGGGTGTACCCGAGCTTGGGCTCGGTGTACTGCAGCAGCAGGTCGCGGGTCCAGGCGGGCCCGCGCTCGAGAAGTATAGCGTACCTGTCGCGGGTGTACCCGAGCTTGGGCTCGGTGTACTGCAGCAGCAGGTCGCGGGTCCAGGCGGGCCCGCGCTCGAGAAGTATAGCGTACCTGTCGCGGGTGTACCCGAGCTTGGGCTCGGTGTACTGCAGCAGCAGGTCGCGGGTCCAGGCGGGCCCGCGCTCGAGAAGTATAGCGTACCTGTCGCGGGTGTACCCGAGCTTGGGCTCGGTGTACTGCAGCAGCAGGTCGCGGGTCCAGGCGGGCCCGCGCTCGAGAAGTATAGCGTACCTGTCGCGGGTGTACCCGAGCTTGGGCTCGGTGTACTGCAGCAGCAGGTCGCGGGTCCAGGCGGGCCCGCGCTCGAGAAGTATAGCGTACCTGTCGCGGGTGTACCCGAGCTTGGGCTCGGTGTACTGCAGCAGCAGGTCGCGGGTCCAGGCGGGCCCGCGCTCGAGAAGTATAGCGTACCTGTCGCGGGTGTACCCGAGCTTGGGCTCGGTGTACTGCAGCAGCAGGTCGCGGGTCCAGGCGGGCCCGCGCTCGAGAAGTATAGCGTACCTGTCGCGGGTGTACCCGAGCTTGGGCTCGGTGTACTGCAGCAGCAGGTCGCGGGTCCAGGCGGGCCCGCGCTCGAGAAGTATAGCGTACCTGTCGCGGGTGTACCCGAGCTTGGGCTCGGTGTACTGCAGCAGCAGGTCGCGGGTCCAGGCGGGCCCGCGCTCGAGAAGTATAGCGTACCTGTCGCGGGTGTACCCGAGCTTGGGCTCGGTGTACTGCAGCAGCAGGTCGCGGGTCCAGGCGGGCCCGCGCTCGAGAAGTATAGCGTACCTGTCGCGGGTGTACCCGAGCTTGGGCTCGGTGTACTGCAGCAGCAGGTCGCGGGTCCAGGCGGGCCCGCGCTCGAGAAGTATAGCGTACCTGTCGCGGGTGTACCCGAGCTTGGGCTCGGTGTACTGCAGCAGCAGGTCGCGGGTCCAGGCGGGCCCGCGCTCGAGAAGTATAGCGTACCTGTCGCGGGTGTACCCGAGCTTGGGCTCGGTGTACTGCAGCAGCAGGTCGCGGGTCCAGGCGGGCCCGCGCTCGAGAAGTATAGCGTACCTGTCGCGGGTGTACCCGAGCTTGGGCTCGGTGTACTGCAGCAGCAGGTCGCGGGTCCAGGCGGGCCCGCGCTCGCCGCACAGCAGCAGCCGCAGCTCGGCGGGGGAGAAGGCCCGCAGCCGGCGCGGCGGGAACACGGCCGCGAACCCGAGCCGGAACGCGCCCGTCTGACGCCGCAGACCCTCGCGCACTATCCATCGCGCGCTCGCCTCCGCGTACGCCCGAGCGTTGTGCGCGCCCACCTATTAAAAAAATACAATGCTCGTAACTTGTTCATCGATTTCTCGAAGACTTTTAATTTCGAACACACGAAGTTTGCCAAGAGACAGTAAGAATATATAACCACACTGTATAGGTGACAAAATGTGTTCATTTAGGTGTTTTATGTTCAGGTATTTATTCGAAATATTTCTGCTTCTGATTATAAAATATATTCTAGTAATTGCAAGACTTTTACTACTAATCGATTTGTGACTGTAAAACATAATTTATATTTTTAACGAACAATCGTAGGAGAAACTACGATTATCGGCCCGACGCCGGCTTTTAGTAACAATTATACAATATTTTTTATGTGAATAAAGGTACTCTTTCCCTGAACAAAAATCCGTTACACGACGTGAAGAAATATTTTGATGTTGTTTTCCCATCAACGTGATGTAACATCGCATACCCGTCCTAGCAACTAGTAACTTTTTTAATATTAAAATTTACAATTCCCTCCAGCATGGCCTTGATCTAGATTGAGTTCAAGAGTTACCCCTACCTATACCAAACAGTATCACATTAGATACAGGATTTGTATCGCACGGCGCGTAAACAAGGTTAAGGTAGGTACTCGTAAAAAAAATTAAAAAATTTAGAACTTACCTCAATATGTTCTCCATTATCGCAAAGAGGCTGTACAGCCACGGCCGGGTCGGAGTTAGCAGCCACGTGCGTCATGGTAAGGGACAGCTCCTCGAAGGTAGCGCCGTCGACGCGGATGTCGGCTATCCGCTCTACACGCTCCTCTTCACTCAAAGAGCTGTCCTTGCATATTGTCTCGTACTCTTCTGCCGCTTGAAGAAGTTTTTCTAGGAATCTGTGCGAAAAAAGGTTTTTTAGGTATTTATGTATTTATTTCCTTACATATTACCTTTAATTAGATCTCCATTTGCACTTACATTAATGCACTATGTATCAAAACACAAAAATACTACGCCAGTCTTCTTAGTGACGTCTACTTTATTTCTTAAATCATATTTTTTTAATTATTATAAGATGGGTTAACTCTTGACCTCAATCTTGACCATAAAGGTCAAAGATGACGCTGAAGCGAGTTAACCCTGAAAATGCCTATAAAGGCACTAGTACTCCCACGCACCGACGGAACACAGCAAGCTGTTTGGCGTCGTCTTGGTTTTGAACAATACAAGAGAATCAAATCTTAATAAATAATTTTATCGTTGTTACCTGTGTCTGATTGGGTCCACTTCTTTAAGATGCTCAGTGGTCAGTTCCTCGCCGCACATTAGACGCAAGAAGGAATCCGATAGCGGGAGATCAACGAGGCGACCGTCTTGAAGAACCTACAAAATGTTAAAAATGTAATACAACAGACACAGGCTGCAACACACAATACAACATACAGATTTGTATACTTAGGAGCCCAGCTTTTTTATGTCCAAATTTAAAATCATCAAGACATCACTAAAGAACAATAAACTTTTTTGTTTATTCCGGAGTTCTATATAGCGCAGGCCTAGGCTTAGTCGGCTCCGGGCCTTCCAGATAATATAAGACCATTTGTAACTTAAGTTACTGTATTTTAGTAATAAAGTTATTTTATCTATTAAGAGCATATAAATATGATTTAATAAATTACCAAGCAACGTTTAAAAAAGCAGGGAACCTGATTGGTGACCATAGTGGCAACTTAGGAAGAGCGTTTCCTTGCTTCGGGGGAAACGCTAAGCCGGCGGCTCCGGCTCTTGTCGATTTAAACCAAGTCAGCGACCAAGTTGGCACCAAAACCAAGTCGGCGAACATTAAGTACTTAATTGATTGTAACTACATTATGAGAAAGAGGTTTACTGATCATATAGTGCTATATCACTAGTAATTAACTTACAACAGATTTACCTTAGCTAAGAAAACTCCTAAGAACCAGAAATATTTGCACACTTTATCACAGATAGGGGAGTCCTGAGGGAGTGACATTGGGAAAAGTCCTCCAGCGCGAGTCACATAGTATCCCGGTGGTTTTTCTGGAAACAAAAATCCCATTTTAGAAACCAAACATGAAAATATATAGAGAATACATTTAGGGGTTTATATAAAGCGTATTCAAATGCATTATGAAAAATAACAAACATACGCTCACGCCCTTTTCTTTAGTGATAGGCAAGCCCACAGAATCACTTTGACGGCATAGTTGAAAAATTTAATATTGAGATTTTAAATAACCTTCAGTATTTGGGCGACTTTAAATTAGGGAAAACTAAGAATGTGAATCAGCGTAATAAACTGAAAAACAAAGTTTGTGCACTCTGAGCAATCTCTAGCTGCTTTACTCTGTGTATTTTTTTTTTTGAGAATTTATTATGGGTTTTGTGGAAGTTGTTCATATTAATTAAGAATTAGCTTTCCGCCTGCGGCTCCACCCGCGTGGTCTACAGGTTATATCGTGCCTAGCTGTGGGATAAAATGTAGCATAAGTTCTTTCCCAAAGTTTAATCTATCTCTGTACCCATCAAAATCGGTTCAGTAGTTAAGGCGTGAAAGCGTAACAGATAGTCAAGAGTTACTTTCACATTTATAATATAGGAGGGATTTAGGACAACCAGTAATGACTACACGAATGTTGTGGCCACCAAAATAGTTGCCACAACATTCGTATTCAAAAGATAACAGCAAAGAATTTCAGAAAAGATGCAGTTAAAATCAAAAAGAATGAAAAAGTTACACAACAAAAACATGAAGATGATTATTGTTCTCAAAATTAAGATTAAAATTAATTAAAAATTAAGATAAGAAGTGTAACTGCCGAGATGTCAATTAAAGTTAAGAAGTATTTAAATACCATGCTATCCTTGTTTACACCAACAAGACTGAAAGTGACAACATCAGAGTTAAGCAGTGCTTAACCTTAATTGACGTCTCTGAGTGTGGCAGTAAGACATTTTATCTCTAAAAAGTAATAGGAGCAGTGTATCGTATAGTTTGTATACCGTGAGGCGCGGCGAGATGGTGCGGCGCGCCGTCGTCGTCGGGGTGCGGCTGGTCGTGCAGCCACATGCACAGGTCCCCGCGCTGCAGCTCGGCCGCCACCAGCGCGTAGAACTCCAGCGTGGGGCCCAGCCCCGTGCCCTCCTCGCCCGCGAACTCTACCTCCAGCACGGACTTGCGACCCGCGTGGACTCGCATCACCTGGTTGTCGTTTTATTACAGTCGTTAAGATACTTTTTACTACAGGGTGAAATTGAAAACATTCGACAAACTTTGAGGGATGAATCTACCCACGATCACGAACAACTTTTTCTATGGGACCAACTTTCCTACTAAAAATAAAATCTGCTGTTCCATACAAAAGTTCAATACTTACTCAACCAAAATGTATGGAAAACAGATTTTTTTTATCAGGAAAGTTGGTTCCTTAGAAAAAGTTGTTCGTAATCATGGGTAGATTCATCCCTCAAAGTTTGTCGAATGTTTTCAATCTTATCCTGTAGAGTGGAAACAGTGAATGAATTTGTAGCACGCGTTGTGGTCCATGGACCACAGTCGTCCTTTAGTCTGCGCGGCGGCGACGGGCGCTAATCTATGGCCCGTATTATAGAACGCGACTTAGACTCTGATCTATACTTAAATAGCAGTCGTCTTTGTCATTTTTATAGAGAGAAAGAGAAAATCAATACTTAAGTATAGATCTAGATAGATAGATAAACTTTATCGCTTCTTAACAATTTGTAACATTGTACAATGTTCTTATACAATTAAAAAAAACCGGCCAAGAGCGTGTCGGGACACGCGCATTGTAGGGTTCCGTAGCAGCATGGTTCAAATATGCAGCTGGCTTCTTAATTCTACGAGCATATGGACGGTTGAATTGCTAATAATGTCTAATAAAAACGAGGTCACAAAGAAAGAAGATAACAAATGGAGAAATATAGATTCCAGCGCCACAAGGAAAAAAAAATCATCTGTTTAATAACCACCTCGCGTGGATGCGAATGGTTGTATAAAAATTGTTTACATTACGTATTCAATTAAAACGGGTGTACTATCGTTACGGTCATAGTAAGAGATGAAAGAGACTGTCTTTTAAGGCTTATTAAAAAGACTCGCCTCCATCTTACAAGACTTGACTCTAAAATTAAGACTGAAAGTTCGAGTTTTTATTAATAAGACTTAGTAGTTTATTAAAAGATTAAAAACTGAAACGAATTAAGTTGTTTTCAAAATACTAAAAGACTTAACCAACTCCAGCTAATTTTAAAAGACTTAAACGACTCAAGTTCTTTTATGTAAAAGGGATCGCACCGCAGTTTGTGTGTGATATTCAATATTTCTTTTGTAACCTATCAACCAAATGCAATAATTCACGCCTAAACCACTAAATACATTTTGATAACGTTTGACAAGGAGATAAAATGAGATATTTACATTCTATCAACACATACCTTACGACTGTCGACTTCCCATATAATGAGTCGCCAGTCTTTTTAGGCCTTTAAGCTGTTTAAGTAACAGCTCAGTTTTTTTACGTTAAAAGACTTCAACTAAAAAAGCTAGTCTTATGACTAAAGATTGGGAACTAAAAGACTGAATCAGTCGTGGGGCGTCAAAAATAAGGCGAGTCTTTATTAAAAGCCTTAAAAGACTGAGTATCGTTCATCACTAGTCATAGTCGATGTTAAAATCTCCAAATACTATAGTATAAAAAACAAATGTATTAAAGAGTTTGTAGTTTCAGAAATAACTTTAGTTTTAGTCTAAATACAACCTACTGAAATTCTAAAATTCGCGAGCGAAGCGAGCGAAAAATTTTTTTTTTTGCGACAATATTATTAGAAATAATATAGACCTGCTTATATAATAATTTTGATGTCATTTTCGTAATTAACACCACCAAAAACCTATTAAACGACACCTAAAATGTCAATATGGCTTTCGACCTCGCCTCACTTTTAGTATTGAACCTTGTAAACATATTCTTATTAATTCCAAAAACTTTTGGCACTTGGTCGACTATCACTCGCAAACTTGAAAGGCCAACTTATGTGTGATAGTTTTTCTTTTAATTTTGTTATATATTCTACCCACGAGAATTTTTTCACATTTTTAGAAACAACCGTTTAGCTGGTAGAGAGGGGGGGGACACACTAACTTTGGTTTTGGGCTAAATACAACAGAATTGAAGTATTTAATCCGCGAGCGAAGCGAGCGTTAATTTTTTTTGGATATAAAAAAAATAAAAAAATTTTTAGCAACAAAAGTATTGTTAGGAATAATTTCGAGCTGGTGCTAAAGAGCAGGTCGCGTGGCGATTGTGTATAATTTTGATGTCAGTTTCGTAATTAATACCCCCAAAAACCTATAACGACACATGAAATGTCAATATGTTACAGCTTGGCTTTAGACCTTGCCTCACTTTTAGCGTGGAACTTTGTATGGCAGTTGTTTTGGATTAGGCTGAACTTCGTCGTAAATGCTAAATGCTCGTGAAATATTTAACATTTTTTTTCATTTTAAAAATAAATTTTTCGCAAACGGACTGCTGAATCGAAAAACGTTCGTAGTAAACCCCTTCTATCGTTTAAAAAACTATCCTATGACATCCCACTCGATGATATCGGCGAGAAAAAAAATCCATCGCCCTTTCACATGTATGGGAAACACCCGAAAAGTTTTTTTTACAACATTTTTTTTTTCTATTTGTCGGCGCAATTAATATGTATGAACATGCCAAATTGCAGCTCTGTAGTACCAAGGATCTTATATTAGTTAATATATTCTTATTAATCCCAACAATGTTTGGCACTTGGTCTACCATTACTCGCAAACTTGAAGGGCCAACTTATGTTTTATAGTTTTCCTTTTAAAATTGATGTATATTCTACCTCTGTGAATTTTAACACATTTTTAGAAACAACCGTTTAGCTGGTAGAGGGGGGGGACACTTGTGTTTGACAAAAATTTTCACTTTAAAAATTTATGATTCGCAAACGAAGTGCTAAATCTAAAAACGTTCTTAGTAAACCCCTTCTATCTTTTAAAAAGCTATTCTATGACACCCCACTCGATGATATTGGCGAGAAAAAAAAATCATCGCCCTTTCACGTCTATGGGAGACATCCGAAAAAATTTTTTTTCCAAGGTTTTACTCTACAGTTCTGTTGGCGTGATTAATATGTATAACTATGCCAAATTTCAGCTCTGTAGTACCAAGGGTTTCTTAGAAAACCCGCGGACAGACGGACAGACGGACATGGCGAAACTATAAGGATTCGTAGATTACTACGGAACCCTAAAAAAGGTTAGCGGTTAGGTTAGATCTTCTGTAATATGGGCCTATGAATAATGAGACACTCCCAGTGCGCGGCGCGCGCTTACATATTTTGCTCACAATGTCTACTCTATACGCTAGTAATATTACCTAAATGTACAGGGTAGTGTTTAAAAATAAGATAGTATAATAAGTGCACAAGACTGAGCCCACCGAGTGTTCTACTGAGTAAGTAATCATTGTTCTGCTCGGTTGTCTACAACCATTAACGTCAAAAAACACTGATATTGGCATTTGTTGGTGGTTTCGATAGTTTGAGATGCGAGATCTAAGATTTGATCGAAATGTCAGAATTTTGAGAGAAACATCCAAATAGTTCGAACCATAAAAGAAACCAATGAAACGAATAGGTAATTATAAGCTCGATTATCTTTTTCTCATGTAAGTGACTGTAATTGTCGTAATTTTTTTTTGTTTATTTGGAATAGAAAACAGCTGTGTACAGAAGTTGATATAAGACAGTCTTACAATTAAAGGCTAAATTATACACAACCAACAACACTATTCACAGGTTAAGTAAAAAAAATTCTAAGTAAAATATTCTTTAAACCGAAGCTCAATTCTTCTGAATCAAGCTAAAAATGTCACCTTAAAGTTATCGGATTGTTTCCTACTAACCTGCATAGCTGAACGAAGTAAGTCCGGGGAACGAGGTATTCTCACGCGTTCATGTCGAAGCCTTCCCATGCGGAACTCAGTCGCTTCCAATTCAGCGCGTCGTGGAGACACTGTGTTGCCAGCTCTACGAAAAGTCAAAGAATAAATAAAAAGTTCGTAAAATCAGAGATACGTTAGGAATTATGTAAATTATAATAATTATTAAAACTTTTCAAAACATTTAAATTCACCTCCAAATCTCATAAAATAAACGGGTCCATGAGACAATAAAATAATATTTAAAATTCGATGTAAAAGTACCACCAGCCACAAAAAGATATCCGCGTGCGTGTTTAGACATTGTTTGATAATGTAAGTTGATGATCTTTTATTTTGGATCATGATCAGGTCGACTTATGGCTTCCCTACGAAGTTAACAAAAGAAATGCTACGGAAACACTGCAAATGATTACCTCTGTCTGTCTAGTGCCCGATCACGCTGCGCCTGAAGCCATACAATAGTCCTAGAGGTTCCGAATGCAGTACAAGCGAAGAACATCTGCCGAGTCTCCAGCGGGAACAGGAATGGACACCAGTCGTTCAGTTGTTGGCACCTAAGAAACAAAAATATCTAGAATAGAACACGCAAACCACTAAGGCATCAGGCGGTTATGAGGCAATATTATTTGCCAATGTAATACAAACTAGAGACCAACCGAATGTTCGGTTTCAACTGGCCGAACTTTACACCACGCCGAAACTCGGTGTTTGTGCTTGTCGTAATGTTGATTTTCGACCAAGTTTTCTTACAAGATTAAGTCTTTGACATGTCGATTAACTTTTAATAAAAAAAATCCCCACCGAGGGGTAGTTTGCCTCTCTTCGAAACAAATAAACAAATAAGAAAAAAAAGAAACACGAAGGGGATTTAGGCCATAGACCACCACGCTGACCCAATGCGAGTTGGCAGATGTTACACAACATAAAGAATTATTTACGGTTTTTTTAAATACTAAAAAAATACAGTAGCTTTAAGCATGCTATACACATTTCATATTTCTAAATGAGTTTCGGTTTCGACAGAAACTAAGATTAGGGCGGAAGGTTCGTTTTCGATTTTGGCTGAAAATCTAGTACAAACATTTGGGTACAGCTCGGTAGAGATAGGTTTAGATATCTAAACTAATATTATAAAGAGGAAAGATTTGATTGTTTGTTTGTTTGCATTGAACAGGCTCCTAAATTACTGGACCGATTTGAAAATTCTTTCACCATTAGAAAGCTACATTATACCCGATGGACATAGGCTACATTATTTTCCCGAATTCCTACGGGAACGAAGTCCCGGGCGGATGTTAATAAATACCAATGAGGAGTGGCATGCGCGGCCAGAGCCAGGGGCTCCTGTAGCTGCTGGTGTAGTTTGTTGGTGAGCTTGGTGGAGAGGAAGGCGTCGGGCGGCAGGTCGGGCGCCGCGGCCCGCAGCCGCCGCAGCACGCGCACGCAGCACGTCGCCATCGCGCCCTCCGCGCCCTCCGCGCCCGCGACACCGCGCTCTGACAATACATACACGGTTATGTGAAGCATACAATAAGGTTTTACGATTCATTTAGCTGCTCTATGGCCCGTATTACAGAATGAGAGAGAATGAGATCTATACTTGACTAGCAGTCGTCTTTGTCATTTTGATAGTGAGAGAAAGAGACAATCAATACTTCAAGTATAGATCAAGACTTGAGTCTGCTTCTGTAATAGAGGCCTATATCATTTAGAATAATAATACAAGTTTCCGGTGCAAGTCACTTTAAAGCATTATAAACGAGATAAAAGACTAATGCGCTAGTAATATTGGGTTTTTAATCACTTTTCAATTATGTACAAAAGGAAATCTTCAGCATCGATCACAACGGCAAACTGACATTGCAAAACCAAAACAGAAACAAAACGCTAAAATTTACATTCCAAAAAGGTCCGTAATAGTCATGTAATCATGTTTTTAGTAACGCTAAAATGACATTTGAAATATTAACTTTTTAAAGTTAATTATTAACTTTTTAATAAAGTTTTATAACATTTAAAATATTCCTTTTTACTTGGGGAAGCTATCTTACCTGGATCGCACGGCTCGTCATCTTCACTATCACTGGAAGACGCAAATGTTTCCATGCCCTCTATTTCCTTGTAGGTTAACCTGACAACAAAACAAAATACTTAAATATTACATAACGTCTAAATCCCCTTCATGTTGCGAAAAGAGGCCCCTCGGTGGGGACGTATAAAGGCTGATAAAAAGAAATATTAGTTTTTCTGAACGTAGGAACTAGAAATTGAGCAAAGTGCGAAAAACGGGCAGCAATAGTATTTTACTAAGGTATGGCGGTTAAATTGGTATGGTTATATTAACAGCAGCAACAGCATATTGACAATAACTTACGTGTAAGTAGTGTCGCGATGCGTGTCGCTAGCGGGCAGCCGGGCATGCAAGGCGAGCACGGCGCGGTAGAGCGTCCACGACGGCCGCTCAAGAGGCAACGACGCGCCGCCCGCGCTCAACACAAGCCGAAGCGCGGGTAAACGACCGCTTCCGCTCCCGCTTCCGCCCCCGCTCCCGCTCCCTGCCCCGCTGGCCTCTTCACACGCGGCGCCAGCTGTGGGCTCCGTGGCCTCGTCTTCGTCTGACACTTCGTCTAATGGTATATCGAGATCTGCAAAACAACAGCTACTGTTAATTCACAGAACATCGGTGATAATGATAAACCAAATACGACGAACAATAAACATCCGAAGTTGGAAACTAGGTTGATTTTCCTTATAAAAATGTTAAACTAAATATTTCGACACTGGAAAATGGACTTCTAAAGAGTTAAAATAACTATAGAGGAAAATTTGTGTTGTTTTAAACTTTCTTACAGGCAATTGGAGATAGAACTAAATTTTGCTAAGTAAATAAATATTACCACTTAACCGGCCATTTGGCTCAGGTTATTGTAGCGAGCCAGTGCAGACCATGGACCACTTGATTTTATGCTTCGCGTGCCTTAACACCTGCACTAGGGAAGAGCTCATGACGGCTGATAACAACGCTGTGGTTGTGGCAAAGTACTGAACCAAACACTTCTGATTTGCTGTTGACACGAAAGAAGAAGAATGGTGGCACAGGTTTCCTTATCACTTACCAACAGTTTGATTGAGATTAGTCCTTCCAGGTCTGGGATCAAAGGCGGGTATGAGGGCTGAGAACTGCCTCTTGAGTACGAAGTCGTCGTCCCACGGGCGGCGGGCCCGCGCCCCCCCGCCCGCGCCCCGCACCGCCTCTAGCGCCTCCTCCTCCATCAGTGAGAGCAGGTTGCGCGACACCTGGTAAAAGGACGCCTACTCACCATCAATGTGGGACACTGTACTATGCGGGTTGGTGGTTTTGTAAACTTAGTCATTGTTGCTAAAATAAACTATTCATGAAGTTTGTGACTCCGATTCAGACTTTACGCTGAATACTTATACATAATCTACACTGAATAATCTTTTTTATGTTTGTGACATGCAATTTAATAACGCATTTTATATTCTAATCTACATAAATATTTATTGGTAACTTTTCATTACAAGTCAATTTGTTTGTGCGTGTATTCGCTTTTAATCAAGTATAGCTTTATTACATTTCTAGTTGCATGAATATCATATAACATATTTAACATAGAGCAATAGTTAGAAGCGGTGATAGCCCCAGTTTGTAATGAGCCAGACTTGTAATCCGAAGGTCGCGGGTTCAAATCCTGGTGCGGGCCTGTACCACTAAATTCGTATGGGCTGGTAAGAAGAAGTAGTTAAACTCCAAAAATACTGTGTCAAATATAAGATAATCATCATCACGCCAGTAAAAAGATATTGAAAGTGGGATAGAAACAAAGAAGGACTAAAATGGAAAGTTCCTACTCATAGTTAAGAAAACGATTACAACCGTGTAAGTTGTTTGGTATTTAAATGTTTTTCCGAAACGAGTAACTGAAATCATTATGTTGTTGTGACGTCATAGTAATCTCTTTTTACCTTTTTTTGTACCTTTCCCAGCTATTTTAATGATTAAAGAAAAGCCTAGGAAAGCTTACCACTTCTTGGTAGGTCGGTTCGTTTTCCTTGTCACTGTCGAGGGCGTCGTCGCCTTCGTCGTCGTCTTCGAGTTCAGTGAGCAGAGCCGGGGCGCGGCACGACTCCAAGAAATCTTCCAGCGATACCTGACAAAGAATCATAAATTCTGATTGAAAAGTTACATAGAGACAACAATTCGTCCCATTTCTTTGACAACGTTTCGTCAAATATGTCATGAAAATATATCTGAGATTTCTTCTGTAATACCATTGCCTTGACCACCGGCATAATTTTGTTAATAAAACTGCATAAGTTCCGTGATAAACATTAATTATTTGGCGGCTCACTTTTAGTATTTTCAGAAATATTTCTGATCCAACATAACAACGATTGTATTAAATTAACTGCTTACCTGTTCGCTCTCGCTGGAAGTGGAAGTGAGTGAAAGAGTAAGCGCATTTTGAGCGTTGGGGGCGAGCGAAGGATAGCTCTGCGCTGCTGAGAGTAGCCCACCGGGGAAGTTGCTTGATAAAGCTAATCGCACCAAGCTAAAAAGAAAAATATCGGATTTAATTACCTATTATAATATAACTGTAATGCGTGTGACCAAAATACCAATTTATTACAAGCGTGTCTCATGTCTCAACCGTATCGAAAGATTGAACGCAACCAAACCAGAACCCATTTAGCGGTTTGAAAGTCTGATCTAAGTTGTGAGTCAAGAGACACTAAACAAATTGGTCACTTAGTTGCCCATAAATTATGTAACAACATAATTTATGGGCAACTAAGTGACCAATTTGTTTAGTGTCTAAATTATGTAACAACATAATTTATGGGCAACTAAGTGACCAATTTGTTTAGTGTCTCTTGACTCACAACTTAGATCAGACTTTCAAACCGCTAAATGGGTTCTGGTTTGGTTATGTTGTGTTCAAAATCGCAACTTTCAGGCCCTGCCTTCCTCTTTTTCGCACTCTGTAATTGTCATATTATACGACCCCTACCGTAAACAGGGAAGACTGCTACCGTGGATGGCCCCTTACTTGATACACGGTACGAAAATAATACTTTTGATGGCAGAATTAACAGCGTTGTGACTGTCGCAACATTAAGCTGAGCCAAAGCCCATTCACCGGCACAGTACATGTACATATTTACCTACTGTACTTTTTTCGTTTTCGTTAGTTATTATTATGTGTTGTATCGTATGTTACATGTACCGTGTCATGAGTAAATGTATTTATCTCTCTCTCTCTCTCTCTCTCTCTCTCTAATTACCGTCAGACCTCTTTGATCCTGATGGGTAATTGATATTTACCTGGGGAAGAGACTGCTGGAATGGTTGGTGCGTGCGGTGCGCTGCGGGTTGGAGCCGCGGCCGGCGCCCGACCCGCGCCCCACGCCCAGGGACTCCAGCAAACGAGCCGCACCCTCATGTAGAAAAAAAAACAAATTATACTAAGAATTTAGCCAATTATCCTAAATACCAAAAGCCCGATAATATTATTTTAAACAATTTTAGCAAGCACCCTCCTTTTAAACAATTTTAGGCGCTTCTTTACATAAACCCTCTACAGACCGTTCTGTAAATTCATGAATATCGTATTGAGCGGTGCACATAAAATAGCTTGTTCTTCGGCAACATCAAATATGTCTGCTAGAACTAACATAGTTCAATCGGAAGCCCATAAAAAACAGGAGCAAGTAAACCTTCGGTAACTGCTTTTGTCGACTGACTAGTCTTTTAAACTAAGTGAAAAACTGTAGGCTCTATAAAAATGTTTAAATCAAATTCAATACCTGTTGCGTCAAGTCAGGTTCGCTGGCGCTCATATTGCCAGAACCGCCTGACTGTCCGTCCTTCTTGTGGTCACCGTACTGGCCTTCTGCGCTTTCATTATCATCACACTGATAACAAAAAAAACCTTTCAAAGCTGAATTCAAGGAAAAAGATGACAAGAAGTACCTAACTATTTTTCATGGAAACATGAGAGTTTGCCTCGAAATGAAGTTTACTTTTACTACAACGTTTTATACTTATGGGGAGTTTATTTTTTAAGGTTTCTTATCAGCACCTAGACAAACGGTAATGGATTAAGGCACGTATTACAGAAGGATACTCAAGTCTTGATTCTCTTTCTCTCACTATCAGAATGACGAAGATGACTGCTAATCAAGTATATATCAGAGTCTAAGTGGCGTTCTGTAATTTTGGTTGATTTATTCAATGTATTGAATGGCTAAAACTTATCTACTAACCTCTTGACTATTGCCTTCAGGCACAGGTTCTTTGGCAGGGTATGGTTTGGTAATGTCAGTGATACTAGTTGGTCCCATCTCCATATTGGTGAAGGAAGTGTTTCCGAGATCAGCCATGCAATTGTTGCCTTCGGCACCTAAAGTTAGTGACTCCACTATTGTTGCTAGATCTGTAAAAATAATCAGACATTTAGGATATTTTCTGAATAAATAACTTAAGTTAACCATATGAAATACACGAATTAAATTTCTCAACTTTCAAACGTAAGATTTTTAGAAAAAGATTTTTAAAAATCTTACGACTAAATGCCTCAGACAGTGAGATGAGTTCCACAAAGGGTCTAAGTGAATTTTGACACCTATTTAAATTTAACCCAAGCCGGGCTACGGTCCACCCTGAGCTTCCACTCTTCAAGCCCAAGAAAATATGACCTTAAATAAAATGGAAGAAGTTTGCATTTCTTTTGTGTTCTATTGTCATTGACTGATGATCTTGAATTGCTAAAAGCATTTGAACTCAATAGGACCTAAAATGACAAATACCTGTGTTGATATGATGCGTGGAGTTGTTGATGGCGGAGAGATCAGTGGCGTGCATCCGCGGCCGCGTCATGTTGCTGGCCAGCTCCTCGCTCGAGATGTTGTCCGCTGACGACGCTTGCTCTGTTGACGCTACCGACACCTAGAACAAGCACCAAGAGTTTGCTTTATGGTTTGCTAATACCAAGAAATTGAGAACCTCCTCCTTTCTGGTTGAGAAGGTTTTATTGTTGTTTTTGGAGTCGGTTACAAAATTACTTTAATATCATTATTTTTTTATTGCTATTCACCACCAAAGGCAGCACCAGTAGCATCACCGTTACAGGCATACTACCGCGTTCGCGAACTCGCCTGCTCGGCAAATCCTCCTGCTTTACAGACTTACACACACATCCGTAAAAAAACGAAATACAGTAAAATTACTTTATTTGCACACAGAGACATATACTTAGTACAATAAACAAAACATAGTGTAAAACAAGGCGGCCTTATTTGCTAGGTAGCCATTAGTTCCAAGCAACCTAACAACTAAAATCAAAGTCCAATGCATGGTTTTAACTAAGTTAGTGGACAAACGAACGGATGCGGATTGCGACTTTGTACTTCCTTCTTATCGTGAAGGTATAGTCAAGTGTGTGACGAACTTGACTAACCCTGGTGTCACTTTGTAGTGAAGAGGATTAATGAATGATGATGTGTGGTTACCTGGTGGTCTACAGCAGTAGCATCCGGCAGACTGGGTGTGGAGTGGCTCTTGCGCCCGGCGCGGGCTCCGCCCTCGCCCGCCGCGCCGGAGGGGGGCGCCGCCGCCGCCGCCGCGCCGCCGCTCACCACTTTCAAGTCGAACTTGCCTTCCGCGCCCATGCGGTATGAGTTGCGACCACCATGGTCCCATCTGCACACATTATAAAACTTCATATAATGATTTTGGTGCTTTGGCTCTCTTCAGATTCAGAGTACGAACATACAATTAAGTCTGAATAAATCCCTTCGTGTTTCGAAGGGAGGCCCGTGCCCCTCGGTGGGGACGTATATGGGCGGTAAAAAAAAAGAATGAGTAATATGACAAATCATTTTAGGGAAAGAAAAATGTTCGGCGAGAATGGGACTTAAACCCACGACCCAATGTCTTGTGGTGCTCTAACCGACGTGCCTTCAAGTCAAGCGCTGAACATTTTTCCTTCCCTACAATTATTTGTTAACGGGTAAGCGTTTTAAAAAAAACTAAAACTCGAGAATGGCTGGACCGATTTGGTTAATTATTGTCTTGAAATAAAAGTGAAAGTTCATTGAAGTTTAAATGGACAATAATCGAGAAATTAATTAATTCTAAGGCGTTACGAAGTTTGTCGGGTCAGCTAGTACAAAATAGTTATGTTAAGGTACAAAAGGCGACCCCATTGCTGAGAAGAAATATCTAATTACCTGACATCAACCCATCCATTATGCAGATCGGAGGTGACAGTGCCCATGGCGGGATGCGGTCCGTCCTGGTCGCGCCACTTCCAGTCGGGGCCGCGCAACACGCGAGCGCCCGTGCAAAGGCCGCGCGCGCCGCGGGACCAGCGCCGCCCGCTGCCGCGCAGGGCTCCGCCGCTGCTGAGCCCGCTGCCGCCGCATTGCCGGGGCGGAGCCTCTATTACGCTCACCACCTGCAAACACGGACCGTGTGAAGCAGAATCGCCAGCGCATTCGTTCATGTTTTATTTTTAAAGATGACACCTTAGTTTCACTTAAGCTAGTGAATGTGCCAGATACAAATCCACGCTATAGAACGCTGCTGTATACCAATGATAGGCTAAAAACCTATCATTGGCATACTCATGTTTCATATAATAAACATTGAAATACTTAGTGGCTTTAGAACGACACGATGCTATGCCACTATGCCTACCCCGTTAGGGGACCTTTGTTAGAATAAAGGCCGAAAAATTTTATAACGTAGATTTCGTATTACCAGAATATTTGCACACATTTCACTTAAACATACCTTAAATTTTTCATACGAATATGGTATTTAGAAACCACATCCTAACGACAAAAATGGAAGTAAAGAAGAGCCAATCAATCACAGATTTAAATAGCAACAAAAGGAAACCTCACCTTCCCGTAAATCTCTAGGCCAGAAAGCGAGAGGTAGTGGCTTTGTCCGCTAGCATTCTTCCCGTTTTGCTGTATCCTCAGATAGCGGTAGGGCGCGTCGGCTCTTATACGCCAAGTGGCCGTGCTGCCCGGCTCTTGCAACGCTTGCTCGTCGTTGTGAGCGAGGAGGGTGCTCCAAGTCACGCCATCCATGGACATCTAAAAGAAAATATCGAGTAATTATCGCGTCCCAAAAATTTCAAATCGTCTTAAAACATAAAAGTTACTGATATAGGTATAAAAAAAGATTACATGACTTATTGTTTACGAAGTTTGGTAAAATAGGAGAATTTTTTGTATTGTGAGATATCTGATCTATATGAATACTTTCATTACACCAAATCAGATTTATTTAGTGTTATGCTTGAACGACTGAATGGATCTGGTGGGTAGATAGATCAGGTGCTAGATTAACACTTGGGATTTTTGATCCCGAAATAAACATAAAATTAAGCTGGAACACAAAACTAATCGACTTTACTCACCTGGAATAGCCAATTTCGAAGAGCCGAGCGTCCGTACCCACGCGCATGACGTAGCGTATAAGCTGACGGAACAATATGTAGCCCAAGATCTAGTGCGATGAAAGCCCTTCTATCATCATTTGTGTGCACATTCAACGGTTCTGGGGACCTCGATAAAGTGTCTTCAGCTCTTCCGTAAGGTAACTGACGACCATCTGATGACCATACGCTGACTAGACCGTGCGCACCAGGGTTCACCCACTCGCAAGTGCCTCCATTACTGCCGATGAAGTAGAGTACGCCATTCTCGTCGAAATCATGCTGAAAATAAATACGAAATGTGAAATTTGATACGCAAAAGAAACGATCGATTTTCATAAGCTTTTATAAAACTTTTTAATGCAAACTAGCAAAATAATGTTGACTTACATCATAAGTGAAGGTCATAGGAGCTTCTGCCTTGATCCTCTGCACGAAGTTGAACGTAGACCGCTCCATATCGTACCACTGCCTTGCAACGGACTTGGCGAGGAACCTTTCAAGTTGCCGCACTGTCACCAATGCCTCCACCTTTAGATTTCGACCCGCATTGTTGCTGTTGTTGCACGCTTCCTCGGCGGAATCTTCTGTAGCGCGTTCTACTCGCAGTCTGGAAAAAAACCGTAAGTTTTAGTGTCCCGCATGGTCTATAGTCTTTTACATATAATCATGCGATCCGAGCGTGCGTGCTTAATGCACCTAACCTAATTATACAAAAAAGAAATTTTCGGTAACCTAGGCAACATCGCGGGAACCAAAAGGTTATTTAAAAATTATATTTACGTCGCCGCACGCATTGAATTTGCAGAAGCTCTCGCGCAGTAATTCGCATCCGATCCGATGACGTCAGTAGGATTTACTTACACCACACCTGCGATTCAATATGAACACTTGCATATAATGCCCTGCGTTTCAATATGAACACTTGCATATAATGACTCCAAGACAAGTAAGTAATTTTTGGAAGTACCTTCAGAACCTGGTAGCTGAAAATTAGCCGTCGGCCCAAGCTAGCAAGTATCCATATGTTAATAGTACTTATTAGCACTAGTCTTTCCCACACTATTGGTTAATGAGAAAATAAGTAAGGTCTGGCGGTCCTGGGATCTTGGTCTTTGTGGTCACATACCGTATCCGCTTGGTGAGGTGGTGCAGCGCGCCGGCCGCGGCGGCGGGCGGCCCGTCGCTGTTAGTGTACTATGTGTCAGCGTGTGGTCACATACCGTATCCGGTTGGTGAGGTGGTGCAGCGCGCCGGCCGCGGCGGCGGGCGGCCCGTCGCTGTTAGTGTACTATGTGTCAGCGTGTGGTCACATACCGTATCCGGTTGGTGAGGTGGTGCAGCGCGCCGGCCGCGGCGGCGGGCGGCCCGTCGCTGTTAGTGTACTATGTGTCAGCGTGTGGTCACATACCGTATCCGCTTGGTGAGGTGGTGCAGCGCCCGTCGCTGTTAGTGTACTATGTGTCAGCGTGTGGTCACATACCGTATCCGCTTGGTGAGGTGGTGCAGCGCGCCGGCCGCGGCGGCGGGCGGCCCGTCGCTGGCGGCCGCGTGCACTGCGAGCCGCTCCACGCTCTCCAGCACGCCCACCAGCCGCGCCGCCAGCGCCGCGCCCCCGCGACCGCTCACCCAGCCGCGCACCACGTTACAACGCGTCGATAGCTGGCCGGCCACGTCTGAACAAACATATCATGTAACTTCCATTTATACAGGTAACTACATGACGGGCACAGATCCTGCATAACCCGGAATCCCTATCAGAGGCATTTAGGAACGTAACAAGTCTTGCGTGCTTCTGGGAGGACATTGGCTGGCTGGAATAGCTAGCCCAAACAATATCACGCACAATGGCCCAATCGAGAGGCTAAGTGCGGAAAACGCCCGACAAACAACATATCAGGTGACTTTAAATCACCGGTCGAGTTTTATATTTAACCCGTCGTTTATTTACGCCGCTTGCGATAGTAATCTCGCACACCATGTGTGCATTTGGCGCACAAAGGCTAAAAAATTGTTTTTTTTTTGATACTTATAGTGTAAGATACCAATGATTGTCAAGTCTGTACAGCGCGGTCAATTTTGAGCGTCACTGTACAGAAGTCTTAAAATATGGCGTAAACATACAGAAAACCGACAGCCTACGCCGATCTTTATATATACACGCGACAGCACATCAGACTTCACATGCTGACCTTGACGACGCCCTTATCTCTCTCGTAATAGCGCCGACTTTCGTAGTGCGAATGGGTAACCTGACGTGCTGTACATTCAAATAAATACTTCAAAAAACTTACCATTAGGCTGTGGAGAGAGCACCTGCAGCAAAGCTGGAGCTAGTCCAGATGATTGTAGTTCATATGCGGACAAAAGTTCATCACCGCAGAGCAGCTCAGACAACTGTTCCAATGCCTCCGTTAGCTCTTGTTGCCAGTCACCTACAGACAAACCAAATACATTTTAAAATGCTCTCGATACCCCAATAATCTCATTTGAATTTTGATGAATTCTTAGACCACTTCTTAGAAAGTGAGAAGTGCTGAGTTTTGAAGGGCACTATTTAAACATATTGCAAATATGAATGTGACATTCATAAAAAAATATGAATGTCACATAGTACAATACCGTGAATCCTTAAGGCGGTTGCTGAGGTGTCATTTTCATACAACACGTTTCACCAATACACGCCGGACTGAAAGTATATCAGATTCTCCAAACTACTTTGAAAAATTGTTTAAAAAATCTAGTTTTCGGCAACCGAATAAAATTATTAATAAATCAAACCATTTTTAAATTATAAGTCTTCGAAATTATTAAAATTTTTGCCTAGCTTCTGTTTGTGTGCGTTACATTTACACAAATTGACAGATACATAGATAGGAAAAGTTTCCCGCCATACATAAACTGGCCGTTCTGAGACGTGATACTGTTTAACTTTGTTTCATAAAAATTAATGTAAAATGAGTTAAATATCGCGTTATTTTAATTAAATTTAAATTTAAGGTAACATATATATAACAAAAACTACTTAGAAACGCTTATACTTATTTATTTTAATTTTTACAAGGCTTTATCCGAAATGTATAGTTTTCAAACGCATTTTGATGAATGTCACAGATTATGAAATGTGTCAAGTTGTCATTGATTTGTTTGTTATTATTATAATTTTTGTAGATTTTGTATTTCCTCTAATTTGAGAATGGTACAAATGGTTGTTCATAAGAACGTCCGATTGCCATTAAATTGAAATAAGTAAATCACCTAACAGCTTACGCGTGACCGAGGTCGAATCCCAAGCTGTCTCGAACTATATTTTTCCTAAAACATGAACCAAAAAATGCGTCGTAAGTATTTGTAAGCCGTAGGTAGGTATAATAAGTGAAAATTCTAGTAACAGTAATCTACAACAAGTTTTCATTTTGTTTTATTGTAGCCGTAGAAAGGGTCGCGTTCTTTTTCCCACTAAACTGAAAAGCTTTCCCCAGGGATCAGGTCAAAATGTGAAAACAATAGTTTGCCTCTCCATTCAACTCGAGTTATCAGCTGATTTACCTAATAAGTAGGTATGAAAATTTAAGAAGTCGAATTTATTTTGAGAATTTCAAATAGGCTCTTTGAGGAAAGTTTTCAGTTTTAAAGAAAATTAGCCTCTAAACTCTAAAGGTTCGTTTACTTATCAAAGTCGCCTTATAAAAAGAAACGCCTTATAAAGAGAAACAAGCCCCCCGCTTTTGAGTGTTTTTAATATGCTCATTATTTTAAAAACTTTATTTTTGCAATCAATGAGCATTGGACAGGCTCATTCATTGCCTTTTTCTAGAGTAAGTACCTAAGTAAGAAATAATTTCATTACAGATACAGGGTCAACTCAGAACATCGGGAAGGGGGCATTGGGACAAGACTAATTTTTATAAAACATGCATGCTGCCAAAAGAATGCCTTCCAATCTCTAATGCAGAGATCCACCGTCTTATAAAGGGCCTAACAAGTACAATACGAGAAAAAATTAATATCAGCCCATCATAGTTTTGGAAAATAAAATGTTGATTTAAAAAACTTCTAAACGAGTCTCTCATTTTTTTTTACAACCTGGTATGATTAGTTATTAATTCAAATCCCTAGAAACACCAGCCAAGTTTGCCACACACTTGACTTTACCTACACGATAAGAAGAAGAATTCAAATCCCTAATTCCCGACTAATATTACAAATGCGAAAGCAACTCTGTGTGTCTGTCTGTCTCTCAGTTAAGTATGCTTTCACGCCTAAACTACTAAACCGATTAAAGAGATAGATTAGACCTTGGGAAAGGACATAAACTACGATTTATACCATTGCTGGGCAACCTGTAGACCATGCGCGCGGAGCCGTGGGCGGAAAGCTAGTTATTTATTATTTAATACGATATATCCTCAAGTGTTCAGGCTCATTATGACATTTTTCTTAAAATGTCCTTTCTCAAAATGTTCTTTTCGCGTAATGTCCTTTTCGAAAAAGGACTTTTTCAAAAAGTGGTCAGGCTAATTATGTCTTTTTCTCAAAACGTTATTTTCTCAAAATATAAAATATAGACATACACTGTAGAGCTTATACAAAGTATAAGTGTAATATATGATCACAGATATAGGTATATTAAATAATATATGTACATATCTGTTTTGTAAGCAAGTACCCGCAATTGTAGTTCTCAGTAAGTGAACTATCCAATTTCTTTTGAGAAATAAATTTCTTAAACCATAGATCATGATCGGCTCCAAATAACCATTTTTCCCGGAAACTTAAAAATGGTATCGTTATCTACTTTAGCGCTACGCAATGTACAGAATGCGATATAGGTTTTTGGATGTTTATGATTTACGCTATTATTATAATTTTTTTATATGAAATAGACTGTAATTCAATAAATAATTTAATTTTAAAACAGGAAACCTTTAAAATAAGTATTTCAAAAGGAACGGAACGAGGCAAAAACTTGGGTCATTGACTTGGGTCGTGGGTAATTTTTATGTGAAACGCTGGCAAGTTTTATGCCTTTCTGAAATCACACTGACTGAGACCTGCTTTAGCATTAAATATGTCTTCCAAAACGATTCATGAAAATGTATGGGACGGCTTCGCACAAACTGAAACCCTAATTCAAGCTGTCATTCTGAACAATTTTATAGCGGAATTTTCCACGCGTTTCTCGTGGTTACACTGATTGTGACAGCAGATTTATTATTTATTTATTTACTTTATTGCAAACTTCACAGCTTATACATGTTACATTACATAGCCCTTATATTAAAAATGTATACAGCCAATTAAGAAGTTAAACATATTATAAACTGTAGATTTAGATTAACGGGTAGCATAGATATATGATTAACAAAACAAAATAGATTGGACGAGTAATGTAAAAGTAAGGACAGTGTGTGTGTGTGTGCTATGTGTATGTGAGTGTGTGTGTGTCTGTGTATGTATGTGTATGTAAGCGTATGTAGTTATTCACACCTTATGAAAATAAAATAAAAATATTGATGTTGGTTAAATTATTTATTTATCATTTACTAGGATCAATGTCGTTCTCATTAGGGAAAGTCATTAGGGAATTTCACTCGTTCCTTGTGGCAACACTGGTTTTTACACAAAGATAACTTTTCCCATAGGTAACATCACACTAGACATCGCATCGATTATCGATAAAACACATCAGAATGTTTTTTAAACGATTTTATTTAGCTTGCCTTGTTATCTAGTAATTGGAATTTGACCCCTTCCTTTTGACTGATTGATCTAAAATTTTGTAGGTACGCACCTTTAGTTTGGATGATTATATAGTTTAATACATTCGGTATCATTGTAAACCAATATGGCTGCCAACATTTTTTTCTGAAAAAAGTAACTACATTTCTTTGCAATTTTTTTTGACCTGACTAATAAAGTAAAACCACAAATTAAGAATTATTTGTAACTGTTATGATGTTTATTGTAGAGACGATATAACACGATGTATATCCATTGGCTGTAAAATTTCTGCCCTTAATTTCATCAAGGGGATTTTATGGGACTTTAACGAACTTATAGACTTCAAATTTAAGAGGGTTATTAGTCGACAATTGTTAAAATACCCTGACTCATTAAAACCGAAAAATAGATACTCTAATTCGCTACCAGTTCAGATAATACCGTTATGAAATAGCATAGTCAGAAAAGCACAACTTTGAATATTTTACTTATTAATACGAAACCACATTCTAATGTGTTACATCGATACTCGATGTCGATCTCTTCTGCGTTGATACTAACGGGGAAAGGGTCTTCGACGTAGTTACACTCGTGTAACAGCCAGGATAACAAAAAAACGAGTGAAATCTGGTGTAACAATCAATATGACGTGAAATGAGTGGAAAATTCTACTGAATGATAGTCTGAATCAGGGTTTCAATTTTTGCAAAGCCATCCCTCAACACGAAACGTTTTGAAAGAAATATTTTATGCTTAAGCTGGTCGCAGTTGGTATGCTTT
The DNA here is from genome assembly GCA_949987775.1 of Aproaerema taeniolella. Classification (NCBI taxonomy): domain Eukaryota; kingdom Metazoa; phylum Arthropoda; class Insecta; order Lepidoptera; family Gelechiidae; genus Aproaerema; species Aproaerema taeniolella. The sequence continues at coordinate 13,615,500 of OX465250.1, forward strand.
CAGGGAGGCATAAACTTGACAGTATTTTCTTTTACAAACATTATGTCCGTCATTTTGAATTGTAATTTACCTATAGCAACATTTATGTAAAAACGTATATCCGTCAATCTGGGTTTCAAAGTGGATGTTCCATATCAATATTTAAAAAAAAACTTGAAAAAATTCGGCTACCTTGCATTTTTGGGGCCCTATGTAAAGCTCGACCTTTGTCCTCGCTTTATAGGCAACTTGACTTAGCCTGTGGCCTCACCTCCCCGTGAGACGTAATTCCCGTGAGACCCCGCCTAGACGTAATTCAGTTCAAAATAATATGTGAGTCATTTTTAACAAAAAGACATTTTACGAATATAACATTTTGCGAAATGTACAATATGAGCTTGGACTTTTTAAATTTTCAATACCATGACGCAATCCAGATTTCCTACCTAGATATATATAGGTGCCTACTAACAATCCGCTTCGGCTTCGAAAAGGTATTGCTAAGTGAAGCACAAAAACAGTCACCTATCATAGTCAACATTTAGAATGGGGTACCTAACCTAACCTTAAATACTGCTTTCAAATATGATTGCATTTATTTTGAATGTTTTGAAGCACAAAAACGGTCACCCATCACGCTTTAATTCTTCAGAAGGTTGCCTAACCTCATTAACCGCATTCAGATTGTCAATGAACTGAATTTTGTGTGCTCAAGAATCGAAAAGCGGCTTTTGAGAACTGAGCGTAAAAACACGCTGAAAATGATAGTGATAAGTGACCAATATGCTAGAGAAGTTACGAACTCAAAATTTTGATTTGTATTTAGATTCCTAATAATCTGACAGATAAAATGCCTCCTACCAGTGAATTGACAGATAAATACGCGAGAATTTATGAATGAAACTCTCAATTCGAACGTCTATGTGTGCGTAATAAACTTTTATTGCACGTTTTCGCAATACATGGGAAAAAAAAACATTAAAATAAATTGAATCCTTACTATAACAGTCAAAGATAGATACAGGCTTTCGGCAATTTCAAAACATTATGCAAAACTTGTCTTAATTATGAAATAATCGACAAAATCATGACGAAATTACCAATTCTAAAAACAGCGCCATCTAGTGGGACTTTTTCAATTTTGGTTTCACAGCAACCGCCTTAATGATTATGACACACATACACAGGCCTAAGTACACACAGTTTTGTACACAAATACACTGGGCGTCAAAAATAAGTAGTACACTTTTCAAATTGCAATTACTCCTAAACTATAGTAGTTACACTTATGAAATAAAAAGCAGTTTATAGTAAACTTAACGAAGTTTATTAAAGTTATATTTTATTTGGCATGAATAAAGTTTCAAACTTAAAATTAAGATAAATACTAAAAAGTATCAATTTTTAACGATATGTCAACCACTTAATTTTCACGTTTTGGAACTTTTTCACAATTTAATAACTTGTGTTGCCGCCTCGGGCTCTAATTACAGCTTGGATCCGGTTTGGCATGCTGAACACTAAGTTTCGGAGGCGGTGTTGGGGAATATTTTCCCATTCTTCTATCAGCGCATGTTTTAGAGCCCTGAGTGTGGCAGGAGGTGGACTGCGCCTTCTGACTAGCCTCCCAAGCTCATCCCAGGCGTGTTCAATCGGGTTGAGATCTGGGCTTCTCGATGGCCAAGCCATCAAGTTGATGCCAACCTCCTGAATGTACTCTTGTACGTGGTGAGCAGTGTGTGGCCGGGCGTTATCATGCATTAGGATGGCTCCATCACCCATATTTATTAAATATGGCCCTGCATACTCGTTGAGGATCTCCGAGGCATATCTTTCACCAGTCAAAGTCCCATTTTCTATTACCACAAGCTCTGTGCGACTCTCTGAAGAGATACCAGCCCATACGTGTACAGAGCCCCCGCCATATTGGACTCTTTCCGAGATACAAGCTTGAATGTATCGCTCACCGGGTCGTCTGTAGACTCTCCGCCGTCCATCTGAAGTGTATAAAGAGAATCGAGACTCATCTGTGAATAAAACTCTAGCCCATTCTTCTTCGCCCCATTGTACGTGTTGACGGGCGTAGCGTAGTCTTGCTACGCGATGCTCTGTCTCAAGTTTGGGGCCATTTGCTGGTCTTAGAGGCTTCAGGTTAGCTTCAGCAAGTCTTCTTCTCACTGTACTCTCACTGATGTAGTCTGTTCGGGTCCGAAGAAGCTGTTGCTGAACCTCAACTGCATTAAGGTGTCGATTTCTTAACACAGTGGAAACAATAAAGCGATCTTCTCGGGTACTTGTGCACCTGGGTCTGCCATTACCTCGTCTCCTTAGATGGTTTCCAGTCTCTTCGTACCTTTGCTTTACTCGCTGAACCGTTCTTAAAGTTACACCCACCCTCCTTGCAGTACGACGCATACTGATGCCCACTTCGAGAAAAGCTAAGATTCTTGCACATTCTTCTGGTGAAAGAGGCATGATTAGTCAAATTTACTCTCTGAAGATACCTATGCTTTTCAATTACAATTGCTTTATCAGCAGCGAATGTGTCAAACACAAAAATCCTAAGTAAGACAACACCTTTCAACAGTTTAAAAAAAGTGTTTTTATTTATTCGTTTTTTTTAAAGTCAAGCATTATAAGTTCTTATAATGCATGAAGTTTTTATTGAATAAGATTAAATTTTCTTTTTAACCTTTTTTGTTTCAAAGGTCTAAGTTTTATAGTTTGGGAGAAATCGCAATTTTAAAACTGTACTACTTATTTTTGACGCCCAGTGTATTAACTTCGTTCGCATGGCCGCGGTATTATAGGAACCGTGTTGTAAATAAGTATATAACATCTGCGGGACTAGTTCGACTTGCAGTACCACCTCCTTGTTTAGAGCAGCAGCCTCAAAAGTGAGAATTGCTATGATGTAGTCCAACCTCCGATAGGAAAGGAACCAAAAGAAGAACATAATATTGGGCTGAGAGCGATCTGCGCTCGCCACTTGCTTGGTGAAACTGTAAAGGCCATCAGCGACCAATAGCGTAGTCTTCTACTATATAAAAATAAGTCGGGTTTTCCTTCCTGGCGCTATAACTCCAGAACGCACGCACCGATTTCTACGGTTTTGCATTCGTTGGAAAGGTCTCGGGCTCCGTGAGGTTAATAGGATATGTTTTATTTAAAAAAAAATTAGGACGCGGGCGGAAAGCTAGTCGTTTATAAAAAAAAGAACATAATACCAGTGGGTTGTGTGGCCAAGCGCTGCATCCTAGCCAGTAGAGCCCGCAGACGCGCTACGGGGGCGCGCGGCTGTCTGGTGGCCGCACTGGCCAGGTGACGCGCGTAAAGAGCGCGGGCCCGCTCGCCAACCTACAACATTACAACTATTTGTATAAACCGTACCGAGTTTATTTTATTGTTTTATTTGATTTTACTAGGAAGAGGAAGATTTACAGCCAATACAAACTGTTATATGTTATACTAAGCCAATTACAAATCTTCACCATTAGGTAGGTCATTGAGGCATAATTACCAAAAGAGGGTAAGGAAATAAAACCTACGAAATAACCCAAAATGAGACCTGGGCCAACGACTTCATCTTCGGTGTGCGTAATGATAAAATATTGAAAGAGAGATGAGACACATATCCGTAACAAAGATGCTATATCTTTGTATATATTTTTCGATATTTTATCATTTTGCACACCGTACATTGAAGGTGCGCCATCGTTGGCCCAGGTCTCAAGTTAACTCGTACAATATACAACTTGTTTTTACTTTCCATTTAACAACAAGATCAATTTTTAATCTAATTGGGCATAGAAATGATTTTTTTAAATTACTTGTGCTTTCAGGGCTTCTGTTTTAGCAGAAAGACGGGAGCGGCTCTGACTGATGGTTGCATTATTAGTGGCCACAGGTCTTCTGTCAGCCCAGCCGCTAGCCAGTTCTGGTCCTGATCAAGAAATTATCAATATTAACTTCTAAATATCATACTTACATCATATTAAAAATAAATTAGTAATATTAACTTCTATAGTTTAACTATCACATTTATTAGTTTAGAAGTCTACTGAACCAAATTTCAGCAAATACATCTGTTCCTGTCGTTTTCCGGTTGTGAGACATATTTTGGTTTTGAATACAAAGCACTTCATCAGTGAAAGCTTTTGAATACAGAGCATTTACGTCTTCAATGATTTTAAATGAATGACTGTTTTTGGAGCGAACTTTGAAACATAGAGTAAACTCTTTTCTCTCTTCGTTACGCATTAACATGTTAGCATGTGATCAAAAGAGAGAACAATATTTCGGTACCACAGGTAATTTCCAGGATTTACGTTAAACCAAAAAGACAAAATAGAACATGCCAAATAATGCTTTTGTTGAGCTGATATATTATCATCAATTCTTTGTTAGAATCAATACAAATCTTACCTAAAAATGTCTCTGCAGTAAAAGAGTGTTTTGTGCCTCTGTTAGATTCAAAAATAAATCCAGGTAAGTCTTCTCGAAGTATTGTTGTTTGTTGTTGTCCATCAGTATTGTGAATTTGAAGTTCTTTTTCCCTACAGGAACACATACATAAATTAGTTTCAAAAAATTCGAAACGAAACGCATTTTTCAAAGGATGAGAATAATACTTACTTCTTACACGACAATGCCCAGTTGCCCAATATCAGTTTGTTAGGCCCTGGTTTGGATAGGATAGGTTGGGGCACTGAGTTTTTTACTGACGCCCTTGCCCTTTGAAGCTTGTCTATAAACTCGCCACGATTTTCTAAAACAATAACCATCCTTTATATAAAATTAGTTTACTACGCATTAAATCGTAGTCAAAAACTTAACACCTGACAGATGAGTGGGTAGCAATTCAAACTGGCACAAATTAACAACAATTCCTTTATGTGTGACATTTATGCTACCCCCCTAAAATTAAAATCATTTTCTTTATTGCAAGTCACATAGGAAGTAAATTCTTTTCTTGCGAAAGTAGATTAGTCTCACTCATTAACACATTTATAAAAAGCGATGAGAGCAGTACTGGCGTAAGCCACGTTTTTCAAACTATTATTTCACCATTAAATGCTACATTATCCCTGAGTAACATAGGCTACATTATTATCCCAAATTCCCACAGGAACGAAGTCCCGGGTGGAATGCTAGTTTCTTAATAATTTCACGTCTAGTATTTTTTTTAATTTATCCAGACATGAAAATGTGGGTTACATCACTCTTGCTCTCAGCGCGTCTTGTATCGGTGAGCTCACCAGTATTGTCGGTTTGATGCTCTGGGCTGCCGCTGGAGTACATGGTGGCTAGTTTCCCATCGAGTAGGAATCGGAACCAGCCGTTGCTGCCAGTGCTGAGCTCCAGCGCGGCCGCGTCGCTCCACACGTAGAGCGCGTCCCGCCCGCGACACACCGACCACTCGCCCCACGAGTAGGCTACGTTGCTCGATAGGCACATCGCGTCTTCGTTGCTTCCTTTATTTTTATATTTACAATATGTTCAGTTGCCAAGTAAAGATAAAAAGAATTTCTCAAATCATTAAATACAAAATTTCCCAAATGTTGTGTACACAATTGATAGCTAACAAAATATCCATACTAGGCTAGAGCTTTTCTGTGGGTAATCTTAAATCTATTACTATTTTTAAAACACACTAAACTCTTCTTAATCAATTCCAAGTGCTTAATTTAATAGTTACATTACTTTATGTATAATGACATTATTATTTAGATAGCACTGAATTGTATGTACGTGTGTGTGTTGTGTTTTAGAATGTGCCGAAACTTTTTACGAGCCATACGTCATTTAACGCATTTCTTTACACAGGTCCCATCAGCCATGAGATTTATGCTTTAGGTTACCTAAGCAGATTGCTACAATCGGAATATGACACCCAGACACGAACTTCTACACAAAATTTAAAGCGTCTTCTAGAAAACTTGGCCTGTGATTTTTTTTAATTCAGATAATTTTAGAAAGAAGTATTTTTTTAAGAGTCAGATAATTTTAGGAAGTAGGTTAAGCTTGGCTTCCCAAAAATTGAGTGACGAACTGAATTTGTAAAAATCTGCGTGTGCCATCATGAACAACATTAGTTTCATGAATGACTAATGAAACTAATACGAATCATCTAAAGAAAACTTACCTGTGGCGGTAGCGTTATCGCTATCCGAAGCTAGATGAGCAGTAGGCGCGGCGGCTAAGGCTTCCACTTTGCTGAACACGCCAAGTCGTGCAAACTGTTCCAAGTAGATGTCAGAAGCCTTCACCATCAATTCTTCTGCGATACCCAGCACAATCAGATGACCGTCGTCGTCGTCCTATTAAAGAAAAACCGTAAAGATCTTTATCAGCTAATTTATCATTTTGAGAAACTTAGTTTTCATTGTTTGATTGATGAATAACACCAACCCTTACAAAAGTCTTTGGCATTACAGTTACATTACATAAATAGCACTCAATAAGCAATCAAAAGGTTTTAACACATTAACACAGAAAACAGGATTGAAAAATGCAAGTAAATTTCGATGGTGTGATTTCTTACAGAAATGTGATGCAAATTCGAAAATTAAATGAGAATGTAATAGAACAAGATAATTGATATTAACATACCGAGTAGTGGTATATTATTTATTAGTATAAATATTAAACTGTGATGACTACATCTATAATGTACGATTAGCTATTCAAAGCCGAGCATTTTGATGGCAACATCGTACGAAAGATGACAAGTTTCTAAAGATCGATAATGTCGAATTTGATAATTATCATCCGTACAATGTCGACTGTAATATCGCAGCTCTAAAAATACTAAAGATATTGAAACTACAGATATAGAAATTAAATTACAGAATTTCTCATGCTGTCTTTTAAATGAGCCACTATTAACGATAATTTTTTTTTCAAAAAATGATTTATTTCCGTTCGGGACAAAACAGCAGGTAAATTCCACTAAAAAAACTGCAGCTGCTGCGCGATGTTTGCTAAATTGAGCAAGTCATTCACATGTGTATTTTTTAAAGGCTCGGAATAACGTTGTTTAACCATATTGATAGCTTTTTATTGGCTAAACCATGTTATTCCGTGCCTTTACATAGGACAATGTTAACGAGTTGCTTAATTTGGCACACGTCACGCAGTAGTGCAGTTGCAGTTTTTTAGAGGAATAACTCTGCCGGAAGAATAAGACAACATGACAGTTTAAGACATAAAATAAGACGCGAATGAATATTTTAGAGCAACGTATGTGTATGGTAGTGCGCACTCAGTGGGATCACACCATCGGAACGTTACCGCTGGCGGGCGGATATAGCGGCTGCGCAGGTACCGCTGAGCGCGCCGGAACACCGCCCACTCGCCCTGATATCACATCGGATATTGGGTCACTTCAAATTAGTTAGCCAAATTTAAGGACGTGAATCAGTCAACAAAAATGACCGACTTTCCCCAAGAAAAGTCATTGATGCGACTAACTAATTAGCTTTAGCATAAAACGCAATTCATTTTAGATAATGTCTTTTTTTTAATACAGATAATAGGTTTGCTCTTGACCACAATCTAGCCCAGGGGCGGAGATATTATTCAATTTCCTGGCGAGAATCACCCTTAAAGTTTCACTAACTAATTTAATGTCACCCCATATTAAACCACTTTCTCATTAGGACCAAGCGGACCCGCGAGGCTCTCGTTTCATGATATTTCTGTCTCGCATTGATCCATTCGTAGTAATTAGCCTATCTCATACAAATTACAACAATTCCCGACAAAAGTGGTAACAGTCACCAATAAACATGTGGGTTTTGCTGCACCGTGAGCGAAATGCTGACAACCAATCACAACTTTATTCATGTAAGTTTCACCTAACTCATAATGTATATCAAATGTGGCATCGAGTGGTTTTAAGAACCACACGATTCTACTACTCCTATTCTCGGGGTCTACTACCCCGACAGAATTTGAAGGCGTGGGTGTAATGATAAGCAAAGCCTTTTCTTTCCGAGAATTTAAGGTATACAGTTTACGTCACACCATCAAGCTTCTATTTAGGACGTAGGCGTAGGCTGTAGGGAATGTCTTTACCTGCAAGCAAATTCCACTAAAAACTGCAGCTCAACTGCTGCTTGACGTGTAACTTATGTCAAATTGAGCAATTTGTTGCCATAATCTTTTCAAAAGCTCAAAATAACGCGTTTTTGTTGTATTTGTTGCGTTTTTACGCGCCAAACTTTGTTATTAGGAGCCTTTAAAAAATGTTCAATTACAGCAAGTTCTTTAACTTGGCCTACGTCGCCAAGCAGTGCAGGTGTAATTTTTTAACCGGGCTTGGCTTGAACTTTATTGGCGACCCCGGCTTCGCACGAGCAGCATTATGCAGCGGTTTCAATGAATGCTCAGAATCGGCTCGAATTTATCCGACATTTTCAAAAACCATCGTTACATTTCAACCAATTTTCTCAAAAACCTTCCTCCATCGGTGAAAACTTTATTTTTAAAATCCGTCCGGTAGTTTTTGAGTTAATCGCGTTCAGTCAGACTGACAGACTGTTATAATAGTACAGACCTGGTTGTCGAGTACAGCGGCGACGAGCTGCGTGAGTAGCGCGGCGGCGGCGGGCGCGGACAGCGAGCGCAGCAGCGGCGCGGGCGCGTAGTGCACCATCTTGCGGACCAGAGACAGGCACGCGCGCCGCACGCCGCCGCCGCCCGCGCCCAGGTACCGCGCGCAGAACACCGGCACGAGGCGTCTGCCACACGCAAACGACATCTATATTATAGGCTTTATAGACGTTCTTTGCCTTTCAATGACGGCGGCTGCTGAGATGGATGGCCAGTGCGCTCGCCATCTTTATTTAGGTCTCGATGGCTCAGGGTCCATGGTGAAGGTTTTAAAATTAAATCCACAAATACAGCAGGCAAACTAACGTTTATTACGATAGTGATTAAATTTACAAGTTAACTATATCGGAGTAGAGTGAACCGACGGTTCCGCGTGGAAGGTCCGAGCGTGACCAAACAAGACTGCCTTCCCTAAGCCAAGCAAGGTACCTTTACCCCTTCACTCCCCACCGGCACAAAGTAATCAAATGAGCGTCCAATTTATTCGAATTATTTTAAAACCACTACATTTTTTTTATTTTTTTATTTAGCCCTTTTGGGAAAGGCAAAGGAATCTATGCCATATCTTCAGAGTATTTTTTCTGAAAAAGCTCCTCCCATTCTCCGTAAACCGATAGTGTTTTGTTTACAAATAATTATGGCGGCGAGAAGCACTGTCGCGGGATCTTTGTCAGAACCAAACGGAGCGGATACACAGTATGACTTGAATCACACGGGATTAAGTTGGTGCAGTTGGTATTGGTATCACACATTAATAAAATGTAAGGTCCGGACAGACACCGAAGCGATTGGATAAGAGTTTCGACTTACGGTACGAAACTCTAAAATTTCAATAAAACTTACTCTAAATAAATAGCAGCCATTTCTTTATCACCGGTGTCTGGAAAGTCATCTTCATTAGAAGTAGTCGGCGAATCCTGATTCCCCACGACCAACCATTCGCCTGGACACTGGAGGATCGCTGCTACCTCTCGGTGACCTGTACAACAAACAAGAAATAAAAATTATGACACAACTTTCGACTCACAATCCCATGAATAGCCTTGTGCCTTAATTTACGATCTAAATGAGAATACCGCTTAATACAAAAAAGCAAAGGATGATGGGCATTTTAGTATCGGTATTAGTATGAAACTTGGTGCCGGCATCAATTGAAATAAATGATACATCGTTAAAAAGGTAATTTTCTGTAGAATAAGAATAGCCGAAGCGCTAGTCCTGATTCATTGTCCAATTTGAGTTATTCTGCCTTGAAAGTTATTTATTTTTCATCATTTCATTTTGGCATAGTATTTTTATTTATTATATTAATTATAAATGATCATCATTAATTATTATTTTTTTAAATGAAAAAACCTACTTTCAACTTGTTTTATTTACTGAGAGAATACCAATGATTACAATTAATGATGATAATTTATAATTAATAAAATAAATAAAAAACTATGCCAAAATAAAGAATAATTAGTAAATGATGAAAAATAAATAATTTTCAAGACAGGATTACTCAAATTGGATAATGAATCAGGACTAGCGCTTCGGTTATTCTTATTCTACAGAAAATTACCTTTTTAACGATGTATCATTTATTTCAATTGGTGCTGGTACCAAGTTCCATACTAATGTGCCCATCATCCTTTATTTTGGATTTTATTTTTGACAATTTCATTAGAAACATCAGTTCTAGTAACATCAATAGTGTAAGATTCCTGTACTTTTTTTTTGAAAATTTTTGACTCCAGACTGAATCACTATTGATTCATCCCGCAAGATCGCTTGAAATTGTGGCCTGAATACCATGTATGGCGAAATCATACTATGTATACCATTTTTGAGTTTATTCCTGTGTTATATATTTTTATAAATATTTATTTTAAATGACGTGTCATTTATCACGGTTCCCTTTACCTAACATACAATTTTTTAATGTGAATGCCCTCCCTGTAATAGCATATCACCATTTCATAGCAATAAAGATGATACCTTGATCATGGCGTTCTCTAGCTTTATCCAAAGGGGTCTTCCCATCCTCGTCTCGCAAGTCTGCGTTGGCTCCGTAGCGCAGGAGCACCTTGGCGATCGCCGGCCGGCCGAAGCACGCCGCGTAATGTAGTGACGAACTGCGCTGGCCTCGGTTCACATCAGCACCTACACAAACGGTAATGGATTAAGAATCGTTCTTCATTTGTTGAAAAATAAACTATAAGGCCCGTATTTCAGAAGCAGACTCGAGTCTTAGTCTATACTTAAGTACCTATTGATTGTCTAATTATCTCACTATCAAAATGACAAAGACGACTGCTACTTAAGTGTAGATCAGAGAGAACCTAAAAAGACATTGTAAAGGTCACATCGCAGAATAAAGGCATGGACTTTAACTACACCATGTAACAAAACACGAGCTTATGATGTAGGAATGTAAACAAATATCAAAACTAAAATAACATTGAAAGCAAATTTTGAAAACCGAAAATTTCATAACGACAATTTCATTTCCAAAGAAATAAAAAAACTTCGAAACACATTATATCAAAACGAAAGAACTTTCTGACTTTCAACGTAAGAAAGTCAACGTAATTAATTACAATAAATTATTAGATAACTTCTTACCTTTTTCACAGAGGAACTCGACCATTTCCCTAGTGCCGAAAGCCGCGGCCCAGTTGAGCAGTGTCTGCCCCACGTCGTCAGTGAAGTTGACGTCGACGGCCCCGCTTGACACTGCAGCCAGGAGTGCGTCTGTGTCCTTACCGCGAATGCAGTCGATCAGTTGCCTACAAACAACGTTATCATGATACAGTACAATACTACGCTAGGTAACTATCTAAAAATGTATTAGGAGATGTGAAAGAGACGAAACATGCCATCAGCTTTACATGGCAAATAGGACGACGCGACCGAGGGTGGATCGAGATAAACATGACAAAACTATATCGTGGTGTTTATGGTAGCATAGCAAGAAAATTTTCAAAACTGTTTACTAGTAGTGATACAAAATTAATTCGTTTACTAGTAAATTATCTTTTTTTATTCATACATCATAAGTACATGAAACTAGGTCGTTCCTCAGATGTTACGGGTAGGAATCAGATTACCCATTTGCACTACAAAAGCCGGCGCTATTATGTGTGAGATAAGGGCGACGCCAAGTTTAACATGTATAGCCTAATGTGCTGCCGTGTGTACGGACGACCGCAACTCAGGTTACCACACACGTACACTCTGTGCTGTTGTGATAGGAGCGGTTTTGCAATGAAAATGGAGTAACCTGATGCGCTAGCCTCTGTACAATGTATGTATTGTATGTATTTATTCTTTATTATACACGAGCAAAAGTTACACAAGACACATTATAAGAAAAACAGTACAAAGGCGGACTTATCCCACACGGGGATTTCTTCCAGTCAACTCATTGAGTGTTCGATTGGAAGGAGTAGCCGGCAGGTACAATGTGCATACCTGTGTGATTTGTCGCCTCTGGGCCCGGTGCTGGCCCCGCCGCCGCTGGAGCCCTCGCCGCTGGCGCCACTGCTGCTCGACCCCGACGCAGAGCCCACGTTGCGGTTCGAACCACTGGCCAAAGTAATCACAAAATTCAACAAACAATAAACGATGCGTTTTACACATTTTTTTAAAGAAAATAAGTTTGATGGAACCCTAAAAAATACACTCGAAAATATGTTTGCTCGCACAACACGAAACCACGAGAAATAATATGAAAACCTATTAAAAAATTGTTCTAATAAGCTTCATTGTCGTATTAGGTGTAACACCTGTAAAAGTTGTAAAAAATATATTAATTAAAAAATACTCCTAGACTAAGATGGAGACTTGGCCCGCTTTTAGAAACTAAGTTTGTTTTTTGTTATGAGATGCGTTAACTCTTGACGCAAATCTAGACCAATCTTTAAATTGTGAAATGCCGTAAACTTATAAGAACACGCATAAATATCTAATAATCAAAAAGCACTTGTGTAATCTAAGGCGATCGATCGTTTCTCACAACACTTCAGCGATTTTTCACTGATATTTGTAAGGTGTGATATTCGTACGAATATAGGCTGATAAAAAATTGTAAAGCGGCGCCCAGTCACGCCACTAGTTCCATCGCGTCCCCCCCCCCCTTACCTCGGCTATTGATAAGAATTTATTTCTAAGTAATTTACGTTTGATACCCCTCTAATTACGCGCTCGATGGTCCTAACCAGTATAGGGTACAACTAACCAATATAGGGTACCTCTTTACAAGTAAAATACTTACGTCTGTATAGCATGTCGTCCTTCGCAGAGCAAGACGAGCAGCAAGTCGACGAGTCGCATGCACTCGAGGCACCAGCGCTCGTCCGCCTGCACGGCCGCTTCGATCGCAGAGCATAGCTCTAGACGCACCAAGTCCTGCCAAATAGACTCGTTGGTAGACTATAGACATAATTTATTTTGTTTCTCCAGCATAAAAACACATTTAACAGAATGTAAACAAATTGTGACAACCACACGTAGATGTTTGCTGCAGTGACAAAAAACTGCTCCAGCTCAGCATTGTGTTCTGCCCAAGACCCCTAGAACACGGAATATTTTAACCGCGCAGACGACGCACAGATGACACGCGTAAAAGCTTCAAACGAAATTTGAACGCAACCTTGTAACCTCGGCACACGGGGCGATCGTGAAACGCGCGTCTACTACGCGTATACGCGCAGATACAGCGATATAGACGCGCTGTAGTCGCTTGTAGTCGCCCCTCTTCCGACCCTTTGTGTGCGCTTCAAACGAGTTTCGAACACGCTAAACACGCGCGTTTGTATCGCGTTTTACGCGCGTTTGAATCTATAGAAAACGCGCGTCGTCTGCGCGTTTAAAATACGCCGTGTGCTAGGGGCCTTAGAGAGCGCTGGCATGTGGAGACTATGCAGGACTTCTCGGCATTAACATTAATACTAGTGGATTTGTGAGCTGTAGATGTAGATTTCTGTAGATTTCTTTTTTAACTCCTTCTCTGTCCGAGCCGTGCAGCTGTGGAACAAACTTCTGAAACAGATTCAGAATATTCCATCTATCACTTCCTTTAATAAGCAAGTAAAACAACACTATCTTTCTTCTCTATATTAAATAGCATGTATTTATGTATATTACATTATATATATAAATGTATATATTTCTTATGTTGTATTTTTGTAATTTAGTAGTAACTGTTAATATTTATTTTTATAACTACTATAATTAATGCACACAGTCTTGTGCCCGTAATTTATAGCTTTTCTGACACCGGATGGGTTGGCTGGAAGAGATCTCTTATAGAGATAAGCTCGCCTTTGTAACATTTTTTAGTAATTAAGTATCAAACTATGTGTGTACAATAAAGAATATAAAGGATAGATCTCATGAGTCAAAATTTATCGAAAAACTTGAAATATGATATTTTTTACGTTTTCAACCCCCATGCTCCGCCATTTTATAAAATTTCCGACAAAAAAATTGTATCTTTTTTCTAAATTATCGAACCTACTCACAAAATTTCATGAAAATCGGTTTAGAAATGCGACCCGCTACCCGCATACGCAATGAGATTTCACTCTCGTGAGAGTTAATTGCCAAGGAAAACATAAAAACGTTAAACATAACATTAAAAAGTTTTCATTTGTCTTGTATTCGAATGACGTTGACATAATTATGATCTTGAATTGATACCTGAAAAGATGCATGTTCAAATGCAAGAGAAATCGAACCCAAGCATCGTCGATCGGTCCTCAAAATGACTTGAGTAATTTAAATAAACGATATTAATAAAGCTGCCAATCAAAAAAATCGTTTTAACGCGCAACGTTACCTCCAATAAAGGCAATAAGCAATCAAGGCCAACTATTGAATAAAAAATCTAATGCAGTTCCACTTGCATATTTAAAGGAAAATATGCGACATTGAGCTTATATTATACAGTGTCTTGCTATAAATAAATTTCACATTTTGGCATTCGTGTATATTCCATGTTTCGTATATAATTTTTGTACACACGGCAGCACATCAGACTATACATGTTGATCTTGACGTCGCTCTTATTTCGCACGTAATAGCGCCGGCTTTCGTAGTGCAAATGGGTAACCTGACGTGCTGCTGTCTGTACAATTTTTTTAAAAACAATGCTACAAGTAGTCACTTTTTTATTTGTCGCAAGGCTTACTGTAATTAAGATACTAACATGTGTGATTTGCGCCGAGCCACGGCAGAGCGTAGAAAGCAGGCTAACTGTGGTAGAGACCGAAGGCGCCAGGCATTTGTCGTCTCCACTCTCCGTGCTGCCTAGGCGTCGCACCAATTCTTCAATAAGACCTAAAAAACGTGAAGTAAAACTATCTCAAAAGGACGAATAAACACACTTCACAAATATAAATATTAGTAAGGGTAAACATTTCTGTATTAACTAAAATCCCTAGCAATACAAAAATATTTTCCATCTGTAAATATGTATAATATCAGGACTAATTGCCAATTGGGTGACTTTAATTAGCCAGCGAATTAATGATGTGAATCAGCCCACGAAACTTCCACAAGAAACATAGATCAAAATATGAAATAAAAAAAACGATTTGCCTTTGTATGGAAAGTCAATTTTTTTTTAAGAATTTAATATCTAGGCTCTTTTGGGAAAGTTCTTCAATTTCATAGGGAGAATCACACCCTAAAGATTCGCCAGCTTAGTTGCTACCTGTGTCGATAAAGGGGCACAGGTAGCAACTAGTTTTTTTTTATAGTTGCTACCTGTGTCCCTTTATCGATAACGATTGGCCCGGCATCCCTATGACGTAATTATTTATGACTCAGTTCGCACGTTCGTAATGGCCCTAGTATCATTTAAAGCCACCCCATATTTTTTGGTATCATTATCAACCATCGAAGCTACCTTTAACGATGTCAATCATAGAATTCAAGAATCAATATCGATAAGAAGTCGTTTATGATCGAAATCCTCATTTCACGAAGTGATTTTCATATCACAAACTGATAAAAAAATACCTTTTCTTCCGTGCAACTGATTAATGTTTAACTTTGAAATAAAAACCAGATTTCAGTACTCTTTACAACCATTTCTTAGAAAGTACAAAATTACTACACTTAAAGTATAAGTAAGGTACTCTGGCGTAAGATCCGAAAGCGGTGTAACTAGCTCAAATTAAACCAACTAAAAACCAGGCTAAATGTTCACTGAACTGGGAATGAAAGAAAAACATAGAATGCGCCAGCTACCAACTCTTTCCAGAGGGGCGCGAGGGATTTGTATCGTGGACGATAGACTGGCTATCTTTCACCACAAACTGGGGTGAAGTGCTTCAATTTCCATATGATTATTGCCCACTCTGTAAGCGATACTTATCAATGTTACTTGTGGTTCTGTAGGCTATTGACCTCGCGAGTCAATATTTTTCGAACTGGCTGTAAAATTATATTTTTTTACGTTATTTTTCACGTATTCAAAATCCAAACGATTATCAAACCTACTCACAAAATTTCACGAGAATCAGTTGAGAAATGCGACCAGTAGAGCCGGACATCCGCCGGACAGACATACGAAGGCTTGCTTGCCCAAGCTGAAACGGAGACGGTTCGCGCTCGCTCGGTTTAAAATTACGCAACATCCGCGAAAGAATCCGTTGAACTCATCATCATCAAGCATCCCTAGCGTGGTAATTGCGGATGTGATAGGTTATTCTGACGAAAGGCCTGGTGGTAGATTATTATTATGAAAGGCTTAATTGCAGATGTGATTTTTTGTAAGTTCGTTTTTCAATTGTGTATATACATTTTCAATATAAATAATTTAGGAAACTTTAAGTTTATATAAGTTTCATATTTGTTTTTTTCTTAAGTTATGTAAAAAACTGTTTGTTTCATAATAAATAAATAAATAAAAATTGACAGTGTTTAGTAAAAGGTACAACTTTCGGGGTAGTCAACAAGAGCGATTTACAAAACTCATCCCAATAATTCCAACCTTAACGACTATCCCCAAAATTGTACCTTTAAATTTTCACAGTCACATTTGACAATAGGTGTTCACGGAATTTGCCTTACCATGTTCAGCTAAGGGGGCGGGGTCAGCATGCGCGCGCGCAAATCGGTCAGCAAGCGAGGCGAAGCAGCGTAACGCCGCGTCCGCCACGCGGGCGTCGCTGTGCCGCAGCAGGGCGGACAGAGACGACACGGCGTCGCCCACGCGCGCGTCGCCCGGCTCCATCTTACCACACACCCTGTGACAATCACATGCAACTAAGGACCTCCGTTGAATTTTAAATGCAAAAAACAAAATCAACATTTTTTTTCTATACTAGATGGTTAATTGAGTGTAAATTAATTAATTGTACGTAATTTTAATTGATTGATTTGTAGTTGAGTTCGCATTTGGTTTATTGTTTTATTATAATACTAGCTTTCCACCCGGGACTTCGTTCCCGGTGGGGATTCGGGAAAATCATGTACCCTTTGTTCATCACGGATAATGTAAGATTCTAATGGTGAAAGAATTTTTCAAATCGGTCCAGTAGTTTCGGAGCCTATTAAATGCAAACAAACAATCAAATCTTTCCTCTTTATAATATTAATATAGATATTATTTGTAGCATATGGGTTTCGAGCCTGAAATAAAGATTTATTTGTCATGCACACATCATCGTCAAGTTTTCAACCACTCTTCTTCAGCTTCGTATCACGTTGATATCGGTATGTGCGACTGTCCAAACTGTATATGTGCGTGTGGGCACGTATAGACGGATTGAAGAACTACCGGTAACAAAGTCAATAATAGCTTTATTTCATACAACATTCAGGACGTTACTTAAAATAAGTCAAAGTAGTGAATTACATTAGTATTTTTAACTTTTCAATACAGATCGAAATCGAATCGCCGTCTTTATCGGTATTCCAGGGATGCACTACATTGGAGCAATTACCAGTATTTGAACTACCTTATTGGGTGTTGGGACAGTTAAGAGTCAACCTGCTCTGTCAGAAATAGAGCGTTGTCTATATTCTACAAGGTTGCTTAATCATTTAAGACTTGTTGAGTGCATAATCCGTTTTCTCTTACCTGGACACAACGGCCATGGCTGAGTGTAATGTATCCTTATGCACCGAGGTGCCGTAATGCGTGATGAAATGGAGTACAGCGGGCAAGCCGCCGCCTTCCCATACCGCGCCGGCTTCGCGCGTGCACACCAGTTCCAACACCTACAAACATCAATTACACTATGGTACGAGCAAACTACGGTGTTGGTTGATAGTCGAGCAGATGTTGAGCCCGAGAACTTTTCCCAAAAAAACTCATCTCGACTGAAATAGCGATCGTTGGAAACATCGCAACAGCATTGCGGACGGGTTCATTTACAGGGCTTTAGGTAAATCTCTTTCAACCTCTCGGGTGCTAATCAGTTATTTCGTATTTTGACCTATTATTGGGGGAAAGTTGTTCAGTTTCATGGACTGATTAACCACCCGAGATGTTGAATGAGATTTACCTAAAGCCCAGTATAAATTTGCATACTAGCTTTCCGCCCGCGTAGACTACAGGTCACATCGTGCCCAGCTGTGGAATAAAATGTAACCTGTCCTTTCCCAAGGTCTAATCTATCTCTGTACCAAATTTCATCAAAATCGGTAAGGTAGTTTAAGCGTGAAAGCGTAACAGACAGAGTTACTTTCGCATTTATAATATTAGTAGGGATTGGGTTAGTTTACCCATCGTGAAATATATGCTGTTATGTAATAGCTTCATCACATCCTATGTAAATATCTCGAGTATTACACAAAGGTATCCATTTTTTTTTAAATACACACCTACTTCACTTTCCAGTCCAATACAATTTATCTACTGCCAAATTGCTCTTCTTATGATGACCAACTTACAGAGTCAATGGTCGCGAGTTTGCAGTAGATATCATTACTTAAAAAAATGTTAACAGTGCACAATAACACATACTATAATGTGCAATACATACTTTGATGCATTGTTCCGCAAGATCCTTGCTGGTGCGGTTGTTTGGGTCTACAGTAAGCAGTCGGCTGCAAATGGCCTTCACAGCACCCTCAATGGCCACAATGCGCCGCGTGCATTCAGCTGTGAATAACATATCATTGTTGCTTCACTCGATCAGTGAAATAATTACGAGATTTATTTTAGTACGCGGAACAAAATTAATCAGCAACATGCTTCGTCAGCTCCGAAAAAAAACGTAAAAATATATACAAAATATACAAAATTAAAAAAATAATAATCAGTGAAATGTTTATGATATAGGAAAGTTATTAAATCCTGCGTTAGAATTAACCCGTCGCTCGCTTGTTTACGCGCCGTGCGATACAAATCCTGCACAAACGGGTGTGATTTATGCATAGCCGTGCATAAATCGCGCGAGATAAAAAAAAGGGTTTAAACCCTCGCGCGATTTATGCACACCCGTGCGCAGGATTTGTATCGAACGGCGCGTAAACAAGCGTGCGACGGGAAGATTTATAATTTATTACTGTTAAGTACAAAAAAACCTAAGAAATAGACGAGAGAAAGCATGATTGCAGATTGTAGTTTTAAGGCGTGTCACCTACGCGTGTTTTTTCGAAACATTACACTAAAACATAAAAACATTGGGGCGTGGCTATACACAATATAATATGTTTTTGTTTTCCGAGGCCGACGGACAACAACATGTTTTTGTTTCGTGTTATCTGTGTAATGTTTCGAAAAAAACTCTCGCAGACACGGCTTAAGGAACAGATTTTTAGAATAATGATAGTGGTTTTATATCTGTTTAATTTAAAGAAAATTATAAATCTGAAATAGTTATACATCACAAATATGGGACTTTGACATTTATCAGATACCACAGCTTTGCGCAATTGCATGTTCATGTATTATATTAAGGTTTTCGAAACATTTTAACATTCCATGAAAAAAATATCTTCCTGGCAGTGAAAACTGAATCAAAATCCGTTGCGTGGTTTAGGAGACACAGACAAACCTGGAAGTGACTTTAAACTCACCCGACACATCCAGGTAATATGTGATGGCCCTGGCTGTGACTTCAAGTACATTATCTGGAGCACACTCATCGAGGAATATCTTGCAAAGTGCTGGCAAAAACGTTCTCGGAGGACAGCTACAAACAGAATAAGTACATAAAACATCAATATACCAATCAAAATAAAATAATTCCTTAGGATAATATGGTAAAAACCCATAGGAAATGCCAGGCTTCCCCAGTCATAAGGTTTAGAAAGAAACTAGTTTGGTAAGCTTCATGATTCTATCCATGAAACTGAACAACTTTCCCCAAGAAACCAATATGAAATTCTGAAAAAAAAAAATCCCCTTCTTATAGTAATGCAGTAATAAGCTGATTCTCATAGATTACTATGTGATTGCTCAAGGAAGGTGATTGCTCAAGTTGTATGGAGGCAACAATATATGTATATTTTTTAAATATTTCAACCATTGTTTCTTAAGAGGTAAGTTGTTCAATTTAGTGGATTGATTCACATCCTTTTCGTTAACTAATTTAAAGTCACCCATTATGAATTGAGACAAAACAGAAAAGAAAAATTTGTAGACCATTTATCCAGTTACACTAACAAAATGTTTCTTTAGATTAGCAAGTCCAGTGCTTCTGAATTTCTTATTGTATTTCAGCAGTCATATATTTTCCGAATGCACACGAATTATCTAACAATAATTTATATTTAGAGTTAAGGACTGGAGACAATGGGCAGAAAACGCAGCTGTCTTAGTTAAACAAAGAATATTGGTTATCTAATATGTATGTAACAGAATTATATTTGTTTTATTATTTTTATGTATTAATTGTAAAGACATACAGTAAATAAGTAATAAATAACAATATTTAATGTAATAAGACAAAGGCACGGACATCAAGTCAAAGTACTAAGAAAAAAGAATTGAGGAATGCTGATAGACTGCACAGAATCCACCACTCAGTGTTACAAGTGTAGGTTAGTTACCTTTCAAAGCATCTGTCCACATTGTCGGACATGAGCAAGAGCATGCAGAGCTGCTCGAGAGCAATCAGTTGCATATCGCGCTCGTCGCCCTGCCCGGTCAGGAGCCATTCCAGCAGGGTTTCCGGGTCCACTTCCGCCATCTACACAATACATTTAGCAGACGTCACAATTTAAGGTACAAAGTACAAAGTTCAGGCTTGATGTGTTTGTATGGAACTTTGTATCAAAATTGTAGTTAACAAAATATTAAATAAGGACATAAAAGAGCATAAACTGTAACATTTCATAGCATTTACTCATTCAAATTTTTTTTAATTATTGTTATTTATTAGTTAGCCATACATAAACTTGTCACAAATTATAGATGTTAGAGTTCAATTCAATTTCTTCTATTGTGGCGGTCCTTTAGTAGATATGAAAAACCAAACCATTGTATGAAAAACCAGAAGTACTTCATCCATAAAAATAAAATAAATTAGAATTTGTAATGCGTTTCAAATACAACTTCATACTACAAATTGTGATAGCACACACAACAGGTTTCATAGAATTCCTGCTTCAATTATATAAGTAGACAAATAACCATACCTTGAGCCTTTAGTCAGCGGCACACCAGTACCTAAAATTATGAACATGAGATTGAATTAGAGTGTACAAAACAAAGCATGGAGCCACACACAGTGGTTGCTTTATGCATGTGCCACTATCAAAAGGTTTTAACTTTAGATCATTAGTAACAATATTTTCTTTTAGAACTAATAAAGCCATCTGGACTTTAGTATTGAACATTAGGAGTGAGTTGGCATACTATGGAAATTTTCCCAAAACTTTTGTTCAAAATCCATCAAGAAGTAGGTACCCGGAGCAAAGAGGGGAAAGGATACAATTGAACATTTTACAACATAATTGGAATATTACCAGAAAATCAAGATTTTAGTAAAAAAAATCCAAGTCACTCATCCATATATTTTAATATATTTATCATAATTTTTGACAAAGGTGTATGTATATCTGACGACCCTTCTGCCTACCAACCCCCAGTGATCCCAAACAGCCCATATTGTACTATCAACCCCAGTTCCGCCGGACCACCTTAGAGATCAGTTTTGTTTGCAGCGTTCGGCGACTTGCCCCACATGTTCGTTTTCGGCAACTAATAGCGCTTTACTCAGATCATTAAAGGCGAGTTGAAAAAACTATTCCTTTCTTGTTAATTGTTTTTTGTTCACCAAACAAATGAGAAGTTCCTTTGTTTAGCAACAAAAAAAAATGTCCAGTCCTGTGACTGCTCAATTTAAGATGAGGGCGGGGCTTGTCTTGCTCTTCGCTTACAAGGGATAAAAATTTGAAACTGGTCATGCGGAACTGGGGTTGATAGTACCTATAAGTACATAGCCACTACTCTTCCTAAGGTTCAATAATTATCCTAATAAAATCGAAATACCTAAAAAATTATAAAAGTGCCTAGTATTTTACCCTAAAAAAACATTTTACCCTAAAAAAACAGTAGTATTTTACCCTAAAAAAACAGTTTTTTACATACATAAGTAACAAGAACACCCACAAATATAAGCACCAAAAGATAACACCAACTAATTACTAATATTAAGTACCTATTCTGTGAAATACTTTTTTTTCATTATACCTACAAACTTTGGTCGCTGGGTCATGTTGATTAATTTGTGAGCACCCAGCAAAAATGGTAACACCATTTAATTTTATTCTTTATAAGAAATATTTCTTGCCTTTTACAATAGAGAATTTTCAAACGTTGCCTCGATGTGGCACGCTGGATGAGGTCTTTTATTTATAGATTATATAGATTAAATAATTTAAGTAAAATGTTTTGTGAAAACTAATTGAGTGCTCAGAGAAACCTTTTTTGCCTTTCACAGCATAGAATTTCCAATAAAACAAATTTCATAATTGTTATTTATGCGAATTGTTATTGTAATGTGACTAGAAAACTCACGAATCACGAAATTGACATTCAACGAATGCATGCGCATACGCATGGTGAAACATGCGCATATAGTTAATCTTCATTCATACATACAAAATGTGATACATTTGAGTGCAATAGTAACATGTGGTTTGCAATAGCCACGTTGTGTGCGATTGAAATAACTGTAGATCATGAATAGCTGGAGATACATCCCATCATTTACAGCTACGCAAAATAGTTGAAGTGCAAATAAAAGTAGGTTACATGGTTAAGAAAATAATGAACAATAAAACCTTTCTCTTTTATTTTTTTAGTTAGGTGACACCATGAACACTATAAAATAATGACTACTGTTAAAAATGGTTATTATACGAGACAGATATTGATAAAAAATAATAATAAACATCCCAGATATCACAACAAATAATAAGTATGAGGACACGAGTGAAGGTGACAAAGTATCAAACACTTACACTCAGATCATAATCTTCAGTATCCTGTATTGCGCCTATAAGTAATAAAATAACACGACAAATTACTGTTTTAGTACCACCAAAGCAAAACCTCAATTCTTCAGCTTACAACAACGAAATTTCTATTCTAATTTCCTTATCGCTTCACTTGCAAATCGCCATTTCTACCACTGACAAAATAGATAATATGCCAAAGATTAAAAAAGATTTTTTTAGAACCACTGAACTACTTCTGCTTGTCTATGGATTTAAGTCGGTCAATACCAACAGTTTAATTTTAATTTTATTTTTATTTACTAACATTAGCATTTAAGCACATACTAACACATCTATGGATTTTTAATCTGAGAATAAATAAATTTTAATTTAATTTAATTTAATACAAAAACCAACTAAATTGGCGTGATTGGAATGGATGGGGTCTATCATGGATACCGTACCGCCGAAATCCGCGCGTCGAGATCATACATACATTGCTTCTACACAATGTAGCTGAAAGTGTTTACCAAATACAGCAATGTACTTTATCGTTCAATTGTAATGTTTCATTGATTATGTACATTTGGATGTGTGGCCCTTAATCCTAGGATGAAAACTCCGAGAGATTCGTTCAGTGATGGATAAAAGACTTCATATTTGCATATTGAAATAATTTGTGACGCAATAGTTCAAGAATTATTGGCAAAAAAGTATGGGCCACACAACCAAATGCCTGCGATTCTCAGTAATGAAAATAAGATGAACCGGTTGACGGAGCCCCAATTTTTTGACTACCATCATCGGTGCTAGCCTTTGAGTTTTAACTTATTTTTTCTATGTCTATGCTTTGAGTATGCTTTAGTTCTTCGTAAACAAAGATGAAAATGAAAAAAAAATCCTAGGGACATACATTCTTTTGCCTCGAAAGTGATACATTTAATAAAAAAAAGTAATAATGGCCAAGCCAAGGCCGGTGGGCCGGTGCCGGTGCCTGTGAGTGTTGCCAAGTTAGGCGATTTTTCGCCACTTCGACTATCTCAGGGGGTGCCGGGGCGACCAAAAAAAGCGATTGGCGACCGGTCGCCGATTAGGCTATCTTAGAAAAAGAATTTGGCGATTTTAGGCTACATGAGTACATTCTTTTGATGTTTTTATAATTCTAATATCTGCCTTTGATTATGTATGTGTATATATCACAGTTGCTCAAGATACAATTAGAAAATGTAAGAAGTCCCGTATATCTTTATTGGTAGATCATGACTACAATTAAATTAGATTCAGTTTATTATCAGAATAAGTAGATTTTATTACAATTTTCAAAACTTTTATTTAACTTGTTTTTGTATAATTAACTGTGTTTCTTCGAGTCAAATCTTGTAACTGAAAAAAGTTATCCTTCACTGAATGAGCTGAAATTTGACATACATCAAATGACAATGAAATAATATGTAGTCATTGAATTTAGCTGATGATGAAGCCGGAAGGTGAGTAAAGGAACTAGTTATGAAACAACACAACTCTATTGAGTTTGGGTTCGTTAAATTGTTTTGACGAGTACTTTTATTGTAGACGATGTCCAGGATCGGGGGATGAAGCAGAAAGGTGGTCCAAGGAACTCTGTGATAAAATAGCACAACTCCCATCGAGTTTGGGCTGGTTTGGTTTGTCTTGATAAGCACTTTCATCATAGGGACTGTTTATTGAGTAGCCTAAAATCGCGAATTAAAATACAGGTATCATAAAAATGTTTATCAATATGCTATGTTTTGAGTGTAATATTTTCAAAACTTTTGTCAATATTATATTTATTATAAAATTAGGCAATTTTTGGCTACTTTGCGCCAAATTTTTGGCGACTTGGACCCAAAAAGACTTGGCAACACTGGTGATAAAAAATTAAAAAATACTCTGTGTCTGCCTGTGATGATGATGGATACGCCAGTATCCAAAGCCAGCAGTGTTGCCATATATACGGATTTGTCCGTATTTGTACGGATTTTGCGAGTTCAATACAGATGAATCAAGATTACGGATTTTTATACGGATTTACTCTAAACACAGAATTAGCTTCAAAAGGACACCGTTTTCGAGCCTTCTTGACCTAATTTTGAACAAATTTCGTCACAACGCTCTGGTGAGTTTGCTCCACTGTAGTGCGGCAGTACAGCAAAATTTCTTCAATGAAGACGAAACCAAGAAATAAATTAAGTATCTTGACGATAACGGTCCCGCTACTACTAAACAACTTTTAGGGAAATCACCCTCTTTTGATTTAAATCTTGACTCAAAAATGTTACGTTTAATTTTTATACGGAATTCATACGGAATTTGAATCAAAATACGGGATATTTATACGGAATTTCAATAAAAACAGAAATACGGATTTTATACGGATTTTTGTAATGAAAATACAGATTTCACGTCTACTTCATGTGGCAACACTGAAAGCCAGTATCTCTTATTAGTCTGTGTGTGCCACTGAGCATATAATCACTGCGTTTTAGTGTGTGCTTATTGATTTGATTTTCGGATGATTTCGGTTCATCGGAACTTCGTGTTAATTTTGTTTTGATCGTATGTACTTTATTCATATTTTGGTTTCTCAAACGGCATCTGCTTGGTGTTATTTCGGAAGGAGTGTATTTGGCAAGATGAACATTAAAAGAGAAGCTGATTATGCAGTTGAACTGGAATCTCAATTCATAATGAGACTCCCAGAAGAACCAGCTAAAGTTCTTAGAGAAGTTATAAAATCTGGAGAAAACTTTAAGAACAGGCTTACCATACAGGTAGATAATGATATGCGTCATGGAGAAGTGCGGTTTGACCATTGGCTATTACATGCAAAGATCGTTGATTTGCCTACCATTGTAGAATCGCTAAAAACTATTGACAAGAAAAGTGTCTACAAAACGGCTGATATTTGCCAAATGATGATATGTAAGTCTGAACTTGATCCCGCTTCGGCTGAAGAAGAATCTCCTACCAAAAATAAGAAAAAAGATCCTCTGAAAGTAGACAAGAAATTTCTTTGGCCACATGGTGTGACACCACCAACCAAAAATGTTAGGAAACGTCGATTCAGAAAAACTCTGAAGAAAAAATCAGCTGAGGCTCCTGAAATAGAAAAGGAGGTCAAAAGACTTCTAAGAGCAGATAATGAGGCAGTTAACGTGACTTGGGAAGTGATCAAAGACGAAGAACACCTTTTAAAACCAGAAACTACCTCTGGTAAACCTGAGAAAGGAAAGTCAAAGAGAGAGTCCAATGTAAAACTAGAAGCAGTTAACAAGTCTTCCTCAAAGGTTGAGGATATATTTGGTGGTACTTTAAGTGATAGTGACTTGGAAGATGAAAATGTCAATGTAGACATTGAAGACAGTCGCTTATCATCTTATGGTGAACACTATTCTGACTCATCAGCACAAGGCCCCTCGGACGTCAAGGGTGGTCGATTTCCAACTGAGTTCAGTTCTGATATGTTCAATGCATCACAACATGGACAAAGTGTCCCGATGTCAACAGCTTCTACCAGCAGGCAAACTACATCTGCTGTACTCCAATCCAATATTCAATATGCATCAGATGATTATATAGACTCACCACCCAATGACAACACACATATAAACTTCAAGCTGCAACAAGTAGTAGCAGAACTTGAAGAATTAAAACAAAGGAGGCAAAGAACTCAGCTTGAGATTTCTGGGATGGAAAATATGACTCTTAGGCAAAGATTCCAAGACATCTTACACACTTTAAATAAGGATATTAAGTATAAAGAAATGGAATACCAAAGTCTTCAAGCCTTACTCAAGTAAAGGCAATCAACTTTATTGTCTTTATCTAATAATTTTCGAATTGTATTAAATTATTTGTGTATTCACTTCACCTCATGCTAATAAATTAAGTAACTTAAAAAAAACTCTTTTCTATGTTATCATATGACAATTAAACATCCAATTTATCATAGTCTTATTAAATCAATACATACTAAAAGCCAATAATGATTACCCACAGTGGTCAGTTATAACCCCATGGTCATTGAGGTAATCACTATAATAATCTAATCACTGAAGTCAGCTTGTAGTGTGGGGGTGGTTGCTAAGCAACTAACAATGTCCCATAGTAAACATTAGACCATAGATGAATTCAGCCTCAGAGAAACTTTTTATCATATAAATTCAGCTGGTGATCAAATTTTACATTATTGCGACCCAGTGTGATTTTATATACTGAGCAAGTAAATATAATTAGCATACTAACGCCAGTGATTACCTACTCAGTGAGCATACATAACAAGCTAAAAACAATGTTATCTATACCAGAAATTGCCACACAAATGGTGAATAAGTCGATTTCTGAAGCTAGTGTTGAGAGTGCACGAACATTGTTTATTGTAGGCAGCAAAGGAGTGGTAAATAGAGAATAATCTATTATTATTATTTTATGTGTTACAAATTTAAGATTACTTTAAAGCTTTACTCATATTGGGGTAAAGCAAAACCTTACTATAAAAGACTTTGAACCTATGTATAGCTAGGCAGACTAACGTAGCAGATCTATATGTTTATAGTTGCGACCTGTACCAGCGCTAACGTCGATTCCTGCCGAACAATGTGTATTAGTCGAACTTGGTTTACACGTCCATTTTAATTGTTGTACACCATAGGTGTACAATTTTGATCATTGAAATCGACACCTGAGGCGATATGAGAGCAAATAATTATGTTCAACATTTTGTTTACTGTTCAAAAGGGCTATACCTATTTTATAAATATTTTTTTATTTTATCATATAATAGCCCTCTGAATTTATGTCAAAAGTGACATCAAGTGGTGTGCTCTGTCTACCCCGATTATAGGTGTGAGCGTATGTATACTTTTAACAGGCTCTAGGGGGGCTTAGTTTTTGAACTTGTACGGTATTTTTCATTTTCTTAATAGCTACAGGCAGGATCTAGATTTGATAAACTGAAGTGCAAATACAAATTTCAGCGATTCCATATACGTAGTTAATTACGCTGTACACTACAGACACCGACCAGCCATTCTGATGTCAAACTTAACATTTTCGTCCTCTGAATATGCAGTAAGAAAATCTCTCATAATAGGAAGCTAATATGTACCGAGAAGCAATTGGGAAGCCTATTTTTGGAAACTATTTCAAAGTTTACGACTGGCCATTGTGACGGTGACTCAAAACATTCATTCATATCCCACGCCTATAATCCTTAACGAGGTAGGCAAAGCATCATGTGGTTCAAATGACGCCACGTTTGACATTTGGTTATTAGATTAATAAACAAATACTACATACTCAAAGGATTAAATGTGAGTATGGTGGTAATAAGTTGTCAGCCTTTCGCCCACAGAACAGAAAAACCCCCACGTCCCACGTATTGGTTTCTACAGAAAGCTGGCACATTCTAATAGGTACGTTCTTCTTTCACTCCAGTCCCAGCCCAACGTCGAAGTTTGGAAAGAAACATTTTAAGTCATGATGTTTTTAGTTTAGGATTTAAAAGTTAATAAAGTTAAGTACATCAAAGGGCCACACATCAGGTTAGGTACCTCACGCGTTCACTGTGTGCTGTTACGGTAGGAACTGTTTCGCGATGAAAATGGGGTAACCTGGTGCGCTGGCCTCTGTACAACTTATCTGATACGTTACAGGGTAAATCAACAGCTATAAATTCATTTCTGGATAAAAGTGACCCACCCCGAGAAACATTAGTCCTGGACTACTCATTTGGTCGCAAATCAAACCAAAAGCAGGGATTGGAGAAAACAATATGCCACGTTTGGGAATACGGAGGGAAACTAGACCTCTTGAAGAAGGTCTTGACATCGGTTCCTGTACGAGGCCAATTTTATTACTGCGTGATGCTCGATTTAAGCAAGATTAAAAGCATTTGGACTACGTTGGAAACTTGTTTCCAAGCCATGAATGATACGTTTGCAGAAACTATCCCAGAACTAGTAATAATATGCGGGAAATACGATCTCTTCAAAAATTATGGTAAATTATAATATTAATAATTACGTTAGGGATGCGCAAAAAAATCATGCTCATTCGCACTTAGCTCCAACACTACTCCTGAATAAAACCTCTCCACTCCAGAGCCGTGGTCCTGCTAGCCTGCTAATGTTATGTTATTTTTTCAGATAGTGAAATCAAGAAGTTAATATGCACCACAATAAGATGCGTCGCACTGTTGTATAATGCTCATATCATATCTTACTCGTCCAAGGAGCAACCGCTGGTACGACGGTCCAAAGATCTGTTCTACGGAATTGGTTTTGGTAATGGTGTATCGATGAAAGAAAGGAGTTCAAACTTTTCAAAGCCATTAGCAATTCTGAAAGGTACTGATACATGGGAAAACATCGAAGTACCAAAGTGCACCTTGGAACAGGTTAGTAGAGGCAGATCTTGAATTTCCTTCGACCGAATATCTCCGTGCTTCGAGGTGCCAATTATGAAAATTATAAAATCTAAGTACTTAGGTACTTATAGTCGCATATTCTGCCAATTTTGCTGAATCACGAACTCTGATAAATAATTTATTGCGTAATTTAAGTTTTTTTTCCTTAACTTAAACCCGATTGTTCAATATCTAACTAGGTCATCATAATTATGTCAGCCGAAAGACGTCCACTGCTGGACATCCCCCAGGGATCTCCACCTCAATCGGTCCTGCGCCACCCGCATCCAGCGGCTTCCCGCAATCTTTACCAGATCGTCGGTCCACCTTGTGGGAGGCCTTCCTACGCTGCGCCTAACAGCTAACTGCTAACTATGTAATTTTCCTTAATTATTTTCCAGACATATATAGGGCATTATAGCGTGGTACACCTTCGACACTAAGCAATAATTTTTTCTTCCAGATTAAATCGAAACACTTGAGTAGAATAGCCCCCGACCCAGAGATTCCAGCGAATGTTGATTCAACTTCTGCACAGCGTTCGCATCCAGAACAAATCTTGGATTCACTGACTTCTCTAAAATATGAAGAACTACGCAATATAAATAGTTTAGACATTTCTATCGATGATTACTTACTGGGAATTCATTAAAAAGAAAACAACTCACTGTATTTATAATTTATTTTACGATGATCGGAAATGATTGTAAACATGCACGGTAAGTAGCCTTTAACACACGTGTGTGATAACTTTCAATTTATCTCTCGGGCGTAGCCAGAATTCTTTTTTTTTTTTGGGGGGGGGGGGGGGTTTAACTCGAAACTTCCTCCACTCAACTTCAGCTAAGGATATCCTTGAAACGACCTCGAATTTGGTATTCTTAGTTGTCACCTCAAGATTACTTGAACGTTGCATACAGCTACTCGACGATAGATGGCACTAGCTAGCGTAAATCTTTATTCGATATTAATCTTTAACGATATATTATCATAAAGATAATCCACGACATCTTCAAAATAATTCATTTTTCATATGAAAAAGTAGCATACAACAAGCTCAAGCATCGAATAAAGCGTTAAGAAAACTTTAAGGTAGGTCGTGAGGTACCTTAACTTTGACAATTGATTACTCAAATCATCTTCGACTCCACTGAGGAAAATTGTAAAGTCGAGGACGAAAGTGTCAAATAAAAACGTCAAAATCCTTGACAGAGGATGAGTGGAGTCGAGACTAGAAGAATAATCTGAAAAGCCTTCTCCTTTTAATGTTGAACGGCATTTAATGTAACAGTTTGACATCGGGTTTTTTTTGACTAATTCGACCCTGCTGAGCTCGATTTTGCCCGGTGTCAGACTAATTTCCTCCCCCTTCCCCCCATTTTCATTGAAAGTATGCCCCTCTCCACGGTTTTCTCCGTTTTGTACAAAAACTGTTACATCTACCAGAAAACTGTCAATGACAAAATTAATCTACATCAAATTACCTACTACATGATATGAATTTTATTTTTATAGTTCTTATAGTTTTTGAGTAACATCTGCCCAAGTTTCAAAGTTTTTAATTTGAACTGTATTTTCGCCATTTTATATGAAAACCGCAGAATGAATCAATCTTGATGTATTAACCTACAAAACAAGAACTCATTAATAGTCGTACGAGTTTGGTTCACATTTGACAAGTTAGGTACAGCGCGAACTTGCGAATATGAACAACAAATAACCCTCATAAACTACCTATTGGGCGCCAATTATAGCGAGTTGGGTTCGGGCGAAGTGAAACACCACAGCACATTAAGTTCTTGTAATCAATCAATCACATAATACAGATGAAAGTTTTAGCAGTAACATAATTTGAATATAATCAAAACAATTAGCTTTTTGGTGCGGGACGGTACTTTATATTCCTAGGAATTGTATACAATGACGGATTTCATAAATTTCCGTTACCACATATATATCGTTGACTAGCACTCTGTAAAAGATTTGCTTGCTTATCTTTAGAAACCTACCTCTAAGAAATATAAAGTAGGTAGTTTATGAGGGTTAATTGTTGTTCATATTCGCAAGTTGGCGCTGTAAGTTGTCAAAAGTGAACGAAACTCATACGACTGTTAATGGGGTCTTGTTTTGTAGGTTAATACATCAAGATTAATTCATTCAGCGGTTTCCCTATAAAATGGCGAAAATATAGTTAAAATTAAAAACCTAGAAATTTGGGTAGATGTTACTCAAAAACTGTAAGACCTATAAAAATAAGATTCTTATCATGTGGTAGGTAATTTAATGTAGATTAATATTGTCATTGACAGTTTTCTTCTAGACCTAACAGCAAAAAATCTTTTACTCAAGTAATCTACATAAAATTATCTACAAAAAGGTTCTTGACACTTTTTTGCTTGGGCCAATATTTAACGAAATATTAAAAGTAAAAAGTTAATTATGATCAATTATCGCGTTTTAACGTCTTGTCTTAAACTGCAGACGCACACGGCGCGTTCGTTTGTAAAATCGTCTTACAAACCTTTTGATGCATTATTGTTAAAAGAACATTATTATGTTATAATTTATAAAATTAAAGTTAAGTGTATAAAAAGGTACTTCATAGGGCGCGCGCTACACCTTCAGACTACTCTTGTAGGTTGGCGACTTTTTATAGTGTAATCTTTATTTGAAATAAATAAACAAAACAATCTATTTTAAGTTATAATTATCTTACACGTCTGACTTTATTTGTTAATCAAATTAGTAACTGTGAATTTAAACTGATTTTATAGGTATAAGTAGGTACTTTGTAGGTCAACCTAATACACGACTTTCAGAGATTTGAAAATAGCCCAATTGGCTTAGAATTCAAATCGGATTTAATTCCTACAAAAGGTTTTATTGTTTTTATAGCTTCATTTGTTGCCAAATAATGTTGCCAATAAGCCAAAAATTCCCCCTCGGCGGAGGTGTGCGTAAGTGGTGGGGGGTAAAAATTTACCCCAAAAGGGATATTTTTGCGATTTGTCGGTTATATCTCGTAAAGGACTTACAATATCGAAAACTGCCCTTCATAAAAGTTGGAGGGCATTTAATCCTGCATAGGATAAGACCAGATTTATAATTTTTGGACTACCCGTTCTCATGCTTTAGCTCATCAAAGTTGGATAAAGCGTCAAGCAGGCTAAGCGAACAAGAGTGGCCCCCTAACGACGGCTTTGGTCATTCTTTTAGGTGGTGTACTGACAGGCCCTAAGATCACTCTATGCTTAATATCAGTCCTCGATCTTCCTTTGTTTTCGAGTTATTTAGGATAATGTCGAAAAATCTGGGTACCTATCACTGAAAGTGTCATATTTTGTAAATTGTTCAAGTTAGATTAACCAAACAAAAACATGTTTAATAATAATAAAATAGACTACAATCCTTTTTTTCTGGTTTAATTCTATTGACCTAAAAGGAGAAATTGAAAAAAAAAGTGGCCAAGTGCGAGTCGGACTCGCGCACATAGGGTTATGTATAAAAAACGGCAAAAAAATTACGTTTGTTGTATGGAAGCCCCCTTAAACATTTATTTTATTATGTTTTTTAGTATTTGTTGTTATAGCGGCAACAGAAATAAATAATCTGTGAAAATGTCAACTGTTTAACTATCACGGTTCATGAGATACAGCCTGGTTGGACAGCGAAGTCTTTGACGGCCGGTTTGGTCGAGTGATAGTGACGCTGCCTCTCGATCGGCAGGTCCTGGGTTTGATTCCCAGTCGGGGCAAATATTTGTGTAAAAAGCAGATGTTTGTTCTCGGGTCATGGGTGTTTGTGTCTGTCTTTGTGTGTTCCGAGGGACCCACGACACAAGGGAAAACCTTAATGTGGGCCTTTGAGTGTGAAGCGTTTTTTTTTTAAAAAAAAGTCTTAGTAATAGGGTCCCGTTTTTACCATTCGTGTACGGAACCCCTAAAAAAAGACGACATCAAAAACAAAAGACATATCGCTAATATCTTTATTTTATTGTTGTCCATCTGCCCCGGTAAAATAAGAACCTTTTTAGGGTTCCGCACCCAAAGGGTAAAAACAGGAACCTATTACTAAGACTTCGCTGTCCGTCCGTCTGTCACCAGGCTGTATCTCATGAACGGTGATAGGTAGTTAGTTGATGATGTATTTATATTGGGCCTATAACAACAAATACTAAACACCAGAATCAAATAAATATTTATGGGGGCTCCCATACAACAAACGTGATTTTTTTGCCGTTTTTATAGATAATGGTACGGAACCCTTCGTGCGCGAGGCCGACTCGCACTTGGCCGGTTTTATTTCTTTTAACCCGGATATTTATAATTGCATTACAGAGCGGAACCTTTTGGAATATGTTCAAGTCCCCAAACTTCCCGGGTGGGATAGCCGAGATATCCTGGAAAAAGGCAAAATGGCATAAAAAAACCACCGTACCAAAACGATTTAAGGCTCGTTCCAGCAAAATTCCAGGTACCCTGGGAATCCAGGAACTGAAGATATTTAACGTGAACGTATTCAGAATAAAAAGTGCCCTAAACTATCGGACTTACCCAAGTGTCATTCTGGAAGGTGTTAACACATTCCAAAAGGTCCTGCTCAGTAATAATTATCAACTTATATGTCAAAACCTAATTTTAACGTACTATTCTTCTTTCCTTCATATCTCATTTAATATTGATCCGAGCGAAAAAGTGTCAAGTACCTTTTTTGTAGATAATTTTATGTAGATTACTTGAGTAAAAGAATTTTTTTTACTACGAGCCACCGTTTACGAGTTATTTAAGAAATACTTTAAAAAGGGACCTTTACACCCCCCCTCCCCTATTCTTTAGCTCCACCCCTATCCATCAGGACTTTCAGTATGTTGCTTTAGACACCATTCCCTACTACTATTCCAAAATTAGCTTTTACACGAATTATTTCCCCTATTTTTCCTTCGTTAATGACTAGCTAGTTGCAGAAAATAAATTTGGAGGTAACACAACAGATAATGCCGATACTACACTGGAGAGCAAAGAATCCGGGTCACTTGAAGAATCCTAAAAATCTCGGAAACTAAAAATGCTAGCCTAATTAAATAAATTGTTTTCAGTAGTAGACCATTTAACACCCCTTAAATGAAAGTAATATTTACAAATAAAATATTTTTAACAAAAAATTTACCCGCCTTCAAAAAGGGTGAAATAATTTTATAAAGCTATGTTCACGAGTAAGTAGTGGTTACGGGTAAAACAGTAAATAGGTGAGGTGAATTCATAGCGGAATATGATAAATGGAGAGAATTTTTTTTGACGTCGTCGGCGCCAAACAATTACTCGCATCGCATGCCATTGGCGTATCTAGGGTTATTTTGTAGGGGGGGCCTGGCGAAAATTAAATGTACTCTAGCATCAGTAACTGTATTATTATTATAGTATGTAATGATAAATAAGTATGTAGATTTCTCGGTTGTGGGTAACTAAATATTTTTTGTGTGAAGTTATCAGTATTTTGGCGTCAATCATAGAATTTCGAATTGGTAGCCCAACATTCTGGGGTGGGCCCTAGACCATACTGGGGTGGGCACGGCCCACCCGGCCCCCCCTCTTTATACGCCTATGCGCATGGCATAACTATCTATGTTTTTATACTGCCAAAAAAAGCGTGTGCGAATACTTATTTAATTAAACTAGGTCCTGTTCAAACCGGAGGCGGCGCCGACGTCAAAAAAAAATTCCTCTCTATTTACCATATTCCGCTATGAATTCACCAATTTACTGTTTTACCCGTAACCACTACTTACTCGTGAACATAGCTTTAAAAAATTATTTCACCCTTTTTGAAGGCGGGTCAATTTTTTGTTATAAATATTTTATTTTATTCTTTTTAAAGGTTATCATTTATCATTCATATAACTCCACCGTAGATTTACTATAAAGCACTGAATCACTCGAGATTAAAGAGCGATATAGTAATCAATTACTTTCACCCCACGGAAAGATATGAGGAGGTGATATTCATAACCAGTCGCAAGATGGCAAGAAAGATACGGGGTAGTACAATTCTCAAACCGATCGCCAGATGGAATGAAAGATACGGGGTGGCAATATACTCTACCGGTCACTAAACGGTAGAGCCCCAGGACACAAAATAAAACTTAAAAGTCTCAGGGAACAACTTCGTTTTTGCTTCGTTTACATTGATGACATCCACATATATGACCGTAAATTTCAGTTTTTTTTATTTTTTTTATTTTATTAACAAAAATAATTTTATTATTATTATTTTATTTTAAATATTTATGGGACCAATCTAGAAGTAGATGCTTCCGAACTAAAAAAAAAAATTGAAATCGGTCTACAAATGACGGAGTTTTGAGGTAACAAACATAAAAAAAAAAACACCCGAATTGAGAACCTCCTCCTTTTTTTGAAGTCGGTTAAAAATTACATAAGAAAAAAAACTGCTGATCTCGCCATAAAACAAAAACAGAAAACATGACAGTTTTGAATAACTTAACTTTTTTTGAATTTTAATACTTCGTATTGCCTCCTCGTGCTTCCATTACTGCGTTTATGCAGTTCTGCAGACTGCACACCAAGTTCCTAATACGATTTTGGGGAATATTCTCCCATTCCTCTGTTAGAGCAATTTTGAGCATACGAAGCGGGGTTGGGGGAGGGTTTCGTTGTTTTACGTATCTCCTTAGCTTGTCTCAAGCATCCTCGATCGGGTTGATATTGGGGCTGCGTGCTGGCCACTCCATACGAGTAATAATAATAAATAATATATAAACTAATAAACGCTACACACTCAAAGGCCCACACTAAGGTTTCCCTTGTGTCGTGGGTCCCTCGGAACACACATAAAGACAAACACAAACACCCATGACCCGAGAACAAGCATCTGCTTTTTACACAAATGTTTGCCCCGACTGGGGATCGAACCCAAGACCCGCCGATCAAGAGGCAGCGTCACTACCACTCAACCAAACCGGCCGTCAAATGTTTATCTCTTGAAGATAGTCATTCACAATCTGACCTGTGTGAGGTCGGGCATTGTCATGTATAAAAATGGCATCCTCACCCAAATTGCCCATAAATGGACCAACGTGTTCATTTAGGATTTCTTCCACAAATCTTTCGCTAGTTAAAGAGCCGTTTTCTATGAACACCAGTTCTGTGCGACTCTCAAAAGAAATTCCGGCCCACACAAGTACAGACCCACCGCCCCGTAGGCTACTTTTTCTTCGATGCATGCTTGCTTGAACCTTTCCCCTGGTCTTCTATACACTCTGTGTCTTCCATCGTGCTTGTAGAGCATAAATTTTGATTCGTCGGAGAAAATAACTTTGACCAATCTTCAATGTTTCAATTCAAGTGGTTTTGGGCATACCTTAGTCTTGAAATACGATGCCTACGCTCCAATTTAGGGCCGTTTGCAGGTCTTTGTGGTTTCAAGTTAGCCTCAGGAAGTCGTCGTCTTACTGTCCATGCGTTTGTGTTACTTTACTTCCTCCGAGGCGTCGAAACTGATTTGTAAGTTCAGTTCCTGTGAGAAAGCGATTACGAAGCATGGTGTTCACCAAATATCGATCTTCTCGTGCTGTGGTACACCTGATTCTGCCTGTTCCTGGTTTGTGTAGGTTAGAGCCAGTTTCCTCATAACGTCGGAGAACTCTTTGTACTGTTGATAGCGACACACCGACAGTCCTGGCTGTATCGCGCTGACTCCGGCCAGTTTCCAACATTGTGAGAATTCTGGTGCATTCTTCAGGTGAAAGAGACATGATTACAGCTTGAATAATAAATATTGAACACTATCAACATGGTATATCTATATATACCCACTTAAATGACAGATCAGAAACAAAAGCAAAAGTAAATGCAGAAATTTGAAAGTTCTATCTTCGAAAGTCTCCCTTTTTCAAATTTGTTTTTTTTTTGACATAATTTTACAATAAGTATAAATTTTAATACTTTCATTTAAGAAGTATTAAATGGTCTATTAAAAACAATTTATTTAATAAGGCTAGCATTTTTAGTTTCCGAGATTTTTAAGTGACCCGGATTCTTTGCTCTCCAGTGTACTTTACGGAGTTTCGTAGAGGGATAAGGGCAGGAAGATGATCATGATTTTGAAAATTTCACCCCCAAACCGCCCCTGGCTACGCCTATGTTATCTCTTTTTAAAAGTGTCGTATTTATTGACAGCAAGGAGTTTTTAATTATATGTTTAATTTAATTATTATTTGTTGTTTTGTCGCGCTCGCAATCGTGCTTCTAATGCACGTAAAGTATTTCTTGCGGTTTGGTGCTCCGAGTGGGTGGCCAGGCTTACTTGTAAGCAACGTCGAGCCAGAAATAAATCTCCTGTGGACTAAGAAAAACGAATCATATTCATCTAATACGTATAAACCAATATCAGATGATCTTATAGCATAACATAAAGTGTTTTTGCGACTGTACTACCCACTAATTATATGTTATACCTTATACGTAATAGACAGTTTAAAGAATGAAATCTGACATAAGTATTTACATAAGTATTTACAACTATTTAGGTATATCTCATTAACTTATTATTAAAGTCGTCTCTCCCTATGATCAAATTTGTAAAAGTAGGGACCTTTAAACCAAAATATTAGTAGACTACAATTAATTATACAAGTAACAGCTTTATCTAATTTTAATTAACTTTAGTAGCCCTTTAGTATTCTTTACTTTAGTATTCACTGTACTATTTTGCTGAGAAACGAAGAATATGGTTATACGTACATATACCTACTTACCAAAGCTACATGAGACAGGTTAAACCATATATCAGCTCGAGTTTCTGGACTAGAAGCATAATACAAGGCCTGTCTGAAACATGGAAGGGTGAGGTCCCATTGATTGCAGTACAGACAACAGAGACCAAGGTTGTTGTATATTTCAGAGCCGGCTGGAGTTGTAGCTAATAGTCTCCTGAAAATTCATAAGATCAATTTTTTATCTTTATTTTATCAGCGATATATAATAAAATATTGTTTTTCAATCAGTGCGTCCTACCCGTGATGACATACGGAGCCGAGACGTGGCCACTCACAGTGAGACTAATCCACCAATTTAAGGTCGCTCAGCGAGCTATGGAAAGGGCTATGCTCGGTATTTCTTTGAGGGATCGGATTCGAAACGAAATAATCCGTCAGAAAACCAAAGTTACCGACTTAGCCCGGCGAATTAGCAAGCTTAAGTGGCAGTGGGGTGGTCATATCTGTCGTAGAACCGATGGCCGTTGGGGCAGACAAGTTCTAGAATGGAGACCACGAATCGGCAAACGTAGCGTAGGGCGCCCTGTTACTAGATGGGGTGACGATATTCGTAAGGTAGCGGGCAGTGGTTGGAGGAGGAGAGCTGAAGACCGAGCTCAGTGGCGTGCCATAGGAGAGGCCTATGTCCAGCAGTGGACTGACACAGGCTGATGATGTATGTATGGGATAAGAAGGCACGTTTCTTACGGCAAAGATGAGTAAGCTTTCCTAAAGTTGGAAATCAGCATTAGTAAACATCTTAATAGGCATTTTCTGGGTTAACTCGCTCCATCGTCGACCTCATCTATGACCTTGGTCAAGATTGAGGTCAAGAGTAAACCCATCTTACAGGTAAGTAATAAAATTAAAAAAATCTTATTGTTGATATTGCATAGCGAAAAAAAATCTCCCGGCTGTCTTAATTAAAACAGATATTTAGTAGTATCACAATTAACAGAACTCACCTGTAGTAACGTAGAGCAATTTCCGGTTGATCGTTGTAGAAATTATACATAGCGATACTGGCTATTGCCTCCATATTTGATGGATCTTCTAAGGCTACTTTTCGGTATTCTTTTATTGCCAAAGTTGAATTTCCCATTTGGTCGTGTATTCTTGCTTGTTCGATCAAAAGCGGTGTATATTCGTGAAACACTGACAGTCCCTGCTTACATACTTCCAATGCCGTTAAGGGCTGATTAAGGCCGACATACATAGCGACCAGACGCAGGTAAATGGAAATGTGCCTGTTCATTTTAAGAGCTTGCCGTAAACACTCTTCTGCATTTCTGTAAAGCCCAAGTGTGTAGTAACAACGAGCTATTGAATAGTTCCACCACCAGTCAGGAGTTTCATCTGTTCTTTGAGCTTGAGCTGCTACGTCCATAGCCTACAAACATCATCAAGTAACTGTAAGTAACACATTTTTTTCGTAATGAGGAAAAAACTTCTATTTTCAATTTTCAGTAAATGATTACAACATGTTAATAAAAAATGCTAGTGATTAAAAAGTCACCCTATATGCTACAGCAATAAGCAAAATGAACTTCTTCCGAAGACAAGGGTCGTAAAAGGATTTCACAGGCGACACAAATATATTTTTTTTTTTTTTATTATAAGATGAGTTAACTCTTGACCTCAATCTTGACCATAAAGGTCAAAGATCAGGTCGACGATGGAACGAGTTAACCCAGAAAATGCCTATAAAGGCACTGGTACTCCTACGCACCGACGGAACACAGCAAGCTGTTTGGCGTCGGACTTCGGTAGGAGGGTGGTCGCGAACCAGACGGCCCTTTACAGAGCCTACCACACCGCATGAGACTATAGGACGACACCTCAGATTCAGAAAAAAATGAAGTGTCGTTGCCTGGGATGGATTACTAGGAGGCAGGTCTCATTTGTGTTTCCTTAGTCGCCTCTTACGACACCCACGGAAAGAGATGGGGTGGCATTATTCTTAACCGATCACCACACGGTTATTCTTAACCGATCACCACCACACACATAAAGTAGATAACTAGGTAGGTAAGTCTATCTGTCGCACCTTTCTAACATCTCCTTCGCAGTAATAAACATATTCGAATATAGTCTTAGCGGCTGGGATGAAATGTTTATCGTCTTTGGTGAGGAACCGAAGTGAGAGCGGTGTACCGGCGGTGAAGGGAGCTCCACCAGCCAGAGCCGTAGCAGCACGAGATATCCGTGAGGCGGTAAAAAGGGCTGTTCGTGAGCTACGGGCGCGAGCTGTACTAGTCACCCCTCGGGAACGTAGAGTTGCTGTTGCGGTCGGCCGCCTCTAGAAATTAAACACCGGTAAAGCGCTAAGTATTATATTTTTAATTCATCATGACATGGACATACGCCAAATGATGTTCAAATTGGTTTATCCTATTCCTTCCTCATTCAGTGGCTTCAAACTGTTGCCAAAGATTTTTCAAACTCCTCAGACCAAAAGTAATCGTCAGAATAGCGGGTGTAATATAAGATGAATTATTTATTATAGATTGTGTTCCGACTGTTACAAAGGCTTTATACGGTCCAATTAATTACTTAATTAGTTTAAAATACAGTCTTTTACATTTGTCTGTGCAGTTCTTACTTCTCTTTGAAAACTAGTGCCTGGTCTAGCAGTCTTAGCAATGGCTGTCGTAGTCAACTCTTCCTGCTGTGGGAAATACTCTACTTCTTCATAACCATTCCCTGCAATCTTGGCTTTAATGGTCATCGCACGAAGTTGAATAAATTCTATCATTTTATCACTTCTTCCTTGTAATACAACTGCACATAATTTTAAACATTCATCGTACTGTTTGGTTCTATAAAGATTTAATACTTTGTAGTCGTATTCCATCACGTAGGTTAGTTAAGTGATTGTTTTTTTTATAATTTCAATCATGGAATTTTATCGAAGAATGAAACAATATTAACCAAACGTTAACACTTGCCATTCGATCTATTACTTAACCGTTGCTAGGCAACTATAACTACGTTAAAACAACAAACGAAAAGCCAATAATCCAGCTAGACTTTTTAATGAATTACAAATACTATGTCAAGATTGCTGTCTTATCAAATTTCATGAACATAATATACTAAATAACATTGAAAATACAATTAATTATGAATAATACTTATCTAAACACAAAACGAAACAAAAAAACAAATAACAGTAAAAATAATAAATTGAATACTTACTAACAATGCCCATATAATGTTCTAATGACTTTTATTTTCTCTTCGCGTTGATGAATGCAACAATTTTTTCAGAATTAACTGCTCTGACTATTTTATTGGCGATGAATTGCGGGGGAACAGAGTCTTTAAAAAAAATAATTTGTACTTATCTTAAAACACAATATAAATCTAAAAACATATCACAGTAGAAACAATTTAATACTTACTACCTAATTAACCTTACCTTACTTTACATTATTAATCCCTACTAATATTATAAATGCGAAAGTAACTCTGTCTGTCTGTCTGTCTGTCTGTCTGTCTGTCTGTTACCTTTTCACGCCTAAACCGCTGAACCGATTTTGATGAATTTTGGTACAGAGATAGATTAGAGCCTGGGAAAGGACATAGGCTACATTTTATCCCACAGTTGGGCACGATATAACCTGTAGTCCACGCGGGCGGAGCCGCGGGCGGAAAGCTAGTATTCTATATACAAGGTGTTTCAAAAAAAACAAAAAAAAGATAATTCAAAATTAATTAAAATTTAGCTTATTGTGCAGCTCTATTACAAATATGACAAGTATGTCATATTAATTATATGAAACTTTTATTTTGAAAGATGTCAAACTGTAAAACTGATTACTAGAGTTGCGACTATTTCACTTTTAAAATTAAATTTTGGAATTTCTTTTTTTTTGGGTTTTTTGAAACAGTACTTAGGTAGTAAGTATTAAATTGATTTTAATTAAATAAATAATTGACATTATTAATATTCGATGTAGGTAGTATAGAGCAGGGCAGCGTGTATAGGGCATTAGCCCTTGCCCTCATTTTTTTTCGAGTCGAATGCAACGAGGAATTCAGAATTAACAGCTCTGACTATTTTATTGGCGATGAAATGCGGAGGCCCTGAGAATTTGAACAATGGTGCTTTATACTTATAACCCACGGATGACACAATCCGCACTGCTGCACGCAACTGAGCACAAATGCGGTTTATGTTTCTGGCTTTCTTCTCAGATGCTTTGTAGCTGCAAATAAGTAAAAGACATGGAATAGACACACAGCAAAAAGTCTATGCAACATGCATGTTTTTTCATCCAACTGAGTAGGTCTTTTTGAGAAGCTGTGAAAAGTATTTAAGACACGTAAATATTTGTATAAAATCTTTAGTGTGAGCAACTTCTATCCCTGAATTTTAAATTTTAGGTATAGAACTTGCTCACATTAAAGATTTCACAAATTTCAAGCTAGATAAAGTTTATTTATAAGGAATTGAAAATTCAGGTATAGAACTTGCTCATACTAAAGATTTTATACAACTAAGTGTCTTAAATACTTTTCATAGCTTCTCAAACAGGCCTCTGTTATTTATGAACAATCGTGCATGTTGCTTAGACTTTTTTGATAAGTATGCCTATATTATTTGCATTTAAAGTTGTATTAGCTGATTATTTGGCGACTTTAAATTTTAAATTAGTTTGCGAAAATTGGGGACAGGCATCAGTTCCTTATAGAACATCGTCGAAACATTAAAAAAATATTCGCCTACATGCAACTGAACTTACATCATAGAAGTTTTTAGGTTTTTAATCGAGCTGGTGTATTTTCCAAGTAAAATGAGGGCGTTCTTCACGGCGGCTGC
Source organism: Aproaerema taeniolella (assembly GCA_949987775.1). Lineage (NCBI taxonomy): Eukaryota > Metazoa > Arthropoda > Insecta > Lepidoptera > Gelechiidae > Aproaerema > Aproaerema taeniolella. Next base: position 13,658,514 of record OX465250.1, read on the forward strand.
TGCAATCGCGGATGGGTATTCCTCGTTGAAGTCCTTGTTTATCATAACACCACATTGGCAGAGAAATGTCGCGGCCGCTTCCACCACCCCTGTCCCGGACTGATCACAACAGAACGACAAATAGGGAACAAAGTCGTGAGGAGTTACTTGTAGTGATTGAAATACCTAGTGGAAAGAAAAAGAAAGGTGAGGTAGCTAAAACAATTTATTACACGCTTCAAATCTTCTTCTAATAAGAATGCTATACCATATAAAAAGCACAGGCAACTTTTTGTCGCAGAAGAAAATTAACAGGTAAATGTTTTCTTTTTTTTGTGATTATTGCACGAAAATACGATTTTTGAAGCTAAAAAGTTTTAAATAGACTTTGACAGTGTACAAAAGCAATCTATGAATTTCATTAAAATCTTTGTAGAAGTTTCCGAGGAACCCATTTATAGAAATATATACTTACATGCGTATAATACAAGATTTAATAATATCTTTAATAGAATCAAGTCCTGCATGTTGACAAATCTTTTGAATTAGCATTTACTTACCAGTTTCCTTAGTAAATTCCTTTCATTTTCTAAGAGTTCCTTTTCAATGAAGGCATAATTTGAGTACTTCACGAGTTTATCACTTGAAATATTGCGTCCGTCGGACTTGGCGGCGATCCAGTAACATGCAGCAGCTATGACCTGCAGCTTATCCATAGATACTTCTGTTGTTGTCATGTACCAGTCGAAATACCAACTGGCAAGTTGCACATTGGCTGGATTGCCACTGGAACCCTGAAAGCAGAAATATGTGTAGGTACAGCGTACGTATGTAAAAATGTTTATACTCGTCAATTATTCGAACTGAGAATTTTCAAAACTTCTGGCGATTTTTCAGTCCTTCAAAATCATTCCATCGTCATCATCATCATCATCATTGTTAGAGCTGGCCACTTGGACAGGAGGCGCCCGTTCCCGGAATTCGGAAAAAGTATGTACCTAGGTAGCTTATGCCACTCGCTGATAGAGAGCTTTCAATTAGTGTATTTTTTTTAAATCGGTAGTTTTTGAATTTATTCGTTACAAACTTTCCTCTTTATAATATTATAATATTAGTGTAGATACCTACTTTATACATATACCTAGGTATAATTCGATACAAGTTGAAACGGGTACTTTCATTGAATCCTGTCCTTGTATATCTTGTCCTTATTTTTACCAAATAGAAAGAAAACAATGTCAAAGTGAACCTTTTCACGTAGCAAGCTCACTGCCCATCAAAAGTTATTATAATAACTATACATAGAGAATAAGTCTTAGGGCGAAATATTTTAACTTCCCAGGGTTGGTCATGGGTTACTGGCACATAGATAGACCACCGATAACTAACAAAGATCACAAACCTACGCGTCAGCAACTGTAAACTGTAAAGTGTTGATAAATAAGTAGGCAATTATTTAATTTTCCCTGTAATAGTTACAATACGAACTCGTACTTACGTTAATATTAATAATCCAGTTGATCAGACAAGCTCGAGAAGTTTGTCGTATACTCCGTTGCCCTGGTATGTTTTTTTCTACTGTTAATAAATATTTAAGACTATCCAATGCGTAATCCCGGCATAGATAATCAAAACATGAAGCGTGATGCACTGAAAAACAAAAATAGGTATATACCTAAGGTGAGTGCCACTTATATATATATATACGCATATCAATTTGGCAAACCATCATACTTTTATTTAAGTGGGTAAGGGTCCATCCATAAATTACGTCGCACGAATTTCATGATTTTTTGACCCCCTCCCCCTCCAAGGAGGGGTATTTATGACAAGTCACAGTTGGTCATTTTCCATTTATTTTGCATATTTTCCATTTTTTGTAATTTTCTAATAAAAACAGTACTTAATAGAGATGTTTTTTTTTGGGAACTCAAAACTCATTGTCAACCAAAGTAAAAACGTAAAAAGAGTGCTTGGGACTGAGGAGGTTAAGTTTGTCGTTAATAGTTAACACGTTTTGATACTCATCACATATTTTGAAATGTGACGTCACGAAACTTATGACCCCTCCCACCCCCTTGTCACACAATGTCACCCTTTGTCGACCCCTTCCCCGCCCCTTGACGCGTGACGTAATTTATGGATGGTCCCTAATGAGTAAAGATTTCTAGTTTAGAAAAAGTTTTCAAAACTAGGTACTTTTATAATAGCTCACGTAGTGTCAAACTCAATGTGCTTTTGATCTGAGATCAGTGTACAGTATACGTACACACGGCGGAATATCAGGCTACATATTAAATCCGAGGATGATTAGACACTGGCTAATTCACTACTTTTGTTAATTCGCAACCTTCCCTAATTCGACACTTTCTTCAACCGGACCTTTTCCTTTTTGGTTATTCTTCTATTTTTTAACTTCGGTACAATCGATGAGATAAATTAACTTTTTATAAAAAAACCTACTTCAAAAATCGAAAAATAAAAACGTAACATTAAGTGTGCTACGTACCTACTGATCTGTTTGAAGTCGGTGCCAAATCAAATACGTGCATCCATCCGCCTTCGCACTTTTCAATTTTTGAAGTCGGTTTTATTTTTTATATAAAAAGGTAATTTATTTTCTAGTTTTAATGTAAATAATAGAAAGTATGTAAGAAACAATGTAAGTTCTTACTAAATTCGAGGGTTTCTCTCGATTTCTCTGGGAATCCGTCATCAGATCCTGACCTAGTTACAATGGGACCACCTCTGGAGTATACTCTTTCGAACAAAAAAGAATCTTGATGAATATCGGCCCATAAATGGTGGAGAAATTCGGTGAACAAACAAATAAAAAAAGATACATACAGACGAACATAGAACCTCCTCCTGTTATGGAGTCGGTTAAAAATTTAATTTAACTTGTATTTTATCAAAGTACCATATATACCAGTGGTGGCCAACAGGTCGATCGCGATCGTTAGTCCAGTCGATATAATAAAAATACTACATAATTGTGTACTGAACTATACTGTTTCATTTAAGATAATTATAACACTTTCTTTTTTAAGATTTCAAGAAGTATGTAATTGGTAGATCGCACAGGGTTTCGTTAGTAAACAGGAGATCTTGGGTATAATCAAGTTGGCCACCCCTGATATATACAATATACATATTTTACGCTTGAGAAAATAAATAGGTCTGGAGGGCCCAGGATCTTGGAAATATTAACACTGAATGCATACAAAAAGTGTAAAAAGTGTGTGTTTGGTTGTTTGGTTGGTGTTGGTCGGTTGTGATTAACGTTTTGACTTAATTTTGTTTTGTTTTGTTTATTTTGCATGTGTTTTATGTCTTTCATGTGTATGGTATTGTATATGTCTAGCTGTCTTGAAATCGCGCTCGACGCAACAACACACTGTGGTACTGACTGAAAATCAGCGCTTTAGTCTAGTGCTACAGCACATGCTGAGTCAGCGCCATTTTGACAGCTTTAGATAAGTTTTATGTTGTTCTACTTGTTTGTATTGTTTGGAAGCAGTTAAATAAAGTTATATCTATCTATCTATCTAAAATTATAACCCTTCCTTTTGTCTTCACCATATTCGGGTAAAAATTGAATAACTTTAAATTAAGTAATTGAGTGTACATTTATAAAAGTAGCCGTTGGAAAAGTAACCAAAAAGGAAAAAGTCCGGTTAAAAAAGGTGTCGAACTAGGGAAAGTTGCGAATTAACAAAAGTAGTGAATTATAGGCAAAGTGTCTAATCATCCCCAGATTCCTTGACATAGTCCGTCGTTTTTCATTTTTTTATTATTCACATTCGTGTTCGGAAATTTTGATTTTTCCAAATTGTTAGGCTTTCTATGACATTCGCGCCGTCAATCATGACGAATCAAACGACGACGTATCATTTATCAAAATCGGCCTACGCGTTTGGTCTGATAGTGCCAACACATTACCCTCCTTTGCGTCGTCGCGCAGTCGGGTCAAAAAAGCTACTTAAGTATTTCCATAATCAATCACAAATTAATAATAGTAATGTGTCTATCTCGTATCCCACTGTATATACCCATACTCATACCTACTTATTAGAAAATAACGTATACTTAACTCGCAATTTGAAGTGATGTTTAAAAAATTTTAAGAAGATTTGAAAATTAAGTAGTTAAAAGTAGGTACATAGGTAAATACTTACATCCCGCAGGAGATGTAACATCACTGCAAATAGAAACGGCACTGTGATATATTTTATGGGAAACAGAAGATACGTTATCTGATCCTTTAGATTGTAGTGTCTTCAAGCTACCCGCCACCGGTCTAAGAGTGTGAACATTTTCTTCACGTTCCTCAACACTTTTTTCCGAGTTTTGAGGTTTATGTGATAACAGTAAAGATTTTTCCGCCTCAGTTTTTTTGATAGAACTCTGCCGATTATTTCCCAGAACGGTTTCTTTGTCTTCGACATCTTCACCGATACGATCATTGAAGTTTACTAAATTCCAATCAAGATCCTCATATTTTTTATTTCTGAAGGTGATATGACGTGCACAATTCGTTCTGTTCGTGTGACTAGGTCCAGCCGAACAGTTTTCAGTATTATGTCCTGATAAGGTCTTTAACGGGTCGCGGTTAGACGACGAAGATTTGTTTTCATCTATTTTCGTTCTTCGTGAAACTGCCGTTGGGATCTCGCTTCTCGTGTTTACTTTGGAGTTTTCTTTATTGTCTGCCATCTCTTTTCTTGAATTTAACTCTATTTAGAATTAATAAACAATCACCACTAACGCAACCTTTCTTTCCTGTGCTGATAGACTACCTTCATTTTTTTAACACTTTAAACTTATTACAATCGAATGTGTTGCCATCCCAACCTATGAAATTACCTAAGTCGGATATAAGTTAGGTAAGCATTTTGTTTTTTTTTTCATTTTGTTATTAAAGTAAATTAACTAAATAAGTAATTATTTGCCTACTTAAATAGGTAATTGTTCCAGTTATGTAGTTCTACATAGCTCGTTCTTTCCCGTTCGCATCATAAGACTTTATAGCGTCAACGCGCGTCAGTCAGTGCAATTTGTTTTATGAGCTGAAAACAAACAACCCCATGAAAAACAAGGGTAAGTAACCTACAGGGGCTAACAACATTTTATTTGAATGTTTTTACCCCTGAAAAAGAAAGAGAGATATTACAAGTTTGACGGTGTATCTATGTGTCTGTTTATCTGTGTATGTGTGTGGCATCGTAGCTCCTAAACGAATGGACCCATTTTGATGCGTTTTTTTATTTATTTCAAAGCTGACGTAATCGAAATGGTTCTTACCAGGGGCGTATCGCCGTATCTGCCGCATCGATTACACGGGGCCCCGACGAGCCAGCGTGCGTAAGCAAACATTAATAAAAACTTCTTAATTTTTTTGTTTATTTCAGAAACGACAAAAGTCGTCAGCTATAAATGATTTCATAAATGAGTTTCCCGAAAAAAAGACAAGCAGAGTGTATATTTGAATTGTTTGTAAAAATTTTGAGAAAGTGACAAATACATAATTATCTATCTATATCTATACATATTATAAAGAGGAAAGATTTGATTGTTTGTTTGCATTGAATATAAAAAAAAATGTTTATTTAGTAAAAAGTTCATACATATAAAAATAATGCTGTTAACTTAAATTGCTATAGTGCTAACTATACTAATAATATGCCCGAACTAGGTATGAAAAACCTGTATCTCGGGCTTCTTAAGCGCTAAATAAAACTTTGTGACTTATTTAATGAATGAATAGGCTCCGAAGCTACTGGACCGATTTGAAAAATTCTTTCACCATTAGAAAGCTGCATTATCCCCGATGGACATAGGCTACATAATTTTCCCAAATTCCCACGGGAACTAAGTCCCGGGCGGAATGCTAGTCCAGTGATGAATAAATATATGAGTGGTTACCTTGTGGTTACGCAAAAAGGACCTGAAGGGATTGGAAAGGGTTTTTTTTTGTTTTTCATTAATTTTGTTTCTGTGATCTTTCAGCTTTGGTTTGATCTAATCAGAATATTTTTAAGTACCATAGTTTTTTTTGTGGATATTTAGTGAGCGCGCTCGAGGCGAAACACATATCGACTCGAAACTTTAAACGCGATTTACTCGAAATCAATTATTTTCCATTGAGGTCCCTTTTTGTGCAACCACTCACATAAGTCTTTTAATTTTATGCAAACATTTTTTTTTTCTTTTGTGAGAAATCTTTACCCTTCCTAAGGGCCCAAACAAATTTGTATACGGGGCACGCTACGCCACTGTGGTTCTTACCTATGTTTAATTAAAATTGGTTCAGCCGTTAAAGGTCGAATGTCGGAAGCTGATTCTTGGCTTGGTCCTATTTTAAGTAGGTACATACATACGCTCACGCCCATAATCCCTCATGGGGAAGGCAGAGCATCAGTGGTAAAATATAAAAATATATCTAGGTAAGTATTAAAATCGTAGCGTAGGCAGTTAATGCTTTTGGTAAAGATAATATTATTATGTTACCTAATATAATACCTAGGTGGGCTATTCCGTCAGTAACGTGAAGTCGATGGTACCAAACCCGATTACTTGAGATCACTAAATCGCAGGCCGAGTACGATAGGGACAGCGCCGCGACATCACTGCGGTCCTATGTCAAAATGTCAACATTGACAACGCCATAGGGCGAACAAGCCTTTGCGCGGGACCCTCGCGCAATCAAAGTGAAGTTTCAGCGTGAGCCGAGCGTGAGTTTGTCGTTACGTTATCGTGCTAGAGCAAGTGCGTTTCTCCACCGGGACCAGTTGTCAAATAATAATGTGTTCTATACTAAATTTTAAGGCATAAATTCAGCAATTCTAATATTCAGTCTTAGATTTACAGCATCAAAACTTTCGATGCTGTGACCTGAAAACAGTGGGAAGCTGGAGAAAATTTCGTCACCGGCGCCATCTGTATCTCAAAAACTGCTAGCAGTACGAAAAAGATTTATAGTCCAATTTTTCGAGCAAAATTTCAGCAATCAATACCTCAAAAATTGATTTCATACGTTTGACCGAACGAGAGATATTTGCCGCTAAGTACTGGTAAGCTGGAGAAACGTTTCCCCAGCTTACCAGTACTGGCCACTCTATATCTCGGAAACTACGATAGGTACCAGTGAGTATTATGGCTCAAAATTTCACTCCTTGTCCTAAACTAGTGCTGTAAATATTTCATAGCCCCAGCTTCAGTACTTTTGAAGATAAAGGCAGTTTTTAATGGGAAGCTGGAGAAACGTTTCCCCAGCGGGCCAATACTGGAGATCGAAAAGTATTATGCCTAGCCATGTGATTTTAATATCAGATTATAGCTAGTAATTGCAGCACTTGGCTGTAAAAAAATTAGGGTTCCAGGTCTTTTGGTTCATGCGCTAAGATGAAAAAACCGTTTTCCCGCCAAAATTAAATAACGGTCACTGAATGTGCCTGTTGGGCGACGTTGCCAGCTTGTGCGATGAGCAATGTGCGTTAGGTGACATGCCAAAATGAATCTTCTGAGCTTAGATTTAAAATACATTTTAAGTAGTTTGTTTACGTCATAGAAGTTAATGTAGTCTAAGAGTCGGGCATGTAAAATAGATTTTGAAATTTTAAGAATATACTTCTCAATATAAAGTAATAATGGTGTATGTTATGTGAAAGCAAGCAATAAGCGCTTATTAGAGCTAATATAGCTCATTTATTTTGTAGTTACCTACCTACTCCTTCTTTTCAATTCGATGACGTCATCGGTCCTTAAAATAATGTTAACAAACAGGCTGTCAAAATACAAACCAATTGTGGTCATGTAATGTAATTATAATAATTGTTGCGGTTTTCTGTCTCTCTCTTTTTATGTGTGAACAATACAATATGTTTATCTATTTTGCCTTTATAAAGCCAAAGCCGGGTTTCGCGTTTCAAAACACACGTAGAGTCGGGTCCGCTGCGCCAAGTTTTCGGTTGTGGTGTTTTGGTGTTTGCAAACACGAAAACACGGCGCAGCAGACCCGGCTTAATGTTGTTTGCTAACCGAATAGGGGCGTGGCCTGACAGTTTTTGCTAGCAAAATCGCAATAAAGCCGGGTCCGCTGCGCCATGTTTTTGCCAACATGTTTTTAAAACTTGGTTGTTAGAAAATTGGCGCGGCGGACTCGGCTTTATCTAGTTTGTTCTCAGTTGATTACATTTTTAAGGGGCAACATTTTTATAATTGTTCGCCAGAATTGAAACACGTTTAGTAAGTAGGTATGGATTATTGAGACGCGATTAATTAATTGTTCCTTAGAACCTAACGGTACTAACTTTTATGAGAAAGGCAGGTAGTAGGTAAGTATAGTTTATTCTGCAGACTTTAATTTCATCTCGTGAATTGAAAAAATATTAAATAAAACAACAAAATGTAAGTAGGTAAATCATATTTTTATTTAGTTTTACAATCAGCCATTATACAAGGCCGCTTTGATGTGAATTTGGTCTGAATTACGTGAGAATATAGAATAGACCAAGCTCTCATCAAAGTGCGTACCTACGTACCTTGTCATAGCGAGCAGAGCGACAAGGCGTCGATCACCGGCCGCCACGCTTTGTCAGCCTGCTCCAATTTTACTACATCTTCGAGACACGCAAAGCCCTCTTTGGGCTGATTGACAGCCACGTAAATATCTACAAGTGTATTTTTTTTTCTAAACTTCAACAATTCGAGTAATTATTAGCGAATCCATTAAAATATAACCTTCGAGTCTTTACGTTAGATTTAGCTAATAAAGCCGCAGTTAAATACCACCTTATGTTGATTAATGTCGTCTTAGATTTAAGCGTAATCATAATCACTGTCTCTAACAATAGAGATCACACGTATTAAATGCCTACAATTTCTCACATATAACGCCCCTATTCGGTTAGTAAACAATGTTCGGTTAGTTTTCTAACACGAAAACTTGGCGCAGCGGACCCGACTCTACGTGCTTGCAAAGACGAAAACGCCTAAAATTGATTGTTAACCGAATATGGGCGTCCCTATTAGCAAATAATGTTACCTAGGGGTTTTGAAACGCGAAACCCGGCTTTGGCTTTATAAAGGCAAAATAGATAAACATATTGTATTGTTCACACATAAAAAGAGAGAGACAGAAAACCGCAACAATTATTATAATTACATTACATGACCACAATTGGTTTGTATTTTGACAGCCTGTTTGTTTACATTATTTTAAGGACCGATGACGTCATCGAATTGAAAAGAAGAAGTAGGTAGGTAACTACAAAAACAAATGAGCTATATTAGCTCTAATAAGCGCCTATTGCTTGCTTTCACATAACATACACCATTATTACTTTATATTGAGAAGTATATTCTTAAAATTTCAAAATCTATTTTACATGCCCGACTCTTAGACTACATTAACTTCTATGACGTAAACAAACTACTTAAAATGTATTTTAAATCTAAGCTCAGAAGATTCATTTTGGCATGTCACCTAACGCGCATTGCTCATCGCACAAGCTGGCAACGTCGCCCAACAGGCACATTCAGTGACCGTTATTTATTTTTGGCGGGAAAAAGGTTTTTTCATCTTAGCGCATGAACCAAAAGACCTGGAACCCTAATTTTTTTACAGCCAAGTGCTGCAATTACTAGCTATAATCTGATATTAAAATCACATGGCTAGGCATAATACTTTTCGATCTCCAGTATTGGCCCGCTGGGGAAACGTTTCTCCAGCTTCCCATTAAAAACTGCCTTTATCTTCAAAAGTACTGAAGCTGGGGCTATGAAATATTTACAGCACTAGTTTAGGACAAGGAGTGAAATTTTGAGCCATAATACTCACTGGTACCTATCGTAGTTTCCGAGATATAGAGTGGCCAGTACTGGTAAGCTGGGGAAACGTTTCTCCAGCTGCAAATATCTCTCGTTCGGTCAAACGTATGAAATCAATTTTTGAGGTATTGATTGCTGAAATTTTGCTCGAAAAATTGGACTATAAATCTTTTTCGTACTGCTAGCAGTTTTTGAGATACAGATGGCGCCGGTGACGAAATGTTCTCCAGCTTCCCACTGTTTTCAGGTCACAGCATCGAAAGTTTTGATGCTGTAAATCTAAGACTGAATATCAGAATTGCTGAATTTATGCCTTAAAATTTAGTATAGAACACATCATTATTTGACAACTGGTCCCGGTAGAGAAACGCACTTTGCTAGAGCTGCTGGACAAGATGTTTTTCACTGAAAGTTACTTTTTTCAGCGTGTACTATAAGCGTGCCTGAGTTATGTTTATTAGTTTGTTGAATCTTTACTTACGTAAACTTTATAACAGTCACATGAAGAGATAGATCCATTTTTTTGTCAAATTTTTAAAAAAAATCTCTATGCATTCTTTTAACGACATCTTAAGATATGACAACAAACAAACACAAAAAACGGTTTCTAAACCCTGAAAGAAAATAGAGTAAACGTACTTATAAAAGGCCGCGCATCGAAAAAATTATATCATTGTTGGAGCAAGATGCTTCTGCGGTGTTTCCTGTTACTTGTGTCTGTTGGTCACATTCTTGCTGCAGAATCTTGGAGAAAACCAGGATGTCACCGAATCGGTACGTCTTTTCTTAAAATATTACCAAGTATTTAAGTATTGAACAAATGAGGATGAGCACAAATGTATAAGGCGCGTGGGCCCACCTTTCCTAAGAATGACGCGTATTATTTACCAAATGTATTAAATAAGGGTCCGTATACTTACGTATGTAATATTCATCATCAGGCAGTACATTGCTAGAATACGCTGTGTGTTCAAAGTTATTAGATCATCTTGTGGTTGGAAAAAGAGGTTTTTTTCATTTGAGAAAACTTATATTTTGTGTACGAAATATCATTTATTAATAAGTAGAAATACTAATTTAGAATCTTATTTATTTACTGGGGTGTAAATCATAATAATGGTTTAAAGCTCTTTTATTTATTTTTCACTAGCTTTCCGCCCGGGACTTAGTTCCCGTGGGAATTCGGAAAAATTATGTACTTACCCTATGTTCGTCAGGGATAACGTAGGATTCTAACGGTGAAATATTTTGAAGTGAAAACTTTTTTAGTGGCGTTGAGCACTTTTAATAGTATGGGGAAAAAATGTTAAACTCGTCATGTCACGTGACCGTGATCGAAAATGCGTAGGATAACCCTATCGAAAATGCGTATGGCAACCCTGCCACTTTTTGAAGTGAAAACTTCTTTAGAAGCGTTATGCACTTTGAAGTGTGGTTGGAAACCCGGACGGATGGCAGCCCTATGGTAAAATTATCTCTGTGACAGATGTCAACGATTATTCGCACATAGTGAGCAAATACCGATAGACTATTTAGACCAAGATCCCAGGGCCGCCAGACCTTACTTATTTTCTCCTAAACCAAATGTGTGGGGGAAATAGTAGTGCTAGTACGTACTAGTAATGTATGAATACCAGCTAACCTGGGCCGACGGCCAATTTTAAGCTGTCAGGTTCTGAAGGTACCTACTTACAAAAATTTATCACTTGTCTTGAAGTCTGGGTGCTATAAAAAGTATTGTTATAGTTCCCTGAACATCATATACAAAAATCACGGCTCGGATTGTAGGTATAATCGCATAATTTACTTGCGAACTGTAAAGCGTCTGGCAGAAATTACAGCCGACGGAGAGTGTCTGGCGGTGTTGAACATTAATTTGTATATTTAATTAATTATATTATATAAGACATTAGCAGCCAGACTTCAAGGCAAGTGTGTAATTTTTGGAAGTTCCTTTAGAACCTGATAGCTGAAAATTGGCCGTCGGCCCAGGTTAGCTGGTATTCATGCATACTAGTACGTACTAGCACTACTATTTCCCACACATTTGGTTAATGAGAAAATAAGTAAGTTCTGACGGCCCTGGGATCTCCGTCTAATTTTACTGAATAGAAAGTAGACAGTTTGGTCGAGTGGAAAAGTTGCCAGATTATAAGCAACAGGTCGAGGGTTTGAATCCTGAGAGAATAACGGACTCTTTTTGTGTATTTAGTTTTATTTTCATATTAATGCACAGCGTTAATGTTCAAGTTCTCACTTCTGGAGTGCAACCCGTCGTTTTTGCTGATTTGCCTTTGTGTGGAACTATGGAGAGTGAAATGTTTTTTGAGAATTTCTTACAGTTTCCTTGGGAAAAGTTGTGCAGTTTTATGGGGAGAAGCACCCATAAAAGTTCGCTAACTAATTCAATACAGGCTATACAGGCTGTTCTTATTTTGATCATTGTCTAATTGCAACTCTATTTACTTAATTGATTAATCAAACCAACTTAGAAAATAAATTACTTATTAGAAGAACGTTTTCATTCAGTGATGTTAGTAACACTGCTGGGAATCGACAATTCCAGGTTCTATGATATTTATTGTCAGGTCAAACATTTAACTCGTGTAATACTTATTTCCGTATGAAATAACCTACATACTTATAGTAACCTAAGTGAAACCTTAGTGTGGCTCATTATTTACAGCATTAACTTAAAATAAAGTATCTTGCTTGTCATGCTGTCTATTCGATATGTTGATTGATAAAATCTGTCCTTTGCAATATTTTGCTTAACCTTTTCACCGCCAAAGTCTGATATATCAGATAATTTTTTTTTTAAACTTTAATATCGTTCACCAAGCGTTCGCCATACGCCACGATATTTAAAAAAAAAACAATTTTTTAATGTTGTGGCGAGTGGTGGGTGTTTTTGACGAAAACTCTTGGCGCTAAAGGGGTTAACATATTCATTTGAAAACACTATACAAGCAATATACTTATTTAGAATCTGGAAAGTTTATCACGTGCCAGATTTAAACTTTTAAACTGAAGTACAGCCTAGACCACTCAGTTTGAGACGCCTCGTATTCTGAAAAACTTCAAGTACCTATTCGAATTCGTTATCTAATTATATTTTATTTCTCCGTGTTTCTAGGCTCTGAATCTTGCGGGAAAACAAAAGTATCACCTCATTAAAAACTATTTTCTACCGTGTGGTGATCGGTTGAGAATAATACCACCCCATCTCTTTCCGTGGGTGTCGTAAGAGGCGACTAAGGAAACAAAAATGAGACCTGCCTCCTAGTAATCCATCCCAGGACACTTCATTTTTTTCTGAATCTGAGGTGTCTTTCTATGGTCTCATGCGGTGTGCTAGGCTCTGGGCGAGTGAGCCTTTGCGCGGGACCCTCGGCCGTCTGGTTTGCGACCACCCTCCTAACGAAGTCCGACGCCAAACAGCTCGCATGGGAGTACCAGTGCCTTTATAGGCATTTCCTGGGTTAACTAGTTCCATCGTCGACCTCATCTTTGACCTTATGGTCAAGATTGAGGTCAGAAGTTAACCCATCTTATAATAATAAAAAAAAACTATTATTTATTCGATCAAAGCAAGCAACGCTTTAGCAGGATAAATAAAAGCACCCCAGACCGCTGCCGCCTGCGACCTTTTGGGTCTATTGATAACACAACTTTCCTATCCCCGAACTCAGTTGCTCACAAATCTTGGAATTATTGCAGGCCATACCAGGAACATCAACATTCCGGACTGCCTTCCCTTCAACATCACGACCAACGCATGCCGGGGTTTCTGCGAATCCTGGTCTCTTCCCAGCATCATGTTAGGGTTCAAGAGACACCCCGTCACCTCCCTTGGACAATGCTGTAACATCATGGAATCTGAAGATGTAATACCTACTTACATACAATACTCTTGGTATCGTGCATGATCGCGATAGGCAGAGAAACTAATTTTGAAAAATAATACGACTATGCAATCTCAGACGAATTAAAACCACAGTCCACAATCATGTAACACCAAATAGTTTTTGCGAGAAGCTGAAATTATTGTCCTTTTTAACCCCCGACGAGATAAGAGGTGTTGTAAGTTTGACTTGCGTATCTGTATGTCTGTATATATGTCTGTCTGTGGCATCGTAGCTCCTAGACGAGAGGACCAATTTTGATGCGGTTTTGTTGTTTGAAAGCTGACGTGATCGTTATGGTTCTTAGCTTTATATTTATGTAGATTTGTTTAGGCGTTTGAAGATTTCCTACTTGACAAAAGGATCTTACTAACTTTCACAGGTCCGATTTATTTGAAATTTGTTGTACTATTAATTCAGTGGTATTCCTAATTCCCAAGACATGCTAACCTAGAGCCTTGAGCTGATACTGCAGCATCAAATAGTCTGCGGAATACCCATATCCTTAGAAACTTACAGCAGATATTTAAGAATGGTCTTAATGAGTAGGGTTTATCATATAATAATATGATGATCGGGGCCACATGGTAACCTTTATTAGTTTCCGCTACTAGTAATTTAAAATCTTAATATACATACATATGTATAAAACAAAGTTAGAGAAATTGGGCGTCGTCGGTTGAGAGAGGTCGGAGAAGTTTTTGGTGCAGAGGCTGTCATAGCCATACAGCGCGGAAATGCAGCAGCCGTAATGGGCACCTTTGCATCGGGAACGATTCGGGGCGGGTTATTGACTATAAGATTTAATCTAATTTGTTAATTATTATTATAAGTTGACTATTGTATCTGATTTAATGCAAACCATTTATTTTGACATATTTTATTGAAGAAACAAAGTCGGGTTTGTTCAAACACTTAAACTATAAGGAACTCGAAAACGGCTGAACCGATTTTGATAAAATTTGGAATGGGGGCTATAATTTTCTCAAATTCCCAGGGGAACGACATCCCGGGCGGAAAGCTAGTAATAAAAAACTATATTTTAATTTTATCTAACATTAAATTATACTTACTTATAATGACTTTATGAAAAATTAAAAAAACATTAAAACAATAAATTTAATTTTATGTTAAGTAAAGATAGAATATTAAAATATCGCCTTATTTCATAAATCATTGTTTTTTAATATGTATAGGTGAAATTTAAACTTTTAAATATTTCTTTGAAGAAATAAAATAAATTCCTCAACCCAAAAAACCAACACATTAAGTAATTGTTGACGAACGATACTTTCTCGTAGAAAAATACCCACCTACTCCAATACGTCCACAGATCCAAAGTCACTACATTTATTACCTATATACAGGCACCTCGCTTTTCTTTGTTATTTTTGCCCCTATTTTACTTAAGTAAGTAAGTATATTTGTTTCAGGTTCAAGCAAAGGCACTTTGTTTAGATGGAGTGCGAAATTTGGTATTCAAGTCTGCAGTATCGTGTGCTTGTTACCATTGTCAGAAAGAGTAAGTAAAGGTAATGTGATCGAGCGGTTACGGGATCGAATCTAAAGCTACCTACATTTGTATAGATTGAGATTATGAATAAGTATAGGTACAATGTATCTACATACCTACTTAAGCACATACAATAAATGTTAATTATATCATAGAGAAAATTATGCAAATTGTATTAGTATGATGTAAGGGAATAATTCGTATTTTGATGAAAGTGTACCTTGTGGAACTATCACATTAAGTTAATGTTTATGACACATATCTATTACAATAAACAAAACTACAACTCTTAAGTAAACTACTTGTTTCATTACTTTCATTATTATTGCACTTGCTTGTAAAGCATCATTTTAGTAATTGTTAATGAAATAATTTTCCACGTTATAAACATTTGAGTCACCGACTTCAATCCCAACAATAGTTTGCACAAAGTAAATAACTATAGTGTCAAAAAAGGAATTCATTTATGAAGTTCCAAAAACATTCAGGGGAGCTATCCCTACATAATCCTGCAACTTTTGAAACTACATGGTTTTATTTCCTCAGTTTTCCTATTTTTTGCGAACAATGCCTATTAGCAGATAACTACATTACATACAGGGTGTCCCAGAAAATAGTGTCAAGCGGAAGTCCTGAGATAGAACACCCCTTGGCGCATCCGAAACACCCCCATATATGTTCCGCGATTTTTTATAGTTTTCGAGTTATGATTTTTTTACTGAAATTTTGAGAATAATTGACCTAAACAACTTAAAAAATTGTAAAAAAAAAAGTATAAGACATTTTTGAGAGATTTTTTTTGCAACTCAATTTTAATGAATTGTACTTTAATACTTAAAACATTCGTATTCGTATCTTAGATGGAAGTTTTAAAAATGTTGGTACAAAGTGAAAAAATACGCTTAGTGAATTATGTCTTAAATTTTCAACTTTAAATTTAAAATCTTAATAGGTAGTTTCATGGCGAAAAAGAACTCCAAAGAGAATTTAATTTTGTACATAAAAACTTTATAGTCGGTAACCTTCTTTTAAGAATTGGCTGAAAGAAAACTTCAAAAACAAAACCATTCCTTTTTCAAAGTGTTAATTTGAAAAGTGTGATAGTGCCTGCGTTCGTCCAGTCGTTCGCCTGCCTTTGCGCGTTACGATATTGTGTACGATAAGCTCCTTTTTTGTGATCTCTTGATGAACTTTGCTTTCTTTACGGACTTCGAGTGCGATTACGATTTGGTTTTGTGACACGGACTTCGACTACTTTGGCTTTTACAACGGACTTTGAGTGCGATTACGATTTGGTTTTGTTATACGGAATCCGACGACTTTATCTTTCTCAACGGACTTTTTGAGCTCATTAGTTCAGCTATGTCTTTTTCGTCACGAGATTATGCTCTTATGCATTATTATTATGGCTATGCAAGAGGGAACGCTTCTGAAGCAGCCAGGCTGTTCAAAGAGTATGTACAAAATGGAGGTGGACCTCAGCCTGAGACTTGGCCTGATCATCGCATGATTTTAAGAGTCCATAATTCTTACATGGAAGGGAGTCAACCAGGCACAAGACCCGGACGTCCACGTGAAATGCACGACCCTGATACCGTCGAATCCGTGCTCGAAGAAGTGGTTAGAGATCCGTCAGTTAGTGTGAGGACCATAGAACACCGAACTGGAATCCCTAAGTCACAGGCACATCGAATACTCCAGAAAGAGGGTTTTCACCCATACCATATTCAAAGAGTGCACCAGCTCAAGCCCGAAGATTACCCAAGAAGAGTGGCATTTTGTCAAGAAATGTTGCGTCGTCAAGCTGAAAATGAAGATTTTTTCAAAAGTATCTTGTGGACCGATGAATCTCACTTCAAAAGGTGTGGTATTTTTAACATTCACAATTATCACTCTTGGAACATAGAAAATCCACACGTGACTCGTGACTCAAATTTCCAAGAACAATTCAGTGTGAATTTGTGGTCGGGCATAATAAACGGACAGCTAATTGGTCCGTTCGAGCTACCTAGCCGATTGAACGGCGAGTCCTATTTGGAATTTTTAACAGAAGAACTCCACAACTTACTGGAAGATGTAGACCTATTAACGCGGAGGAACATGTTTTTTCAAAACGATGGCGCTCCATGTCATTACGCGAGCATTGTGAGACAACATTTAAATGAAAGGTTTGGAGACAAGTGGATCGGGCGAGGAGGGCCCATTGCGTGGCCCCCACGGTCCCCAGACTTAAACCCTATTGATTTCTTTGTCTGGGGCTATTACAAAGAATTAGTCAACGCTAAAGAAATAAGAAACGTACAAGAATTACGAACAAAATTGCGAAACGCAGAAGAAACAATAAAAAACAACAGAATAACGTTTATTCGATTAAAAGAGAACTTTTTCAGAAGGTGCAGGATTTGCATTGAGCAGGAAGGGAGACATTTTGAAAACTTTTTGTAATAAACAATTAATAACAGTTATTTTTCGTTTTATTTAAGCTTCCTCTTTTACTGTGTTTTTGTAATTTAATGAAATTTTTAAGTATCACACAATAGTTCAAAGATTTTAAAAAATAATCTTTCAAATGGCAATCCTAACTTTTTTGTAATTATTTTCGGTTACTTAACAATCTAAATAATTCTAGGAATGATAAAATGCCCAAAAAAACTTCGTTACCAGATGGCAAATTTTCAAGTTTTCCACCACTCTGTCTTTGAAGTCAGATTTTAGCAAAAGTAGACTGTTAAGTACAACTTTTTTTAAATTATTATGGAAGCTTAGAGTCTGGCGCAGTTTTTAGATTAACTTGGAAGCCATGAAACTACCTATTAAGATTTTAAATTTAAAGTTGAAAATTTAAGACATAATTCACTAAGAGTATTTTTTCACTTTGTACCAACATTTTTAAAACTTCCATCTAAGATACGAATACGAATGTTTTAAGCATTAAAGTACAATTCATTAAAATTGAGTTGCAAAAAAAATATCTCAAAAATTTCTTATACTTTTTTTTACCATTTTTTAAGTTGTTTAGGTCAATTATTCTCAAAATTTCAGTAAAAAAATCATAACTCGAAAACTATAAAAAATCGCGGAACATATATGGGGGTGTTTCGGATGCGCCAAGGGGTGTTCTATCTCAGGACTTCCGCTTGACACTATTTTCTGGGACATCCTGTATAAGAAAACGTCATTCAGTTATTTAGATGGCGTTATGATTTGTAAGTATATTTTTTGATTATTTTTATAAAAGCGCTGAATCATTTTCGATAAAATTTATAAGGGACCACAAAAGAGAAAGTACTAAGTCCATGGGGACCACTTCAGCAGGCCGAGTACGATAGTGACAGCGCTGCGTCAATATTGACAACGCCATAGGGCGCGTGAGCCTTTGCGCGGGACCCTCGCGCAATCAAAGTGAAGTTTCAGCGTGAGCCGAGCGCGAGTTTGTCGTTGTCGTGCTAGAGCTGCAGGAGTATACTCTTTCGAACAAAGGAAGAATTTTGGAAATTGGCCGATGGTTGGCGGAGATATCTCGCGTAACCATACATACAAAAAAACATACAGTCGAATTGAGAATCTCCTCCTTTTTTTAAGTCGGTTGTAAATCATTTCTGCCAATCTATGTAGTTCTATGAATAATCTTTTTTTTTTAACACGTCTGAGGGCCATCATAGTTCTCCACACGCTCTCAGTCAAAATTTTGTTGGAAAGTTCCTCTAGATGGGCTCGTTTTCTTTTTAAGCCCGTCGATTTTTGAAACATTTTAAGATTATTTTTTTATCCCTTTTGAACAACTTTTTCATGTAGAAAACTAAAATGCATGGACTTAGTACTTTCAATGCAATCGGCAGAGCAACCACCCTTAACTTATTTTTTCTTTGTCTATGAACCACCCATACAGATTCCTTTGCCTTTCCCGAAAGCATGGACTTAGTACTTTCTCTTTTAAAGGACCGATTACTTAGAAAAATCGTATTAAGAAATATGAAACTTAACCCCATAGCAATAAGGTACACTTTCGACTGCTTCTCCGACAGCCTCTATTGAAACCGAAAGGGACACCGATGTGCGAGGCGGATTGTCTCTTTCTTTTTTCTTGCCAATTTAAAAAAACTTCATTAATAAAAAAAGTCCGGCTTTGACAATGAAGTTAATAACGAAGAAATACGTTGCATTTGAAATGAATTTCAGTTCAAATTGATGTAAATTAATTGTAATCATAATAACTTCGTCATCTTTTCCTAAATTACCAAAAGAAAACGAAAATTTTTTTCAAACCATTTATTACTACTGGCATCCCGTAAAGTGTCATCGTAATGTCATGGCGGCATGCTTTAAATCGTATAAAAATAATTCGTAACGGCAAGGATTATACCAGTTTTTTAAATTAAAATACTGACAAAATGGTAGAAAGATGTTGTGTTCACACTTGTTCAAGTGAATCGTATGGTGGATGTAACATATCCTTTCACAAGTAAGCTAAAATAATTTCTTATAAATCTATTACTATGTTGTCCATGATTTCTTGTGTTTGGCGGAGAAAGGTTCTCAACAATGCTGTGCTATTTTATTACAGAGTGCATAAAGATTCAGAACAAAGACAAAAATGGCTCAACAGCGTTGAGATTAGACAAAAGATAACAAAAAATTCCTTTGTATGCAGCCAGGACTTTGTGCTAACTTGCTTTTATGCTGGGAATTCCCGCCAGTTACTCAAAATGAACGCAATTCCTACTATTCCTCCCACGGTAAAAACTATGTACTATTGCGAAATTGTATTTTTTTGAATTCGCACACCAATACACCATAAATACACGTTACATGTCTACAAAGATCTTTTGGCCCGCGGTTTCCATGGTGACGCCTTTATTTACAATACAAGTTCTTCTAGCTACAACTGTCACCTTTGTAGACCTATAAAATACTACTTAACAGTTATAGTTTTAAATGTAAAGTCGCCACCGAGTGGCACGAGCCTCCCTCGAACAGTGAAGGGGGATTCAGGCCATAGTCCACAACACTGGCCTAAAATGCGGGTTGGTGGGTCTTTCGGAAATAACCTTTAGAGTTACGGGTTTCCTCACGATGTTTCCCTTCACCGCTTAGCAAGTGATAACTATTAAATACGAATTAAAAGACGAATGTATAGTGATACAGGCCTCAACCTGGCATCGAACCCACGACCCCCCGCTCACAGGTCCCACTCACTATCCAGGGTTAGTTTATTCCGCCCTCATTTCAAACCGCCCCCGTCCAAGTACAGTTAGCATCATCATCCTTTTCAAACTTGGAGTATTTGAAATGAAACTTCTTTGGGCGCGTTGAGAGTGAAATTTCAAAGTTGCGTCATGGTATTCAAAGTTTACCTTTAGAGAAATTTAAGACAGTAATTTAACAATGTAAAAAAAATAATTAGGCCAGGTACAAGGTTGTACCTACCTTGTAGTTTGAAAGCCTAGCGACCTTGCATTAAATCTGGTAGTTCTGATTTTTTGCTGACTTGTTTAGGATGTTACAACCTAATGAATAACCGCATATTTGGAAAATATACCTAGCCACAACGAATCGAAAAAAGGCAAGATTTTTTTAAATGTACCTTTACCCAACACTGTGAGTGTGACGTCACTGGCGCGCGTTGACATCGGGTATATTTTCAAATTACAAAACGCGCGCGTAGGTATTTGAAAACATACCCGAACGCAACACGGCAACGCACTCACTCATTTAGATCAGAACGCCCGCTTAATTTTGACAACGAGTAACGAATTTTCATTAGGTACGTAAAAAGTTAAATAGAGTCATTAAACTTTAAGTTTCATTAAACTTAGTCTTTTAAACTTAAAGTCTCATTAAACTATAGTTCCATTAAACTAAAGTCTAATTAAACTTAAAGTCCAATTATTAAACTAAAATCCCATTATACTTAAAGTCTCATTAAACTAGTCCCATTAAAATAATCACATTAAACTTAAAATCCCATTAAACTTAAAGTCCCATTAAACTAAAGTCTCATTAAACTTAAATGCCCATTAAACTGAAAATTTAAGCTTTTTCATAAACAACTTTTATCTGCCTACATTTATAATTTTCAGTAGGGATAAAGGAATTTAGAAGTATATTTTGATATATTTTGCAATAACACAACACGGAATTTCCAGTTTGAAAATATACCCCGGAAACGCGTTGACGTCGGGTATATTTTTAAATCCCTAATATGGTAAAACATATTTTTAAAGTATACCTGAGCCCAACACTATAATAGACTCAGCGCCGAACGACACCATGTCAAAATTAAATAAAAAGAAATAAAAAAAGTGTTCAGTAAGTGATAGGTACTGGTTCAGGATTTTTATTTAAAGCTAGGAGGTTCTTTTTCAACCTGTATACATATATGCTCACGTTAGTAATTCCTAAGGGGGTAGGCAGAGAATCAGTGGCTCATCTTTACCTATTTTCTTGATAAAGAAAATATTTATTACATAACTTCATCGTAACTCAACCTTGTGACATTTGAATGACCTATGGTAAGAAGTACTAGTCACAATTTCTAGTTTTGATTTTTGAGCGAAACAAAATCCAAGATCGGTTTTTAATACAACATTGCAAAGTGTTTTAAATTCCAATCATGTCCAAATGATAGTATCAGGGAGATCTTTAATTTAAACTTCAGTTGATATTTTATAAAATACTCTATTTTTGAAGAAAACTACGAAAATGTGTAGCGTTCCTAAACAGCACCATCTATGAGATTTTTTTGGAAGCTTACCTCATTTTCCACTACCTCATTAAAAGTTACGTGTTAGACTCGAGTGCCACGATTTTTGACCTTGTGCTCTTTTGATTCTCTCGCTAACGCTCAGAATTCTAATTGTTGTAGCACTCGCTGCGCTTGTGATCCAATTTTAGAATCCTTCGCTTGGTCGGTCATCAAATTTGAGCACGCGGTTAAAAGCAACTTTGCACTCATGTATAACAAATATCTCTCTGACTCTCATCAGCCCATACAATGTCTCCACCGAGGGGCACGATGTGTTAAGTTTACCTTGCCCAATGTTAAACAGGTGAATACCAATGTACAGGTTAAGAATGTAAAACTGGACGTTGTGGAATCTACTGTATTCTTAGGAATAACTCTTGATGCAAAGCTTCAATGGGGTCCTCATATTGATAAGTTAGCGAGCAGACTCAGTTCAGCAGCCTACGCAGTTAAACAAATCTGTCAATTATCGGACGTTGAAACCGCGAGAACCGTATATTCACTTCCACAGCTTAGGCTGTGGAAGTGAATATACGGTTCTCGCGTCATATAGCATTTTACTGTGGAGTAATGCTGCGGATATCAATAAGATCTTTGTTCTGCAGAAAAGGGCTATTCGCGCGATTTATCAAATGAGTCCTAGAATAAATCGCGCTCATTTGATAAATCGCTATTTATCAAATAGCGATTTATCAAATGAGCGCGATTTATCTTAGACAAATATTCAAAGAAATAAATATTCTGACTTCTGCATCCCAATATTTATATGTGACAATCTTTTATATGTGAAGAAAAATGAACATTTGTTTAAGAAAAATAGTGATAGGCACAATATAAATACTAGGACCAAGCATAAACTGGAAGTACTAGACAGTCGTCTCCACAAGGTCACGAACGAAGGTATTCAAAATTTACCTTTGGATAAATTTAAGTCAGTAATTAAACAAAAACTTTACAAAAAGGGCTATTACAAAATTTCTGATGACCTAAGTGACATGGAGCCATGGTAATGACTGCTCAGCTTTAGAGTTATTTCAGAATTAGTTAAAATTAGAAAATAGGAAAATTTGTAATGCGATTAAAAAGAACACCCTCAGAGTTTCTTGCCTGTTCTTCTCTGGGGAAGACTGCACCTTTGCGAATAGGCGTAGAGTCAGTAGGGTCAATAGAACGAATGCGTATGTAAGGTATGTATTTAAATCCTTTAATGTTTGTTTGTATGTATTTCATGTAATCTTGACTTGTTTTAAGTGGCATCCTGATTATCCTATAAAATAAAGATTTTTTCTATTCTATTCTGTGAAAGGGGGAATTTATTATTTAATAGTTTCTAATAAAAAATAACATAAGATCAAAATTAACTTATATATACCTATGGAACTAAACGGGCTCCTATGGAACTAAGGTCCGTTAGATAAAATAGGAAAAACAATATCTAAGCATAAAATTCCAATTTTACAAAAATCCAATATGGATGGGAAAAGTTTTGAAATTAAGTTAAAAGCATGTTTAATGATTTGATTATAAGATGAGACGAAAGGTGAGTTTTTGTTTTATTTTTTCGCAACCTAACTACACAACTTTGTGCCGTGTGGTGATCGGCTTAGAATAACACCACCCCATTTCTTTCCGTGGGTGTCGTAAGAGGCGACTTAGGAAACACAAATGAGACCTGCCTCCTATTAATCCATCTCAGGCAACAACACCTCATTTTTTATGAATCTGAGGTGTTGTCCTATGGTCTCATGCGGTGTGGTAGGCTCTGTAAAGGGCCGCCTGGTTCGCGACTACCCTCCTACCGAAGTCCGACGCCAAACAGCTTGCTGTGTTCCATCGGTGCGTGGGAGTACCGGTGCCTTATAGGCGTTTTCTGGGTTAACTCGCTCCATCGTCGACCTCATCTATGACCTTGGTCAAGATTGAGGTCAAGAGTTAACCCATCTTATAATTTAAAAAAAACATTCCCGATGTCCACTACTCTGTGTCCTCCTTGTATATTATCATACAATTTGGTGTTTCATAACAAAAATATAGTAACGTAAATGTTGCTGATGGTTTGTTATATAAGAATAAAATTACAGGAAAACTTCTATCCTTAAATGGAAGCCTGTATTTGTCTGTTACGTATACTTTGCCCTCAAAAATAAATAAATTTACAATACGAGTAATCGCATTGTCACCCTACTAGAACGAGACGTTCTGCCTCGTTGCTCTATCTCTTCTTCGGCCCGCGTTTGAGCTCGAAGATTTCTATCCTGATGTATTAGATCCATGCCCGAAAGGGATAAATTCATAGACATAGAAAAAATGTCAGTGGATAAATTCAAAAACTTGGATAAAAACAAAAAACAAAATCAAAGGAGTCAATTGGTGGGACGAGAACTCGGGTGTGGGAGAATCACCACACCGAGAAAATATACTAAGTCCATGACCCACACCCTCAGATTAATGAAAGCCAAGCCCACACCGACCGACTCGTAGACGGAGAAGGGATCCTTTTTATTTTTCTTTGAATTTATCCCTTTCGGGAAAGGCAAAGGAATTTATATCCATAAAGTCACGTCTTCAGTTTATTTTGAAATCAGACAGTTTTTTGAGCAGTGTTGAATTAAGCTTATTGCGGCACAGCTCCAAAATATAATTCTTACAGCTCATTAACGGGAGGGGCACAAATTGTCCCCTTTGGCGACGAATTACGACTAATTAAGAACTGATTTTCTGTCTAGTTAAAATCAAGATCTGAGACCTGGGCAGTGCCGAAATAAGGGACTCTATTAATTTGTGGAGAGATCTCTGGCGGAAACTTGGCGTGGGCAGATGAATTTATGCAGTAAATTGACTAAAATTCAAGTGTTAAGTATTTCTGCTCCGTTTGGTACCGATAAAGATCTTCGCGGTTGTGCTCACAGAGTACCATTGTGTTTCTCGCCGCCAGAACATAAGGTTAGGTTAGAGAAATATTTTTCACTGAAGACATGGCTGCATGGATATAGTTTCGTTTGCCTTTCCCGAAAGGGATAAATTAAACAAGAAAAAAACTAACAGTACAGGAGTACCTACTATTTTATTCACTGAGCATTTAATCACATAATTACTACCAGTGGGTAGAAACTTCCATACAAATGAAAAATACTATGAAAGCGATGTCAATGTTACCCAAAAAAATGTAAGCCGGCAACATAGACATACAACTACCCGAAAGAAGACTGTTAACTTCGAACAAAAAATGTGAAGCAATAACTGCGAGAAAGGGACAGCTATAAAAAGAACATTCCATCTCTTTTTTCCTGTCATGTATATTCTTTTTTTGGCTTGGAATCTAGACTTTTTGCCAATTTGTCGGTTGGCCTCTGGATTGAGCCAAAACATTCTCTTGCCTATCTTTCTTTAAAAAATAAAAATGCCCATTAAAACCTTTTTAGTTTTTTTTTATAAAAAAAAAACTCAAAATATTGGGGTATTTATTTATTAACATTTCACAATTATTATTAGGTACATCTTTGAGTATGTGAGGTACATACATAGATAAAACAATTATTTATAGGTAATTTTCTGACAAAACAAATGAAGTAGGTACTATACATCAAACATGACATTTCAGTTAAGTACCTACTTAAGATTTATTCCGGCCGTTGAAAAAATATTTACTGATTTTCATATCCAGGGGGTAAACTCAGCAAATATTTTAACACAACGTTTATATAATCGGTTTTAAAAATAGTATTTTTTTTGGGTCGTTGTTATCTCGTCACAATGTGTAATCTCGTCATAACATTTCGACTCCATACATTTTGTGACAAGTCGTCACAGTTAAATAAAAAAGCTCATCTCGGCTAACAACGGCTAATATCAATCAGGTGAGATGGGCCGGTACGACGATGTCGCATGAGTATGGGTTTGAATGCAGTATGCGATGGGTGGTTTGAGCTCGTCTGTGCTTTTCAACCTACTTATCGAGTGACTAAGCATGTTGGGTGTCATATTGACGTCACATTTGTTAGTAACAAACGCTACGCCGACGACATGGTATTGCTTAGTCCCTCGATAAGTGGTGTAAAGCAGCTGTTGTGAGGCGTATGTGGTTGCACACGGTTTGAGGTAACGGGTGCTTTTATACGGGCGGAGAACTTTAAATTGAAAGATCAGAAAAATGTATACAGGGTGTAAAAGACAGCTTAGCAAAAACTGAAACCCTGGACTCAGACAATCATTCTGAATGATTTTCCAGTGGAATTTTTCTCCGGAAAATTTTCATTTTTTTTTTCATATTTCTTAATATTTTCTGCTTACATTTTTTATTATTTAATCTAATACACTCTATTTTGCAATAAAAAACAATCATAACAACGTAAAACACGAAAACTAGCAATGTACATCGCACTCCGGTAGCAACGCGGCACGGGGGGATTGCGTGCGGGGCGCGGTATCACGATACGTTGCGTAGCGCCAAAGTAGGTAAATAATAAAAACTCCTTAACATGACGTTTCCAGAAAAAAAATTACTTATAGCTGATGCTAGCTATGGGTAGATTCCACCATTTAAGTATTTGCTAAGCTGTCCTTTACACCCTGTATAATATACATGAAATTGGCTTTATTTAAAAAAAATTGACACTGTGACGAGATAAACAAAAATTGGGTGTGACGAGATGACTTTTGTTTTTCGATGTGGCGAGATTATACATGAGACGAGGTAACAATGAGCTATTTTTACCCAAAATAAGAAATTAAGGTTTACTTGTCTAATTTACTTTAACATTAACAACATGCATGGATTGCACCCCGAAAATATATTAAGTAATACATTGCATATATTTTCTATGATAAAACTAGATATTATTATTTATTCAAATACACTTAATCTTAATACAGGGCTTTAGGTATCTCTCTTTAAACCTCTCGGATGGTTAATCAGTCCATGAAACTGAACAACTTCCCCAAGGAACATAGGGTCAAAATACGAAAACAAAGTTTTGAGTTCCCATACAAATTTCATCAGCATATAGCACATTTTGAATGAGAAATCAAAATATTTTTTTCGTATTTTGACCTATGTTCCTCGGGGAAGTTGTTCAATTTAATGGACTGATTAACCACCCGAGAGGTTGAAAGAGAGATACCTAAAGCCCTGTATATACAGGGTGATAAAAAACCTCCTCTTAGCTATATTCAAAATCCTGAACCAGTAAAATTAGTATCACTTACAGAACACTTGTTTTTTATAATATAATATTTTTATTTTATATGGTAGATTTTTTTTTCCTTAACGTAGACACCACTTGGGTGCACCCCCCGAGCGCTCTTTGGGGAAAGTTTTTAGTCTCATTAGTAGAATCACAACATAATACAATTTCTCATTTTTATTTACACTATTTACAATTGCGGGTCCTTCAGCACGCAAGCACTTAACACAGGTGGTGAATAACTTATCATAATTCAGAATGACTTATGTTTCCGTACTGAGCCTCCTTTTCTAGGAGATCTTGTTGTTCAGTCTTATGAGCAGAATCACTCTTTATAGAATTTTTATTTACACTATTTACAATTGTGGGTCCATCAGCCCGCATTTAGCCAGCGTGGTGGTGAATAACTTAAACATAATGATTCAGAATAACTTAAGTTTCATTACTGAGCCTTCTTTTCTTAGAAGATCTACAGCCAGAGCCCTCAGAGACTTTGGTGCGGATTAAATCTTCCATTTCTGCACTTTTGTGACGCGAATCATCTTTGTGCATTCTGCGATTAAAATTACTTAAGCAGTACTTAAGCAGGATGGACACTGATTCACCCATACCTTCCTTCGGGATATACTTCCAGGAACAGCATAAAAATGTAAAGGACCTGATTTAGCACTTTTGTTGCGGCATCCGGGTACACAACAGTAAACCATTTTTAGAAATACCTAACACCTGAAGCACGGATATACCACTGAATTACACTGTTTTGAATTAATACTCAGCTTATGGCAATCGGTAGCACTTTACTTCTTTTTAAGTTGATCGATCTTGGCAGCGCGAAAAACTTTTCAACCAAAAAAAACTTTTCAAGTGAAGTGAGTGACACCCAAATTGACATTTCCATAATGGCGTCACAGAACATAAACAAAAACAATCTCTCCAAATATGGCGGACCTACGCAACTTCCGGTCATTTTAGTAAGAATGAAATGGAATGTTCCTCATGGAATTTTCTACAAGTGCGATAGAGAGACAAGATCGGGATTTGTGTTAACTTACTTTTTAATACGGGAGATGGAGGGCCCTGGCCGGCAATGTCATATTTGGGGTAGCCATACCAAAAATATTTTAATGGTTTGTTAATGTATAATAATTATGTATTTCACAAATAAATGTTGTTTTAAGAAATTTTTTTTTTTTTTTCGTTATAATCAAAATAAAATAAAAACACCGTAAATAATAAGTATTCAGCAAAATCCTTTATTAAAACGCTTGTACGATTGTATGGAAATTATAATGGTTGCAAAAATATAATGCTGTGGCAACACTATTCAATGGCTGTCACTTGGACTAGCTTCCAGGCCAGAAAATAATTATTAAAAAAAAAAAAAAAAAAAAGCTGTCACTTGCTTGTGTTTCGGTTTTCGGTTCAAGTGTTTTGTAGTCTTTTGTTTTTAAGTATTTAAGTGTTATTAGCGTAGAGTTTGAGAGTTATCTCCTCCGCATTACTTAGTGCTTTTTTTGACACAGGACTTACCTAACATTTATATGAGAGAGGACTCCATTAGTTAGTGAATCGGTGTTTATGTGAGACAGTAGTCCATTAGTTAATGAGCTTATTTTGTTATTTTCAAAATGAGAACTTGTGTGATTTGTGGCCTTAAGGAAGCCCACTGTGCAAAAAAAACCTTTTTTGCAAGTTTTCCTTTGGATGTCAACAGGTAAGTTACGTGAGTCAATATTGAGGTTATTAAAGTGCCGGTTGTTAACTGAGCCCCGATGGTGTCTTCCCCCTCATAGAGTATACTTACCAAAAAACCTAACATGACGCACCGATCAAATCGTCGACTGTACGTATAATAATAATAAACTTCGGCCCCATGCATGTCTTCCAATAGTACGGGACTTAATAGCCCGAGATTATGGGTCATAAGACAAACATAATAATAATAAAATAATTTATTATCACATCAGGCATAGTTAAATAGGCCCAAAGATAAATACCAGACTAACATCATTTTTTTTTTTTTTTACATTTTAGAGAATATTTACAGACAAATTTTAAACCTTTAGTACATGAATTATAAATTAAAAAAAATGCTAATTACAAATCTTGAAATATATTAAAATGAAATATAATTAAAAGCTTGTTAGAAATATCTTGAACCCAAGTAGTTACTTTGTGCAAATTTTTTGCCCTTCATTACTTATTAATCATGAACCCATTACAAGTCAAAATTAATTACCTTTATTCTTAATTTCAGGTGTAAACAGTGGATCAAGGCAGTCGGAAAAGAGGACTTGGTACATATACCCATAGAAAAACTGCATGCCCTTCGTCATATTTGTGAAAATCACTTTGCGTTGATTTTAGTAAAACAAAGTCAAAATTGAAGAAGCGTGCTGTACCGAAGCTGCATTTAACAGCTCCCCCACTACCTGAAGAATTACTTGAAAGTTTTCCATTACTTATAACAGGAAATAGACAAGGTGAATATTATACATTGTGGATGTTTGCAGATCTGATTTTACATGACAATTTACACAAGTGCTTAAATGGTCACACTTAGTTTTTAAAACCATTCAGTTACTTTAAATGACATATTTTCTCAAATTTTGATTACTAATAAGTCTATTCAAGCAACTTATATGGAAGCGGTGATAGCCCAGTTGGTAATGAGCCAGACTTGTAATCCGAAAGACGCGGGTTCAAATCCTGGTGCGGGCATATACCACTTAATTTGTCTTTTCGGATTTATGTACGGATTTTTAATTATCACTTGCTCAACGGTGAAGGAAAAACATTGTGATGAAACCCCCCCGTCCAAGAAAATTCATTTTCGAAAGACGAGCGGTCCACCAACCCGCATTGGGCCAGTATGGTGAATCATGGCCTAAATCCCCTTCGTGTTTCGAAGGAAGGCCCGTGGGGACGTATATGGGCTGGTAAGATATTAGTCATGGTTAATGTGAATTAAAATCACAATCAAGTCATTAATAGTAGTATTAGGCACAATCTTTAATTATAATATACTAGCTTTCCGCGCGGGACGTCGTTCCTGTGAGAATTTGGAAAAATTATGTAGCCTATGTTACTCCCCAAGGTCTAATCTATCTCTGTACCAAATTTAATCAAAATCGGTCGTGTAGTTTTTGAGTTAATTCGTTGAGTTTGAGTTTATGTGTATGTAACACATAAATACAAAAATATAAATCTTTTCTCTTTATAATATTAGTATAGACTAGCTTTCTGGCCATATTATTAATTTTTATTAAATTTTTCAATGTTTCTAATACTCATGCTGCTAATATGGATAGAAACAAATCCAACAAATCAAAAGCCATGAAAAAATCTACCCGGACAAAACAAAAATATTAGGCATTTTAAGGTCATAAAATAATACAGTATTGCGCGAATATATCACATACTAGCTTTTCGCCCGGGACTTCGTTCCCGTGAGAAATTTGGGAAAAATATGTAGCCTAGGTGTTAATCCAGGGTGTCAGCTACCACCGTACCAAATTTTATTAAAATTGGTCCAGCCGTTCTCGATTTATAAGTGTTCGAAGAAACCTGAATTTGTTTTATATAATAAAAGAAGAAGATTAAGATAATTTTTCTCATATTAATAAAATATTTTGTTTCAGTTCCTGATCTCGGGGCTTCGATACAGTTACCCGCCACCAGCAGACAACTTCAAGTTGACATTTAGTATTTTAATGAAATCATGTTATTAATAGTAGTAATAGTCACAAGATCTATGATTTTTATAACGTTTCTGATATTAATAAAACATTTTGTTTCAGTTCCTGTTCTTGGGGCATCGGTAGAGTTACCTTCCACCAGCAAACAACTTCAAGTTGATAGTGAGTATTTTAATGAAATCATGTCATTAATAGTAGTAATAGTCACAAGATCTATGATTTTTACCTTATAATAACGATATAATGTTTCTCATACTAATAAAACATTTTGTTTCAGTTCCTGTTCTACACTACGTTTGCCAAGATGTGGTCTCCATTCGAGAACCTGTCTACTCCAACGCTCGTCGTTTCTGCGACAGACATGGTTAGCCCACTGCCACTTCAGCTTGCTACACTTTTGGATAATATCCATTACTCCGGTTTTCTGTCGGATGACCTTGTTTCGAATTCTATCCCTTAGCGAGATCCCGAGCATGGAGCGTTCCATAGCTCGCTGAGCGACGTGCAATCGGTGGGCCAACCTCACTGTCATGTTCCACGTTTCGGCTCCGTAGGTCATGACTGGTAGGACGCATTGATTAAAGACCTTGATCTTTAGACTCTGCAGGAGTGGCGACGAAAAGATATGACGCAGCTTCCCAAATGCTGCCCAGCCAAGCTGCACTCTTCTGGTGATTGCCTGCTCGAAGTTGTCTCTACCTAACTGCAACGTTTGCCCGAGGTATATATTCCTGAAGAACTTCGAGCGTTACACCGTCAACAGAGATCGGCCTGGGCATGACATGATCATTGAACATGACCTTGGTCTTGTCCAAGTTCATTCCAAGGCCGACATGTCTTGAGGCAGTGTTAAGGCTGAGCAGCATTTATTGCAGGACTTGTGGTGTTTCTGCCAATATTATTATGTCGTCTGCGAAGCGGGGGTGCGATAGAAATTTGCCGTTGATGTTGATGCCCAGTCCATTCCAATCTAGCGTCTTAAAGACGTCCTCTAGAGCATTGTTAAACAGTTTCGGGGATATGAAATCCCCCTGTCTAACAACTCTGAGCAATTGGATTGGTCTTGTATGGTGGTTTTGTACTTGGACTGTCATCGTTGCCATATTATATAGGCTTCTCAGCACCTCCACGTATCGCTAATCGACTTGGCAATGCTGCTAGGACTCCAGAACGGCCCAGGTCTCGACTGAATCGAAGGCTTTCTCGTAGTCCACAAAAGCTAGGCACAGTGGCTGGTTATACTCTTTGCACTTCTGCATAACCTGCCTTACTGTGTGGATATGGTCTACAGTATAGCCTTTGCGAAACCCTACTTGTTCCGGTGGCTGGAAGGCATCAAATCTATCAGCCAGATGATTGGTGACGACTCTCGAAAACTGCTTATAGACATGGCTCAGGAGCGTAATCGGTCTATAGTTTTTCAAGAGAGTATTTTCCCCTTTCTTGAAAAACAATGCTACTGCGCCCCTGCTCCACGCTTTCGGGGTAGTCCCATTGGTTATTACGGAGTTGAAAAGCCTTTTGAGCTCCTTGACTACCGGTCTACCGGTCTAAAATGCCTGACTCCCAGTTCGCTTATTATATGTGCTAGTATAAGTATTACATAGTATAAAATCAGTCCTTCCATCCAAGAGTATTTAACATAAAAATCGGAATTCCACTTGTGCACCATGTTTCCAATTTGTAATCAAATAAACCCTTTGCAGATTTGATATACATTTTACATTTGTAAAAATGAGAAATTTAATCCTAATAGAAATTGTAAGAATTTTAATGTGTTTTGT
Source organism: Aproaerema taeniolella (assembly GCA_949987775.1). NCBI lineage: Eukaryota > Metazoa > Arthropoda > Insecta > Lepidoptera > Gelechiidae > Aproaerema > Aproaerema taeniolella. Next base: position 13,691,152 of record OX465250.1, read on the forward strand.
AACTGTTTTAACAGAGTCAATATGTAGATTTGTGTTGAAAGAGGATTTAATCGGGATTCGTAACTATGACTGGTTGTATGGAAGTTGACGTGTGTTTAAAGTGTAACAGACAGAATAAGAGAAGATCATGTTTGTGTGTCACTCGGTGAAAATGAAATAAAAAATGTAACATGATTTTGTAACAATCAATACAAAATAAATACTCAAGTTTCACAACAAATATCTGCTTATATTTAATTTTAACAAGTGTTCATCACAATCACAGGTTATGAGCGTTTAGTGCGAATTGTTCCGCTGTAGCCAAGTGAAACGAGAGGAGTAGGAAATGTCAAACGAAAGTCCAAGTGGAAGTGGATCAGGACTGGCTTCTGTAGAAAAATTAGAAGGGTCCAGTAACTACCAAGGTTGGAAGTTTGATATAAAATGCGCGTTGATGCACGACGATTTGTGGAAATACGTCGAAGAAACGCCGGTCGATTCTGACAAAACAGGACTTAGAAGAGACCAAAAGGCATTCAGCAGGATTTGCCTGTCGGTGAAAAAGGACTGTAAGGTACATGTCAGATCATGCAAAACTGCAAAGGAGGCATGGAGTGCTCTTCAAACAGCCTTCGAAGACAAAGGCTTGAACAACCGATGTCGACTATTGACTAAGCTAGTAAGTCTGAAACTGAGTCAATTCAACAGTATGGGAGCATACGTAAATGAGATTCTGAGTGTAGCACAACAACTAGGAGATCTTGGCAAGACGATAGATGATGAGCTCCTAGCTGCAATGATGTTGGCAGGACTACCTGAAGAATATGCACCAATGAGACTAGCTTTAGAAAATACTAATATTACCTTAACTACCGATTACATTAAAACAAAATTATTGCAAATGGGTGACTACAAAGAGAGTGGGTCTAGTGGAGAGACAGCCCTTACTGCTAAGAAAAAGACATTCAAGCCAGAAAATAAGAAGCAAAAGCAGAAGACTGTCAAGCCTAGCAAGTGCTTTATCTGTGAAGGTCCACATAAGATGATAGAATGTCCAGATAACCCTAGAAATAAGAAGGATAAGCAGAAAGAGAGAGCACATACTGCTACTGCACTATCAGCGACATTTACTCATGACGAAGAATGGATCTTGGATTCTGGAGCATCAGCACACATGACTAGTTGTAGAAATTTGTTAAATAATTTTGTAAAGCATGAGGATGTTGAAGTAGCTTGTGCGAATGGAGGTCGCTGCAGCTACAATGACAAATGCTTGTGATGACCTGGAGTTATGGCACAAACGGTTAGCGCATCTTGGAGTTGGTAATGTAAAACTTTTAAAAAAACTTATGGCGGACGGGGTGAGTTTTTCTTCCTCATATAAAAAGTTAAATTGTGAAGCATGCCTCAAAGGGAAACAAACAAGAGAAGCTTTTCCTAAAGAGGGCGGTACAAGAGCAACTGAGATTCTACAATTAGTACATACGGACGTTTGCGGTCCGATGACCGAGAGTTTTGGAAAATTTAAATACTTTTTGACGTTTATTGACGATTTTTCGAGAAAGACTTTTATCTATTTTCTTAAAAACAAAAGCGAGGTTTTTGAAAAAATAAAAGACTTTATAGCGGTTGCGGAAAATCAAACAAACAAAAAGTTAAAAGTGTTACGTACGGACAATGGTAGTGAATTTAAAAATAAAATTGTAGACAGTTTTTTGAGAGAAAACGGAATTCTACACCAATTTACTTGTACATATACACCTGAACAAAATGGAGTTGCTGAGAGAGCAAACCGAACCATTGTTGAAAAGGCAAGATGCATGCTACAAGAAGCAGGCCTAGATTCTCGCTTTTGGGCAGAGGCAGTGAATACCGCTGTGTATCTTAAGAACCGATCCCCTACAGTTGCAGTTCGCAACATGACCCCAGAGCAGGCATGGACTGGAAAGAAGGTCAACCTACATGAACTAAGAGTATTCGGATGTAGAGCTTTTCTGCATGTGCCAGATGAGAAAAGAACAAAATGGGACCCAAAAGCAAAAGAAACAATTTTTGTTGGTTATAGTGAGACAACCAAGGGGTACAGACTGTTTGATCCGGATAAGAAACTTGTGTATATAGCTAGGGATGTAAAGTTTTTTGAAGATCAAAGGTACAGTAAAAAGGAAACAACAAAAATTGAGCGAGTAAATATTTATAATGAATGTTTTCTAAACGATGATGACGTGACTGGTCATGACAACAACAATGATGTTGACAACAGTGAAAATCAAGGTGACGGAGGAGATGATAATCATCAAGTCGATACTCAAAACCTGAACTTGTACGAGCAGCAAGACCAGATGGATTTTGACAATAATGATGATGATCAACAACCACCTAATGCTATCACAGAATCAGACAGTGATGAACGATGGGTTTCATTTGAAGGTGGAGATGAACTACCTACTGGTGTTGAAGAAGAGTTTGATGAAGGAGAACAGCATGAAGCTGTAGTTCAAAATGCTGAACCTGTAAACATTGATGTACAAGAAAGAAGGTATCCTCTGAGGGACAGGAAACCAGTACAGTTTCCAGACTTCATCACATATCAAGCTGAAATAAATGACCCACTTACCATAGAAGAAGCGTTGTCACGACCTGATGCTAAACAATGGAAAGATGCTATCAAGGAGGAGCTTGATGCATTAAAGAAAAACAAGACCTGGACTTTGGTGAAGCCTAACCAATCAAACAACATTGTTGATTCTAAATGGCTATTTAGAATAAAAAAGGAGGCGGGAAATAAGATCAGATATAAAGCTCGCTTGGTTGCTCGAGGCTTCAGCCAACGGAGAGGTGTGGATTATACTGAGACGTTTTCACCTGTAGTCAGACACAGCACCTTGAGAATGTTAATGGCATTAGCTGTGGAAAAACGACTCAAATGTGATCACATGGATGTAAAGACAGCATTCCTGAATGGCTATCTTTCAGAACAAGTCTACATGAGACAGCCACCTGGATTTGAGGAGAAAGGGAAAGAAGAATACATTTGTCTTCTGAAACGCTCTTTATATGGCTTAAAGCAAGCACCACGTTCTTGGAATCAAAGACTGCATGGAGAGTTGACTAATCTCAACTTTAAACAGTCATTAAATGAACCTTGTGTCTATACAAGAGTGAATGGTAGACAAATGACTATCCTTGCTGTATATGTTGATGACATCTTAATTTTCTATAACGATTTAGAAGAAGTGAAGAAGGTGAAAGAGGGATTAATGTCAAAATTCGAAATGAAAGATCTTGGGGAGGCCGAATTAGTATTGGGTATGAGAATAACTCAAAAGGACGGATATATCAAGATTGATCAGACAGATTATACAAAGAAATTACTAAAGAATTTTGATATGGAAAATTGCAAACCAGCTTCAACTCCAATGGAACCTGGTCTAAGACTGAAGAAACCGGAAGGTGATTTCAAACCTAATGAGAAGATTCCCTATAGAGAGTTGATAGGTTCACTCATGTATCTGGCAGTCTGCACGAGACCAGACATTGCTCAAGCAGTGACATTTTTAAGTCAATTCAATAACTACTATGAAGAGATACACTGGAATTCAGCAAAAAGGGTGCTACGATACCTGAAAAAGACTATACATTTGGGCCTAAAGTATGTCAAAGGAAAAACATGTAGTATTGAAGGATTTGCTGATGCTGATCATGGTGGAAACATAGTTGATAGAAAATCTTTTTCCGGATATGTATTCAAAATGAGTGGAGCAGCTATTTCTTGGCAGTGCACTAAACAGAAAACAGTGGCTCTGTCAACAGCTGAGGCAGAATATGTCAGCCTTTCTGAAGCTACAAAAGAGGCTGTTTACCTAAAGAGATTTCTGAAGGAAATAACAGGTATGCAGTACACTAAGTTGTGGATACACACTGATAGCCAATCAGCGATGGCTATTGCACAAAATCCAGTTCATCACAACCAGACAAAACACATTGATGTGAGATATCATTTTGTTCGAGACACATTGGTTAGTGACCCGGAGATAGAACTCAGATATTTGGAGACAAATAAGATGACAGCAGACATTATGACAAAAGGTCTGTTGAAGTGCAAATTTGAGTTTTGTGTTAGAGAGATGGGAGTGCTATAGTGCACCTGCAGAGGAGATGTGTGCACCAGTGAAGATGTGATGTGGGATGAGATGAGAGGGTCTGGTTGATAAGTGAGGATGAGAGCGCGACGAATGCGATTAAGGAGGAGTGTTGAAAGAGGATTTAATCGGGATTCGTAACTATGACTGGTTGTATGGAAGTTGACGTGTGTTTAAAGTGTAACAGACAGAATAAGAGAAGATCATGTTTGTGTGTCACTCGGTGAAAATGAAATAAAAATGTAACATGATTTTGTAACAATCAATACAAAATAAATACTCAAGTTTCACAACAAATATCTGCTTATATTTAATTTTAACAAGTGTTCATCACAATCACAATTTGTAGATGTTATATTACTCATTCTTATTAAATAACATACACTCAATATAATCTTTATTTTTATTTTATTCATTCATATTCGTAGACGGAGAAGGGAACCCTTCCCTTCTCCGTCTACGTTCATATTACCTAAATAAAATTAAATGATTATATTATCGATATCGATACAATTTGTCGATAAAATTATGACACACTAATGTATCGACAAGAACATCACTAGTACTGTCAATCGTTTTTTTTTTTTTTTAAATTAGTTTTTTGTGGTAGCATTGCCATTGACATCGCGTTCATATAAGTATTTATAATCTATGATGTTCGACTATGATGCGACCAATGTATGGAGTTCCGACTCTTAAAACGCAGTGTTATATACTCCTTGATTACTACGTTTTATTTTTATTAAACTTGATTACTTGAACTCCATTGTCTATCTACTATTACTATTATTAATTTGTTGTGACTCCATTGCATTGTATTGGTTTTATTTCATTTCTTATTTACATTTGGGCTTTTTGGGTAAAAAAACTGATTGTAGTACTTAAAAGTAATGAATAGAAAACGTAATGTAAGTTATATCAAACCCGAAGACCCTGAATTTCTAAAAGTTCTTAAGAAGCAGGCTGGATATGACGATAAAAACCACAAGTTTGATGAACTAGAGAACTCAGATGGTGATTTTGTTGATGATGAAGATAGTGAACAGCCTCAGGTGGTAGTGTTAAAGCCAGGAGATCTTACCGCTGAAGAAGCAGAGGCTGAGAAAGTCAAAATAGATAAGAAAGAATCGGAGACCAAAGCGGATCTCACACAAAGAGTGATCTTTAAATCAAAACACAAAGAAGGAGAATCAGTCTCAACAAAAAAGCGCAAAAAGGAAGAAAAAGGTAAATCTCAAAACAAGATCAAGCAATTATTGTCTTTTGGTGATGATGATGAAGAGTCACAATAACCTTATATTTAAGTACTAACTTCATTATAGAAATAACTAAATAAATGTACCACATTTTTTAATATTTATTGAAGGTTTTATTTATTGTGAGATCAGAGAGAGTATGCTCAAGTTACACTTTTCCGCCTCCTTCTTCATGACTACGTCTTTTCTTTGGTTTAGTTCTGGCACCATTTGGGTGTGAAGAGTCTGATCTGTAATACAACTGAGATATTTCTGCATCATTCTCATACTCCAACAGTTTGCATAAAAGAAACTTCCTTTCTTCTTTAACTATCGCAATACTTTCTTGTACTTTTGCTACTTCATCACACAAAGCTGCATTCTCCTGCATAAGGAAAAGTACTATATTAATTTCGAAAAAAGGTGAATAAAAATAATATACAGGGTGGTCCAAAAGGTGACGTCAAGGAATTTTTTTTGGATTCCTCACCCCTGGGTGAATCCGAAAAAACTTTCAAAAAATCATAACTTCTAAACTACAAAAAATTAGGAACATACATGAGGTATTTTCGGATTCACCCAGAGGTGAGGAATCTAAAAAAAATTCCTTGACGTCACCTTTTGGACCACCCAGTGTAACAAATAGTAAGAACTCACCGCTATCAAACCTTTTACTCGTATTTTCATATACTTATATTTCTTTCTGTAACGCTTGTTCTGTCTATCCATTTGCAAGTTATTCATTTGATTATGTGGAGGGGAACTTAAATTTTGTATAGTATATATTACAAAGTGAAAATAGCCCGTTAAATTTGTATGGTATAGTACTAAGTGAAAATAGCCTGTTAACTACTTTTAAACTCGGCACATTAACTTAACTACAGTAGTTTTCTTAACAACGCTTAGCACAATAATTATTTAATGTTTTTTGCAAATGAATCTTTCAAATGTCTAATAATAACATAGCAAGAGAATATTACATATATTTATATATAATCCAAATAAAATCAGAAAATGCACAGACAAAATATCCAGATTTATCCAAAAAAAAAGCATAGACTCTTTTTTTAATTTATCCCTTTCGGGAAAGGCAAAGGAAACTATGTTCATGCATCCATGTCTTCAGTGAAAAATCTAAATCTTCATGTACATTTGGATGTGTGGCCCTTAATCCTAGGATGAAAACTCCGAGAGATTCGTTCAGTGATGGATAAAAGACTTCATATTTGCATATTGAAATCATTTGTGACGCAATAGTTCAAGAATTATTGGCAAAAAAGTATGGGCCACACAACCAAATGCCTGCGATTCTCAGTAATGAAAATAAGATGAACCGGTTGACGGAGCCCCAATTTTATCATTAACATCTACAGTAACTCATAAAAAAATCGGTTCTAGCTATAAATCAACCCAAAAAACCTAATACTTTGGAAAATATTTACATTTATTTATGGGCCACAGGATTACGTAGGGCCCACTTCATATCTGGTAAACCAGCAGCCCGAGATAAAAATAAACGACGCTGGCTCTATCACATATAATATGTGACAGCATATAGCGGCAAAAATCTTCTTATGAAACTCTCCATCAGAGAGAAAAACGTGAATCAAATTCTGAAGCATTTGGATGGGTGGATCACGTTCAAAACCTTCTTCTTCAGCCAATACTGTGTCACATAAGTTGCGAAGGTGTTACAAATGAAGAGAATTTCCGTTACTGAAGGTGAGTATTAAAAAAAATGCAAAACATTCAGTATTTTAGGAGATATCGAGGTTTCATTTTTGTATTAAAATCGTGAATTAGGGTAACAATGAATAAAAAATGTTGGGATAAATATTTATTTCAAAAATCGAGTTTGTTACTTATGACTCTCCTTTGTACTTAAATCATACACCAGTGTCCAGTTGAAAAGAGTAGCATTGGTAGTGTAAAGCATGACCTGCTCTTGACTGTACTATGCTGGATAAATAAAATGGATTTTTTATTATTATTTTTTATTTATACGACGAATCATGCTTTTAACATGGTCATAAATCACCACCATAATATAATTTTCCTGTCCTGAAAAAGATTCCTTACATCATTGTCACCCCGACGAATTTTCCATACAAAAATGAAACCTCTATATCTCCTAAAATACTGAATGTTTTGCATTGTTTTTAATACTCACCTTCAGTAACGGAAATTCTCTTCATTTGTAACACCTTCGCAACTTATGTGACGCAGTATTGGCTGAAGCAGAAGGTTTTGAACGTGATCCACCCATCCAAATGCTTCAGAATTTGATTCACGTTTTTTTCTCTGATGAGAGTTTCATAAGAAGATTTTTGCCGCTATATGCTGTCACATATTATATGTGATAGAGCCAGCGTCGTTTATTGTTATCTCGTTCTGCTGGTTTACCAGATATGAAGTGGGCCCTACGTAATCCTGTGGCCCATAAATAAATGTAAATATTTTCCAAAGTATTAGGTTTTTTGGGTTGATTTATAGCTAGAACCGATTTTTTTATGAGTTACTGTAGATGTTAATGATAAAATTGGGGCTCCGTCAACCGGTTCATCTTATTTTCATTACTGAGAATCGCAGGCATTTGGTTGTGTGGCCCATACTTTTTTGCCAATAATTCTTGAACTATTGCGTCACAAATGATTTCAATATGCATATGAAGTCTTTTATCCATCACTGAACGAATCTCTCGGAGTTTTCATCCTAGGATTAAGGGCCACACATCCAAATGTACATTTCTTTAACTTAACCTATGTTCCGCGTAAAACTGGATACCGTCTGTTTTACGAAAATTGGTGGTGAGAAGCACAACCGCGAGGATCTTTACCGGTACCAAACGGAGCAGAAACACTGTTATTACGTGAATTTTTTATCACTACACGAATTTTAGTCAATTTACTGTATAGTACACTATCACCATTATACATAACTCTTTAACGCAGAAAACAAAAAATCAGTTGACAAAGCAACTGCCCACGTCGAGTTCCCGCCAAAGACCAGCCAGAGCACAGACAATAAATAGATGAAATGGTCACCACACCGGGGGGGCTACCACCCGATTGAACGAATGGAATGATGTACATTGCTATGTTTGGTTCATATCATTAATCAAGGTCTCCTTATAAAGAAGCAATCGTCAACATTCATTCGTTCACCCAGCGTCAGCTTCGCTTCGATGGTGCCTCCTCAGGGTTGATTCAGACCGTCAGAAAATTATACTACTTGGAGATCAAAATTATACTACTTGACAAAAAATAATCACAATTATATCCTTTGATTCTGCTTTTAGCCTATTTTATTGAATTAAAGTAAGATAGAAACGGCGATATAAAAAAATACTGTTTGTTTTACCTTATTTAGCAAATTATTCAAGAAAATTGTGTGAGCATACACAAGAAAGTGCTAAGTAATTGTCATCTCACTCACACTCATAGATAAAATACATAACAACTCCAACTTTGTCAGAAAGACAGGAAATAGTTAAAAATTACATTAAAAACTCCACTGGTTGATAAAAATTATGGTATTTTCGCGTAGTATACTGTACAAATATTACAATACTACACTTTATAAAATAAAGGTACATATAGGATAATTATACTACGATTTCCAACCGTGCTGGTGACGTATATAGTATAAAGAGAAAGAGTTCCTTCTTTTCTTTCCCAACCAAGGAGTTGTGACACTTCCTTCATTCACTTCGGTCCCTTGGTTTGGCCTTTCGGGACGTGAGCAGTAGCTTTTTTCAAACTAAATTTCATTCATTGTGAATTAATTCACTCATTCATTTTGCGTCATGTATTGTAATAATATTTTTTTTGCAACCAAAGCAGCCGGTAAATAGTTTTGTTTATAATAAAAATGTGTGTTGATGGTTAAAATTATGTGAAATGCATAATGATGACTGGATTATCAGAGTTTAAACATTTGTTCCCGATAGACAGCATCCAGAAAGTATGCGATCTATTCGAAGAACAATTGCGCAGCGAGAAGGAGCCGGATTTGGCTTTGTTTTCAATCATTGTTGGCGCCGTTGAAAATAACCTTACTAATGTTAAAAACAACGACAAAGATGTGAATTTGGCAACTAATAAGTTCGTCAAAGTGAAGTTCCCGTCTGTGGAGTGGGAAGAAGTAAAGACGCTGCATGACCGCTTCATATCTCTAATGCGCGGAGGAGTGGACGCCAAGTTGCTAAGTGGAGAATTTTCCACACGAGAATTGGTAAAGCGCGTTGCAGATGTTGTATGGAACTCGTTGACTCGAAGCTATTATAAAGACCGAGCGCACCTTCAGTCAATCTATAGCTTCCTAACAGGCAACAAACTCGATTGTTTCGGAGTCGCATTCGCCGTCACCGCTGGTTGTCAAGTGCTGGGAAAGAAAGATGTGCACTTGGCTCTATCAGAAGATCATGCTTGGGTTGTTTTCGGAAAGGAGGGTACAGACACAGCAGAAGTTAGTTCTTGTCCCATGATTAAATTTTTTAGTTGTTAAAGTACTTTGTTATTAAACAGTACTTGAGAGTACAGCTTTATTTTTGTTTTAGGTAACATGGCATGGTAAAGGCAATGAAGATAAACGAGGAAGGTCAGTTGGAGATGGGGTTCTGGCGCGATCATGGCTGTATGTGGCTGGGAAACCTGTTGTTTGCTCTCGTATGATGGAACTTGCTGCTCTGGTGTCCTCAATCAATCCAACACTCACACCAACCATAGATGTTCATGAAGTGGCCCAGATGCAACACAAGCTTTTATGGTTACTCTATGAGAATGGTAATAAAGTTTATAAATAAATATTTGCGGTAACATCATATTTGTTATTACTAAATTTACATTTTAATTTTTCAGGACACCTAGATGCTTATCCAATGGCTTTGGGTAATCTTGGAGATTTAGATGAGTATATGAGGATAGCTAGTTGCTCGGAACATGATGTCACAGCTGTCAAAGAAGAAGGTGGAACTCAGTCTACACCCAGGCCCGATTCTGCTGCTCTCTACTCCCAGGCTATTCGATCTGCTAGAACACATTATGAAGACCGACATGTTTACCCTTATACCTTTCAAGGGGGCTTTTACCACAGATATAAGATGTACAAAGAAGCTTTTCATGCTTGGGCTTGTGCTGGTGATGTGATTCGGCAGTTAGTATTCATCTATACTAATATTATAAGGAGGAAATATTTGTATTTTTGTATGTAACAAATAGGCTCCGAAACTACTGGACCGATTTCAAAAATTCTTTCACCATTAGGATGCTACATTATCCCTGAGTAACATAGGCTACATAATTTTTCCCGAATTCCCACAGGCACGAAGTCCTGAGCAGGATGCTAGTTATTAATATATTCCTTATTAAGAATAATAATAAATAAATGCCACACTGTTAAAGGCTCACACGAACATCCAGACCTGAGAACAAACAGCTGATGCTGATTCTTATAATACTACTAGCTATTGCAAATTAAATATACTTCATTGTACTCATATGAGAAATAAATGTGCATTAAGTGACTTAAACTAGATTCAGTTAAAGGAAGAAGTTGAGAGAGGAAAATATAAAAGCTACCTGCTGCTTTGCCCTTGCAGTCAAGATTATTGGAACAAAGAACAGCCTATGTTTTAGAACTTTTAATCTAGTGCTTACGTTAGGTCACGGCTCAGCACCCTTTTGCAATGGAAGAGCTAAAAGTAACAATTTACCAAACTACCCAGTTTTTAAAGAGCCACATTTCATTTAAATATATCATACCTACCCCTTGCGAGATCGCAGTGAACTTGCAAGGTTTTCATGTAAACTATCTAAATTATGACTCGAGATAATGTATAAATAATTTGGCTTGTTGCTGTGTTGAATATAAGGACAATAATACATATGCATAAATCTCTCATTACATTTAATAAACTCAAAAAAATACTTTTCCATTTGGGATTCAAAACATTTGGAATATTTGGATATTAGGTAAATTGGGAGTTTAGAAAATGTGCAAGTTCCATAGAAACAATGAATGCCCTTAATATTAAAGAATTTTCCTCAACGATCCCATAGTTTTAATTTTTACTCTTGCATTAAAGGGAATTGAGTGGGTAATTTTATTTTTACATTTTGTGCTAGGAAAGTTAGTTCAGTTATAAAATGTATGCTTTCAGCTATAACTACTCTCGTGATGATGAAGAGATATACAAGGAGTTTTCAGAAATTGCAAATGAAATGATTCCTCAGGTAATGAAAGTGGAAAGTTCAGGTCACTCAGCCAGATCCATTTTGAAAGATCCTGAATGTTTTGCATCATTGTTAAGGTATACAAGTTATATATGAATCATTTTCAAAACAAGGAAGTTCGTTTTCAACAAGAAGTATTTATTTTAGTGGTTTTTTTTTCCAGGTTCTATGATGGAATATGCAAATGGGAGGAAGGCAGTCAAACACCAATTCTACATATAGGATGGGCTAAACCTCTTGTAAGTACTATTTCTAAATTCGATGCTGAAGTTAGAGCTCAAGTGAATATTATTTGTAGTGCTGATACTGATGAGAAGGGAAAAGAGTCTCAGGCAGAAAAAGGTGAGGAAAATCAAGATGAGAAGGATAAATGGAACAACAATGCAGATAATGGTGAAATGAGTGTCCGAGAGCAACTAACGGCCGCAGTAAACAGTCGCCCACGGGTTACCTTGTACAGTCAAAAGATGGCTGCATTAAAGCCTCTCCTTTTAGCTGAGCGGTTAAATACGCATGCACTACAGTTGCAGCTTACTGCACAAAGTCAACTACAGAGACCACAAGCTCCAACTAAAAGGCGCGATGATGACGATCAAAACACTTCCATGCCAACAGGACGTTCTAAACGGGCTCGCAGAGAACGTTAATCAAGATGTCCACGTCGAAAACCTAAAAATACGCTTGATAAACTGGAACAAAACGTATTTTTATTAGATCAGTATCAGCAAAAACTGTATTATTAAAAAAGTAGTGTTGTCTTGTGTACCATTTTTATTACATGTATACTTATATTTTTTCAAACATGTTTTCAATTGAAATTGTCATAATCATATTACTTTCACAAAACTGCTGTGATTAGTAACCAGTCCCACCTTGAGGTTCTAGTTTAACCTATAAGGTATAGAACCCCAAACTATAGGCTATAAGTTTTTAATTTTAAAGCTTTGTCCCATGGATCTTGACAACTCAAAAATGAAAAGGCTCATGTGAAGGGCGTATCTCAGGATCTGCGCTTGGGACCTTCAAGAATTTTAGTTATGTTACACTAAAAAAATTGAAGAAGAGCTACTTACTTAAAGAAATAGAAATTATTTTTGTAGCAAGTATATTGTCTTGTTGTAATTATAACTGTTGCTTTGTGAGAAATGCAGATTATCTCTTGTATTTACGTCACATTGTTTCATAAATCTCTTTATGAGTCATCATACATAATTTGTTAAATTTCAAAACAGTTGAATTATTTGAACAAAATTGACTGAATTGAAAACATGTACAAATAAAACAAATAATAGTACCTACATAATATAATATTAATGACGTTAATGTTTTAATAATAGAAATACTATGTTTTATTGATAAATGTAGGACATATACCTAATCATGGGTACTCTAAATGCAATATATATGCAATTAGAGAGTCAACTCAGGGCTCTACATTTTGATCAAGGCTCTTAGAAGCAATTATTACTAGATTAAAATTAATATTTACTTTTTTGTCAAATATTGTTCAAAGTCATAAGACTGGGCTTGTATTATTATGGAAATAAACTTCCCAAGTTAATTAATTTTCAACCTCAATTTTAAAGTTTTTCTCATAAAATGAAATATGTTATCCATAATCACGTCAAGATAGCTTTAAGTACTTACGTCTTTTAGTGTAAGTTTGGATTTTATTGATTTATGTAATAAGCTCGCTACGACATTAACGGCCTTACTAATAATACACATTGCGTAGTACAAGCCTTTAACGTCCAAAAACCTATGAAAAACTGTTTGTGAATGTTAACGCAGTGTGAATTATTATTAGTAAGACCGTAAATTTATATGGTACATTCAAAAACAGTTCACTGTGGACAGCAGAAACTCCAAACTATCATGCTGTTGTGTGCTCTTGAGTGTACATCAATTTAATGTTGGATGCATATGAGTTACTTTTAAAGTTGTGATTATTTGCATTTATGAGTTTGCCATTCAGTAATTTTTTAGAAAGTGATAATGACATACTTAGTATGCTGGTCTTTCCTATTTATTTAAAATAAATTTTAATGTGTATATCGATAGAATTCTTTATATTTTTATTGTATAATTTAAGTCTACATTCCGTAGAAAAAAGTGAGATAAAAAGGCCTGTAATAATATTATAACTCAGACATTCTGATAGGAGCCGCTGTTTATTTATACTTTTTCACCCCTGCCCTGTGTCAGTCTATTAGCTATTTTAGGATCAAAAACTGAAAATGCTAATTGAGAAAAAAGTATCCCATAACGCGTTGTGGTAATTTTTTTGCTAAGTCGTTTCTACAAGAGGTACATACAACGCGTCATGAACATTTTGCAATAAGATACCAAAATGGTTTATTATGGGGTATTTTTTCGCTCGAGGAGCGCTTCCGGTCTCTGAACCAATTGGCTACAATAAAATAAATTAATGGGCTGTAACTTTATATGTACATAATACCTACACAGTGATTTTTAATATACATGCTTTATCAAAGTTTAATGTTTCTATGGCTTATTATTAGTCTTTATTTCATTTTCTTGCATTTTAATTTAAAGTTTTTGCATGGCTCAGTCTTCTTTATATTTATACTTACGTCCCCACCAAGAGGCACGGGCCTCCATTCGAAACACGAAGGGGATTTAGGCCATAGTCCACCACGCTGGCCTAATGCGGGTTGGACCGCTCGTCTCTTTTATATAAGAAATTTAAAACGATTTGTTAATTGCCAATGGGGAAGCAGCGAGGTTCTGTCAATTTATATTGCTTTCTCTCAATACTTTAAGCTTGATGATGGAAATAATCATTTTAGCTTTTTTAAATCAGTGCTTGTATATAATTTGCAGTTCTGACGCGGCCAAATCAGCGGGGATTTTGTATTTTTTTTAGGTAACCTTTGTTGTTTCACTGCTTGGCAAAGGCCTACCCGCGTCCCGTGCGAAGACTCACCAGTCTGGGCGTGAGACTTGTCTCGGAGTCTACCCGATAACGTTTATACAGGGTGTCCCAGAAATCAAAGTTAACCCGAAAACGGGCGATAGGCCAACACGTGACGGGTACTAGAAAAGATAATTTAAAATTATTGGCATTAAAAAAACACTGGTGTCACCCTAGTATGACGATCTTTCATGTAATGTGACTACAAATCTTAACTTTTTTTTCTGTATCGTAATCCTAAATAATCCCTCTTTAAATTTTAGTCTAAAGTTTAAACACTACTGCCTCCGTTTTCCATAAAAAAGTACTTTTTTGTCCAGCCATGTACTAGATGTTCTTGGCGCCGTTTAACACAAGCAACGCGACGACGTTGCGATCAAAGCATCGTAAAATGAATCTTAAAAGCTACAAAGTTTTTTTTGCCGCAAATGGAAGCTCGAGAAATCCGCCACCTGAAAACGGAGCGACGGACAAAAAAAACCTTTGCTCTGTAGCTATTAGGTTTCATTTTATGTTGCTTTGATAGCCGCGTCGCTGCGCAACGTCTTTTGTGTATGAACAGCGCCTCACATCACCTATAACCGACTGTACTGGGATTTTTTTTTCATTTTTTGTCTGACAAGTAACAAAAAGATAAAAGTTTGTTTCCTCAGCAAGTGCTTATTAAGGAATGAGTTTTGCTGCTTGACTTGAAAGCACGATAACTTAAATGGTTAAAGAACCAGGAGATCTAATCATTGGCGTATCTAGGGTTATATTCTAGGGGAGGCCGCGGGCCTGGCGAAAATTAAATGTACTCTAGCTTAATACGCTGTGTATTTAAAAGTAACTATTACTGTATTATAGTATGTAACAATAAGTAAGTAAGTAGATTTCTCAGCTGTTGATATTTTTTTAATGATTTTTGTGTGAAGTTATCAGTATTTTGGCATCAATTATAGAATTTCGAATTGGTAGCCCAATATCCTGGGGTGGGCCCTAGACCATACTGGGGTGGGCACGGCCCACCCGGCCCCCCCTCTATATACGCCTATGGATCTAATCCTGGGGTCTTGGGTACGTTAGTACTATTATTTATTCTGTGTCTTGGGTTGAAGTTCCATTCGCGCCGAATATTTTCTTTCCCAAAAAATATTTTTAAATATCCCGTACGCGGGTAAGCGTTTTAAAAATACTAAATTAAGAATAAATGAACTTTTTACATAAGTACTTATTACGTCGGAATATGGAATATGGACCCCATTGACTCGCATATATTTTATTTTTTTACTAGCTTATTTAATCCCACTGGGCAAGTGGTTCTCAAAGTTGTCGCGCCACCCGGTTACTGGCTCTGCTCCGTCGATGTCCGTCCTGCGGCACCCATTGGGCGTTTCCCCACTGGACGGCACGGCGGCCGGCGCCGCCGGCCCATTCAGTAGCTTCGGCAAACGTTCCGGCGTTCCATTTTAGTTTCCCTGTCTTTTCTCGTCACGAATTTGATAAAATTGGAAGCCCTTTTCTTCACATAAATGTTGTAGGCATAATCATCTTTTCGCATTATTTTTATGTTTACGAATTTTTTTTGCGCATAACGATTTTTTTTTCATAACGATATTTTTACATAAAAATATTGTATAATACCGTTATATGGGTGTACACAGTAAAGTTAAGCAGCGTATACGGGTCGTTTGATACTGTCGGTTATTGATCAGTAAACCAATGATTTATTAATGATGTACTGATCGTAGTAATTAATTCGTCTTAAACGTTCTTGTGCTTTACAGAGCACTTAAAATACAATGCAATCGCTATTTGAAAGTGATTACTGAGGTTAAGCAACCTTAACAGGTTAGCCATGATGGGTGACCGTAGTGATAAATCGTCTTGAGTGTTTTTGTGCACTGCCACTGCCACTACCTAATACGCAAGTCACCGTAGACATACATAAATCGTAGACGGATTGACAAGATTCGCATGCGAATCGCATACGAATCTTGTCAATTCGTATGCGAATTGGAATTCTATTGTTTCAAAAAAACGGCTCTAGGTCGCATAAAATAGCCACGTCCTGGTTTTTTGGGATGTTGTTAGGATAGATACCAATAGTGTAAAACCAAATTCGCAACCTCGAAAGACCTGTGCTAACTTCGTGGTGCTCGAAAAACCTCGGAATTTTCGACCTTTTTTTAGTTTTTCACTTACAACATCTATAATTGTGTTTCTTCAAATTGTGCAATAAAGTATATTGTATTGTATTGTATAATATGCATTTTAAAGCAAAGTAATTTATGACACTTTTAAAGAAGATAAAATTAGCAACAATTTGAGCGCAACCACAGATGTGTATATATAACAGATCTCTAGAGATAACAGTTCGAAAATGTGAAATTTCATTTTTTTTTATTGTTTTCAATATAATTTTCTTTGTTTAAACATCTGATTTCCTTATTAATATTCGTATTTTAACCTGATAACATGTGAACTATTAGTCCTAAAGAGTTTCTTTCAAACATAAATTAAAGCTAAATAACTGCTATAACTTAACTTTCAATAACTTTCCCGTAGAATGAGTATTTAAGACAGTGTTTTGTTTGAAAGTCTAGCTAAATACAGATTTATAACTTTTTGGAAAAAATTTCATATTATCGAACTGTTATTTCTCGAGATCTGTTAGACATACGTTGTGATTGCGCTCAAATTGTTGATCATTTTATCTTCTTTAGAAGTGTCCTTCATAGATGGCTTTTCTGTGAAATGCATATTTTAGATGGTATAAGCGAAAAACTAAAAAAAGACCGAAAATTCCGAGGTTTTTCGAGCACCACGAAGTTAGCACAGGTCTTTCGAGGTTTCAAATTTGGTTTTACACTATTGGTATCTATCCTAACAACATCCTCATGCGAATCTTATCAATTCGTATGCGAATTGGAATTCTATCGTTTCAAAAATACTTCTCATGGCTATTTAGGTATTGCGACCTAGTTGTTTATGTTCCGTATTTCAGAACGCGACTCAGACTCTGATCTATACTTGAGTAGCAGTCTTCTTTGTTATTCTGATAGTGATATAAAGAGACAATCAATACTAAAGTGTAGATCAGGACTTGAGTCTCCTTCTGTAATACAGGCGCCTAAGACGACTGGTGAATAAGGCAATCAGCCGATCGCGCAAGTTGTATGGAGAGCTGCGATTTTTTGTACCTAAAAGTTGTTCAGTTTCGTGGGCTGATTCACATCTTTAACTAAGAACGCACTCATGGCGTGACCTGGAAGCTTCACTCGTTTTTTTATTAAATTGTAAGATTAAAAACTTTTTACACAAAACTGATTGTTAATGTTATTGTTTTTTATTGAAAATTGTCTCCGATTGTTTAATCGTGTAATACTTACATAATTGCGAAGCTTAAATATAGGTACGTAGTATTAACTTTGTGTTTTTGTTATAAGTTTGTGTCAACGCAACGAAGGGGACGACGACTGCGAACGTGTCGTGAGATTATACCTAGTGTAACCGATTTCGACAACTTCTAGCAGCTATAGGTCTAAGGCAGTCTTTCCCAACGTGGGCGATAACGCCCCCTTGTGGGCGCTGCAGGCCTAAAGGGGGGCGGTAAGAGACCCAGAAAAAAAAGGGGGCGTTGTGTAGGGCTTTGGGGTCGATTTATAATTTCATCTACCTAGCTAGGAAGACTCTTAGACACCGACTGAGCTCTCGACTCTCGACTACATCTTGTGAACATCAACTAATATTAATTAAGATATAGCTCAAACTCGGTTCTATATAATAGACCGCGGGCAATGATGTTTTAACAAGTTTTTGTTAAATAATCCGATTTGTACATTCCTGTATCAATCGGCTGGTTCTATAATACTTGTTCTTGCTTGTCGAGTACGATTGGGCGTCGAATGAGATAAACGAGTTTATGCACGTTTGTCTTATTCCTGTTGGTGCGTGCTGCTTATGCAATCCTATATAAACGACGTAAATTTATTTTATTTTCATTTGCGGTTTCGCGCATAATAGATAAGCAGTACTTCATTATAACACTTACGTATTTCTCAAAACAAAACAATGTCGGAAGTAAAAAAGAAGAGACGGCAATACTCTGCGGAATATATTAAATTCGGATTTATTGAAAATCCCACAAACCCGTCGTCGCCTTTGTGTCTTCTATGTCTAAAAACATTTTCGAACGAAGCAATGAAGCCTTCAAGACTGCAAGATCATTTGAATAAAATGCATCCAGATAAGAAAGACAAGAATGTAGCATATTTTCAAGACCTAGAGAAGAAGCATAATACTCAGCCAAGTGTATCAAAACTATTTTCGGCGGCTGCTAAGCAAGATGACGACGGACTTCGAGCTTCGTACAATATCTCTTTGTTAATTGCTCAAAAAGGCAAACCACACAACATCGGAGAAGAGTTAATTTTGCCAGCAATAAAGGAAGTAATAACTACTGTGCTTCATAAACCGGCCGCAGATATTATCCGAAAAATTCCTTTGAGTAATAATTCTGTGCAAAGACGAATTGATGAAATGGCTGAAAACATTGAAGAATCATTGTGCAATCATCTGAGGACTAGTCAATTCTCAATTCAGCTCGATGAGTCCACTTTACCAACTAATGAAGCGTTGTTGCTATCTTACGTGAGGTTTATTAAAGATGAGAAAATACGTGAAGAACTATTGTTTGCCAGAAATTTGGAGACAGATACAAAAGGCGAAACCATATTCAATACATTGTAAAAGTTTTGTGAAGAGAAAGAGATTCCTTTGAAAAATATTATATCAGTTGCTACGGATGGCGCTCCGGCTATGACAGGGCGCCATAAAGGCTTCATAGCGTACTTAAAAAATAAAATTCCAGATGTCCTTGCTATACATTGCGTTATTCATAGACAACATTTGGTTGCTAGAAACTTAAGTGAACGACTATTTCAATCACTGCAATATGTCATCAAAGCAGTCAATAAAATCCGTAGCAGCTCTTTGAATGATAGATTATTTCATCAGCTTTGTGTTACTAATGACGAAGATTTCTACCGTTTATTGCTTCATACTGAAGTTCGTTGGCTGTCAAGAGGCAATTGTCTGATTCGATTTTACAACCTGTTTGACTCTGTGATAGAGTTCTTGGAAACTAAAGATACAGAACTGCGCAACAAGCTCATAACATCAAAGAATGATATAGCTTACATGACAGACCTGTATAAATTGTTCAACGACATGAACCTCCAACTGCAAGGCGATGAACTAAATTTAATTAAAACAAAAAATGTCGTTGTTTTCGCAGCCAAACTGCTTCTGCACAAAAAGAATATGGGCAGACGTGAGTTTCACAATTTTCCGAATTTATCAGTATCCTGCAGTAACGACGACTTGTTTGCCTACTGCCAACATTTGGAAAACCTCCACATTGACTTCACCGAACGATACCAGGTCATTTTAAACTTGGAAATACCAGACTGGGTGTTAGATCCGTTTTCAAATGTCAACATAGCAATGTCACCTCAGCTGGAAGAAGAACTTATAGAATTGACAACAAACGAAGAAATAAAAATCAAGT